>VWZX01005355.1:1300894-1900894 GCA_013399015.1 Galbula dea | reverse complement strand
ATAAACAGAGAGGATCTTAACAGATCTCCTAAACTGGAGATCTGACATTAACATTTTCTGCAAGTCATTACTTGTGAGGAATCACGTTAGGTTCACGTGCTTCACCAGATTCTTTTATTCTAATGATGACTGTACAATAATACTAGACCTGTTTTGTACCTAGCAGAGTGCTCCTAAAAGAGCTTCCTTAGCAGTACTTCCTAATTCCCAGGATGAGCTGAGATGTGCTGCTAGACATTCATTCTGCCTTACAAATAATCATTATTTAAGTCATCTGTCTATATGTGGTGGGTTTAAGGGCTCCTCCCAGCCCCCCACACACAGCAGGTAAAGGAGAGACTGGATTGGAAGTTAAAAACTAAAAACTGCTTTAATAATAATAACAGATATAAATGAAACAAAATATAAACAGGTACAGGACCCAAGATACTGAACCGTCCCGATGCCAGCTCCCAGTGGAATCAGCACAAGCAGTCCAAAGCAGTGAGATAGCACCCGCAGGTTTCAGCACAGGCAGACAGCACGCAGCTCGGCCGAAAGTCCCAGCAGGAAGGGGGCTTCCTCGTGGTTCCAAACAACAAAAGTCCCCCGGAGAAACCCAGCATTCCCCCCCCGCCCCCCGGAGGGGGGTTTGCAGTGTCCTCAACTCAGGAATTTCACGTTTCTTAAAGGGGCAGCTCAGGCAAGGTGTGTGTGTGTGGGGGGGGAATAACTAATAACAGTGCTATGTATGTGGTGGTGGAATATCTTTTAGAAAATACAGTTACTGAACAGAATTAATTCTGTTCTAATCCAAACCATCACACTATATTTCCACCAGGTAATAATGGGAAGCTGGTACTGGGCAAGAGGTTTAGCCATAGTGTGGATAAGTAGACCTTGAGGAAAAATATCTTTGCTGGTCTACACTGGCAATTTTTTTGTTGGGAATATTTCTTTACAGTTGAGAGCCAGACCAAAAACGCTTTTGGAGGTACCTAATATGTATAATTACTCCTGTATCCCTTGAATCATTGCTGCAGTTCAGTTTACATAGCAGCACAGGAGCAGGCAACATGCTGATTTAAAACAAGATATATAAAAGTGTTGTGAAAATACCCTTACCATATTGTATTTTTCAATTATAGCTATTTGAAAGCTACAAGGGATCAAATCATCTCTTATTAAAATGAAAAGACTCAGTGTACTGTTGTTACTCTAATTATAGAGCACATATTTCACATCACCAGCATAATACATGGATCAATCATGTTCTTTTTCATGACATTTTTGGTGAACTAGACCCTCACTAAGAAGACATCAAATAAGAACACATAAACTCTGTATTCATATGTTTTTATTCTGTCAAAAACAGATTAGAACTTCATTTTAACTTTCTAGCAATTGACCCTTGGATAACTGAATAATCCATTCCCTCTGGGTTGGAATTAATACTAGAAGAAATGTGAAAATAATCATTATAGTTGAAGACATTCAATATGATCAGAGCAAAGAAGTTATCTTGGTTATTAGGACACATGACATCTATTTATATTCACAGAATCACAGAATCACAGAATCATTAGGGTTGGAAAGGACCCTCAAGATCATCTAGTCCAACCGATAGCCCTACACTAGTCTTACCCCTAAATCCCCCCCTGAAGAAACACATCTATCCTCTCCTTAAAACCCTCCAGGGATGGTGACTCCACCCCCTCCCTGGGCAGCCTATTCCAATATCTAACCACTCTTTCAGTAAAGAAATTCTTCCTAATATCTAATCTAAACCTACCCTGGCTCAGCTTAAGCCCATTCCCTCTAGTCCTGTCACTAGTCACAGGGGAGAAGAGGCCAACCCCCGCCTCCCTAGAATGGCCTTTCAAGTAGCTGAAGAGAGCGATAAGGTCTCCCCTCAGCCTCCTCTTCTTCAGGCTAAACAAGCCCAGCTCCCTAAGCCTCTTCTCATAAGGCCTGTTTTCCAGACCCCTGACTAGCTTAATTGCCCTTCTCTGCACCCTCTTTCCAGATATAAATATCCTGGGAAGAAGTCAGGCAAGTTGCCCGTATGGTTAAATTTAAGTGGCTACTCTTCCTTTGTCTGAAATGATGGTCATGCTTAAATCTTGGGCGAGCAATGAACTCTGTTCTCAAAGGCTGATATAAAATGACTGAGTTCCCTGTAGTTATATAAAATCTATCTGGTACAAACACAGATCAGACAACAGAGGAAAATGTATTATGAAAGACGTTCTTAGTATACTTTCCTCATTGGCTTTCTAGTGACTGATCTTGCTAAATCAATATTCACTGCTGCAGGCAATCCTTTGCCATTTCTTACTGTCTTTGGACCAAAATCTACCTTCATTTTGATCTGTATGGCAATGCAAGGACAACAGATCTAGACATGTACAGACAAAAGAGGAATTTTATGCAGTAGGACCTAGTGAATGTGTATAGTTTGACATCATTTTAACAGTGTTCTATTGATTACCTTTAGGGAGAAGAAGAAAAGAGAAAATATTTTGGGCAATGACAAGAATGGGCTTTATTTCCTGTAGTAAATCAGGATAAGTCTAGAGACAATTCACTAGCTAATACTTTTATAAGGCCAGAAATGGGGTAAAAGCAGCAGCATTAAAAGCAATGGATGCACAGAAATTGCAAAGGGGGGAAAAAAATGAATAGCAAATGCAAAGAAACTAGCAAAAATCCAGCTTTAACTTATCAAAGAAACCCAGCTATAATATCCACAGTGAACTCAGCTTCCAACCAGGCAGTCCCTGTAGGAAAAAAGAAATCTCCCAATGATCATAGGATCATAGAATTGTCAGAGTTGGAAGGGACCTCAAAGATCATCCAGTTCCAACCCCCCTGCCTGGCAGGGACACCATCCACTAAATCATCTTTCATAGAGAGTGCACAGAGCCAGGATTCCTTTCCCAGTGTTTCCAAAACAAGGTTTTTACTCCTCAGACACAGAAAGAAAAGCATCTGTATGTCCCCTAAAGAGTTGTGCATTGTTAAATAAGCTTCCTTCCTAAAACATCTACCTTTAAATTTCTCTTCATTTTTACTATCTCTTTTTTTTTTTTTTTTTTTTTTTTTTTTTTTTTTTTTTGCATTTGGGAAAAATTAATTTTACCTCTGGACTTCTGACCTGTGTATATTCAAGTATCCTCCTCTTCAACTAAGTGGAAATCTTCAACACACAGGAAATATGAAAATAGACTCACTGGTTGGTTAATTTTCTAATTATTCAAAAACTTCTCAGCTCAGACTATATCACTATTGTAATCTCAGATGTGCCAAAAGTTAATTTCTGAAAACAAATTGCCATTAGGAAAAAAAATGCATACAGAAGAGATTATTGAGTACTTTGTTCTTTTAGCACATTTTGTTATGGTTGATGTATCTTTTTAGAATTATCTGCCTTAGAATTACCAGGGGAAGCAATCCTCCTCCCCCCCAGCTGGTTGCTGTATAGGTGGTCTTTTCATGAATTTTTATTTGACACATTTTCCAATTTTCCATTGTGTTCTTACAGTGTACAGAGAAAGGCTTTTACAGCTCAGAGAAAAGTTTCAATGACAAGTACACAAGACTAACAAGAGGAAAAAATCCTGCTCATAACAAACCAAAGAAGAAACCCCTTGTAGCATAATGTCCACAGTGATGTCAGCTTCAAAACATCCTCCATTCTGATGAGAGGAAAAAGCCAATTACACAAGTTATCCCAAAGCAATGTCAAAAGCCTACAAATTGCAGCAGCTATAAAACCCAATCCCAACAGACTTCTACAAACATGTAAATTAATGCCATTGAAAAGCAATGTAATCAGGTCTCATTTATCATTATAACAACTTCTGATATTATAATACTGCTGAGACCTGATAGCAATCTATGTACATCATAGGCAGTGTATTTAAAGAGGTAACAACTGCTACTCGAGCAGCTGTTTTAATTGCCCCAAAAGTAAGCAAGGAAACTGAAATTCAAAAGTGACCTATTGCACTATTTGCTCTGGCTAAAGTAGAATCAACTGCATTCATTTCCAAGGTTTGTGGAATAGACTAAAGAGCAAGAAGCTTTGCTTTTCCAAAATTACAACAGGTTTTAAATCTCTTCTGGATCTAACTTAATACAGCAAACACCTGAAAACTCACAGTTACTGTGCTTCAAATATTTTTGACACCAGACATAATAAATAAAAGGTTTCTCCACACTTCTGTGTGGGCACACTCCTGCACTATGTTAAAACCATTATTTCCAATTGCAGTCAATGATTATGCTCTTTTTGGACCATTCATGACAGATAAAGGAGTAATGGTTGAGACTTTTGGCTGTAACAAGCTCTAAGTCTTAGGGGCTCTCTATGGGTGAAACAGTATTATGTTGTTTCAACACTATTTCAAAATAACTGTTGAAAGAAAAGCCTGAACTCTCTGAATGAATTCAAAAAGACTGAGCTGTCAGAATCTTTACTGTGTTTTTCTGTTAATTCCCTACTTCTCTGTGTATCAGTTTCAAAAATGGGCAATACATTCTTACTGCAAGTCTCTGTCAGTGAAAGCATAAAGTAAAGGAGAGAAGAAATAAAAATGACTCATTTTATCTCTCTCTCCAATAGGCTTTCCTTCCTTACTGGTAAACAAAGCAAAATAAATCTCATCTTTGCCTTCAGGAACTATTTTCCCTTACCAGGCATTTGGATCTGCATGTTTTTCTTCTGTGGAAATCATAGTATAGCTTAACTTTCAGGGCTCTGTCAGATAAGCACTCAGTGTAGCTCATCCATGCTACTTATAGAGATTTCCACCTTGCCTGCATAGGTACCTGTGCCTAAGCCTCTGTTTCTGCAGTTTGTTGAGTGGCATGTTAAAGCAAACTCATTTTCAATGATAAATAGAGCTTGAATACTGGTTCAGAAACAGAAAGAGTTGATATGCCAGAGCAGAGGGCAGCAGGGAGGACAGCTGGGGGCAATTCCAGTGCTGGCAAACCTGGATTTGCCATAGTCATCTTTGAGAGTACTGGTTAAAATCATAATTAGTACATTTTCAAGACTAAATATATTTATTTTAAGCTATGATCTCATAAGAGGTATGAGAGATTACCAGTGCTTTATTAAAACATAAAACATCAACAATTTGATTTCTAAAAGCTAGATTGTGCCAATACAAGAGATTCAAAAATCTGTAGAGATTTATTTTATAGACATCTAAAACATTTGGGATTCATCTTCTGATACTGTTTTAGAACAAATTTGTTGGAATGTAATTTTCCAGCACATTATTTGGTTAGTTTTAATTCAGTGCCAGTTGGTGCAAGATAAACAAGGATCAAACTAGTGATTTCAACCCTTCCTATTCCAAATCCAAACTTGCCTTACATATATGGTATTCAAAATTTTGTCTTCCTGTAGCTTTCTCAGGATTGTCTGATTGGAATTTTAAGCCTTGGCACACACATTCTCTGGGAGCAGTGAAGAGATGGAACATATGTTTCCAAAAATACCTTAGAAATAGACAGAACATGTTAAGAGGCCATAATTACTCACAGCCAGAAATCTTTGCCTCTCGGGAAAATAGGCTTCCTGATTTTCATTCAGTGACAAATATTGACAAGCTCTGTGCCACACAGTGTTTTTCTGACACAGTTTTGTCTAGGAGGTAAAACAGAGTAACATCAAATCTAGGACAGCTTGGAAAATGTTGTGGTTCTGGAAGAAAAATCTTTCATTAAATTGCTGGTAAGCAAGAGACAAATGCAATGTACCTCACCTTGTAGACAGCTTAGTCAGCCCCTGTCAGGGCACCTGGTGCTCTCTTCCACCCCTCAAAAACATAGTTCATTAAAAAAAAAAAAAGCAGGATTGTGCACTATGAATGCAATTTGTATCACTTCTTGTGTGAGATGAACAACAGGGCAAGGCTTCCTACTCCCTGCTCTTGGCCTGTCCCTCACCATCTTTGTACTCTCTTTCTCCTGCCTTTCATGCTTGGTTAGTCTCTTTGAAAGGCATCCTGCTGGTCAGGGCTCACATCTGGTACACGCAGAGAGGAAAGGAGAGGCAGCACAGGGGGTGAGGAAGAGAAGGCAAAGGGCCATCAGCTGAGGGGTAGGAAATTATCTCAGTTCCTGGTGAAAAAATTGGGAAAACACCCTGGGATCTAAAGATTTCTGAAAGACATTTTCAAGCTACGAGTATCTGTTCCTTTAGAATTAAAACATTTCAGCAGTCTTAGACTAAGGCTTGACTTCTATTCATGAGTAAAATTAGGCTGGATAAATTGTATATCACTATTTTGTTAGCTGAACTGGGCACCTCAAGATACACAGGATAACTTTGGACAACTCTCTTTATCTTTCTCTGCCTGTATTTCTTTGTTCACCTTGTCTAGATTGCAAATTCTAGACATACTCACATAAATACATCTCTGAATTCCTCACATTATCAGAGTGCAGTCCTCACTGGCATTTTTATAACCTAGTCAATTACACATAATTGTTGAGAGTTTATTTCTAAAACTTCTTCCCAGACCCAGGATCTTCGGGTTCATCCTTTTTGAAGTTCATCATTCACCATAGAATAATTTGGGATGGAAGGAAACTTTAAAGGTCATCTAGTCCAACCCCTTTGCAGTGAGCAGGAATAAATACATTTTACTTCTATTAAGCTGCCAAATGGTCCAAGAATTAGAGGTTTCTGGTTTTGTTTTACTTTATTCAGCAGAGATGGACTTGGTTTTAACTTTCTTATTCACAGGTGCCAGTATAATTTTACTCCAATGCAAGTGAGGACCACTAAGTCAAAAAGAACTGTGTTTTTCCACCTATCTATATATCTAGCTATATAAAAACTTGCTAAAATTTACTACCTCTATCAGCCTGTGAATATTCCTGGCAGTGTGTCAGCTAT
This sequence comes from Galbula dea, assembly GCA_013399015.1. NCBI lineage: Eukaryota > Metazoa > Chordata > Aves > Piciformes > Galbulidae > Galbula > Galbula dea. Next base: position 1,893,996 of record VWZX01005355.1, on the reverse strand, counting down.
GAGTAAAGCCACCTTGCTGTGGATGAATTAAGCCACTTTCTCTAATCTGGTATTTTGCATTTTGCTCATTGGGGCAAACTCCTGACTTACAATACCTGTTTTTCATTAAGGCCCAAAGCTGGTGCTATTTACTTTTTCTCTCAAATTAAAATATTTATGAACAACATACCAGAAATGGCTATTTTTATTAATAAAGAAATAACAGCAAGTCCTATGCAACTTGGAAGGGCTTCATTTTTGAATCATGGTTATGAGACCTCAGTAAGATGAGATATAAAATGTCTTTAAATATTTTATTATATTTGGCTGAAAAACCATCTGATCTTAGTGTGTCTCAAGCTGAAAGATGGAATTGCTCCTGTTTCTGATAAGAATATGATTACATGTAGACTCTGTATTTTGAGCTAAGTGTTTATGTTTGTGTATGCATTTGTGAGTGAAATAGGGACTGACAGAGAAAAAGCAATTTGAAGGCACACTATATATATACATATATGTTATATATGTGTGTATGTAGAGGTACTTTAAGATTTCCAGTACTAGCAAAATTCTCACTCAAAATAGGAGGATCAGGAGTATTGGCTTGCAATTCTGACTACCCATTCTTCACAATTTGTGCCTCCCCATATGAAACAGATGGTTTGATATTTTGCAGTGTTATAGTAAGCATTCTCTTGTCTCAAGCCAAATCTGCCATCGGCAAATTCGTTCCTGCTGTAAATTATAACTCAGTTGTCAAATTAAGAGTGTGACGTTATAAGAGACCTTGTAGCACTAAGCAATAATTTACTCATCTCTATGATTGTATCCTACTAATTTTTGCTGTGTCCTTCAGACAGATGCCTTTCCCATGCTGTGAGGCTAAGAGACATACTTCTCTCTGTTCCCATTTCTTCTTTGTCACTAAGTTGATTTACTCCTTCCTGGATTTATCTGTTCTCTAGACATGTTTGTTTAACCCTACTGAGAGTAGCATCTTTATGCCCTTGAAGTTAAGAAAAGCCAATGAATTTCTACTTCACAAGAAAAAGAAGAGAAATACATGAATCTGCTAAGATATCCAAATTTTTCTAATGTTTTATTCTTCACCTTTCAAAGATTATTTTTTATAATGATCTACAAAAACTAGGCCTGTCCCTTTTCTAGCAACAGCTGTTTAAAAACAAGACTGTACCTCCATAGGTATCTGTGCTTTTATACAGTGGGAAGGGTCTAGCCTGGACTTGGATTATGTTAGGCAAAAGAATATGAATAAAGGGCACATGGTTTTCAAACTCCAACTCACCTAATAGCAAACATTATTTCACAACCACATTAGCATGATTTTATCACAGCTCTATATTAGAAGCTTACACTGAACTTGTTTCTGCTATAACCTTTCATTCTCCAGCTGCTTTTCACTGTGACTTGTTTCTATTCCCCTACCAAACAGAAGCAGCCTTCTCTCTGCTGTATTAGGAGACTGTTCATATCAGATCCCACTCTCAGTCAGTATGGATAAGGTACACTGATGTTAGTTTCTCTACCTCACTATGCTAAACACCTACTCAAAATACTACATTTCCAAGCACCCATATGCTATATCACATGGAGTACTAATCCTCAGTCACATACTATAAAATTTCCCTGCTTGTAAGCTGCAATAGACCCACATATCTACTGTAAAAAAAATTAAATAATTATGTCTCTTATGATTCACAGGAGCCTCAGGGAACTCCAATATTAAGCATGGTATAATCTGCACAGTTTACATGTGGCCAGTTTGCTCCAGAGGGGGCTAATGTAAAGCAGCATGAATATGTTGCTACTCTATGACACCTGTCTTCAAAGTTATAGGTTAATGTCTGGCTTTCTTCTGTAAGTAGCACAGACAATAGCTTGTGTAGTCACCTAGTAGTCACTTCTAGCAGAAGTGTTTCCTGCCCCACAAGAAAGATGCCAAATGAATGGGAGGTGTCTCCTGGTGCCAATAACCTCTCCCACATCTTTTGTTCTGAAATACCTCCTGCTCCAAGTAACATGATCTCCAAAGCTCCATTTTGCCAACCCCTCTTTCCTAAACCCATACATTTCCCTCACTTTTTTCCTAGCCACTGAGTTTTGGGGCAGGGATGATGTTTCTTTATCACTGTGCTAGCTGAATCACTCAAGACATGTGGAACCAGCAGAGAGATTCAAACATGAATATGTCCTTGCATTTCAGTGCTTAGGGAATAAGGAGAAGAGATAGCTGCTTAGTAATCAGTAGGAAGATTGTCCTTTACTTGCAGACTTGACTCTTCATGTTCTATTTAGAAACATCTCTTTCCCAGGCTTCTTTTTTGTGTGGAGAACTGTATGCTTCAGCAAGGGAGTGGGTATAGTAGAGACAGATGTAGTTGACCCAGGTATGAAAGGTTTGTCTGAGTAGTATCTGACCCCTGAAGCATCCATTTCCCTGACAGCTTTTTAACTCTAAATACTTGCATGAAACAGGAGGAAAGATTTGGTCAAAAGCACAAGCACAGAACAATGTGCAGTGCTGCAATACTCTTCTCATTGGTTAAGCAGCAGGGTGCCAATATCAAGGTGACATGTTTGAGTTTATGAAACCTTTGCATCTTTTGTTTTGTTTTGGTTTAGTTTTAGTTTTGGACCTAACAAAACTACTGGGAATTTAGTGAGATTTTTTGATTCTCTTCAGTTTAAGCCATTGATTTTTCCAAGGGAATTGTAATAAAAAAATGTGCATTTCTAACCAAATGAAAACCTATGCTATGCAAATAATAATGATTCTACCTTGAAAGTAATTCTTGCCCTGCTTTTATGATTACCAAGGGAATAAAATTTATAAAGAAAAGAAAAAAAATAAAAGTAAAGATCCATGAGTACCAGCAGGCTGAGAACACAAACTTTGTTAAGAGTCAAATAGAACAGGTATGTTGAAAATTTTGGATTCTGAGTCTAGGCATACTTAAGTATGAATAATAAAATGCTGTATTGCACTATTCATCCAGCAATAGCCCTGGACTACTAAACTCAAACCAACATTTATTAGCTGTTTTTTATATAGAAGTGTTGAATTCAATTTGTATGATTAAAATGAAGACACTGCTTTCATTGTTTGTAGTGTTAGAGTCACTCTATTTGTTAACAGGAATATGTTTGAGTTGTTTTATTAAATTCAAATTTGATTTTTTTTTTTTATTTCATGCAGTTTGAAATAAACATTAAACAAAACCCCACATGCTTGGACTATGTTTTTCATAGTGTGGAGGACAGAGAGAAAAGGCTGAATAACATCTTAAAGCCATGAGCATGGAAAAGAAACCAAAGTACCAGAGAGCTAAAACAGACTAGCAGCTGTAGCTCATACTCTGAACTAGACATGGCTAATGTATGGAGTTTGCTGCAAAGAACAGTTAAAACCAGACAAGGTGATGGATGGACAAAACCAGCTCCAGACTGTAAGCTTCCTCATTTATTAAGCACACTCATAGGATAGAGTGGAAGGTCATTTAAAAGATTTCTGTCTTAAAATTGACAACTGAGGAAACATAGATGACCTTCTTAGGCTCCATTCTATTTTTTAATAGCTAGGTAAATAAAGTAAATCCTATTTTATTTTAAATGAGTAAGTGTCTTCTGTTATCTACAGTGTAAACATTTCAGCATGTTTGGAACAGGAACTTTTAACAGTTAGTTTAATAGGACATGTTAGAAGTTCAAATTTTATTTACATTCCAAGTTCAGGCATAGAAAGAGCAACTCCTAAAGTAAAACACATTATGGAAAACATCATTTTGCTTTCCAGCCTTCTTTTCATGTTGGCAATAAGCAGCAGATGTAATGTGCTGATTATGATCTACAAAGATTGGCAAAGACAGTGTAGAATGAAGCTGTACAAAATGGCCTTCATCCTACCTAATTTTACTGGATTGTCTCATTACATGAAGCCATGCTTCTAAAGTAAGTGCTGACATTGTCCATATGGGAAAATTGATGTATTTGAAGGCACCTCCCCAGAGGCAGAGTCTGCCTTTTTTGAGGTATTTCTAACTTGAGGGAAACAACTAGGATCATCCACAACTGTTAGAGGAACAGCAAACTGAATAGCCCTCGGCTTCTGAAGTAGAAACTGTTTAGCCTTGGTTTTAGCAAAGAATATAAAATTGTAGCTCTTTTCAGTTCAAATGTACTTATCACTGTGACAAGCTCTGCCACTCATGCTGAAGTGTAACAGTAAAATACAAACAAACCTAAAGACCTTAGTATCTTCCAGAAGTAGATGTAATATGTCAAACATCTACTCATGATAAGACTTTTCAGACATACTGCTGCATCCATTATAACAACTGGAGACCAGATATTCCCATTTTCCTCTCAGATATAAAAAGTTGCACTTTCCTTTCCTTCCTGTCTTAAATACAACAGCCTCATGGTGTAGCATTTTTGCAGCACATAAATGATGTCCTGTCTCATTTGCTTCATCTAATCTTCTGAAAAGCTCATGTGGTTTTCAGCTTTGTCCAAGCATTTTTTGAAAGTGTGTAATTTTGTCTTGATGGAAATGTAATTTCTTAGTTCACTAATACAACCATTCATTTGAACCATTCCTTCTCCAATTTTAAAGATTATGTCTTCTTCTGATCTCATTATTATTACACTTGTCATTCAAAATGAAAAGAGGAGGGAAAGAATTGGAATTATGACTCCCTGATGAATTTCATCTGTGCTTATGGAAATCAGAGATGTGATGTTCATTTTGAAGTGTCACCACAGCAAAAATAATCTTCAATTCAAGAGCAATAAAGTAGGCAATTTTGGAAGGCCAACACCATGACAATGAGAAACATATATTTTTCTTTTTTATTATCTACAGGTATTATTATAACACCTAAGAACCACAATCACAGCAAATCCACAGGGAAAGAAAGAAAAATCCACAAAAAAGCACACAATTATCATCAGACATTCTTATTTCTTTTTTTTTTCACACAACTGAATATAAGAAGAGCAATGAAACTGATGAAGGGTCTAGAGCACAAGTGCTATGAGGAGCAGCTGAGGGAACTGAGGTTGTTTAGTCTGGAGAAGATTAGACTCAGGGGAGACCTTCTCACTCCCTACAACTACCTGAAAGAGGTGGTAGTAAAGTGGGAATCAGTCACTTCTCCCAGTTAATAAATGAAAGGACTAGAGGAAATGGCTTCAAGTTGTACAAGGGGAAGTTCAGATTAGATTTTAGGCAGAATTTCTTCACTGAGAGGGTTATCAAGCATTGGAACAGGCTACCTAGGAAGGTAGTGGAATCACCCTCCCTTGTTCAAACAAGGTGCAGATGTGGTGCTTTGAGCATAGAATAGTGGTGAGCAAAGCAGGGTTAGGTTAATGGTTGGACTCAGTGATCTCAAAGGTCTTTTCCAAGCATAATGATTCTATGATTCTATAATTTTTACTATCAGTTACACCTTTTTCAAATTATTATGTATTTTCTAAATCTCATTGTTGCCACTAAGTAGGATTTTGCACCAAACACAATACAGCTTATTCTCCAAATAATAGGAGCCTACACCATAATAAGTTACATCAAGACTGTTTTTAGTTAGTTCTCAGAGCAAGGGGATTCAGAAAACCTATCTGTCTTTCCTATGTATTCTGAGTTGTGAAGTTTAATTCATCTACCTAGAAAGTCTTGATGCTTACCATGGTATTTGAACACCAAAAGCAAAGTCTGTCAATAATCAATCCATTTGGTATCCTGCAGGGAGGAAAGAGCTTTGATTTCTTCAGTAAATTAATTGTCTGAGAAATAAGCTTTCTTATCTTAGAATCTCACTCAGACATGCAGACACACACACATGAAAAAGACAGATTTGGCAACATAAAATACAGTACATATGTCCTGTTCACTGTATGCCTAAGGCCTTGAGCATAGATTTTCTCTACTCCATTTCTTCTTTGAATGGGTATTTCCAAATCATTAAATATAAAACCTGACTTTAAAAATAAGAGATAAGGAGACATATACCAGTTCATAGAAAAGTCTATATTAAAAGACATGGAGAATCAGGCTACAAGTTGAATGAAACTTTTTATAAAAGGCTGTTTGCCCCCCCATGACTTGACATGGCCACTATGAAGAGATGTACTTCATGAGCTCTGATCACACTCCAGTTAGGACAGATGTAGACATCTGTCAACATCTGGCAGAATGAGGTTTTGTTAGCCACTAGTAACAGAAAAGGCTCAGTAGCAGAGGTGATATTGGTGGGTAAGAAAACATAGCAGGCCTATACCATTGCAAGTTCACTATTACTCAAGTGAAAACTATCTTGAAGCATGCAAAGGCTGCAAACTCATTTTTGCCTGCTGAATAAACATACTTGTGTTCACACTTGGAAAACAAGGGTCAGAAATCTGAGGAAGTTTTTGGAAGAAACAGATGTCAGAAAAATAATTTGGAAGAATAAAGGATAATATATATGATATGTGGTGTATGTATAAAAAATGTCTTCCCTGTGTTACCAGTTTACAAAGATATTGAAGCTGAAAGGATGTTATTTAAGTTGCTTTTTGATTTTCTGCCTTACCTTCAGTGCAGAAAAAGAAAATAGACTACTCAGCTGCAGTTTTGTTTACAGTCACTTACCTGAATTCAATGAGACTGCAATCGGTCACTAAGCTATCACATATCTCTTCTTTGCTTGTTTTGGAATTACTTTTCTTTTTGGTTAAGTAAATAACTGCAAGGTAGATCTATCAAATAAGTAGTTTTTGTAATCACACAGGTACACCAGACACAGAGTGCAGCTCTATAAACTTCTCAGTTTAATGAGGAATACCAGCGTCTTGCATACCATATAAAACACCAATTAAAAAATCTATGTTGTTGGGTTTGGGAATAAACACTGTATGTAATCTATGAGTGATATTTTAAAACACTGTTCTATGCAGTCTGGCAGACTAATCACAGGAAAGGAGCAAACTTCCCTTCTCAAACTTGCCATTCCATACAAGTATTTTTACCTAAAAAAAAAAGAAAGGTGCTGTTGTTTCTTTGCATAGCTTTTTCATCACACAGTATCTTCCCTCTAGTTAGAAGTCCAAGGTACTACTTCAGTGAAAGAGGAAAACCCAAGCATCTACATCACTGCTCTGGCATGCCACTGTGGACAGCTGAAGAACAGCAAGATAATCAGAAAGTCAGACACAAGAAAATGATGAGGAAAGCACTTAAACCTGTACTTGACCTTTAGCAGAGTTTGAGTGTCATTGACTGTAATTAATGCATGCACATATTTAACAAGCACGTCTTTCAAAGACATTCCTAAATAGAATACTTCCATCTAGCAAGTGTTGCTACAGCCCTGAAGATGGAGGCATATGAATGAAGCAAGGTGTTCAGCGAGATACAATACCTGATATAACTAAGAAAAATCAGTCTTTGGATATAGAACCTTCCTCTACTTTGGATAAAACCCCCAATTCTGAAAGATTATCTACTTTGTCTAACTGTATCAACTCTTTTTATAAGAGTTATCCCTACAAAGCATTCTAGAATGAGACTTCAGTGTTTCATTCCATTCTGAAAAGTGACTCTGGACAAAAACATTCATACTCCAGAAATCTCTACCTTGTGTGTATGCAATAATTTCTAACAAAAAAAAATCTTTATCCTTCAAGAGCAAGTACTTCTGAAGCTTCTGCTATTGTTTTTCCCCTGACATGGCTGAAGGGACTTTGCACTGTTTTAAAAAGATTGCAGTTTAACCATGTACATTGTGCTGAAGTTTTAGTAAGGTTCAACAGCAATGCTAGTAGTTCTGGGTTCTACTCCCACTTCTGTACTGAGCTAAATGTCTGTCTGTGTTTCCATTGTGACAGCAAATTCTACTCTCAGAATGATTGATTGATTGATTGATTGATTTTCACAGTCACTTTCAGGATGGTATTTTATATAGCAGTAGTGACAATTACAGAATTCAGATGAAAGAACAAAGTACTATAAGACTACAGGGAAACTTTATATTAATTCTATATAACCATTTCAATATTATAAATTAATGCATTTATGCCTTAAACAATGTTAAACAACATTGAGCATGTGGCTTTTGAGGAGCATCAACACAAAACCCTGTAAATGTGAAAAAATATTACTGTGAATGTGTAATTGAAACAATTACAGTGTCACCAGATACTATGCAAAGTGGATTTTGAAATAAAAGCCTTTCCTCTTTGAATAACATACTTCAAAGCTTAGGAGACCATTCAATAAACTTTGGGAAGCTTTTAATCATTTTGGAACTTTTCCTTCCTTTTGCCTGTTTTTTCCCCCTTGAAACATTTGTAGGCAGAGTTTTGCAATATGCAGATAATGATTATTAATTTATTGGACAGTATGACAGATTCAATATGGCTTACATATATATATGTATATAAATATACTGCTTCAGTTTAGCTTTAAATCAGGTTACTGAAATGATTAACACAAAAAAGAACCTAAACATCTTGATGCCATCAATTATGTACCTCACATGCACAGAGTCAAAAAGAAGTACTTGTGGCCCTCTTCATATAATGAAACAAGCTGCTGTTTTATCTTAATATTTCTCATTTTGCAAGCTTTGTTTCTTTGTCATGCAGAGTTGCACAAATTCTGCAGATGATCTGAAGTAATTTCTTCTTTCTGATACCTGACTTCTTCCCTTCTCCCCCATCAAAATGTAAACAGTGAGTTAAGAAAAGATGTGTACCATAAAGTGTACCATATAGCCCACCTGAAGGTACTAATCTCAGAGCTAGAAAGATATGCAAACAAAACATCATTGGAAAAACTGTTCTGAAATTAAAACATTATTAATATAATAAAATAAATATAAATCCAAAAGTGTATAATAGCACTGTAACTCCATCAGTCACAAATCAGGAAAGCAAATAAGGAATGATTTAATGTTGCCACAGGAGACTAAAAACTCAACTGGTAATTAATTATAGATATACTAGTGACAGGCTCAGAAAGCCAGGCTGCACATTTATTTTTCCTATATTTTTTCAGCTGGGCTTTTCATTTGCAAAACCATGGGATGGCATAAAGCCAGATTCACTGTAACTTTGGACAGAGTCCCTTGGGGTTTTTTCCAGTTCTACAAAAGGTGAACTGAAGCATATTCACTTTCACAAAGCTGTACCAGTCATGTTTTGGTGTTGTAGGTTCAGATAGTGTTCTTATCTAAGACATGCTTCTAGTCTCTAACCTTAAATTTGAGCACCTGTTGCTGTGTCCATACAGCTAAATAAAAACAGGCCAGAGATCAACTACTGGTCACAAGGCCAAATGACCTGTACCAGGTCAAAGCTCATGCTCCCCACTGAAGGTTCATTTTGGAGAGAAAGCTGGTTTCAGGGAGCCAGAGCAGAGCCAGGGAGTGAGCTAACAGTTCAGAGGAGCCGGTAACCAGCTGTGTAATGCTTGTGTTTGTTTCCTCTCCTTCTTTGCAGATGGTCTCTGAGTCAGAAAGTCAAACAGACAGTGAGTAAAAGGGGAGCTGCTTCCAGTCTTGTAAGAAGCAGCAAAACAGTACCTTCACTTCATTTCACTAGAGCTGATACAACATGGTTTGGATATTGAAAGGGCTTCACTGACAGGAGTCCCATGAATATGTTGTGGCCCATGCAGTGTGGTATGGTACACACAGAGCACCCACAGTACTCTGAAAACATACCTGCTTACACTTGAGACTGTCCCATTATAAAATATTTTTATTCAATATGCAATAAAGTTAGTCTTTCAAGCCATGATTTACCTGATAGCTACAAATGATACTTAACTGTGGAGGAAATATGTCCACAAGAGCTTGCAGGACTAAAAAAGCTTGATAGCAGAGGCTTTGGGAATACAGACTCAGGCAGAGGCATCAAGGGCTTAAAACAATACTCAAATGGTCTCTGAAAGAGTATGTAGCAAGATGGGCAGATTGAATCAGGTTTAGATCATAAGAAAAAGAAGCAGCAGCATGAACACAACATAAGTAAAACATCCTATACCAAGTGAAAATACAAAGAGGAAGGTAGAAAAGACTGTCATAGGGATTCCTAGGTAAGGCTGGTAAACATAACTGCTTATTTGCAGCTGGTCCCTCTCCTTCTGGTAGAGAAAGAGCACAGCTTGTAGCTTTGTTTTTCACCACATTTTACTTCTGTGAATGAGCAATCACACATTAATTTTGCCATTGGGTGAAGAATGTTAGAATTTTAAACAGACATTTGTGTTTGTGCTTCTGCTTATGTTTTCACGTGTGTGCTTTCTGCTCCAACCTTCCCATACAAGAAGGTGGCTGATACATCAGCATGAGTCAGAGTCAACTCATGTGGCAGGTGTCTGCACACATATGGACTGCAACATACTGGAATATTCCATAGTGTGTTGCATGCTAGCACATTGTTCTACAACAAATTACCTTAACAAATTATGATGATTTCATTAGTGAGTTGGTGACAAAACATCTGTCAATACAGCTACATCTTTGCTGCTCTTTCTAATATTAACAGCACACCTCAGCAGTCTGTTGTCATGAATGAATTTGCTCTGAGTAACCTTTTTAAAAGCAGTTACAGTCCAAATATATAGAGATCCATAAAACAGACAGCTGGCAGAGAGATTAAGAGAGGTGGATTTAGATGTGTAGATTTTGACTGAGGTGATCTACCCTTGTTCCTACAAAAAATCTGTAGTACAAAAAATACTGGTATATTAAAAAAAAAAATGCAAGGGGTTTGTTCTTTGTTTATGCTATGGGAAATCCCACAGAAGAGATCACTTCTTGTGTGGGCTCAAGCACCTCCTGAATTAGACTCTGGAAGTGGGGTATCCCCATGTCTGATTTGTTAGGTATACACAAAGGAACACAACACATTGAAAATCTGGTACTGATCTAAGGACACTGACCACAAATGTTTCAATTGAAAAAGAGGGGCTTATTTAAATAGAATTTGGATTTAAAACAGAACCCTGGCCTTTGCCTGATTTTCCCTAATGGAGGACACCTTTCCTTTCTGGTTGGAGGAGTTTAGTGTAGTCAGTATACCTTTGTCTATATCAGCCAGTGTGAATACAACTTTAAATCTTCTTTTAGATACTGCCATAAATCTACCAGACCAGCTTTCTGAAAGAGGAAGTAGTAAGAACTTAGCTAACATTTTCATGTGTATAGATCTTGATTTAAAGTTGTTTTCCAGATTTCTAAAATCTTTTTGTTTCCTCAGAATATTCTTCCCCTTTTCCTCCCATTACTTTTAAATCATAGTTGTTGTCTGAAGCTTTCTGTAGTGCTTATTCATGACTACACTGGCTTTCAACTTTCCCTTGATATTAAAATGGCTAAATTGTGAGTTTATAATGCATGATTTAGATTTAGCTTTTTTTTTCTTTCTTAAGTGGGAAGAAAAGCTTAAAGGAGAGCACAGCTGCTATAAGTATTATTGAAACCCTGAGTACTTTGTAATTTTAAAATCACTCTCCAATTGCCACACATATACATAACAAAATCTGATGCTATGCTATTGTATTTATTGTTTGACTGAATTTTTAACATCATTCTCATTACTGAGAATTGCAGTGATCTGTAACTAATGTGATAAACTCTCTATAGCACAATAAATAAAAATAAAAATAACCATCCTATGACTAAGAAAGGAAAAGTGGTGGGAATAGAGGTAGCTAGAAAGGTGAGCCATGAGGATCAGAGTGCTACAAGCTGTCATTCATATTTATTATCTCTCATGAAGCCCCCACATGCATTTGGTACTTTAAGGTAAGAATTCTCAAGGTATGTCAGATGACAAGTAGATTAACAGAGGGTAGGATTATTTACAGTGCCTTCCTCACACATTTTAATTTCCTCTTCTCCAACCTATCTTTACAGATAGGTAAATGTTAGCATTGCTAGTTTGGAGGGTTCTGTAAAGGAAGAGTCAGGATTACCCTCATCCGTTGTCAAGCAACAGTTGTTAAGCAACAGTACATAATGAAGCTTCTCTGCTGCAGAAACGTGGTATACCAGACATACTGGCTGTTATTAAATGGCTTCTTAGCATTGGAAGGAGCATCAGGCTTGATTCTGTGTTCTGCTTGATTGGTATAATTCCAGTGAATTGGTACACTCATAACAGTCAAGTCGCTGACAGGAAGCCTAAAACTTTACAAAGGTAAAATGTAGTGTGCAATAAACAGGTAGGCAATGACTTTTAGTCTTTTCCCAACATAAATTAATATTTCATGTTACTCAGACTTGTTAAAACTCTCAGGTTTTTTAATATGTTGGGTGCCTCCCACCAAAGCCAGGTTCTGGCTAGCAGACAGGAAAAATCAAATTAATAATTTTGAAATTCATATTTAATAAAAACAGATCCTACTCAAGCAGATGGGATATAGCATTTTTTTTAATCTCCAGTGTCTAACCCTTCTTCTCCCACTTTGGGAATCCTGGTTAATGATAGACTATTATGGAGAAAATTCAGTAAACACTCTATATCAATTCACACTGCATATAAATAAGCCCTTTAAATCCATAAATCAACTTATTATAAATGATTTTGCATGCAGCATGCTGAAATATATATCACAGGGAAAAAGTACTGCAGGATATTTTAGAACAACCTACTCAATAGTGTTCAGATTGTTCAAGATTAAAATTAAAACAATAAACTTCACTCTGGATGTGTCTTCATTACTATAGCCCTGGATCATTTACTTTAACAATGTCAACCTGCTCTCACTATCACATTCAATTTAATTAGGAAAGGAAGTAATATGCAAGAGCACACCTCATGGTGTTCCATTACCTTAGAGAAAAGTGCTATCAACTTCCAGAAGTAAAAGACAACCTTGCCCTCTCTTACCTTCTTTCCCTCTGTGTTGTGGGAACTCTGTTGTGGAATGGGAAAAAGGTAACTATGACATGTCAAAAAAACATCTAAAAATGATGCCTTCAGAAAGGGAGTGGTGGGGTAGAGATAAAAGGAGCTTAAGCTACATTCAGCTATACTTCCTTTAGGTCTAGTGAGAATTTGATGGTGACATCTGTGGGAATGAAAAAGAGCTTCAGCCCATGCTCTTTCATTTTCTGGCTGAGGAAAGAAAAGAGAAAAGGGTCCTTTGTCTCTAAGGCTGGCCATGCAGTGGCATTGATGCATGCTGTCTTTTCACCTGCCAGTGGTCTCTGATCTACCCTGCAGCAGCTGAATATGGTAGCCAGAAGACAGATCCCTGACAACAATATCTAGCTCTGGGTTCATTTTCTTTTCCTAGCCAATCAGTTAGAGCAGGGGGAGTACAAATTACTAAATATTCTGTCAAGTTCACATAGCTTAAAAGACCCTCAGTTTCCAAAAACATTTTCTGTTATAAATTGTTTCCATTAAGAATAGCAAGCTGTCTGTCCTACAATCATTCCCTCTCTGTAGATCAAGAATGGACTCCTTACTCAGCTTATAGTTTGCCCTTATTCATACAACACTTCTGCTGACTCTGAATTGATCAAGTGAGGAAAACCTGAGTCAGGAATTGGCTGCAAATTAGGGAAGATGAGGCAGCTACTTCCTAGTTTAATGGCTAAAAGCACAACAATAAATCTCTAGGCTTCCCCATTTAGAGAGCTAATCGGTGCATTTACACAGCTGGTGTTAGCATTGTGTGGCTGGGTTTTTCTGTTTGTAGTGGTTCATTTTGCATTTAGCTGCAATGAAAAAGGTGTACATATGCATATTTGTCTTAAATACTTCACAAATCTCTGAGGGTAGCAAACGAGCCCATATCAGAAGCCTCTGTTACACTAAACCTGAGGCATCTAGCAGCAAACTTTTCAGTTAAGCATTATTGTGTTACAGTTCTCTGTCCTTAGCTCTTGTTCTGGGATCAGACATGAGAATAGCAGAAGAGCTTCAACAGGATCTCTGCACCAGCCAAAAATCTTTCAAGACAGAGGGATAGTACAACTGTCACATTGGATTAGAATCAAGGTCTATGTAGTTCAGCAGTCAGAACCAAAAGGAGGTCAGCAACCAACAGATGTGAGATAATGTAGCCATACATAGCCTTTTCGGACACAAAACTGGCAGATACACCTCAGTTAGAGGGTAAGCAAGTTTTAGGTCAGCTCTATTTCACAGGAGGTCATCAAAGTTACTATAGCTCAGCTAAGCATTTGAAGCAAATGAGTATTTGCTAACTTAGTTCAGTGATATCTTGTGAAAAGAAAAGGAGCAAAACCCCAAAACTTACCCCCTCAGCAAGAGCTAGTTAAGCTGATATAAAATGTTAAAGAAAAGAACATGACCCAAGATTAAAAAAAAAAGTCAGAATTTGTTTATGCCCTAACTAAATCTCTGATCAGTCACTCCATAACTACATATTTTCTCTTGAACTAGGTTAGCACAATCCACATTACCACCAAAACAAACAAACCAAACAAAACCCCAGCACCTCCAAACAAAACAAAAAGGCTCAGTCAAAATTCACTTCTAAATGATCATTGAAGGTTCCTTTTAGCTGTTTTTATTTTATCATTGATGCTTAACCTATGTTAATATAGACTCTTCCTCACTTTGCAGCTTTCCTGAGGCTACCCCAGCTTTCTATAGACTTCTGCAGTCCAGCAACCAAAATAACCTCAAGAAAAGTGAAAAAGACAGATTCTTCCCATAGCTATGGCAAACAGGAAACCCACCCACTAGTACTGTAGCCTCTGTGAGACTGAACTGCCAAAGGAATACACACACATTCACATGTGCAGGCACTAGCACACAAATTAGCAATGCAGATAAACCTATGCTATCAAGGTAAACTATCAGTGGAAGCTCTTATGTGAACCTCTGAAAATGTCTCCTGCTGTGTTAATCCCATTTATCCAACAGGGTTTGTTCAGCTCCAGAAATAATCATTCCAAAAATGCTGACTGGGATAGGACCAGGAATGACCTCATTAACATTTAGTTACATCACCATAAAATGGAGAAGATAATCAGAAACAGGAGGGGGAAAGATAAAAGGAACAAGGTATAAAACCAGAAAAAAATGGGGTTTTGGCATTGTGCTATTGGACTTTGATGGGTCCTTATTGTCATATGTGTTTAATTTGTAAAGATTAATGGGTTTAGTTAAGCTCCAGTCCCTGGTTGTCCTATCATCTAATTCATCTAAAGAGCATTTTTACTTTCTTTTTGTAAAGAAAGAAATATAAGGTCATGCTCAAGCATATTTATTGGTGGTTTTGTTGGGTTTTTTGGCTTTTGGTTTGTTTTGGTTTGTTTGTTTGGTTTTTCAAAGCTCACACAGAATCACAGAATCACACTGAATGTTAGGGGTTGGAAGGGACCTGGAAAGATCATCTAGTCCAACCCCCCTGCCACAGCAGGATTCCCTGAACCAGGTCACACAGAAGCGTGTCCAGACAGGTTTTGAATCAGAGAAGGAGACTCCACCACTTCTCCAATACATAATGAGTATTTTGGCCAGTATTCTTTGTCTGTAAGGTGGAATATGTCTGATAATGATTGGGAAGATCCTGTTTCAGTAGTTCCCATTAAGAAACAGCATTTACCAGGAGCTGCTGTTGAGGGCACTGCATACTCCAAAAAGCTCCCAAATATAAGTTCCAAGTGTTGCCATAGAGCTGTCTGTATTTCTCCACCTCCTTCTCTCTTCTCCTTTCACCTACACATAGGTACACACACTCCCACTCCCAGATCAACAGAGCTCATGAGCTCTGCCCTTTACAGCTCTAAAGTACTTGGAATAACACAGGGTTCCTCAGGGTCTTAGTGGCTGATTTTCAGTACTGTTTCTAACAGATCTGCAGCCTTACAGATCATCTGCTACCAGTCTTTCTACTTCTTAGCACAGCCACCACACAGTTAGACTAGTCTGCCTTCCTGCATTTCTACCCATTTGAAATATACTCCTTTTTGTCCCAGTTCAGTTGATTCTCCAGCCCTCTTCAGGCCATGGTTCAAATCCTAAGCTGGTATTACTGTAAAAAAACCCTTATTGCCTCAGTTATCATTTTGTGCCTTTAAACCTAATGAAACTACATCATGCACCTGAAAAATCAGCAATTTTTTAAAGGATTTGAGACAAACAATTCTAACTGCTAAAAAAAAAAAAGATTTCAAAAATGTGAAGTAGATCCTAAGTCTTACATACTTGCTATGACTCATGACACTAGAAAAATGCATTTAAGATTGACTTTCATTGTATATATATTTTGCACTAATGCCACAGAGCAGAACATCATAATGCATTACAGCTTGCACTAGCTCCCTATAGTTACAGCTTCAATAAATTGGCTGGTATCTATACAGTCAATATTTCTTAGTAAGTTCCTGAACAAAAGGAATTAGTAAGACTTCTATCCAGCATATCCACAGTTATGTTTTAATTCCACAGCACTATTTGCAAGGGTGGCAGTTTTAGTCCTGGTGGCTTGGCCAAATTCTGATTGAGGATTTGAATTTTGCATACCTACTTTGCCCCTGCAGTTCAATTTGATATGTTTTGGCTCATCACTTCCTTCCTTAATACATTGTAACCTGATGCCAAGTATTGTTAAACAGCTGCTGTACTTCCCCTGAGAGGATTTCAGTAGTGTGTGACGAATTCCTACAACTACACCAAAATAAAAGGTGCTGCAGTGGGTTGTATAGAGTGCCTGAGAACTCAAATGGGACTTTCATCTCCCTAGTGCCTCATTTTCCTAGCTTTCTTAGGAAGAAAATAAGGAATTATCTACATATTGAGATAAGATGGATCTGAGGGACCTAGGTATCAAGGGAAATCCTTGCAAAATTAAAAAAAAAAAAGTAAATCTTACATACTGTAAAGCAATGTGTTGAAGAACTATTAACAGATAAAGACCTGTAGAACCCTTTAGTTAATATAGCTTCTGAAGATTTGTAACAGGTGGATGGAAACTGAGAACCAACCACAGTATCATCCAAATATATAAGATAATGCCTTATCTTCAAGTATTTTATTACTGCATTTTAATAAAAATATGTTGCTACAAATAATTTTTATTAGTTAAGGACTCTATTCTCTTCAACTTCTAGTTACCTGTTCTCTACATCACTGCTCTCAATGCTTAATAGAAGCAGCACAACTCAAAACCCAGTAAATAATGTAAATGGGATTGAGGTTTTAATCAAGAACTAGTGGAACATCTTTTTATGATATGTTGCTTGTGCATCCTTAACAGTGTGAAAGAGAATAGAGCACACCACTGTCTAAAAAGGTGAGTATAGTAACTACAAGCTGTATCAGGAAATGAAGGTCCATACATATGCTTTCTACAGTGCTTGCAAAATGGTACCTTGTGAGTTTTATTCTCTTAAATTTGAATATCTAAACAAAGATCTTGCAAATCTTTGAAGGTTACATAGCAGAGAATGTTTATGTTTATGTGAGCTTAAGTTTAAGGAGAAACAAATCCATCAGAAGAAAGGGAAAGCACTAGGAATGCAGCCTAATGACTGTATTTCTTGTAGGACAGCACTTGAGATGTTACCCACACAACAATATGCTTCCACCACAATGCAGTCAGTGGGACATAAACTGGAGATTAATGCTGTGCTATGCTCAACAGGTGCCCTAGATTTTGCCCAACAGTATTAGACAGAAGGTTTTACTTGCTGGTTTCATGACTTGTAAGAATGAAAGCTGAAGTAAGGGTAAAATGATGACATGTCAGATTGACATGGGATTTGAGTTACTACCATAAGTGGGCACTAACTTCTTGTGCCATCTTCTGACAGAAGGCTTTAGTAAACCTTTTTCAGTCCCTATGGCAACTTTCAGTCAGTGAGATACTGAGCATCTGTGTATATCCTTTCTTGAACTTGCTTTTACATTCACACATGCAACGTTGCACACTTACATTGCAGAATGAAGCCATAAACTCTGCACTTCCATAGACCTATTCAGGATTTAACAATACATCTGAGAGGAAAATATGCCCCACTAACAATACACCACTGACCTACCAGGGGTGGTATCAGTCCCTTAATCAGAAATACAAGACAATGAGAAGTATTCCTATGATTTGCAGGTTAAATGGAACCAAGGCAGATTGACTTAGACATGATGTACTAGCAGAAAGTATTAGTAATTAATATTGCAGACAAGGGATACTTATCAGGCTTTAAGCACTGAATTATTTCAAAAAATTAATGACTTAAAGAATATTATGCACTTAAAACTTTTGGAAAAAAATGTAATGTTTAAATATAGTGTTTGATACATCTTTAGTTGGATGATCTGAAAATACATACATTTTATCTAGAGGCAGACTTTACACTTTGCAAAATGAAACAATGGAAATGAGACCTATAATATTTTTGACTACATGGGATTACATCTCTTTATAAAGTGTCCTTCACCTTGAAAATAGGGCACAAAAAGAAACATTAGGAGGATATTTGCCTGCACTAAAGATGTTTAATATTATGTAGACAACATTTACTGTATCCTAGGGATTATCAGTGTTCTGGCTGCAAATGAGGTTTGTTGGCTAGATGTCATGTATGTGACAGAAATTCTAGTATGGAGAAGACAATGCAACCATCTCTGTTCTGTTTGTACTAATCTAAGGCCATATGTTTAACAGTGTACACATTTTATATCCACATCTGCTGCTGCCATCTCCCTTTTGTCCCTGTTTCTCACCAAGCCACAACAAGCATTACAAACAAGAACAAAGGACATTCTGCTAATGGCGAGTCCAGGCCAGAAGTAAACTAATTATGAACTTTGTCTCCAATGTTATTACTACATCCCTGCTAGATTCTGTGCACTTAAAATTTATACAAAGAAAGACCAATTTGTGTCTGCCTCTGACAGAAAATTTCAAATTTAGAAATTTGAATAAGTCTCAACTTTCCTAAGATCTCCTAGGTTTAATTAGTGTTCTACGAACCAAATAGATGAATCTCTTATAAGGAGACACTGAAGTAAAATAGTAGTGTACCATAAAGGATTATTTGATGGTGATCCTTTCTTTGATCCTAAAATGTAGTGAGCAATGGAACACTGTATATTTCCCCATTCTTAGAGTTTAATGGGAATCAGACTGAAGGGGCAGGAGAACATATTATCATGTAGTAAACCTTCACATCTATTACACAATATTTTAAAATCAGAAGTTCTTTTGACCAACCAAACCAAGATACCTCAATCTTCAGCTACAATTGAAATCTCTTTTCTGAAATAGTATGTTTTCTTGGTGTCTGCTTACAGGGAATGTCATGAGTCTTGAGGAAATGAAGGTTTGTTAAAGGGCTGCTATTAATTCAGTCTGATTACCATTGCGTCTTACAATCAGCCTCATATTTAAGTATGAATAACATGCAATTTCAGAGCCTGGAAAACAGCATTTGGTTTGTGCATCTTTATCAACATCAATCCAAGCTGCAAGTTACTTATTAAACAGTACAATTTGGTTTAAATGCATCTTATAAACTGTGGATTTCTCATTGCTGTATTCTAGCTAATTTGACTTTCAGACAAACTATCATTTGGAGAATTTGTAAATACTGAAAAAATGGACTCACATTTTGCACTGATTTTGCCATTATAAAATAATTTGTGAATTAGCAATAGTGTGAAAGGTTGTGGCTCCTTTTCTCCATATTTTCTTACATATCTTACTTGAGTGCTTAAATGTATATCTTCTGTAGGATAATATGTTAAAGCAACAGTACATCTTTAAGCTGCTCTTAGACACTTATTTCCCACAGACTGCAATCAGCTCTTGGAAATTGTAGTGTTTGTGACAGAATAAACTCCATTAACTTGTTTTATTAGTATTGTGTGCAGCCATGAGGAGCAATGCTGCAGAACATGATGAAATGACTAAGAGTCTTCATCAGTGCACAGCAGAATGTTTTCTCATCACACAGAATATATAATTATTGCTCACAAAAACAGGGGGTTTTTTTTCATATTTCTTAGGTAGTACTGGGAAACTCTTATTCATGGGAGGAATAAAAAATAAATTAAGCTTCCCCCTACTTCCTTTCAGTCCAATTTGTTACCATGCTCCTGCTGTATTTTTTGCCTATGTAATAGAGAATAACCCATCAAATAAAAAACCAATTCTATTTCAGTTGGTTACTATAATGACAGAGTAGTTCAAGAAAGCCAAAGGAGCTTGAGAAAGGAAAGATTTAGTGACCAGCAGACCTCCAGAAGCCCATTAGTCAAATTTTGACAGCCTGTACACAAGAACAGCTGCCAAAGAGAGTAAATGAAAGCAGAATGAACCCAGCAGAAGAAAATATAGTTTACATTATGTAAGTAAATATAAGATGCAGAGCCACTGTATATTTCAGAAGCAGGTATTCTACACTGCAGATGGCTCAGCTGCCAGTACTTGTCTGACAAGAGAGGCAGTCTCTTCCAGAATAACTCTTACAGCATTGGCCACTTCAGAAATACAAATGACTTTTTCTCTTCTCCTTTGCCTCCATTTTCTGTTGGCTTTTTGCTTTTCCCATTTAAGATGAAAGCCAGGTTCTGAGCTGGCTAGCTGCATGGGACTCCTCATATAAACTTCAAGCATATTGTATTTTACCCTAACAAATATAGGAAACATGAAGCTGAGCAATCACAAAGGAAATGATTGAAAGAAAGAGTCAGTTCAGATGTAGAATGATGAGAAGCAAGGAAAAAAACATTAAAATCCAATCCAGTCTATTTTTTTGCTAACAAAAAAAAGAGTTTATGATTTGCAGATTGAATATAACTAAGGAGAAAAGTATTTTTCATAACAATGATTTATAGATTCACCCTTTTACTGGATAAGAGTTCCTTTTATGTTATAGCAGTGTCTGTTCTTGCTATTACAGTTAAAGGGCTGTCAGCATTTTCATTATATAAACCCCTATATTCAAGGGTTTGTAATTTGGCCATCAAAATTCACAGCATGCTGAAACTTGAAATAAGATTTTAGTCTGAGAGTGCTTTTTTTTTAATGCATTCTAAAAAAATACATAAATTCATTAGTCCTTTTTTAAACTAACAGAAAAATGGAAATTCTCATGTTTAATGTCTTCTTATTCTGGGTGTGTGCTGTAGATTGTATTCCTTTAGATACCACATTATAGACTCTGGTGTTCTACAGCACATATACATCTACCAATATCTACATTTATGTCTGAATAGAAACAAAAATCTTACTGAAGTAAAAAAAAAAAAAAAAAAAGGAAAAAAGAACAAGAAGAAGAAATCCAAGGATTGTGCATGCCTAGCAGCTACTTATTCTAATTTTGGGTAGATGTTTCAGGCTGTGGATCTATAATATGCAAATGCATATATTAATGCCAGTATTCTGAAGGTCAGAGTGGAGTACAACTTAAACCCACAAAGGTTAGAAATTAAGTGTTATGGCTGAAACTCTGTCCTGAAAGGACAAGAGCATCCATTTCACTCATCACAATAATGTGAAAGTTCACAAGGTAAAGAGCCTTACTTATCAGGCATAAATTCTGAAAAGCTTTTGATAATTATGCTTTAGGAGCCACACTGCTGGAAGAGGACTTCTTGCTGCAAAATAAAATCTTTGTAATGCTGACAACACAGAAAGGAGCACAACATGTTAGATGTTAGCCTATATTAACATTTAATAATTACACTTCTGACAAAGAGAACATCTAACTTGAAAAGATCAAAATATTGCAGGTGAACATACTCTCTCTTACACCTAAACTTTTCCTGCTTTTCTACTCCTTTTTTTCCAGACTCAATGTCTTCTATTACATTTCTCTGAAAAAAGCCCTCAATATTCCCACCTGTTTAAACCATTCTCCAGCTCTTCTGAAGTGCTTCAATGTGCTTTCTGCCACTGTTAAACCTCTCCATTACTTCTCACTCCTATTGCCAAAATATGAACACTTGTTGATATTATTTTGAATGCTTACAGTCCTATGACCAAAATTTCTTTGTCATCCTCTTGAGCTTAACAAGGTCTTCAGATCCTGCTCTGAAACAGCAGCACTATCATCTTCAGTCAGTGTATTCTAGTTGCTATAAAACATCCTGAGCATCTATTTCAAATTCAAGCACTGAACTTCTACAGTAATGAGAGTTATCTTAAGTTACCAATCTCAAACAAAATGTCAATGTTATCAGTTTCAGCAATATTAGGCTTGATAGGATCAAGAATGCAAAAGCACATGATCACTGCACCCAGAATTTTGGCTTACTTCAAAAAGGAATATATAATATGTAAAAAATGAAAAAGAAAAGGTTGTAGGAGCACTACTTAGATGAATAGCTCCCCAAGTTCCAGGTCAGGGGTAAAACTTAATGATCTACTTCCCCATGATCATCCTAACTGCAGTACACTGCAATAATTTGCTAAAAATTACTAAATTAAATAATTGTGAATCTTGTACTATCACCCCATAACAATGGATGAACACAAATATTAAATCACTGTAATGACCTCCAGAGTATGTTGGCTATGTAATGGTAAATATTTTTTATTTGCAGAGGTATTGATTACACTGCCAAAATAAATTGACTTGCATGAATACATTCTGGGAAATAAGAATTTAAATTTCTAGTCTAGATCTTCAGCTGATGAATATGGATAAAACCTCATTGATTGCATCTGATTCTCATCAGCTAAGGCTTTGACCCTTCATATTCACTGCAGTGAAGACAGTTTCCTATTTCTAAAAAAAAAAAAAGCCACTGTTCCTTGTGTGTTAAATCAAAATCAAGGTCAAATACCATTTGAAATACATTTACCTAGTATTGCAGATACAATCATGCAGGCTAATTTGGAATGATGATTAATTTCAAGTGGTTTCTGACTCCATTGTTTCAATCCACCCCTACAAGACAGAAAATGTTATTTAGTGTGGTATCTCTGTCCAAGGAATTTACCCAATTTTTAATCAAAGATTTGATCCTGTTGCTCCTGTTTCCATTGAATAATAGTTTCTTCATTGAGTAATACAATTATATTCAACAGGAGGCAGTTGGTCATCTGAACTAAGGATGGAAGGAACAGGCTTTTACTACTTGACCAAAGAGTTTTGTGTCCTACATATTACTAATGAAGCATAATTACATACAATTGCAAATGCTGGTAGTTGTTTGCTGATGACTCATGAAGCTATGGGTAGCAAAGCTCATTTTACTAAAACCAACTAAGACCCACTATGGCTAGTTTTCATATTTCTCCATGTTTCTATATATATTTTTGACTCCAGGTATGATAGCAGTCTTTCTGGAATTGAAAATTCATAGTAAAAACATTTACTTTCATATTTATCTTAAAAATTTGGCAAGACTCTTTCTCTTATGAGAAAATTCAATCCACCACATTGAGGCAGGTCCTCTGGGACACTTCTAGTACATACTATAATTTTTTAGATTTCCAAAGAAAACTCTTAAGGAAAAAAATATGTGTCAGTGCAATTTGAATCCCAAGTTTCTTTCCCTGTAAAGAAGTTTCCAGAATTGGTCTGTTCCTCTTAGGGTTCAATATGTTTTTTGGAAGAGTCATATGACATTTTTAATGTAGGGCCAAATGCAAATGTGGAGTTGGATACTTTACGTAAAATTAAGGCATAAGGAAGATACTTAAAATGTAATAAGCAGTCAAGATAATCAAATAATGAGATAGGTTATTTGAGTGTTCAATGTTATCCTACCACCACTGCCACCATGTTTAAGATTCTTTTCCCCTATTTGGAAGTTACTTTTTCTATCTAAGTACCTTATTGGTCATTTTTGCACCTAAGGCCTTCAGGCATCATTTACTTTGTTAGACATACTCAGAGCTTGTCTAACATAGCAACAGCATTGATCAGCTTCATCCAGGCAGCTTTATGCAGCCAGGGAACAACAATCCTTTCAGGTAAATGCTTAGAGATTGTACTGCTTGTACAGGGTGTGAAAGTGAAGTTTTTCAGCCCTTTTTAGCCAAAAAGAGTTCAAATCCATGCTGTCCAGCCTAGAATAAAGGATATAGCTGTTTGAAGAGGCTAGACTGAAGTGATTGTATCTATTCTCTGCTTCTGCTGCCTCAAGACATGGTGTACTTCATGTCAGGAATATGAATTTCATGTGGCCAGAGAAGCACAGAAGTGACAGAGCACGAGATGGAAAAGGGAACATTATCCTTTAACATGTTAAAATGGGCAATCAACAGGACTGGAAAAAAACAGTTCTGCATTCTGGCTTCCACTCCAAGGACTTTTTATGACTGCACAATAGGATAATGAGGTAAGACACACAGAAAACATCAGTGCAGTCAACCATTTTCTCAGTTTCACTCAGTTCTGACATAAAAGGCAAACGGGTCTCAAATTAGCACTTTCTGGTCAATAAATCTTATCTTTTTCTCCCACATAATGCCATAGTTTCAAGACAGGGAGAAATAAGTGTCCCTAGTGTTTCAGAGCAGAATCATGTTCCCACATAGAAACCCAGACAACATCCCAGGATGCATGAAAAGGAGTACAGCAGGAAAGATACATGAAATATCCTTCAGTTCAGAGTTCAAGGCTCCAACTTATGTTTACTGGGGCACACCCAAGTCAAGAAATATATGAACCAGTTGAAAAGCAACAGGGGAAGAGGGAGAGAGTAGCAGCATGAACAATCAGAGAGCAAAAACCACATGATCTGGAGTGAAAGATTGTGGTTGGTTGTTTCTGCAAAGAGAATACTGTGGGGGTCCTGAAAGCAGTCTGCAAAGAAAGGAATAGGCAAACCCCCCATGGGTTTAAATTGTAGCTAGGGAATTATAGGCTAGACTTTAGGAAAGATTTTCTAAATTCCAGGATGGTTAAACATTGGAACATATAGCCTAAGAAACTATAAGAGCAAAGTAAATGCAAGTTTTAGGTAGAGTTGACCCCACCTGTGAGGAAGAAAGATGAACTAGATGAGTCAATGTTCATTCTGGATCAATTTATATGATTTTGATCAGATATGATTCAATTTTGATTTGGATTGGAGTTAAAAATGTCTGGGAATTTTTGATGTTGTTTTTATTTTCCCATGAACAAACTGAGGCCTTGGATTAAGATTCAAATATGAAGATATGAAGATGAGTGTATCTAAACCATGAAAGATTTTGCTATTTGTAACCTAGTGTGTTTGTTGCTGGCACTTCTAGACACAGAAGAAGTAAGAAGCACAACTGTATTATTTTTTTACTCTTCTATAAAATTTCCCTGCCCATTGAAAAGAAAGAAATATTCACACCTCTTATGGATACCCATAGTGTGTTGTAAAGGTTACAATTTACAATTATTTCAGCACGAAACCTGCAGAGTTGTTTACTTTCTCTCTTGCTAACATCCTCAAATAAAGCAAACAAATAATCTTCATGCAAAGGCAAACAAAATAAATGAGTCAGGTAATTGTAAAAAGAACACTGACCTATTAAAAATTGGTCTGATCTTCAAGAATTTACAGCACAGCAGTAGTAATGTTATTAAAAATAGAAGAATCTTGACAAGTATTCATTAGAATTTACATATGTGAGTAAGAATGCACTTAATTGCAAATTACATTCTGTAAATTATTTAGAAGTTGTAAATCAAAGCAACAAAGAAGAAAGATTTAGGGAGTAAAGGTTCTGAAGAATTTTCTAATGCAAATGTTCTTAGCAACATCAGATTGGAGATGCTGCAAGACCTTTCCAAAGCCAAATGATGTAAAAGAACAAATAAAGTTCAGAAATACTAATGTTTGGCATGCAGGCATTCACTATAGGTAATGGAACATTATCACAATTAGATCAGAATGGATTTTTAGATGTCGAAGCATGTGTTAAAATATTTTGTCAATTGAAGTCAAAATAACACATGCAAATGAGGAAGTCAACTAGCAAACTGCAGGTGTAATAAATTTCATGGATTGTTCAATTTTCATGCAGATTTGGTTTTTTCAGCTGTCGTCAGCACTGTTGTTTAAATGCTTGTGCAAAGCAGCCCTTGCTCCACCATGCTGAGCCAGCACTCCAGGGCCTGCTGTCTTGCTGCTAACCTAAATGGGCTGAAGGAGGTCACTACCTCACTGAAACCCTCTTCACCTGAAGCTGTGGGGGGCAGCTGGGAAAAAGAATGAGGGAGGGCAAAAAAAGAAGAAATATGAATTCAGAAGATGTTGCAGTAATAAATGCAAATATTAGGAGACCAAAGTGGCTATAGGGACTTGAGAGGGGAGGAAAGGAAGGTGATGGGGAGAGAAAAGGAAGAGAAGTGGAGGCTGATGCAGCTGGTCAGCTTGAACTCAGAGGAGCTACTAAGCACTTCATGAAGCATGCATTTCCCAGATGCAAGCCAAAGTACAGAGGACATATGGAAGAATGATCAAAGTCAGTATTTGAGAAGGTGAGCAGAAAGAGAATGAGAAAACTCATATGAACTCAAAAAACCCTACATCCAGAAATTTTTGTTTATTTGTTTTAAAGCAGGGAAAAACCATTCCTTGGTGGAATGAGGAGCCTCTTAATTTTTTTGATCTGAAGGAATAAGAAAAGCAATTCTTTCATGACTATTTGCTATTCACTGTCTCCAGTTTATTTCTAGAGTGAAAGATTTTTGCATGGCAACCAATAGGGACCTCAAGCCTTACATGTACTTATGGTCTTTATTGTGCAACTGCTGCACTCACCAAGGCCTTGTGGCACTGCTTGACCTCATGGACATTTATTGCTCACATCTATCATTAGAAACCACTAATCAAATACTGACACTGCTCAGGATGGATTGCTTGGATTAAAATGTAGTCAACACCTTAAAGTAGAGCCAGTAAACATTTAAAGATGAGTGAATGGAACAACTTATCTTGTGTTACTATGGAAAGGAGATGACAAATAATTTGATTATTGCTATTAATAATGAATATTTTCAATATTTCTCAAAACTTGTTCTTTCATATATCTGTACAGTATATAACTGGAGGAAAGTTAACAGCCTAGTACTATTATATTTCTATTATTAATTGTTGTTAACAGCAGTAAAACAAGATGTTCAAATTCAACTTTACTTGCACAACTTTCAGAGCTGATGTTACAAGACAGGTACATAGAGCAATAACATTTGGATGAAGCCAGGAAAAATACTCATTTAGCATTTTCACTGGGCTCTCTTGCTATAGAGCATACATAGCCTCGAGGGTGTTCTTGAATGTTATCTCTGCAGCAGAGTGATTTTTTGGAGGTCTCACTGAATACAAGGGTCACAACCTAGAGTCCATTCTTATCTGTTTTAATAAAAAGTGACAATGAACTGTACAATTCTCCAATGTCCCCTCAAGCAAAATGAAGGTGAATGTCACTCCTGTCTGTACAGAGAAGTCTAATTGCAGTATTAGGGTCTAGAGCATAAAAATTCACTCCATTAACGGTTTTAACTAAGTTCAATTTGCACATCCCCAGCTTTACTAGGTTTTATCAAAACCTCCAAGGACATTTTTATTGTTACAAACTGAAATGTGCATCCTGTTTATAGCTCATCTCAATAATAGGTCATTCAAGCAGTGATTTATTTCCACAGGAAAACACAGATACCTTGCAGAGTATGTGCTACATGGAATGATGGAATTGTGTGCATCTTCAGCACCCATCACTTCACTTCATGTGTGAACTTCAGCAAAGAGAAAGTCTTGCACCTGGGGAAGAATAACCCCATGCTGCCTGACAGTAGTTACTGTAGTTATTACTGTAGTACAGTAATGTAACTTAACATCTTAGTTCAGCATCTGAAGTTGGTGGTACTGGTAACACCCAGCTCTGATGTGATGCTCTCCTGAAATACCATTATACAGTGCAACTGCTGTGGGCCACAGCACAGCAGCAGATTTCAGAATAGAAGGGAGGCAAGTGCTTGAGCACACTGTTTTACTGAAATCTTAAGTTTAGAGCAGAGATGTCCCCAC
This sequence comes from Galbula dea, assembly GCA_013399015.1. Lineage (NCBI taxonomy): Eukaryota > Metazoa > Chordata > Aves > Piciformes > Galbulidae > Galbula > Galbula dea. Next base: position 1,866,060 of record VWZX01005355.1, on the reverse strand, counting down.
AACCACAGCAGCAGCAGCGACATACCTTAAATTTCAGTGCTCCATTCTATGCAACCAGCAACTGAAATGCACAGAATTCAGCCAAACAGAAAAGACAAGAACAGAATGCAGAAACCTCCTGTCTGTCCCTTTGTCTATGCTATGTATTTCCTGAGATACAGCTTTGTGACAGGTGAACAAGAGGCACATCATTTTCATTTACAACTGACTGTAATCTAAGGACACTGCAAACAGCCAAACATGCTGTTTACACACTGAGTGCTCCCATGTTGTTACAGTCACTGTCAAACTTCACTATTTGTATTTCATAAAGGGAAAAATTGAAAGAAGAACAAAACCTTCAACTATCCAAGGACAGAAGGGTTTGCGTGCTCTGTTCCAAAATCACACAGCAGCTTCTGCACCCTAGAGGAAATAGACTGGGAAGAGAAGGAAGCTTAGTGGTAACTGTGTGCAGTACTCACCTAGGGTGTTTTCCAGATGAAAGCATATGTACTCAATGTAAATGATATTTAATGTTGTACCTATGTGTTTGAAACAGAAGAAATCACCTGGGCATAGATCTGTTATTATCAGCCAGATCTTTTGACAATTTTCAATTACATTTCTGAACTCTTACTATATGTTCATGCACTATATTAATTAAAGCAGACTGCAATGCACTAATAATGATTAATTCAACCCAGGGTGTCTTAAAGTGAGAATTTATGAGAGCTGAAATTCTCCATGGATCTCTAATTTACATTTGCAACACAGGGAACTGTACTTCTGGACACTGCTACTCGGATTTCTCACCTAAAGCCAACATGCAAACATGGGGTCAGGATGGGAGAGGTGATGAGAGATTAACATGAAAAACAACAATGTCCTGAGGTGTTAAGAGAGGCAGTAGCTCTCATTGGTCTCAGTGGACTAACAGGTGTAACCCCACCTGATAATATATCCAGTTTTTAGAAAGCAGAGCACAAAATGTAATAGAATATGCAGCCAGTTATTGGGGAAGAGCTTTAGCTCAGTAATAAACACACTCTGAACATACCTACTCCCCCTGGGAAACAGCTTCTTGTGCTGTTAGTCCTTTTGTCATTCATGAGTAATACGTATTTAACAGAAATCTTAGAACAGGAAATGAAAAACTGAAGATGATAAATCTGTTCCACTTAGACAATAATCATATAACACTGTGGCCAGTTAGTTTAATTTATAGACACTGTTCCCCCTGGAAATCTTAGGTTACAGAAATTTTTAAGAAAGGGCAGGCAAAGGAGGTGGGGAGTGAACAGATAAAAATTGGTGCAAGGCATCTCTTACACACTGGAACAGTTAAATGAAAGAAAAGCACTAAGTAAGATTTTACTGCTGCAAAACAGTATTTACAGCTGGGCAGGAGTTTTTCCAGAGTTTCTCCCTCAGTTTCTTGCTAGAAGCACCAGACTGAGTAGGAATTGCTCCTATTTAACCTGTCACGTATCTCCCCATCTCCAAGTATTTATTTATTTATTTATTTATTTTCCTGAAGAGAAGAAACACTTTTGGGTACCTGTGGCCACAAGAGATTACTAATCCATAAACATGTTTTTGGTCTCTTGCAACCTTCCAACCTGTGGCAATAATTATAATGGCTGACACATACTTGTATGACTCTTAAAATGGAATTAAAAGTGTTCTCCTTGTCTGTGAATACAGCATCTATTTTCATAATGTTTGGATAATATTCTTCTCTTTTTAGCAGATACCACTACATAACATACTTAAATGTCCTGCCAATCCTTCAATAATTTACAGCATCTAAGCTCTGTTTTCCTTACAAAAATGTGTTCAATAGCTCAGACTGAAGAGCAGAGTATTTACTTTTCATAGTAAAGATCCTGGGCATGAAGTAAAAATAAGAGTTTTCTTTCTTCTTTATATCTAATTCACTTCTAAACAGCTTACACTAGATGCTCTGCTTAGTTTCCTGTAAGATCTAGAGAATGGATTAACATACACAAGGAGAAGTATTTCTGATCTGTGTTGCTGCTTTATTAACACTTTGAATACTTTGCATATGCAAAGATTACAGAATTGTATTGCTGTAATCAAAATGAACCAGCCCACTTTAGAAATTAAACAAACAAATAAACATCAAAAAGCCAAAACAGATAACAAAGCCCCCAAAACAGTGAGAGATGAGAAGAAGGTTAAATTTTTCCTGTTTTCTTTTTTTTTTTGAAAGCTTTTTTTTTTTTTTAACACTTTGCAAATCAAGATTTCAACTTTTTTTGCATCATGTTAGGAATGGTAATCCTAGATTTTCTCTGCCATGATCAAATAAAGTTTAGGAAAAACAGGCTGTCTACAAAAAATTCCATGCATTTCTTTGATGTTGTATAATTGGCTAATAAGAAATTAGATTCAAGTACTGAATTCATAGAAAGTGATTTATTCTTGGACATCTAATGAAATTTGAATTTGAGATATACTCAAAATGATTTAATTTAAGATTATAAAAAAAAAGGCAAAAAAGTGCAATATCCTTAATGTATTCCAGATATATTAAACACATCCAAGTATCTGATGTAATACTCTTACTCTCTTGCTAAAGTTGTGAGCTCATGTTGCACCCAAAATTCTCCTACAACCAAAAGGTTCATACATGCCCATAAATTCCATGGACACTCCAGAAATATCTGAAAGCACAAAACCCACTGCAGGTTCCTTCAGTACAGTATGGCACACTCCTATGGACATCTTAAAACATCAATGAAATCAGTACCTAGCAGTCCAGATTTGGGTGAGAGTATAAATCAAATAATTTGTACTAAGTTTCTTAATTACTAGTCAAAATAACAATTCCAGAGAAGGATTTATGGGGATGCAAAACTAGGTCTACACTGAATAAATAGCATATATAGACATTTTATTTTTTCATTTTTGTAATTTATTGAAGTTTTATAGCCATATTTCACTCTTTACCTGCTGCTTCTCAGCTTACTAGCAAAGCTGCTTGATACTTGCCAAACCAGATAACATTTCCTTCAAACAAGTTATCAGGAAAGTAGTTATCAAGTCTCAGTTTTCACTCTTCCTCATAATTTGTTTTCTTTTTATTTTTATTCTCCCTCCCCCCTTTTTTTTTCTATGTAAATCTCTTTCTGCACAGGGAAAATAACAGCCTATGTGCAAACACTTACTGAAAAATCTACTGCTGCAAAGCATGGAGGCAAAGAAGTTACAGCTACCATAATTCACAAGACAAACTTTGTGAACAAGGAGAATCCACAATAAAATCAGATTGGCTTTGAGGTCAATGCACTGATTTACACAACTGAAATTATACAGACATAAGGAAGCATTCTTTCTTTTACCATAAAATTGCTTGGGTAGAGTGAGATCTCCTGAGAGATTTATGCAGAGCCATATCTCTAGCAAGATGAAAAGAGCATGCTGTCCTCAGAATCAAAGCCAAGGAAAAAAGAAGAAAAAATAAGCAGCAGAAAGAACAAAATACCCCATCATTCATGCAAGTACTATATGCTGAAAGGAATTTCCAGAGCTTTCAGCAAGATCTGTAATACATAAATACATATATATATATATTTTCTGAGCCATAACATTTTTTCAGCTTATTTAAATCAACTCATAGGGGTTTTTTATTTCTAAAAAAAATTACAGAAAGTTTAAAATCTTCTCAAACATATAGGATTTTTTGGCATCTTAATCCTGTAACTGATTATTAAGCAATATATTAAAACAGGGATACAAATTCTTATTGCAAGCTCTATATTCATTGAACACTGTCATTTGCTACAATAGTTTGAGACCAAGACTCCTTAAAAGCTTGTATAGAACCTTATCAGAGAGCCTGATAAAGGACTAGCTTTCAGAGTTTAGTGCTGGGGCCTTGAGATTTCTTTTCATAAAAGGGAAAAGCAGGAGTGCAAAGGAATAAGATAAAAAGCACCTCACCAAAACATTCATAATATGTTGATGTAGTTTTACAGATCTGTACTGCACCTTTCATTATATTTTATTTTATAGTCCCCATTTTTTTCTCCTCTACCTGGTATTTCTTGACAGCATATATGAGAAATGAATTTTTGAAAGACTGATCTTCCTTTGTACCTCCATTTCAGTGGTCAGAAGAAAATCTGCACTTCAAGGTGCTTGATGGCAACTATAAATCAGATCACTTGAGCTGCAAATTCACTGACTTGCATCACCAATGTATTTGGAAGCACAAAAATGCAAGAGTAAATGTAGAGGAATGAAAAGACAGGTCTTAGCTTTTTAGGAGATGTGCCAGAGAAAGTAAATGTATAATTCCATTTTTGTGACACTCAACAATATACACTGTTGCCACATTTTTAAAGTATTGTCCTTCAAAAATGCATCTTCTGATAACCAAGAAATAAACTATACAGAAGTAGAGGCAGCGAGGAACAGGAAGGTTCCTGAATTAAATTCCTCTTTGTGTTATCTGCTGAAGTGTATAATTAACACTTCTGCCAAATGAGGCTTCTTTGGATTCGGGTTAGGTATTCCTGGATTTTATTTAGTTTGTTTTTCTGCAGGTTTTACACATGAAAATGCATAGTTGTAGAAAGACATAAATACAGTAATTAAGTTTAGTGGGTGAAATTCAGCTTGAGGTAACAGGCTGGCAGAACCCTTTCTGTACCAGTCAATCCTCATGTCAGAGCTATGACAGAAGACACTAATGATATGTCTGTTTAGGATTTGTCACATGCCTGCACAGCCTGGCAAGGATTCCAATCTGTCACATGTAGGTATGCATGAAAAATGTCAGTGGGTGGGGGCAACAAGATCAGTACTTTTGCAGACATAGTCATATCACAAAGTAAACTAAATTCCAGACAGATGGCTAGAACAGGAATTGTGGATGCCTCATTTAAAGAGAGCAATGATCAGAGCAGAGCTGGATCCCATCTGAAAGAAAATGATAGAACCTGTAAGAGGAGTCTCTCCACATGCTTAACTGGCATGTGTATGCAGTCACATGCATAGCCAGTAATATATGTGTGCAATTGGTAAAGTTGAATTTCTAAAGCTCAAAATCATTGCTGTGTATTTTGCCCCAGTCTGTGGAGACAGTTACTTGTATTTAACACTTCAGAGAAGAGTGCCTTGGCTTACCTAGGCTTTGGGCAGTAATATGAGTTTCAGTGATTCTTTTAGAGAGTCCTTTGTACCAGTCCTGATCTGTAGTTTTCTACCAGCTTCTAATATGGATTAATTGCCAGTCTGCTCTTTGTGGAGACAGGCCACTGTGGAGACAGTAAAATGACACATGAACAGCAGTGATGGGCAGGGAAAGGACGGAAGGAACAGGATGCCATGCCATCCTGAGAAGAGCCAGAAGGGCTGAATTAGAGGAAGGAAGGAGGATGGCAGTCATAGCTTCCTCTCTGGACAGAAGACTCAGCTCTGACTTCTTTTATTTAGGAACAATGCTCCATCTAGTTGTTAAAAGTCAATGCTGGAAGCTATTGAGCTCCTCCAGGCTCTATTGTCTTTACTTAAGGATTGTGCTGTCCACCTTTACAGTCCCACTTTCTGTTCTTAAAGTTACAGCTTGAATTATAAAAAAATCCCATTCATATGCAAAGACAAAAATGCAAGAAATCTGCATTGATAGTATGTCTTCAATGATGAAAGCTCCTCAACACTCTGTCTGAACCAGCTGGATGTAGGTCATTAACATATCCTTCTATACAGCTGTCTAGAAACAGTTTGTGTTTTACAAAAAGCAATATTTACTAAATTTTTTTCAGAATTTTTTCTTTTAAACAGACTTCTGTTAATATTGAATATGCAGCTACACTGAGATGGAGCTTTTACCAGACCAGAGAACAATGGTGTTTTCTATACTATTGATTTTTCACTCATTCTTCTCTTATGTGTCTATTTTAGCTGGTAAGGACTTGCACTTTGTGTGCTCTGGGCAGTGCAAACTCATGTACTTTCACAATTTGTTCTGAGTATGTTTGCTTGGTTCTTTCATTCCAAGACTCATGGATGAAAATACCACAGGTGTTCATACTTGTCATCTTCTGATACTAACATTTTAAGTCTAACAGTACATTAGATGACAAAAAAAATGACATGACATACTAAGCAGCTATTGTTACTTTTACCTCTAGCAACTTGAAGTAAAATAGAGTGATGTTTACCGACTTGAAGCAGAGTGTTACAACTATTTGGGACATCACCATTAATTTGTAAAGTTGCTTTTTTTTTTCTTCTAAATTGTAATCTTATTTCAGTCCAGACTGCAAAAGTGAAAAATTCAAGAAACCCTGCTTTTTATTTCAATTCTGTTGAATGCTGTTGCTTGCCAGTCAGAATTCAGATTTGGCCTAATATAAGATTTCTTGGCATATCAACTACTTTTGCTGAGAAGGATTTGCCATGTGTACACTTTTGGGTAACCAAAAGTACCATGTGCAGTGTTCCACTCAATATGTTCAGCACTATTCATTAGCTAGTGCCTAATGAAATATTGAGATGGTCACAGGCCTTTAGAAACTTCTATTCAAGGTGTTCTGTTTAGAGGTGCTGTAGGAATGCCACAAGCATATGTCCTGTGACATACCAGCACTTCCACAAAACTGAGCATAAAGGTTCAATTGACAGCTTGGTTTGAAACTATGGTTAATATTAATTGTTTCTGGTCCATTCTTAAAAACTGTTAAGAGGCTGATGTCAAGTAATATTTTAGTGTTGGTCTTAACTCCTTCACAATCTTGTTGCTGCTATGCAGTCACCTCAGTTGTAAGACTGGCCAAAAAAAGGATTAGAGGAATAAGTTTTCATTAAAAAAATCATTTTCACTTTTATGTATTATTCATGGTCTAAGGAATCCTGCTGTGGCAGGGGGCTTGGACTAGATGATCTTTTGAGGTCCCTTCCAACACCTAAGATTTTGTGGTTCTGTGACTCTGTGGTTTGTTACAGTCAAGGTCATCTCAATCTTCAGTATATATTCAGCAAGAAAAAAAAAGAAAAATATCATGGAGGTAAAAAGAATAAATTTATGTTTTGCAATTTTAGAATGAGTCAAAATATTTGCAATATATGAAACAGACTTCATAATTCAACTAAGAGAGTATTTTATACACCATAATATCAAACAAATCAAATAATTATTAAAGGATCTCAAAGGTGACCAGAGTGGGAAGGAATGCTTAAGAATTTCAGTTTTGTGGGGAAATGTAGAAAATCCAGCCATTTCTTTTGATTTGAAATTAACAACTCTTTCTCATGAAGTGACAGAATTTTTGATGATGCCAAAATCTGAGTTTCCAAGAAACTCACTGGGCCTCAAGTACTCTCTTATCTCTAACTCTGGCCATTCTTGTGCACAGTTAAGGTTCTCAGAGAGAACACTTCACACTCTTATTGCTAAGATTGCAACTGCAGTGCACATGTAGAGCACAAGAGGACTTAGTTTTCTACCATTAAACTCCAGCACATCCCATGGGCACAAATTCACTTCTGAAAAAGGAAAAAAGAACACTTGCTTTTTCCATTATTCTATCATTTTAGGCACTTACTGATGCTGCTGAGAGGGAAAATGGAAAGCTTTTAGCAAAGATGAGGAAATGTATCCCTATATCCTATAGTTTATAAACCTACATTAAAAAAATCCTTCACAATAATAGAAATTTTATAAAAATAAGTATTCTCAAAGAATGATGCAGGTGGGTGGGATGGGTCACTGAATAATTTTGTGTCTGCATATATATGTATATGCATAAGTATGTGTATATGCATATCCATTTGTATATGTTTGTCAATTTGATAAAAGAACTGTAAAATTCTTTTGAGTGGGAGCTGACATTTGTAGAGATTAGTGAGAACTGGCTTTACAGACATATAAGTTTTAAAAGATTTTTTTTTCAATCTATATTATGCTAAGCAATAGGCAAAGGGGATAATTCCTTCACTTTAAATAATGTATTTCTACCTGCTTTACTTAGCTTGTGCCATGTTCTTGTTGAAAGAATGGTGACACATCACCTTACTCATGTTCTGCTGCTTCACTCTAATGAGGCTGGGCAGAGCTCATGAATTCTGAGGACAAATGAAGCTCTGAAAAGTTGTGGTTTTTTTTTGCATTTTCAAGACTAGATTGAGTTCATGACCCTTCCCCTTCCAACCCCCAATGTAATTTAAATCCATTTATTCCCTTTTCTATGTATGTTTCTACTTAGAGTAGATTTTCCAGAAAATGGACTGTTGTCCTAGGTTCTAAAAAACAACATGCATGTAACTTCACAGGGAGAGAAGTATAGACTTTAAATGAACTTAATGAACTCTCATGGCTGAGATTGCTGACCCATTTTGTGGGAAAACACAAAAACATTTACCTTCATTTTAAAGTATTCTATTCTGAGAAATGTCCTTTTCTCCCTTTCCCTCTCTTTTTCCCTCTCCCTCTTCTTCTCCCTCTCTTTCTCTCTCCTTTTTTTTTTCTTTTCCCCCATTTTCCCTCTTTTCTTTCTTTCACTGTTATCAATTATCTTTTATTCTGACTCCTTAGCATTGGGAAATAGGCAGTGGAAATTACCTGCTATCATTCAGCTTCAGTCACTCTGTTAACAATAGTGGAGGAGACTGACAGAGGGAATAGCTGGTGAATCTCAGCTGAGTTGTTGTTATAATACCAGGAAGCTTGAGGGATCAAAAATAAGCTGTCCTACCTAAAGAGATAAAAGCTCTTCCTATCTGTCAGTAAGCATAGGGAGGAAGTTTGTGTGTCCATCAGGGATCTGCTAGGTCTGTTTGCAGATATGCTTTCTACAGGTTGGACTAATTATGGTGTGTTATAGTTTTTTTGCAAGACTAATCAGGACATACATAAAGATCAATGACAATGCAGCATTTCCTAAAGACTGCTGGTGCTACAGCACAGTTACAGAATAAAACTCTACAGATGTATTCCACTGTGAAAAGATGGGAATATGTTCAGCTTTTCTTCTATCCTGGCCATGTAAACTGAAGTTTTATTTTTATGAAGAAAAAATTATCTGGACTACTGGCTATTGTCTTCTTGGTTCAAACTCCCACAGGATGTGAATTTTGCAAAAGCAAAATGCAAGCATAAGAGCAAAGCTGAGGTCAAATCTTCAGCTACTTTCAATTTTTATTCCATACAAAAGACTTAAGCAATCTAAAAGACAATGTGTGGAGGCCAGAACCCCCAAATGAGAGATCAAGAATTTCAGAGGCATTGTTTCCACTGAATGTTCTTCTAATGAACTTCTAAAGAATGCCTAGAGAATTGTTAAGTGTTTTGGTTGGTTGGCTGAGTATTTTTTCACTGTAACAGAGTTACTGAAGGAAGAAAAAAGACTATTCCATTTTTGGATTTTGGAAAATGCTTTCTAAAAACTTTAGAGATATTTGAATCACTTTCAGACATTAAAAAGGACTGAAACTGAGTCTTCCTTCTCTTGGATAGTGTAGTCACAAAATGTTATAGAAATTACTCTAATCCCTCCCTCATGTAAGGGAAGAACAATTTTTTTGCCTTACTGCACATCTTCTCTGTTAGATAAAATCAGATATTGTCTATATTTTGGAAAGACCTCAATGTTCCTTCAGCAGACAAAAATAAATAAATAAATAAGAAAAAAACAAAACAAGAAAAAGGAAAAGATAACCACCCAGTTGGAAACCTCTGGCAAGACAGCTGGGTAATCTAAAATTTTACCTCCTCTACAATTCTTTCACTGGTTAATGCAAGACAAAGTCATAGTTAGATTTTAGATTTTGATTTTTGTGAGAGATAAGTCTTCCCTCAAGGAATGTAAATGCTTAACATAGGGTTCTGGACTTTCATCCACGTGCCAGAGTAGACATTACTGTGTTTGGATTTCTAGCAGTAAAATCTCCTATATGATATATAATTCTTTATCAGCTATTCTGTGCCACAATGGATACATTGGACCAGTTGAACTAGGTGATCTCAGATCACTGGTCCCTCTTTATCACCTTTTAATCCCATGTTCTGTGGATCCAAAATCTAAAAATACACAACTGAGGTGAATTTTCAAGTCTGTAATATTCCAGTTTAGTTAGCTTATGATCAGATGATAGAATATTTCTCTTATTCTCATCCCATGCATACTGTGACTATCCCTAGCCTTACAGGGACAATCACTCCTGCTCCTACCTTATAAAGCAAAACAATGAGGGACTATACACATCCATTACCCTGCTGATCTGTTGAATGTTTAAACTAATTATTAGCAAACTTAAGAGAGAGAAGTAAAACCTCACATGATTCCTCTTGTCTTTGCAGGAATGAATTGGAGCAGACAGATTGAATCTACTGCCAAGGTTAAATCCTTTATTTTCAATGACACCAATTATTTTGAGCACAAATGCTTTAATTATCTCAAGCAGGCAATTAATAAGCTCAATTCAAAAAATCAGGCACCACTATGAAACTGTCCAGAATTCAAATTCTTTTCTCCTTAAAGATATAAACCATGAAAACTTCCAAAGTTTTTTCAGCTTCCACTTTCACAGCCAAAGAGCTCAAGTATTTTCTAAGTCTTTCTTCAACTATCACTCTATTTAGTGCCAAAAGAAATATGTTGACAAGAGGAAAAGCTGAGCTCCCTGGTTCATTACAAATCAGTGCTATAAAGGTAAACTAGCATTTTTGGCAGCTGTTTGGATCCCTGTCATGTAAAAACTACTTCAGTAATGTATTCTTTACACTTGGCACATGCATGTTCAATGATTTCCCCCATGAGAGCAAAACTCCAGTGTGTAACATCTATTACATTCCAGGTACCATGCTTCTACAAGACCTGCTGAAGGATTTAAGTCATAAGCAGTTTAAAATAGAAAAAGAAGAAAAAAAATGAGGCCAAATTTGGCTAAAAGATGGTTCCTTGTGAATGAAACTTGCTTGTTGTTTTCCTCAACTCTCTGTAATCAGTTTTTGTGCTGATGATAGGAACAGAGAAGAACTGGATTTCAAACAGGAGAACAGTAAATTGGGAAAATCTGAGCCTCTGCCTATGAAGATGAATAAGGTTTCCTCGATCAGCATAAGCTGAAAATAGAGAAAATGTCCTGGTATATGTCTACCCAATTAAGTAAAGTAAGACATGCAGACAGAAAATCCTTCCTGATAGCATGATGTGATCTGTTGAAATCCCATAATAGGAAATGAGGTTACTTTTATGTATTAACTCATGTTATTACAATGGTTCCAGATGCCATAATACTACACAGGACTGTGAAAGTTCAGCCTCTATAGCTACCTTGATAGCCTGAGGTAGACTACTCCGCAAGTTCACTTTGTCTGAGCAAAGACTAAACTCTCTTCCTTGATTCTAATTTATTAGCATTAAGATACAATATGCAAAATAGTTTCAACCACAGTTAAACTGGAATTTGAAACTAACTGCAAAGCCCAAAGGCAGTAAGAGTACCTTATTGTGATACAGGAACTAGGGATTTTATGAGAACCTCAAACTGGACACATCTGTACCTCTGAAGTTATCTGCTCATGCAAGGAGGAGAGCAAGAGGCTGAATTTACTGGGTTCTGCTGGGAAGTATAAATGCATTTGACCACCTTCTCAGCTCTGTTGTTAACCTGCTAATCTTTGACAAGTCACTTCAAACTCTCTGGACCTGTCACCCTTCAAACAACTCATTGTTTTGTTCTTGTTGTTGTTGTTTTTCCAGACAGAAAATATTATAATCAATTTGAAACCAATATCTACCTACTGTTGGGCTGGCAAGAGTACAATCAGGGATGTAAATTACTTGCAGCCTTGGAAAACCAGGGAGCAAGAAACACATAGATGAAGAAATAATGGAGAGATAGCCAATTTAACTGAGACTGAAACTAAGTTATTCTGTATGGTAATGGAGCAGCCTGCAATGGTGCACCTGCATGTGCAGTTTGTCTACTCTTCTTTCCCCTGCTCTGGGAAGCAAATTCACATTTATAGCACAATTTTCTAAGAATGTTGCAGTCATACAAGCTGCTTCAAAAGAGGGACAAAGAAAGCAATAAACAAAACAATCTGGTCTACTCTCATATCCTACTGTCCAAAAATTAGAGTGGAACTGGTTTTATGGAACAGTTCTCTTTTTGGCTTTGATCATTATGGAACAAACTAGAAAACCATCTAAGGGAACAATATACTACAATATGTTCTAAGGGAATAATATACTTTTTTCTTTTTTTTCTTTTTACTTTTCTTTTTCTTTTTCTTTTTCTTTTTCTTTTTCTTTCTTTTTCTTTTTTGTTTTCTTTTTCTTTTTTCTTTTTCTTTTATTCTTTCTTTTTTCTTTTTTTTCCTTTCCCTTTTGATTTTTAATTTTTTATTTACTTTCACTTTTCCCTTCTCCTTGTTCCTTTTCCCCCTATGCTAACATGATATGAACACTTTTTTTTAAACATGGAAGCTGATATTGATATATAAGGTTTACAACTGAATGAAGTAACCCATTTTGAACTTACCACAAGCTTGACTGCACTGTGCACTTATTTTAGGAAGCTGTCACAACAATAAAGACATTACAGAATGCCAGAAAATGTGGCTATAATGGATTTTGAAGATTCACCTAATCTATCCATCTGTTCTGATGTAGGATCCATTATATGCATATCATTCTTCACAGATTTGTAACTGGTCCTTAACATTTCTGACAAAGACCTTCCTGGACAATGTATGCTACTACATCTGTATCATCATAATTAGAATGCTCTTCCTAGTACATATCATGCTTATCCTAAATCCCCTTTGAAATTAAGATGATTACTTGTTGTATTTCTCATAGGCTTCTATTGGTCTTTCAAACAACACTCAGATCTGTTGCTTTATGTCTTTCTATTCTGCAGAAGTTTTTTACAGAATTGAACTCTATCATCATGGACCCTCTGGGTCTTATCTTTTTGGAACTAAGCTATTAATGGATCTGGCATAAAGCACTTCAGACCCCAGCAGAGATGTTTTGGTTCACTGCTGAACACTGGATAGCAACAACTTCTCATTCAATGAGATTTTCTAACCATTTTACAGTCATGTTACAAAAGTTTCATTCAGACTATGTTCCTTATATTGCTAATGGAAATGTTACATGAGACAGCAAGCCCTGAGTAACAGAGAAGTATAAAGAGTTAAAAATGCTTCACCTACATTGATAAGTTCATAGTGAATCTTTTTTTCAATTATTAAACTGCTAAAGCTCTTCTTGAAAGCAAGAAGAATGTGTTCCATCAGGAAAATAATAATATCTAACTCTTCTATTCCTAATATAGAAAAAAATCTTCAGGAGTGGTTCCTAAAAGCTAGGTTTTGCAGGCCAATATATACCCACTGTCCAAGAAAAGAATAAACACAGGGGTATAGAGTAGTTTGTGATGATGCAATCATAGATATTCTATTTGATGAAATTAATGGAAGAAGTAATTCTCAGCAGTTACTACATCTTATCTACTATAGTTAAATTTGCACAATCCCCTTTTCCTCCCAACCAAACACAAATGTGTAGTAATAATTAATATTTTTTTCCCTGAAAGTGTGAAAACAAGTAATAAGAAGATAAGAAATAGAGATTACAAATCAAAAGGGCATATATCTTTGCCTCTGTGTTCACAAAGCAGGCTTTTACAAAACTGAAATAACTCAGAAGCCACACCACTTGCACTGACACCTTGCATTAGAGATGATTATGGTAAGCCATCCATTCTCTTGGGAGCAAACTGGAGGTTATGCAGCATCATTTGTTTCGGTTATATATAATGTAACAGTCTCTACAATAATTAGAACTCTCAAGTGTACTCCAACACTTACAATGCTGTCTTCCCAAGATTTTCATGGAAAGGCTTGAATAAGCTATTGTTAACAATGTGAATCTTGACAACTTGAGAACACTGGTTTCTTGAATTGATTATTAGCGTGAGAAACAAAATTAGAAAGGCTGAATTGTTGAGTACCATTCCCTGCTTTCTGACTTGGGACATAACTGTTTTAAGTATCCTGCCCTTAACAAGGAAAGACAAAACAATTCTGCATTTTGCCTTTATTGTCTTTATTAGTAGAATATTGTCCATACTTTACACCAAATAATTTTCCTGCCTTGATACTTTTTTTTCTTAAATTTTCAGAAAGATTGGCTTCAGATTTTACCCTTATTCAGAGTTTATCCTTTATCACCAAACTGAAGCCTTAATTCTCTCACCAAGATCAGCCATGCTGCACTACACTTAACAACATTGATTTTTATTATGGAGCAAAGCTAGAAATTTATCCTCTTGTTCAAAAATATGCTGTGCACATAGCTCACTACCCTTCACCATTATCTTAAGGACAGTTTTGGCAGCTAGTAATTTAGAAGGTGTAATTGTCCTAACAGCCATGAAATGACAAATTGTAGGCTACTGACTATGACAAGTTCATCTGATTTTTTTCAACTATGAATATATATTCCACATACGATTTAAATAGCTCCAACTACAGAAGTCGGGAACACTAGTCAGCTTTATCTCAGTACTTCTGCCTCTGTCACTTAGTTGTCCACATCTGCTCAGTTTTCTAGAGTTGATCTGGTATGTAAGTAATGATTAATGAATTTTTGTTTAAGTCAGTTTCCTCTCAAAACACATAAGGACCATAATAATAGTCATGATTTTCTCTGTCACTGGACAAACATTCATAGGATGCGTACTACTCTCCAAACAACCCTAGTGAAGTCCTCACAGTATAGTTTTTTTGCACTTTTCCTGGGTAAAATTATATTTTTCCATAAAATAAAATATCCTTTTAAAATGTAATTCTTCCTCTTTGAAGCCTGGTGACTGTTAACTATGCTTCTAGAGTAGCTTGATCATTTTGTGGCACTCTAAAAGCAAGTGAAGCTCTGGATTTTTAGTACCCACCTGTCTGAGGTGTAGCAATGAATCAGACAGTGGTATAAGGTTTGCAGAGCCTTTCTTAAGTTTCAGCTTCTTCAAACAGCTGCAATGTTTCTGCTTTAGTCACACAGTGAGGGTGTCTAGACGGAGTATCAGTAATCCCAGCACCTTGGTGTGCACATGCTCTGCCTGCAGATTGTACTACATCATGCACAGAAGTGGTCTTTGACATCTCACCAGCACATCATCTGTGTCATGGCTATTTGTCAAGGATAAGAGTCTTTTGCATTGTGTATACTGTTGCAGCAATTGAATATGCAAAAGTATTTTTTACAGGTTTTTCCTTAGCCACTGGCAGCAAGTCATTCCTTCTGAATATGAGCATGCAAAGTCAGAGCATCAGTTAATGTGTCAGGAGTGTATGCAACAGCATTAGAGAACTATCAATCCTGTACCTGCATTCAGCAGGGTAAATATAGTCCATGATTTATTATGTCTGATTCCCAATTCTTTCTCCTTCACTTCTGAGCCACTATGCCTGACTCTGCATGTCTAACTTTTTCATTCTTATTTCTAATAGTCTTGCCTCACTCTAAAAGTTGATAGGAGAATTTCAATATTTAGGACAAGAATGTGAGGTTCAGTGCTGTATGGTAAATTTACATTTTATCACAGTCTCAGCCTATGTTTTCTAACACCAGCCAGAGCAGCTTCTAAAAGGTTGTAAAACCTCAAACTCTGCAAATTACTGATGTTCAACACTGGCAATTAAAAATATTTTTTTATATATATATATAATTTAAAAACTCTTAAATTGTGGTTTGTTTATTTTTTGGTCATGGCGTCATTTACAGAAATAAACCAAGAATACCTTAATAATACCCTAGTATGTAACTCAAACCATGTTGACTTAGGAAATTCCTCTTCTCAGTAGCTCTTCACAAAGTAAATACACTTACTGTAGTTACCAAACATGAATTCACCACTAAATTCAGAAGTATTTAGCATTTTCTGACTGTCTGTAAGCAATAAAGAACATACCTGGGGAACATGTGTCAATGCTCAGTTACCATTTTTTAAATGTATTTGCTTTAAGACCTGAGTTTCAGAAGTAGAACACATATAAGTGAACTTCTGCATTTCATATTAGGATGTAAATATATGGTGTCATTGAAGTGTTGCTCTTCCTCTCCTTTCTCCTGACTGTCTGAATTTAATACTTGGCAAGTGACTGAATGCAAATACCAGTTTCCATTAAAAACAATGCATTTTACTGTGCACTCTTGTATCTTTTGGATGGATAACAAGTTAATGTAACTGCACAATTCAAATCTTTCTAGCACAAAGTGTAATTAAAGCACCAGTTACTCAACAGTCTTTTTTACTGGAGTGATACTGTTCTACAGACAGTTATTATTTTGCACTGAATATTCACAGAGACTGAACATCCTTCTTACTAGAAATGCAAGCCAAAATATCACCATCCAGTAAGAAAAGCAAGGAGCACTTGTTGGTTGGTTGTGACATGGATCCTGGTATCCATTTGTCTGTGATGTGTCTAATTTTGAGTCTGCTCTGGACAGATGACATAAACTAAGCACAGATCTTCCCACAACAGAAAGATTTGTGAGGAAAACTCTACAAGTCACTTAGGATGGTATTCATCTCACTTAGCTTCAGACTTCTACAGCTGAGTTAATCACTGCATACTCCCTTTATAGTCAATGGAGAGAAATAAGCAGTTTTAGGATGCAATTCACCTGCCCTATTCCACATAGTTACTTTAGGATAGAATCAATCACCTTTTCAGGCTGTCTTCTCTTCACCATTGACTATAAAGTTACCCCACAGTGATTAGATCAGATGTAAATGTCTGCCTTGTAGACATTTATGTTTGATGAGGTAAATCTTGCTGTGAGATATAATGGGAGAACTGGTTAAAAGTCCTGTGGCACACAAACTGAGGTGAAGCAGACCTGTACACCTGTGGGAATAGTATGTTTGGCTCTACCTTCATTCTAGCTTTCTCAGTCTACTCCTCTGGAAACAGAAGGCAACATCCTGGCTTAGTATGAGTGCCTGTAGTAAGATATTGTGCTGACTACACATCAGGAAATGTAATTTAAACATTTTAATTCTACTACATATAGATCTACATATGCAACTTCTCAGGTGGGAACACAGATGACAAGCAAGAGGGCCTTTGCTAACCACCTTACTCTTCATCCTAAATCAGCACTGGATCAATACTGGCACAGCATGGCAAGTGTCTCAGCTACTGGGATGCTGTGTCTGGCCATTCTGGTAAAACAGAGATGGAAGAACATTCAGTTCAGTGGGATCCTGAAAACTACTATGTTTTCCCCAACTTGTCAGTTCTCTGCTGACCAGACACTCAGAAACTGCTAGAACTTGAAGGTGACAGTGTGCTGATAAGGCTATAAAATCCAATCAAAGCTAATAGATCAGTCCTCTTGTTTTGAAATACTATCACATGTATTCATGGCTCTGTTTTTGCATAAGGAGCTGTGTTTCTTAATTAGCTGGATGAAAAAAAAAGTGAATTACCCAATATCATTTGCAAGTACAACATTCTCTGCATAACCATTTCAGTTAAAATCTATTAATTATTGGTTGAGAGAGTCATAGATTGCTGTCATCATCTGCATACAAATAAAGAATTTAAAGTTCCTCAATCAAAAGCTCTGTCCTATACCATACAGCATGGAAATTTAGATCAGAAAAGCAAAGGGAGAAAAGGAGTTCAAAATTGCAAGGTGCATGCATGTTTGCTAGTAGAGGTTCTTCTCAAGTGCCTCATATGCCACAGGACCAGTATAATACTTGAGTGACTGCAAACTCTAGAAGGCAGCTCAAACCTTGGATGGGCTGAATGGATACCTTCTGAAGGTATCCATGAGTGCAGCTATATCTGCCAAATCATATCACAGTTTCCTCTGCCTTCCTGAGCTGTTGTCCACTCAGATCAGTTACTCAGTTATCAGTTGTTGTGTCAACAATAGTCAGACCATAGGAAAAGTTGCTACTTCCTAGCCTGTAAGATACTAACATATTTTGATGAGGAAGAATCTCCAACGGCTTTTGGAAGAAGATGACTGGCAGTACTGATCTCAGAATGTCATTTTCAGTTTTTCATGGGCACAAAAATTTGCATCCACAATTTACTGTGGTATTTGTGGTTTTGGACTGCAAGCACGACAAGGAAGTATTAGGAATGTCACTTTCTGAGTGGCATTATTCTGTTTTCAGTCCATTTTTCTGTTACTATCTATCTGTCTGCATAGAACTTTTGAGAAGTATCTCATTCTTCCTCTTATTGGCCATAAAAATGTCCTTCTTTTGAATGTAAAGTCTGGACAGTAACTTACAAAGGAGCTTAAAAACATTTAAGGGAGGACATGGAGTTTTCCATAGTGTTCAGAATGGGAGAATCAGAAATAAGCTAGAAAATTTAAACTAATATCTAGTTCCCACTTTTTTTTGGAGCAGAGAGTCAGGAAATGTTAAATCCTACTCTATTATATACATAATCCACTTTTTTTATAGAAGGATCTAATGGTAGGCTGAAAAGCTTCAGATACTGGTGTTCTAAGGCTGCACAATTACACACCTACCCAGGGGTCCAGAATTGTTCCACTTTAGCCCAATACAAGAGTAACAAATACATGTATATGTAGTTTTAAAGTTGTCTAATTGTTAAAGCCTCAAAGATCTATGTGGATTCATAGGTAAATATATTTTATCCCACACCATGAAAATAAATATTACTCATATTATGATGATTTCATTAAGGTATGCAATTAAGTTAGACAAAGAAATGGGCCAGATTCTTAATCTCAGTCTTTTTGCTGCTTTAGTAGCATAAATGGGTCATAAAGTCAATTTAACAAAGCAGATGAAGATTCCTTTGCAGAGAGGGAATATGAAAATGGAAATATGGCATTTCTTTGCAATACTGATTGGCTTATGGCAGCATGGTTCAGAATGCTGCTGTGTGAGCCCTTTGAACATAATAGCCTTTTGGAACTAGATTCACAAAATTAGGTCTGGAATCAGCCCCAGAACTACTATACAATAATGGGTCCTTTATGTCTTACCACCTTTGTCCAGTGTGTATGGGTGCATCTGAGAAACTGAACCAATGTACTTAACAACTTGTTTACACCACAGTCTAATAAAAAAGCCAATAGTCACCATGATATAATAATCAGACACTCCTTGGTTATGTCTGGACTCGGTGTGGACATCTAGTTTGGTTGTACTTCTCCCAGTAACATACAGAGACTTGTTTGGGAGATCCGTGTTTTTCCATTGGCAGATTGATTTGCTCATTGCCTTTATTCCTTCACTGAGGCAGCCTTTACTGGTGTGAGCTAATATGAAGAGTAATATATTCCATATCTGACTCAATCAGGCTTTTGATCTTTGCCTAACTGCAAAGTATACAAGATGTGGGCAATTACAAGGGTTGGTAGAAATTTGCATTTGGGGAAGGAAATGCAGATTGTAACTGTTTCTAATGTTTTGCACAGCTTATGTGACAAGCCCCTCAGGAAACAGTGTTTTGGATGCTAACTCTCTTGTTACCATATTAATTGCCTTTGTCATGACAGTTTTGGCATCTGAAAATGGCTGGGAACATGCTGTGCTCCTCAAGAGACCAATCAAGGGCAGGGGAAATTGGTTTATTGGTTCCCAAAGCAGCCTGCACTAAAGGTGCCGCTATTCAAGCATAGTTCTGAATCTCCTAGCTTGAATGTGGAGCCAAAGACACTTCAGGCTAAGGAAAACAGAGCTTTCACTTAGAGCTGTGAAGGGGAAACTGAGAAGTTTATTTCTCTCTCAGCATGACTTCTGCAGTTAGCTTTTGTGTGCAAATCTGTGTGCCACAGTACAAAGAGTGGGACCAAGAATCAAGGTTGCCAGAATCCAGTGAGGTCCTGGGAGTCCCAGGAGGGATCCTGAACATCTTTGGTTTTAAACAAACTTCAGCTCAGCTTGCTGAAGCACATGCTTTCAATCAACATTTTTCCTGTGATCAAAGAATACACTGTCACAAGGACAGGCTGCAAACTGGAGAAATCAAGGGATAAATATCAGGGGATAAATAAACAGGAATGTTATTTTAAGAGATGCTGAATTTATAATGTAAGAACAAGATGATGATTTCTGGTTATTTTTTCTGACTTTGAGAAGAGTGGGAAACAGCAGTTACACTGCAGGTGATAGAATGTAGGTGGTAAAGGAATGGGTCAGGATAGAAGGTGGTGGGGCAATGAGGAGAGCCTGGAAGAAAAGGAACATCAGGAAAGGAAGATCAAATGCACATTAAAAAGTCAAAGGAGTTTCCACAAGAGAAAGAAAGGAAGGAAAAACACCTGATTCCATTACTTCATTTTATGCCCAGAAACTCAGATTCAGTAAGAATTCAGTGAGGCAGCAGAACTATGTCTATAATGTTAAATAAGGGAAGAGAATCCTTTTTCAGCATGAACTGCAGAAAACACAGAGGAAGTGTGCAACCCAACCCTAATATCTTTCCCATGTCTCAAACAGGCAACGAAGACATATCCAGAGTTTCTGCTGACATATGCAAAATGGGGTGTTTTGCTACTTGGTGAAACTACTGAAATGTTAATGCTGTAGGGCCAGAAAACTAAGTTTATTACAGGCAGTTTCAGTGAAGGGAGAAAGAAACAAAACAAACAGTAAGAAAGGAAAGCTTGATTACTAGCTTATTGTGCATAGAAAGTAAGGGAGAAACAGAAGCAAGTATTTTTGTTTTATTTTTGTTTCTTTCTTTCTTTCTTTCTTCCTGTTAAATAAGTCACAAACAGTTCTAGGTCCTTAGGCCTAGCTGATCAAACCAAAAAAATGTATAGGAAAGCCATTTCCCTGTCCTCTCACGTTGCAGTAGCCACCAGAGCATGCTCTGCTATGAAAGGGCTTCACTGAGCATCCCCTGTAACAGCAGCTTGCTTACCTCCCACGCAGTACTCATCCACATTAAAGCTCATGCATCTTTACATATGCACACCAGAGGTAACAAAATACATCTTTTATGTCCTGAAGCCCTTAGCTGAAGTTATAAGTGCTTCCATAATGTGGGCATGTCTTAGAGCAATAATCTTCAGAAACATGATAGGGAGCACTGTGCCTCTGGAAAGATAATCCAATATTTTAGTAACCAACAAAACGGTAACTTTTACAGCAGGATACAGCCCTAGCAAGAAATCAGAAGAGATGAAGCAAAGAATTATGCAAGACACTTCCTGTTCCCTTCTTCCCCTTATCTAAATGATGTATTTTTGCAGCAAAACAGAAGCTGTGAGTCAGGGAGAGGCACCAGGATCAGTAGGATTTAAGTGAGAGCATCAGAACTTCATGACAGCTTTTGAATGGCGTTACATCTATTATTCATTACTTACTCACATCCAAGTCTATATAGTTAAGGGAAGCAATTTGACAGGCAAGACATGTACATAAATTGCCCATCAGATGATATAATCTACTACTGAGGGAACATTTCAAAGGACCCAAAATATGGCAGGAATATACCTTCCATGCTATCTCCATAATTGTCCAAAATGCGTGCTCTGAACATTGCAGACTTTTTCATCTGAAAATTTCAGGAGTTCTATATGAATTTTCAAACCAGACAATACTTCTGAGAGTATCCCAGCACTGGAGAAACTCCCCCAGCAACAATGTTCAAGGAGTTGTCAGGAGAACCATCAGATAGGTATAAACCTAGCTCTAACTACTTGTAGATTACAATGCTACCAGGACAGCAATGTTTCTGCAGTAATTTTTGTTCAAGGGAATCTCGAATTGCATCTTTCCTAGGTAGTTACACTGATGAATTTAGCTGCATTTTGTAACACCACTAGCAGTACCCTTTTTCCTTCTTTTTTTCCTAGCTGAAAAGTAAATTAAACAAGATTTTTTTGCCTTGAACAGACATTCTGGGATAAATATAAAATATCTGATGTCCTTGTTGTTTGCTACAGTATGGAAGAAAATAGTTTCTTACAGCTATAAAGAAACTATTAGGAGAAACAGTTCTTTGTCATCTCTGACTTGGCTCCTACTCCAGCTCAGTAAATATATAGTTTGGTTTTTCCTCTAGCAAAGACATCAAAAATTGCTTCCAATTTCTCCACCTGTATTTCTTTTTTGTCTCCCACAGAAAGCATTGCTCAGATGGGACTGAGTCTTTTTCATCTCTATCTTCTAGTTTCATTGCTACCCAACCTATGGGAATTTGTACATAATATAAGACAAGGATAATAAGTACAGAGAACAAGATATTTATTTTTCTTCCCTGTTGGGGGAAAACCACCTATCTCTTTGAACTATCTATGCCCACAGAAAAGTAATATTGATATTAGAGAGTAATCTGTCTAGCCCCACACTAGTTTACATGGGCTCCCAGTTAGCAAGTATCTATCTTATGTTCTCTCAGTATCTCTGTGATACAAATAATAATAATGAGAAAACCAGCAGAACTGTGGCATCTCTTGATTTATCTGTTCCATTTAGCCAAATGATTTCCTTGTTAGCATGACAAAAAAAGGATAAGAAATATTCTTTGTCATATTTAACCAGGAGATTTTACTCAATATTTAGTAGTAGAGCACATAATGTACCTTGTATGACAGAACTGAATGCATTAATCCATACCTAGACATCTGAAGGAAGGATACCCAGTCTATGAAAGGATTTATGTCATGTCTAGGGAGAAAGATGCACTTCATAAGAAGTAAAGAAATCATCCTATGCTTGAGCCAATTCCTAAGTGTATCACTTGGGATAGCTCACAACAGAGCATTTAAGGTATGCTAAAGAAACACAAGAATTGGTCAGGTAAAATTAATTTGGTGCAGGGATTGGGAAGGGCAGGAGAAACACTTATTTTGTGTGTCTTTGCAGACACTCTATGAATCCCATCTCACAACAAGGATACTAACTGGATACTGCCTGATTTCTTTCTCTTTCAGGTATTATAATAAGCCATTCTAAGTGAATGATGGTCATATTTTGACCTTAAATAGTTTTACAAACTTGGAAAGATCAAATATCAGATTCTTAGTATCATTTAATTAGGCCAGACCTAAAATATTTAAAAGCAGATTACAAAATAAAGAAGTGTTTCAGGCTGAAATAAGCATTTCATTCCCATAACATCCCTTTTTTCATCCAATTCATAAACTTGTATACTATTATTTAAATAACTGCATGAAAATTCAAAAGAGAACAATATTTAGAAACAACCAATCAATGTTTTTGCATTTTCCTGTTTAAAGTTTTTTTGGAAATAATCCAGAAAAAAAGAAAATCAAATATATTTTTTTAATTGCTCTGTTTTTTTTCAGAGAAAAACAGTGTCAAAAAAAATTAATATCATTCAACTTTCCAGCTTAGAACCACAGACTGTAAGACAAAGAACAGGGTGCTGTCACTTGCTCATGTTAACTCAGATCCTCCTAGATGTGATTATTCATGATATCTAAACAACCATATTTTTATATTTCTTGGTTTTTTGCTATTAAACTTTTGTGTGGAGCTGCTATAACACTTGCTAATCTTTTACACAGGCTTGAAAATTAACCTTCAGCAAAATCCATAAAAATCCAACCAACAAAATGATTTTATACAACCAATAAGTTCCCCATGGCTGCTATGATTTAATATTTAGGAGATAGGGTTTCTTCAGAGTTGTGGTCTTTTTTGTTAAGGGAATGTATTTCCAAATATATGCTAATGTAATGTTGATTTTATGAGTCACTGACTAGAAGAGCTGATAATAGTTAGTCTTAAGGAGATTCACACTAAGGCAGCACCTATGAGTCTCAGGAGGGCCCAACACAACAGATGGTACATAAAGCACAACTCAAACACAAGCAAAAGCTGGACCCTACCATATTTACTCAGTTGGGCAGAATATCTCTATAAAATATATATTTTATGCTCTTCCACTGTATATTGTTTTTATACACAATATCTAGCAGGAAAAAAAAAAAGAAAAAATTGAAAAATAACTCTTCTAGAGTTTTTAACTGAAAAGGAAGAATTTATGTAATAGTTTAAAAAATGCAAATAATTATTTTTTTTCTCAGATTTATGTCTAAGGTTTTGAACTGAATGAGGCATCAACCACAGCTACCCTGATTTTTCACACCAAACACAAGACATCCTCCAAATACTGCAGTAACATCAATACTAATAATTAAGCACCTTTACATCACCAGAGACATAAACTCCTTCATTTAAATATTGTCAGTCATGCATGAATCAGTATTGAATTCATTGACATTGGTGGCATGAAGCCATTTTAAGCAGCCTACAGAAGGAAAGGACCCAGTGCACCTAACATTACCTTCTCTGAAGCTGAGTGAGCAGCACTGTATGTAGTCAGTGGAGGAAATAAGCAGGCACTCCCAAGGGAAACTTCATGCCATCCTGAAATAGCTGTCCAAGACTTGCAGGGTGACTCACTCTCTCTTTCTCACTCTTCCTTAGCTGTAGACTACAGCCTTAATGACTAACTTAGACTTGGTGCCCAACTTTTAGGCAGCCACAGTTAGGTGAGATGAATCCTGTCTTCACTGTGAAGAGAAGGAAGAATTTTCTGGGGATTTCACAAAGAAATTGAAGGACAGAGAGAACAGACTGTGGGAATGAGGAACACTTTAGATATGCAAACTTTTTAAAATGCCAAAAGTAGTCAAAAACAAAAGGCCAGAATTATCTAGAGCATCTTGCTAAAGACAGGAAAGTCTCATGGCATTTGCTAGGTTTTGTAAGTGTTAGTGAAATTGTGTGAAGAAGTTTCTCATGGGTTCTATCATCTGCCATAGAATCCACTATGAACAACATTTGGCAAAATCTGCCACAGACTTTCAGTAGCCCCAGCTCAGACTGTTTCTGAAACACTGCAAAGAAAATAAGGAAAAGATTCTTTCTAGTATGAGAATCTTATACTTAGAAAGTACACAAAAATTACACACCAGCATCCCTCAATCCCCAAAACTGGACCAGTGCTGTTTTGTAGTTGTAATGCACTGTTTTAAATGTCTGTACAAAGGGTAACTCAGGCAGTACCTATGTGCTGCTTCCCAATTAGACTGGAGGAGGTCAGAGACATTAAAAACCATAGTAGAAGCAGTCTCAGCTATACCATCCATTTTATTTGTCTGTTGAAGAAAACAATGTGCTGTATCCAAGAGCACTTTGTCCTGAAGTGACTAATGCTGCTGCTGTAGTGTATTTGGAGGACAGCATGTTATGCATAAAGAATCAGAATCCCCAGCAAGAGGCACAGCAAGAAATCAGAGAAGTATATTCTAACTATAGAGAAGAGACAGGGGAGATGAATAGGATACGAGAGCTGAATTCTCCACTTTTGCTTCAGGAAATGAGATAGGCATATAACAGGTAAGTGCTTTGCTAGTGGCTTTCTCTTTTTACAGAGAAAATGCTATGGATTGGGGTACAATTTGGGCTCATGAAATGCCCACTTTTTAGATATGTATGACATAGTGAAAAATCTCAGAGATTTAGGGAAATATTCCTAAATTTTGCTGTTCATTTTTTGCTGTGGTCCACAGTTTCTTTGATTAGTTGTTATATTTTACCTGTGTTGTTACATCAGAGCAGCAACAGTTATTGCAAAGGAAAATGTATTGTAGAAGCAGACAATCACAGAACAAGAGAAATGAGGGTTGGCACAGACCTCTGGAGGTCATCTAGTCCAACCTCCCCTTCAGAGCAGGGCTGTTGCTATAATAGAGCAGGTCAGTGTTTGGCTAGGCTGGCTGAGTCTTGCACAACCCTAGGGATGGCAATAGCACAGCTTCACTGGGTCATCTTTCCCTGGGCTCTCCAACCCTCCCGGTATGACATTTTTCCAAACATTCAGTCTCAGCCTCCCAAACCACAACTTATATCTGTTGTCCCTTGTTTTACTATCCTAATAATCCACCCCACACTTTGTTCTTGATCATAGGATCATAGGACTGTCAGAGTTGGAAGGGACCTCAAAGATCACCCAGTTCCAACCCCCCTGTCTGGCAGGGACACCATCCTCTAGATCAGGTTACCCAGGGCCCCATCATTCCAGCACAAAATATCTTTTACAATGGTTCTTTTTGTTTTCTATCTGCAGTAGGACTCAGTAATCCTATCACTTGTGCAACTGCTTTTGATTTAAATAGAGACATAAGATGACTTCTGAATTATTTAGAAGACACATCACTGAAAAACTGATTTTCACAGTTCAGGGCTGTTAATTCATGAAAAGCTCAGTGATAATTTTATGACCTAATATGGATTGGAGGATAGGTGCCAGGCCTGCATAACAACAGACAAACTTCTAGGCTTCTTCATGCAATCTTATAGGTGAAAGTGCAGACAAAATTATTCTTCTGTTGTGCCTTTAAAATATACTGCTGTCTCCCCTCATCATAAGCATGGCTTTGCCCTGTGGGGTTTTGTTTTATTGCTCACTTATTTCTCTCTCAGCCTCCTCATTTGTTTTCCTGGCTGTGGATCTTATCCTACTCATTTGTCTAAGTAAAACTGTCCTTGACTGTTTCTCTTTCCTCACCTCCCACCTACTCCAATGAATTCCACTTACCTTTGTCTTTTTCCCTCTGGTCACTTCATACCATGGCATCTGTGCTATATTGCAGTACTCATTAATAACTTCCTTGAGTACTTAAACAATGGAAGAAGACAGTTAAAGAGTCTTCAAGGAGCTGTTTAGTAAACTATCTGTCTACATTTTGATAAAATAATGCACAGATTTTTCTTGACTGAGGTAATAAGCAATAGTTAATAAAAAAGTAAATGGAAGCAAGTGTCAGTAGTTACAAGTTACTTTGAAGTGTGTTTGCCTTTATATTGGAGAGAATTTTAACTTGTCTCTAGTAAATACTGATTAATATATTTGCTCACCTAAAGATGTAGCAGTCCATGCAGCTATCAACACTGCATCTTGACAAAACAAAGTGCTAATTGTTATCCCTAAGTCAGAATGAAACCCACGTTCAGCTATATAAATAAACCTTTTGGAGGTAAAAATGACACAGATATTGTATTGCTGGCCCCCATAGATGATCTCCTGAGAGATCTGCTAAAGTAGGCTTCCACAGCAGGTCCACTAAGATGTAAAGCTAATGCACAGTCCCAGCAATAGATTCAATACAAACCTGTGTGTCAGGAATCAGTGAATTTACAGGTCCTTAGCTAATGATAACAGAAGTTTTCAGACAGACTATCATGGACAAAGAAGGAGTCTTTGCCTCTCATGAAGAGTAAGCTTGGAAACTTCCTGATCTGTGTGTTGCATTTGAACTCACGCAGAAGGGAGTATGACCCTGAAATCTGAGTGTGTAACCTGGCTGGTTTTCAGCCTAACCCCAGGTTTTGAATCACACTCCTTTTTTTCCCTTCCTTCCTCCCTTCCAGCACTAGTCTTGGAGTTTCAGACATAGGAAACACAGGCTTTGCCACCAGCTCCCCTGACTTGGGCAGCCAGAGGACTGGAAAGAACAGTAGTGGAAACTTGTCTAGATGGTGCCTTCCAGTATCTGAAGGGGGCTACAAGAAAGCTGGTGTGGGACTTTTTAGGATGTCAGGTAGTGATAGGGGGAATGGATACAAACTACAGGAGGGTAGATTTAGACTGGACATTAGGAGGAAGTTCTTCATCATGAGGGTAGTGAGACACTGGAACAGGTTGCCTAGAGAGGTTGTGGAAGCTCCATCCCTGGAAGATTTTAAGGCCAGGCTGGATGGGGCTGTGGGCAACCTAATCTAGTGGGAGGTGTCCCTGCCTATGGCAGGGGGGTTGAAACTAGATGACCTTTAAGGTTCCTTCCAACTCTGACAATTCTATGATGCTATAATTTTCAGGACTTTTTTTAAAGTTCATTATGTTGGGCCACAGCTATGTTGTTCCAAATATATTATTCCAAAAATTAATGTAACTATTTCTTGCATTTAGAGCTTGTCTACATATGGAACTTTTGAGAAATAATTTCTCAGTAAAATGCATGAGTAGCTTAGAAATGCATTCTTATTTCAGATCCAAGGAAGTATTATAATAAGGGAAAGGTACTCTTTAAGCTAAATTCCCAGTGAGCTGTTGTAAAATACTTATTCCAGTATAGATTAAGATTTTCTGACATTACATATATTATGCACATAGAAGTCATTAAGAAATGACTCAAATTTTAGAGAACAAGGTTCTTTTCAGATTTTCTGAAAATGACCTGTGGGTCTTGCTGAACATCAGCTTGAATATGAGCCAAAAATGTGTCCATGAAGCAGAGAAGAGTGATGGCATCCTGGGCTGCATTAGGAGGAATGTTGCCAGTGGGTTGAGGAAAATGATCCTTATTCTCTACTCAGCACTGATGAGGCCACATCTGGAGTCCTGTGTCCAATCCTGGGCTCCTCAGTAAAAGAGGTAGACAGGGATACTGGAAACAGTCCAGAAAAAGGTCACAAATATAACTAAGGGACTGGAGAATCTGTCCTGTGAAGAAAGACTGAGGGAGCTGGAACTGTTTAGCCTGGAGAAGACAAAGTTCTGCAAGATCTTTCTAATGTGTATAAGTGCCTGAAGGGAGGTACAAAACCAGAGCCAAGCTCTTTTCAGTGGTACCCAGTGACAGGACCAGATGCAATGGACACAGACTGAAACATGGGAGGAGCTACCTCAACACTAGAAAACACTTTTTTTTTTTCTCCCTCCTTAGAGATAGTCAAAAGCTGCTTGGATATTGTCCTAAGCAATCAGATTCTGTTGATCCTCCTTGAGCAGAGACATTGGACCAAATGACCTCCTGAGGTCCCTGCCAACCTCAACAGCTCCCTCATTCTATGATTCTGACCTTAAAAGTTGAACACCTCAGATAAGGCTGAGGAATATGAGCTCCAATTTGAAAAACAAGACCTTTGTAAATTTGACTCTTTGTCTTGCAAAATGTTCTTTATAATATACATTAAAAATATTATATGTATTTGTGTATTTGCTATATCTCTCTACATCAGTTTTTCTGTTTATATCTAAATATATCACAAATAGCAGAAAAGTAACAATGTATTGAAGTGTGTTATAAGTGACAACTATTGTGCAAAATACAAAAATCTCCATACACCCACTGTCTGACAAATACAAAATGAACTACTCTTACAGATCAAAACAGAAGCATCAGCACTTAAGCAACAGCAAAATGTGAGTAAACATCACTAGCCACAAATTAAAAATATTCATTAAATTGTTTGTCACTTCAAACAAACTAACACAGAAGTAACAGACAGCACTGAAGTGGAAAAATATGAATGGTAGGAAAGAGTAACATTTGATGAAATAGTTATTGGGGGGTTTTGTAAATATTCTGATGTAGAGAAATGAGGCAATATATATTATATACTGTTTAAGACACAGTAATGATTGTAGGTCAAAGTGATCCTATACTGGGTTTAGATTTTGAAGGAGCTGTACCTTAGTTTTATGTATATGTGTAGATATGAACACTCAACATGCTTTCTACAGTGAAATCAGATCTAAGTTCATAAAAGACAAAGTCCAGGTGCATCAAGTGATGCTGGAGAGAAACAGAAGTCCAGCAAGTTATACTTCAGGCTGAATGCACTAGATCAGCTACTTAAGTTATATTTGCTATGTAAAGTAATAAACCATTAAATCCCTCCAAAGTCATCATACATGTTCATTTATATTTTATTTTCATTCTCAAATCCTCAGGTAGATCTACCTAAAGAGACTGTGGATCTGCATCTTCCTGTTTTGAAGATCATCACACAAGCACACAAAACAATTTGAGGTTTCTGTAAGGATCTACTAGAGCCTCCTTCTGCCACATGCTTTCCACACAGTCTCAAATAAGTTAGCTAGAGTTGAATTTATCTCATCTAACTTCCATCACCTAATTTCAAGCCGATCAACCAGCTTCTCTCTGCTTCTTCAGCTTCTCAGCTTCTCCAGCTTCTCTGGAGAGAACCAGGCACCCCGAGGGACTAATTCATCCTCTTTTAAAGCAGATATTTGTATCAAGTGATACATCTAACCCCCAAAATTTATGGAAGATCTTTCTCAGCTGGTGATAGAATGTATCTACAAAATAACCCATGCAAGTAGTTTATATGTGAGACAAACCTCACTGACACAGAAAGGTGTTTAGGTAGTTAAAGATCAGACTTCTGGTTGTCTTTGAGATTTAGACATTTCAGTTCCCTAGAAACTGCCATCTGAATTGCCAGGTGTCTAATTGCTTTGTCCTGCTATCTTGACCTTCACATTGCCATCTTTATTCCTGTAAAACAAAATGGCAATAATAGCACTTGCCTACTTCAAAGGGATCTCTATTGTGAAGACAAATGCACTGTTTGTGAGGTGATCAAACTCCAAGATAATGTGGACCACGTAAGTATAAAGACTTTTTGTTATATGTGTGAAAACTACATCAAGCACAATGGGAGCTTCTGAAGACTAGAAAAAACAGCAGTAACAACAACTCTCCTAGTTCTTTTTTAAAAGCTAATTCTGGAGTATAAATACAGAATGACTACCACTATAACAAGTTAGTGGTATAATTACAGTAAAGAAATGCTAAACATTGTTTTAGTGTATAAATGCAGAATTAAGAGGTTTGTTTTATGTCATGTAAATATATATCATACAAAAATGGAGGGGGGAAGTGGACAGAGCAAACTGGAATGATTTTAAAATCCTAAGCTGTTTGAGACAGGTACATCAGTAACAATACCATTAGAGTTTTCAGAATGCACCAAAAGCCTGCAAAGTTTATTGTTTCACCACATGCTGCAGAGTTTATTATTTCAGGAGTGAATTCTACAAACATAATGAAATTGAATTGAATACACAAGGTTGGATATGTACCTTGAGGGCATTTCAAATATTCACACGCTGAGAAAATGTAGAGAAGGAATATGAGGATAAACGAAATGTAGCAAATAGAAGTAAGCATCAGAAAACTGAAGAGAGAAAGACTGGAGGAGATAAAACTGTTAAAACAACAGGATGCTTTGGGACTTCATATCTTTGCATGCTCTTTCACTATGTAGGTGGATTTTATAAGCATGATTATTTTTTTTTACCAGAGCAAGACTACATAAGCAAGATTAAAATATCTAAGCAGCCCACAACTGGCATCCTGGCTTGCATCAGGAATAGTGTGACCAGCAGGAGCAGGGAGTCTATAATTTAAGGATATAATTTTGGGGGTTAAAATATTTGAATGGAAATACTTAGAAATCTTGCAGCTACTTGGGCTGAGTAAAATGTACTCAGATGACTGGCTTAATTATCACAGTCTCACAGTCCTGCTCAGGTAAGTAGTCCTGGTGCCCCTTCTCTGATAGAGGTTGATGCCAGGTGTACCAGAAAGCTCCGAGGTAGCTTGTCTCCAGGTAAAACTTTATACTACCACTCAGTAATTAAAGGTTAGCTTCTATCTTAATATGTAAGTTGGTGGCTTTTTTGTACCAAATGACTATTTCTGTCATGAAAAGTAATCTTCAATTTAGAAAACCATAGAAGTATAAATTAGGCATTAAAAAAAGTTGGTAGGCTGAATTACGGATTGTAGAAGCTTGACACCGCCTTAACTGACTAATGTCTCAAACCTTGAGTGGTGATGAAACAATTACGTGGGTGGAGGACCAGACAGGGATCACCTTGTTGCTTTTGTGTCTAGATCTAATCAAGATCTAGATTTAATACTCAGGTGAATTAAATCCCCCTCAGGTAACAAAAGCTTGAGCTAAGAAAGGCTTTTCTTTGCATTTTCCTGTAAATGAAAGGAATTGGCCCAAACTTGTTCAATGCCTACTCTCAGTGGTTAAAATTCTACTGCCATGCCATTCCCTGTATCTTAGTTAGGGGTCATTTTTAACATAGAGATGATTCCTAGTAACCAAAAGATAATAATCAATGTGTTTTCCTGGTCCTGGAGGGCAACATTGCTATGCAAATGAAAATTAGGTTGGAGGCTGATTTTGGTTTTGTTTTGTTTTGTTTTTTTCCCTCCAGAAAGCAAACAGAAGTTCTCTAAGGCAAAATCTTGAAGAAAATAGCTTCCTACGCTAGTGAAACAGCATGATCCCAGTAAGGCCTTGCACTGCAGATTTACAAAAGACTTACAACTTACTCAGAGTAGCTAATAGCTACTTCAAAAAGAGGGGAGCAGTGATAATTTGGAGGGCCTGAGGCTCTCAGCATACAGTGCCTAAAGCTTGATCATCCGGTTCTGGGCCAGGGGAAGGATAAGAAGAGTATCTGGTTTCTCAGGAGTGGCGTGTCCTGGGATTTGTGGTTGTCTATAAGCTGTATGTCTCCAATAAGTAAGAGAATTGCTGCAGGCTGCATTGCAGAGCTGCTGAATGTGGGTCACTTTCTACCTACAAGTAATAATTTGGCCACCCTACACGTTAAATATTTATTTTGTCAGTTTCTTACTATTTCCACTTCAGTTTCTGAGGGTTCTTTTGATGGTATTAACACCATAAGCAGAACTAAATACCTGCAGAATTATAGCAAGTTTCTCTATAACATTTCACTTGAATCTTATTCTTCCCTCAATAGATTAAAAGGTCTTTCATCTCTGCAGTTTTAAGTAGTATTTTCCACAGTAACAGGGGGAGGCCACATCTCTGCTAGCCAGTTTGCTGACTGTTTTAATGCTTTATAATTTTGTAATTTTCTCCCCTAGGGCTGTCCAAGGGTGATGCACAAGCCCTCTTCCAATGCCTGACATTAGTTGTCCAAGACAATGTGTCGATTCCTGACTTTTTCCTTTCTTCCACTCAGCTTATTGAAGATAAAGGGAGTCTGTGCTGGTAGTGTCAGGGGACCTTGGGCTTTTAAGGCAAGCTATTTTTTACAATTTTATAGGAAGCTTCTCCTAATATTAAGAAGTAAGTCCTCTCAAAAAAGAGAGTAATGAAAGATAAAAGACTAACTGTTGTCATAATTCTTGCTGCTCTATCCACAGAGGCTGTTTCTCATGGTCAAAAATGCCTGGGATGAACTTGTTTTTTCAGTATGTATTATGTAAATGCATTGCAGTTGTTTTACAATTGTACTGCTCAACTTTGGCAATGCATAACTAGAAGTTCTGTGGAGAGAGATATGCATATCATCAAGGTATCAAAAGACTTTGAATGAGTTTGTTGCTTCCCAGTGACTATATCAAAGC
The DNA here is from genome assembly GCA_013399015.1 of Galbula dea. NCBI lineage: Eukaryota > Metazoa > Chordata > Aves > Piciformes > Galbulidae > Galbula > Galbula dea. The sequence continues at coordinate 1,832,896 of VWZX01005355.1, read as the reverse complement.
TATTGACATTTTTGTTATTCACCAAAGAAAGAAGAAACTAGAAAAACTGTTAGCCTGCTTATGGATATTTTTATTGGAAAAACTAAGACTGCAATGCCAAGGAAATGCCCAAGTAATTCCAAGTAATCTGTGTTTAACATGACATGCAGCAAGGCATGTTTTCTCTCATTCTTTCCTGAAACTCCAATCTTTGGAGTGACTGGCTTCTTCTCCCAGTTTAGGAAATTTTACTGTAGAGGATAGGCAGATGTAAGGTCATTATGAAGCTATTTCTAGCAGTCAAGATAAAAGTTAGGTCAACTCTGGAACTGCACAGGTGCCAAAGAACATTGATGTGTACTAATGTATGCAACTGGAAGGTATGTGCAGGCTTAATACCATGTTAATGTAGCCCTGTGGCATCAGCTTAGAGATGGCTCACATCTAATCAGTTTGGAGTATGATTGTTTAGCCTCAGGCAACAACTAAGCACCATACAACCACTGGCTCAGTCCCCCCCAGTGAGATGGGGGACAGAATCAGATCAGTAAAAATGACAAAACTCGTGGGTTGAGATGAAAACAGCTTAATAGTAGAAATAAAATAGTAATAAAATATTGTAATGAAAAGGAAAATTAAAAAGAGAAATAAAACTCAAAGAGACAAGTGATGTAAATGAAAACAATTGCTCACCAACAGACTGATGATTAGACAGGCACCAAGCAGAACCCCCACTCCTCTCCACCAGCCTTCCTGCTAGTTTATTGATGACCATGATGTTATATGGTATGGAATATCCCTTTGGTCACTTGGGGTCAGCTGTTCTGAGGGACTAATATTTTTGACAATGTGTCTGAAGGTATGTTTTGAAGCTTGCTGGCAGAAAGTTTAACTGACATAACTGCCATACTGAATATTAACTGGTATAACTGCCACAGTGAATATTAATCAACATAACTGGCACATTCAAGACAGTGGGAAGTCACACACACACCAAGGAGCTCTCAAGGTTATGGAGACACCTGAATAACATTAGCTATGTGCATGGTGTGTGCTGATTGGGTCCAGCCACCCAAGCCACAATCAATTGAAAGGCGAAGAAGGCAACGTGGACAGTGCATGGACAAGGTACATCTGCACTGGGCCAGAGGACATGTGTCCTACATCCTGTTGCCTTGGTGATGGTCAGAATAATGTCTACTTTAAAAAAAGACTGTGGAAAAACAACTGTGAGCTGATCCACCACTGGAGGAGCAATATAATGGACCAACAGGATGCTGCTGGATCTAATGGTGGTGACTATCTTTGCTGCCTTTTTACTTGCTTAATTTCCTTCTCTTTCTCTTCAGTCTTCCTTTCCTATTGCTTCAAATTTTCTCTCCTTCTGACAATCAAGTTTGATTGGTTATGGCATCTGATCTTGTTTGTGTCTTAATTTTGACTCTAAGGATTCACCTCAAATCTCACCCAAGTCTGCTAACCAGAGCAGGACAGCTGTCCCACCTGTGTCCCCTCTTAACTCCTTGTGCATCCCAGTCTACTTGAGAAGAAGAAAAGGCTTTGATTTTGTGGAAGCACTGCTTAGCATGAATGAAAACATCCCAGTATATAGTCCCATAGTACCTGAGACAAAGAAGATTAACTCTATCTCAGCCAAAACCAGCACATATGAATAGAGAAACTTCTAACTTTGTACTGCAGAAACTCCATCACTGAGATCAGAGTCACAGACAGAAGACTCAGAGACAGACAAAAATAAAAGGAGAAGAGGCTTCTAGTTTGGAAACTGAGTCAAAAGCCAGGAATAAGCTAACAAACTTGACTCATACTCAGTAAAGACACTATGAGGGAAGTCCTTTCTGGACAATGCAGGATTTAAGAACTCTAGACTATATCAAATGTTAATGCAAATAAGAATGTTGACATACCTAGAGAGGCACAACACTGAGAAGATTAAAAGTTGACAAAATATTTTGGCTGGTATGATCATGTTCCAGGTTGGGAGGATAAACCTGTCCTGATGGCAGTCAGCCAGTGTCCACCTGGGAGGGAACTGCCAGGGAGGAAGAGTTTGTGGTTCCAAATATACCCACATTGTTACAGGCATTTTCAGATCTGGCATTGTTTGACAGGTTGGCATTTTTTACATGGGCAACTGCTTTGGCAGCTGGAGTCCTAGCATGCAGAAAAGGTCAAAAGGTAGCTGCAGAAACAGCCAGTTAGAGACTGGAAAATATGTTTTCCCTGATGAATGGATGAAATGTCTTGGCTATCATTAGAAGGTAAGAAACTTTTGTCCTCAGAGGTAGCTATTTCTTAAAGAAATAAAAGTAAGAATGACTTTTAATGCCAGGACTAGGGATCCGGTGCAATCAACCATATATTTCAGTCTTATGTAGAGGAACAAGCCACAATCACAGCACAAAGGAATACAATTCCCTGTCCTGTGCTCCATATCATCTCAGTTCTGTTTCCATTCCTTCTGGCTCCTTGTTAACAGGACCCCAAGGTCCAGAACAATGTGTGTCCTCAAACTGCTTCCTTCTACTTTTATCCTGTCAATAAATATGACTGTGAATGATCACTTAATGGAGATCCTTGTTCAGTTCAGAAAATGTCATCTAAGTCTGTTTGCTCTAGGGGTCTGATTATTTTCTTAGATCTTGTTTCACCCTGCCTCAAGCACCACATTTTTATCTGCTTTGCAATGAATTTGATTCCTAGCTCAGTGAGCCTCTGCAACACCTGAGGATAAACTTTGGTGTTTTTTCTCATGGAGAAAAACTCCTTGGACTGTATTATTATTCAGATCAGCAAGAAAGGCCGTCCTACCAGTCTCAAGACTTTGCTTGCATGAAATTATTTCCTAATATGGACAGAGTAACAGAGTAAGAAACATGGTGCTGAAAGAAGATGTTAGAAAAATCCTGCAATAATTACTCAGGTGGATGCTGGCATTGCATCCTTAGAGCAATGCATCCTGATTAGGAAATCTACTAAGAGGCTTTTTATACAACCAAAGAATTCCACACAAGGTTTGCACATAGAATATGGCATAGGCATGAAATAGATCTACAGTGCATGCACCTTGGCTTACATAATTTGGAATATAAGCCACAATGCTGCAGTTAGATATTGTCTAAGGAATTACTCATTAATACCATCACCAGACACTGACCATCAAGAATGGAATTTACAGTGAACTGTAACATTTTTAGCTGACAGTAATGCTGTTAAGTCTGTATAAAAGAGACTTTCCTGGGGTTTTTTTTTTGTTGTTGTTTTTGGTTTACTTTTTTTCTGGCAATTGAAAGATTAACACCCCAATAGATACATAATGATTTTTTTCTTACCAGTTAGAGAATGTGATGCTAAATGTCTCAAAGTGTTTACTGTGTCATGCTCTGCTTGGAATCAAGTGCACTGCTAGAGAGAGTATAAGCAGCTCAGTCCTGTACATGCATCTATCTGAGCATTTGTATGTGTTATTTTGATATTTCTGTAACATGCCTACATGTATTTAGTTTCTGCTTCAGAAAATTGCTAACCACAATTTTGAGTAACTCAGTGCTGTTTATGGTTGTAAGCTGCCCTGGACTGATGAAAAGTTAGACAATTTGTTCTTAAATTATTACCTCAGTGAAGGAAAGATTTTTAAGGACAGCAATTGTGGTCTGTCTTCAGTGCTGGGGTTTTTTGAAGTCACTTGTTTCACTGATTTAAGCTCTGACTTTGAGAAGGCCAAGAAGCAGGAAAAAAAAGTAGAAAACCTTAGGCCCTGTTTCCTAAGGGATATGTATTATCATTATTGACCTGTTCAAGGAGAAGTAGCAGCTGGAGGTGGAGTTGCACACAGTGTTCCCTATCATGCTTTTACTTCAACTACAAGGACTCCTCTCTAGTTGTCAATGTTTGTACCCAGCACAGCATTGACTTTCATGTTTCCTTTTCAATACAGGTCAAACAATCAATGCAGTAAAACTTCTCCTCTTCAAACACTTCAGTTTTGTAGGGTACCACTGTTACCACAATCATATTCCCTTTAATTTTCAAATCAGCTTTGGATTTGTTCCAGCGTACCCTTTAGTAAATTGATTTTTAGCAGCAAGTGGCTTATATTGTCCATGTTTCTTTAGAAACTCTTTTGCTTTGGCACTTCAGAAAGTTTGAGAAAAGAGAGAAAACTACTTTGAAACCTTGTAGAGGTAGAGCATGATCTAATATATATTCTTTTGGGTGCTTTTAAATCTCTCTTGCTGTCATATAGTTCCACATACACATCTACATACATACACACACCCTTTCTTTGCAATTAAGGGTACTTCAGAATGTCCTTTGCAGAATCTTGTTTTCAACTATAGGAACTGTCTTAAATCTCATACTATTTCTTCTAGATACCTGTTTTCATCAGTCACTTACATTTTCATCACTCTTTCATTTCTGTACTTGGCTACTTACAATTTGATCTCTTATTTGGTTTATAAAACCTTCTTTCTCTGTTTTGTCTCTGTTCTGTATGAAAGATAATCCCTTTTGAGTACCATTTTTCCTACATTTATTATCATATTACATATCTCCAATTCTCTGCTGTTTTTTTTTTCTTTGAGGTTGTCATTTTCCTTCAACAATTCAGCCTCTTTCCTAACCTTAACCTATTTTTCATAGTAAAACTCAAACATTTACAAGTGAAAATATACAGAGGATGGATGGCTTTATCATTTGACTGAATATCAAATCATGGACAGTAATATTCACTTCACACTTAACACTTAGCATGAAGTATTTTCCAAGTATTGTAGAAACACTGGATCAAATTAATCCCTGATATAATTCCTTGGAGTAACTGGAATTACACCATTAATTATGTGGCCCATTAATTAATTAATCATCCCGGTCACTTGTTGTTATAAGTACTGGAAGTAAACTTGCCTGAGTTACAAAACAGTGTATCAGTAGCAGGACTAGAAAGTGAAACCAGTAGTTCTTGGACAGAGGCTCAAAACCTAAATTCAATAGGCCAAGCAACCTGTATTTCTTAAGATCAATATATATAAAGCAAACATCTCAATCTAAAATGCTGAAGGCTTTCATGGATCTGTGTTTTGCCAGTAAGAACTGGAGTTAAAAGTCTAGCTCAGTCAGAATTCTACTCTGCAGTAGAATCTATCATTTACTAAGACTGAATATCTGCAACAAGCAAAAAAGGCAGTTTATTAATTCTAGATTAATTAATGCTGGTACTGATTTTGGTTGGGGTAGAGTTAAATTTCTTCACAGTAGCTATTATGGGGCTATGGTTTGGATTTGTGCTGAAAAGGGTTTTGATAATACAGGGATGCCTTTGTTATTGCTGAGCAGTGCTTACACAGAGCCAAGGCCTTTTCTGCTTCTCACAGCATCCCACCAGTGAGTAAACTAGGGGTATGCAAGAGGCTGGGAGGGAACACAGCTGGGGCAGCTGACCCCAACTGACCAAAGGGTTATCTCATACCATATGATGTCATGCTCAGCAGTAAAAGCTGGTGAAAGAAGAAGAAAGTGGGGACCTTCACAGGTATGGCTTTGTTCTTCCCAAGTAATCATTACATGTGATGGAACCCTGCTTTCCAGGAGATGACTGAACACCTGCCTGCCTATGAAAAGTGGTGAATGAATTCCTTGCTTTGCTTTTCTGTTACTCAACCTATTCAACTGTCTTTATCTCAATCTATAAGTTTTTTCACTTTTACTATTGTAATTCCCTCCCCTAACACACCAGGGGGGAGTGAGTGAGCATCTGTGTTCTGCCAGATGGGGTTAAACCATGAAATATCATAACATTATCTCATGATATTTGGAAAGGTGAATATCAGAAAAGGAAATTATAAAAGTAAAGAAAATTGCTAGAGCTCTAAAATGAAGAGTTTCCAGCCAAAAATACATGACCAGCATGTGTGATAGAGATTTTTCTTGGCAACATTAGTTTGCTTCTTCCTTGCCAGAGTAATGCAGTGACTGGGACTCATTTTAGAAAACCACAAGTTTCATCCTTCAGCAAGCTATAGGAACAAAAATTTGACATAGGCCACCACTTTGCTTCTCTCCACCTTGACAATAAAGGCAGAGAGGGAAGCCCACCCACTGCAATCTGCAAAATGTGAGTCTAAAATACTTCACTAAATTGTTCAGTGGTATTTGCCAGAGATAAGGTGAGGAGATGGGGCACCTGTGGTTTTCTTTCCTATAGTCTAGTCTAGTCTGATGTTATTCACAGGTCATTCTTTGGATGACTGACAACGAATTTTAAATTCCTATTGAGCTAAAATCTTGACATTTAGTACATTCATTCTTTATGAGATGTTGAAGGAAAAAAAATCTCCCAATTGAATTTTGACTTTTCCATTGCAGGTTCCTAAAAGGTCACTGGCCCTTTTTATTAGCTGCAACCATTGTCAAGTCTTTGTACTTGAGGGTAACAGTTAACAAGAGGGAGGTTTTATGAAACCTGTGGGGAGTAAAGAGTGGCATCATCACTAAATTTCAAGATCATACATATTTTCTGGCACTGCAGTTTACTGTATTTCTCATTTATAGAAATGAAATACCAAGAAAATTCTATTTGTAGACAAATCTTTTGGTAGTATTGAAGTTACTATGAGTTGTAACAATTTAAGAGGTTTTTTTCTTTCTGATTTTTTTTGTGTTTTTTTCTTTTTTCTGGTGGTTGTTGTTTTGGGGGTTTGTTTTTAAATGAGGTAGAGATTTTGTTTTGTGGCATGTGAGTACAAAAACTCATCACTCTAGTGTCACTGGGATCATTCTCTATGATTGTCTGTCTCTGTCCTGAAACACTTCTCAGCAGAATATATGCTTTTACAGATTGTTCCCTATGTTCTTCTGAGTGATTATGAACCATGTTATCTAGGGAACCATGAAAAATTTCAGAGCAGATGGTTTTCCTCCAAGTTACATGTCCTTATTCCTTTGTTTGTTGTCCTCCTTCTATTGTCTCTTTCTGCTATTGTCCTCCTGTCTATCATCCCCTCTTTCTTTCAGCCAATTTCAGTATGATAGGTGAAACATTTTCCTTATATAGTACATTAAGTTTAAACAGCCATCTTTACATTTCTAGCCTTCTTAAAAGAAGTTACTTAAGAGTGAAGGACCTCCACCTCACATTATTTTTGTGGATGTATCTTTTGTCCTGAAATAAAGCAAACATTGTTGTAAAGAACCTGAGATCCTCAGAATAGCATTATACTCATTTTACTTTATTAGCTCAGCTGATAAACAAACCTTTTGGTATACTTTTAGTACCTGTGGAAATAGAAGTCAATTCAATGTAAATAGCTTTCTCTTGTCATTTCAGCTAACCTGAAAGAGGGCATTGTCTACCACAAATACTTTACTAAGGTAACCTTTTAAGATCTTTAAAATTCTTTGAAATCATCAACCTTTCTTGGTACAGAAGCATTTTAAACTCATTCAAGAGTAATAACCACAGCCACATCTTTTGTTCTTTCAAGGATACCTCTAGGTTTTACACAGTGTATTTTTCTTGTTGATAAATGGAAGTACTCTGTTCTGGAGATTAAAGACAGAATGCACACTCTGGTTTTGAAAAGTTCTTTGCTGATGCAGGCATTTAACAGCACAGCTAACAGTTTGATTCTTCAGAAAAACACTCACACAAACTTGCTCTTTGTAGAGGGGTATCTGTCACTCAATGTAGTGACAGCAGCAACAGCTTATTCTGATCTCATCATTAACAGTGAAACCAGTAACCCCTTTCTGCAAATTAGCACATTGTAAAGAGGACTCTAAGGAACCAAGTGGCTGAATAACTTCCTCGAATTTCACAGAGATCATTTTAAGCTGACTATTATTGGTGCAGTGCAGCATTAAGAAATTATAACAGACATCCCAAGAAAAAAATAGAGACCAATATATCCTACTAAAAATACCTCTTTGAGTGACAAGGGAATACAAACTCTTAATTTGCCTGATGATTTCATAGAATAAAAATCAAGTAACCAAGAGGCATATAATATTGAAAAATTGCAATCTTTTGAACATGTACCCTTAAAAACTTTAGATCCAGATTTAAACATTAGAAGAAATAAAAAGAAAGCATCAGAAAATATCAAAATGTGTTAAAATATATACACTGGAAATTATCATGCTACACAACAAATCTGCTTATTTTAACAAAAGATGGCAAGGTACAGGTTATTTGTACTTATCTCAGACTAAATTAATCAGGGAACACTACCTGAGGATGACAATTCTATGCTATAGAATACTTTTAAACAAAATAAAATTTCTATTAAAAATCTCTAATACATTTTAAAATAACGTCTGCTGAGTTCCATAGGTTTCAAAAGTACCTCATTCTTAAAAGGCAGAGTGCTAATAATTCTGGATGGGGAATGTATCCTACCTCACTTTACTCAATGAAAAATCAGATTCTTAATCTAAAACAAAGCATATGTTTCATACATGGACAATGAACAGAAACAGGATTTCCAAATCACAAGTCTTCCTGTGTATCTTTGCCACCTATCCTGATGAACTACCAACTGGAGATACCTGAGAGACCCTAACCAACTATTCTGAACTGAGCATCTAACTTCTAGATCACCAGGGTGTGCCTGAGATGCATCCTAATCTAAGGCTTCTAAGATCTTTGATTTTGGTTCTAAGAAATTATAACATTCTTTTGTTGATTCTCTTCAAGTATTTCTTATGTGATCTTTCTGCAGATCAATCAGTGGTGTCACAGAGGTTTATGGTTTTCATGCATAACATAGAATCATAGAATGGCTCAGGCTGGAAGACACCTTAAAGATCATCTAGTTCCAACCCCCCTGCCATGGGCAGGGAAGTCACCCACTAGACCAGGTTTCCCAGGGCAACATCCAGCCTGGCCCTGAACATAGCCAGGGGTGGGGCATCGAGAACATCTCCAGGCAACCTGTTCCAGTGCCTCACCACCCTCTAAGAACCTCCTTTTAATTTCTAGTCTAAATCTCCTGTCTTTCAGTTTATATTCATTCCCCTTGTCCTATTGCAATCTAACCAGCTGAAAAGTCTCTCCCCCTCTATCTTGTAATCCCCCTTTAGGTACTGAAAAGCTGCTGTGAGATCCTCCTGAAGCCTTCTCTTCTCCAGGCTGAACAATCCCAACTTTCTCAGCCTGTCCTTCTAGGACAGGCAACATAAAGGTGCTGTAATTTTTGCTTACAAGCACCAAAGAGGCAGTGGCTCATAATATTGCTTATTCTTATTTTCAAAAGACCTATCATAACAACATGACAGCATTTCATATCTCTAATTATTAAAGAGATGGTGACATTTTCAAACTTCCTTATAGTATTAGTCCCATAACACAGATCAGTTTGTATTTATTGAACAACACAAGGTTCCCTTCAGCCCATTTCATCAACCTGTCAAGGTCCCTCTGGATGGCAGCATGACCCTCTGGTGCATGAGTAATTTCTCTCAGTTTTGTGTCAACAGCAAACTTGCTGGAGGGTATACCCTACACCATCATCCAGATCACTAATGAAGACGTTGAACAAGATTGGACCCAGTATTGACCCTTGGTGTGTACTGGTAGTTACCAGCCTCCAACTAGACTTGTTCCATTGATTATCACTTTTGGAGCCCAGCCATTCAGCTAGTTTTCAATCAACCTCACTGTCTGCTCATCCAGGCAGAAGCACCAGCCTCAATGACTTCTCTGTGAGGATGTTAATGGGAGAGAGCACTGAAATAAAATTAAATATGTAGCTTCAAACCCTACCCAGCAGCTTATCATCATCTACTTTCATAACCAAAAGGAGATTTTTAGAGTGAACATGTCTTTCTAGCCCAATAGCTTGGTTGCTCAGCTGAGTGATGGTAAATTTGCAATCTGCTTCCTGCTCTCAGGAGCGTTTCTGTATTGACATCAAACAGACATTCGACAAATGACTTCAGAATGGTTTCAAGTTTGCTAGGTAAAGCAAAGCAAATCTTATTCAAGTTCAGTGGTCTATTAATGCTTCATCAAATTAATGACACAATCCCATTTTCACTTGAAGAAACTAAATCTTTCCCTAGAAACACGACTGTAACAAACTACCAGAGTCATTTGGTTCTGGCCCATGTCATGTCAGGTAAAACCAAAATATACTTTGCTTTATAATATGTCCAAGTATTTATAAGCCCAGAACTCATTCAGATGCATAATAAAACCTCTTGCAATATAAAGTAGTAGTACTTTTACACTCAGAGAAATAACCCTTGATATGTAACATGAAACAGTAAGTGTTCAAGCAAGGGTTAACATCCGAAACCTATTTAGCAGCTCTATGAGTAGATGTCTGATCATAGCTGGCATTTCTTGAGATTTCAATAATTTAAAATAATATTAGAGAATTTGTATAAATTTCAAGAAAGCAGAAGCCTGCATGTCAAGTATTAGAATTTGGAACCACTCAGAACCCTGCTGAATTAATTTGCTAAATAGCAGAAAGTAACTAGGTAACATCAGGTGGATTATGTGTTTCCTAAAGAAATTAAATATATGGTTTTATCCTTTCAAAGTATTTTTCATGTGAATATGTGCCTGACATGAATAGGGGGCAGATGTGTGGCAGGTTATGCACCATGAAATTTACATTGGGAATTATAAAATTCTTCAGTACTGCACAACCTATACAGAAATGATAACCTCTGTTTCTGCCAAACAACATTAGAAGGGATGGAATTTTCTGAGAGAACTAAGACATCTCTTTTGTATTTTAATAACATTCACATTTCCATTAGATTGAGTAAGAAACAGAAGGAAAAAAATAAAAAGAATAAAAAAGCATCAACAACAACATGAATAAGCAGAGCCTGATTATTTTGGATCCATCAAAATATATTGAAATGTTGTTAGAAAAAGATGTTCTAAACACCACAGGAGGGTATGTTCTTCTATTAAGAAAAATAAAGAATTTACAGACAATTGTTTTCAAGACACAGCTAAAATAGATTACTAGAATATAACCTTTCTAACAGAATAGAGTGCCAAAGACAGGGATACACAGAAAGGCAGCATGCTGGGTTCCTTTTACTGTTTGATCTGATCAGTTTTTTACTTTGTAGGTATTTGCACTTCATATCCATTTTATTTTTACATCATAGAATCATATGGTTATACATTATTGAAAGAACCACTAAGTCAAATTTTGGAACAGGACACACTAAACAACAGGGAAAGGACCAACAGTCTTAGTGTGGAGTCCCAGAATAATGGACCCCAAATGGAAAGGACTAGTCATGAATGAATGAAAAATGCTTGATCCAGCCACCTCCATTTGGCATGGTTTCCTTCACACTGTAAACTTACTCTCAGGAGTTACTCTCTTCAGGAGTTTCCAGGTGAAGAGTTACTGCATCTTAGCAGACATAAATACAGCCAAAGGTGGAAACTTTTTCAGTTAGCCAGATCACTTCTGTCATTGGCTTGCATCACTTATAACTGTGATTCTTTTCATCAAACTTCTCAGACAAGAGTGATTCTGCTGTCCTTGTGTTTTCTGTAAATTAAAACTGCTGATTTACAAGAAAGAGCATGAAAGTGATGGGAGAGGTCATATTTAAATAAGATGTTAAATGAAAATGCAAACATGAAAGAAAAAATTCCTTACTATTCTTTTTTCTTTTAAAAAATATTTAAAAATCACATTTAGGAAAATCTGGAAGTTAGAATATCTAACACCTTATGTAGATATTTGAAACAGGATTTGCCTCAGACAGCTTCAGATGTGTACATCTGAATTAATCAACTTAGTAGCTCTTGAAAGTCAAAGGAAATGAGTTCTTCATACTCCTTTAATTCAGATATCAACACAGAGAATTATACCACAAATTGATATCTCAGTGACTATAGTGTGACCAACTGAGATGTCAGTGTCAAAGCTTTATACATCTAAAATGAAACATATGAAATGTGATGAAGTGTGAAACTGTGCATCTCCCTTAGCTTAAGGACATGGACTTAAATGTTTATCAAGAAGTGTAGTGATAGGTCCATGAGTAACGGCTTTAAACTGAAAGATGCTAGATATAGACTAGATGTAGGGAAGAAATCCTTTACTGTGAGTCTGGTAAGACACTGGAATAAGTTGTCCAGAAATGTTCTAGATGCCTCTGCCCTGGAAGAGTTCAGGGACAGGATGGATGGGTCTTTGAGCAGTGAGATCTAGTGGAAGGTGTCCCTGCCTGTGGTAGGGGAGTGGAACTAGATGATCTTTAAGGTCAGTTCCAACTCAAACCATTCTATGATTCTATTGATGCTTGAGTCCTCCCTAGTCAAAGGACTGCATCTAGTTCAACTCTCTGTCATATACCTATGGTCCTCATACAGCTCAAAAGTAAATCTTTTCTAATCAAGCAGTATCACAGCATGCACTAGATTATTTGTCCTCTTGGGTCTCCCTCTGCAGTAATGCCACAAAGAAAGCAGTCCAGTTGAGTTGCTGATAGAACAGATGCATGTGACTCTTCAGCTTGCTGAAAGAGGTGGTGGGAGGTGTGCAAAAAAGTGGAGGGATTTTGAGCAGTGACTTTAATCTGTGAAGTTTAATATCTGCCTGTGAGAAAGACTTCCAGAACAGGGCTTTGATAGTCTGTACCATAGATACCTAAGCACTAGCTAGATAAAAGCATACAGGGAAATGAGGTGTCAGCTAACAACTAAAAATAGGAGGCAGTTGTTCATATTTTCAGAATACTCCAAATAGCAGGAAGGACACACTTGAGAAGAAAAGTTACTTTTAAGGGTTTCTGTTACAACTACTGCAAGAGAGTTTTGTTAAACTTCTGAAAGCAACAACAAAGGAAGACAGCCACTACTTAGAAACCTCATAAGGAGATGTGACATACAGGATAGAAAGTGGGATATTTTTATCTTGACAAAGGTAGATGTTTGAAAAAGGCACATTAATTTTCAGACAAATAGCTGGATTTCTGAGTAAGTATCCTGCTGAGATCCAGTATAAAAAGATCTAATCAAAGGAAATCATTTGAATGTGTCAAAGAAGACTGGTCACATAAAGAGGTGGTTGCTGAATGAGTTTTACTCAGGGAAGCTGACATGACTGTGCAAAGTAATGAAATGTATGAATCATGAGGGAGAATGACTGGTAGAGAAAGAATCTTTACTATTTGCTTAAAGACACCATCCTGTACTACACAGCTTTAAAACTTCCCTGAAGTTTTTCAAACACCCAGGTTATTAAGGTGTAGGATTTTGATTAACACCAATCCATAGCTAAAAAGTGCATCTTGCTAAGCTTTTACATGTTTAATTATTTTGCTGTGCATTTCCTTTAATAGAAATGAGGGAAAGGCTCATTCTGTTGAACTTCAGTCAAGCTTGTAAAGAAGTGACTTTGGGAGATTAAACTAGTCATCTATGCTTTCTCTGAAGTGAGTGGACAGAGATAGACACCTCCAGCAGGCAGTTCATTCTAGCCTAAGTTAGCTGCCTAAGCTTTGGATGAATCACCTTCTGACAGTGTCTATCTCTCTTTACCTATTTCTGAGAGTATCTAGTTAGCTTCAGCTGGCTATTAAATATTTAAATCACTCTTTTTAGGCAAAATAAACTTTACCAATATTTATATGCTTATAGCTGCTTTGAACTCAATAAGTATATGCCTTTGATTTGATTTTTAGAGTTGTTAAAATATATTACTGATCCAGACCTGAAAATATCATCTCTGATTATGGAGAAATTATATTCAAAGTTCTTAATGAAAATAAGGGGAGCCAGAAGCCCACAATAAAAAAAACAAACAACCAAACTCAAAATTAAACAAAACAAAAATTTCAACTTAGATTCAGTGTACCCTCTCACATTTTTAATGAGGTAAATCCTTACAGCTCAAATATGCCTTTTTCTAGGACCTCTCTTCAGATCTCTTTCCAGGCAGACTTGATACATAAGACTTAAAATTCATGAACATCCTGATTTCTATGGAGTATCTCCAACTGCATCTGATCAGGGCAGAAGTTACACTTACATTGTCATGGTATCTGGCTTTTCATAGAAAAGACAACTGGAAAACTGCAGGTAATGTGCCTGAAGCAAGCATTTCTATAAAATTTAAACTTAGAGATGCAGGAAGAGCTGAGTCTCACAGCACTGGCAAAGAAAGAATGAAAAAGCCCAAACGAAAAGCAGAAGAAAACCAAACCAATCTAACAAACAAAATAACAAACAAACAAAAACCCCACAAACTTAAACCCCCAATTTTAATGAACCAGATGAGAAGTAACAAAGATTGCATATTTTTACTAATTTGTGTATAACAGTGTCCTCTTTCCACTATCAACAGTAAAAATTCTATTGCAAGGAAAAATGAGAGAGTCCTCTTTAATAATTACTTAATGCTGTTAGAACAGGGAAAATACTTGCACGGAGCAACATCTGGGATATGCACACCATACAGGAGATGCAGCAGTACTACAGTGACTCTTTATGGCACAAAATTACTATTACTGTTATAGATTTCTTTTTAAAAATCCATTCTTTTGTAGTTGGGCAAATAATTGGTTCAGAAAAGTCACATTGGTGTATCTGAGGAATCACTTTGGACCAGCCTGTGATGCTGTCTGTTGAAATGCATCTGTGAGAATCAGAATTTCTGGGGTTTACATATTCCCCTTTCCTATGATGCTATAAATTATTGATGTTTTATTTCAATTGTATGCTTAGAACTTCATTCCAATCTCTTTATGCCAGTGTACTGGCAGGTACAAACACTCGGTTTTCCAAATACTGATACTCCTGTTAGAATGTGAATTCCATTCCATAAACATTGAGCTATTTATCAACAGAAACTTTTCAGAAGCAGATATTTCAGTTAGAGGAATTCTCCTCTTTTAACATTATCTTCAGACAGTGGAGGACAAAATGACCTTAAATACTACTTTCCTCTTTTCAAGCTGCACTACATTTGATGTTACACTGAAAGAAAAGAGAAAGGGATGGGACTTCCACAATATAAAATTTGTGAGGTTGTGTGGGTATGCAGTAAAATAGGTTAGGAGGGAAAACTGGCTGGAAGACTGTGGATAGTATATGCAGTCTTTGCTGCTTTGAGCTGCTAGTTATTAAGCATGCTGACATGGATCCCAACCCAAACCTATTTGTGACCCATGTGACTCTTGCCAACCCAAGACTCAAACTTAATCAAATGACCCCTGATAGAGATATAATAAATGCAACCCCTTTCCAAAATTTGACCACAGTCCTCACTCTAACCTCTTTAGACCTTGGATGCTTCACCTCATAAAAAGGAGGGAAGAAGGTAGGAGAGCTACTCCCAGGTGCCAGCCTGACTTTGGCCAAGCAGTACCTTATCTTAGGTTATGTCTAACGTGTACTAAATCAAAGAAAGGAAGGTACTGTTTTTTGGTCCCGAGGCCAAGTGGCACAGTCTGGTTTAAATCCATGCTTCTGGGCTAATGAATTTCATAATTTCATTTGGAAATACATTCATGCAGAATACCTGAATGAAGGTTTTTCTGACTAGTCCCAAGGTCTTGGAAATGGGCATATGACAACTCAGGCTGAGTGGAAGTAGTGGAGTGTACAAGACAGTAACAAAATTGTTTACAAGTTGATGGCCATTTTTTCTGTAATCCAACATATGGCAACTAAGTGTTGTCATCTTTAGTGTTTTCTTGAAAACTGATGATGTGAACTTTTTCTTAAACCCTTTTTGCATATACAAAAAAAAAGCAGATTCATACACACTTGATAGCACAAAATTTCCCATTGAGATCCCCAAGTACAAAAGAGAGTGAGAGCCACCAGTAGTTTGGACAATCAGCCATAAACTGGTTAATAAGCTTGGTTGCTTCCTGTTATATTCCCCCCATACTTATAATTAACACTCACATATTGTTCCCCAGAGTCTGGAAACCAAATCTCATTTTTTATTTCATCAGTCCTTTTCAGATTTAGATCTATTCCCATCCAAATTCTGCTATCCCTTACTATGATCTGACAGTCCACGGTGAACTTATTTCCATCTATAATCTGTCAGATCCTCCAAAAAAAGCAAGTCTTCAGCCCTAACCAACTCCAAACACAGCAATGTAGACTCGTTTGCTCAAATTTAACTTTTAGTGCAATCTTGGTCTCTGCTTTGTACTATCTCAGCAGTAAGAGTCATAACACAGTGACCTCTATTAAACCCTGTCTTAAACCAACCACTCTGTCCTAAATTTGCATCAGCCTTAAGCATTTTCTGGTACTGGTATTGAAGCATTCACCCAGAAGAAGGTTTCAAAGAAATGTAAAGTTTTGTCCACTTGTTTTTCAGAAAATCAAGGATACTAATTTATTGCCACAGATCATCACAGATCTTTATTAAATTACAATTGCTTTACTTTATAGGAGGTCCATTTTTTTTAGATGACATATATTGATTCATTTAACTACCACCTCATATCAACATATAATATAATTGGCAGTTTACAGGATGCAGCAATCTGGTTGGTGTATAATAATACTATGAAGGTCTTCAAGTGAAGTGGTCTTTCCACAGATGATTTGAGGAAACCTAAGGAACTATGTAACAGAAGCAAAACTGATGATAACAGAAGTAATATCTACACCTTAGTTTACAAATAATATTTCTTCTCTTCCAAACTGATTTTGTTACCCTGTGAAGTTAGATCAAACTGCTTATCTTGACAAAAATTGATTACCAATTAAATATAAGCTAGCAAAATGATATCTTGAAGTTTATCCAGATGGCTTTAAACAGTAATCTGTGACAAACACTACTTGGAAGGACTGCATTTCTGAAATATTTCAGAAGCTACACAAAGTTTTAATGGTATTTTGACAAAGCAGGAAATCTCAGTAGATATGTAGTGAAACTTAAGGTGACCTTGTAAATAGCTTATATAAAACATTTTATAAAACGGTTTCTTTCTGACATTCTACTTTTTCCACCATTTGATGTCAGGTTACATCCAGTGAAATGAAACTACACGAACTTCCATCCTTCAAATATTAAGTTCCATCATTTTTTCTGCCTCCCAGGGCATGAAATAGCTACCCACCACCTGCTGTTCACAGGTTGGTTTGTCAGGTTGCAAGCCAGAATTGATATGCACAGACTTTTATTGCACCCCGAACTATATTGTATCTCTGGAGTGCTTAGAACAGGCACTGCTGCCCTGTGCTGGTCTGCAAGCATCCCTAGAACTAAATTAAAACAGAAATAATTCTAGCCTAGCCTGTCTGTGTTTGAATCTTACCATATGTCGTGCAAGGACTTGAAATGAAAATTGTGTATTTGGGGCAAGTTACAGAACAGCCAAGGGCAAATTCATTAAGCATCTGCAGCCGAAATTATTTTGGGTTCATTGATTCAATGTTTTTCATTAAATAATTGTATGTGGTTGTTTAGACTCACAAGCAGACACTTCTGTTTTTCAAACTGATGACAGCTAGAAAGGACAAGAACTTATTCAAGGAACTTTCTCTTAATGAACATCCTCCAGGTGCACCCTGTATAAGAATGTATTCAGGTGTTTCTCTTTTATTATTATTACTTATAAACAATTAAAATAGTAATAGCATTTGTTTACTTAATTGTGTTGAACACATGAACTGGAAGTAAGTACGAAATTAATGACAATATTCAACCCAGATAAGCAATGGGAAAGCTTTCAGGCTGTTCTTTTTTTCTCATCACTGTTCACTTGATGGAAAGAAACTAAGTTCCTTGACCTTGGGTTAGCTATCATAAAATGTGATCGAAATTCTTTAAGCTCAGAATAAAATGTTGTAAATAGGTTAGCAAGATAAATTCACTCTATTTCTATGAAGTATCATGTCCCAAAACAGGTCATATTCCCAAAAACTGAATTAGAAGAAAAACTTTCTCCTTACAAAAAGAATACAAGTTAAGAGCTAGTGGCAAAAGACATGCTGGTCTTTCTTAGAAACACTCCACAAAACCTATCAGATTCCACAAGGAAGGATTAAGCTAAAAATCAGGCAGACATGGAAACTACAAAATAAAAAAATAATCTCTAAAGTATGTTTCTCTTTCAAGAAATTCCCAATGTTGATATGACTTGTATTGTTAGCAAAACTATTTTTAATGACACATTTACCCCACTAGTACTGGCAGCTACCAGCCCAGCGATGGTGGCCAACCCTAGAAGCTGGCACTTTGCTTGGTTTTGAGCTTTGCATCACTATTTCTGCTGACTCTTTTTTATCCTTCTTACAATTCTTTATTTATTGACATGACTGTCAAAAAGGTCCTGTAATTATTGATTTCTCCAGGAGAGCAAAAAAGTCTGATAGGTCACATAGACTTGCAATAACATACACTGAAGGTATTAGATATTGTAGCTGGGGAAACACAGCAGGGAAACTTGATGGCATACCTCCATCCTTTTCATTGAAAAATCCCTCACAACAACCACAAACTCCAAAAACAACAAACAAAAAACTCCAACAAACAAAACAAAACGCCATCATGTTACTATGATCTATAAGCAATACAGATTTGTAGCATCTAGGCTGAAACATAATAGAAAGCAAAGACTGTGCAGTTAGTTCTGGCTGTCAGCTTGTTTTCCAAAGTGGTTTAGAAGATTCATCCAGGTGATTTTATAGCTGCAAAAATTAGCAGCAAAGAGAGAATTGTCTCTAGGTTGATTAAAAGCTAATTTTAAAAAGGAATTAAAATGAAGAAACATTTATCACAGAATCACAGAACCGTTAAGGCTGGAAAAGACCTCTAAGACCATCAAGTCCAACCATCAACCTATCACCACCTTGACACTAAACCATTGCCCTAACTACCAAATCTATGTGTTTTTTGAACACCTCCACAGTCAGTGACTCCAACACTTCCTCTTTTTGTGAAGAATTTGCATAAACAACAGTAAAAGCATATATTTTTTACCAAATATAGGTATTTTGTGAACCCATTGGGCAATATTTCTTCTCCATATTTGTATTGTTTTTTCCCCTTCAGTTTCAAGATCCTGAAATGTTTTCCCCTGCACATACAAGTCATTCTTAGACATATTTAAAAATTATTACAGCTTTATTGACTTTAACTATTGATCTAGAATCCAAAAATAAACAAACAAAAAACCAGTAACAACAGAAAACCCACATGAAATGCCAGTGGTGCAACTGGAGCAAGTGTTTTCTCAGGCTGAGACTGATTGAAAGCATCCTCGATATAAAAATGAAATGCATTTCTGTGGCTGCACTGACGCTTCACCATCTGTCCAACATCTCAGATTTACTCTCCCAGATAACTATGTATTTCATCCTGCAGTCCCTAAAGAAACATCACTTCAAACAGGGCCACATGGAAAAATGCACTTCAATAACATCTGAAGGTCTTACGTTTAGCTGCGAGGGCCTCTAATCTAAATGAATGATGTGCCTATAGAGGAAACTCCATTGAGAGCTATGGAAATAAGGAGGAGCAAATAGAAGGAAAAGAATGGGGGTTTTTTTTGGGGGGGGGAAGAGAGAGAAAAGTAGAAAAAAAAAGAAGGAAAAAAAAAAGATTGGAAAGAAAAGGGGACCTGGAAAAAGAGAATAAAAAAGAAGAGGAAAAAAACAACAGCAACTCCAGAATGATGGCAGTAAAAGACACAGGGGTTTAAAGATAAAGGCAGAAGATGCTGGCAGCCATCTATCAGTCTGCCTTGATGAAACAGGTATTGGAAATTAACTGAGGAACCCTATGAATTACATTCAATCCATGCTCTGGGCTAAGCACTTGTCAATTTTAGCTGCTATTGCAACCTATTACTTACAGACTACATGGCTGGCAAGCTAATGACACTGGAGAGTGTTAAAGAATAGCAGCAGAAACTGTGTACAGTGCTGCTTGTCACAGTTTGAGCATGTCTCCCCATAGTCCAATGTGAAAACTGAAAGCCCAAACTTTTGCTTCCTCAGTGAGCACTTAACCTCATAGCACATTATTCCACAGAGTATAGAAATACATACCTGTAGAATTAACCAGTGTGTCCACAGAAAGCTTTCATCAAGGTTTCCTGAGTTTTGTAAAGAAGTGCTTTGATTAAATATTTCTTGACCCTTCTTCTCCCTCCCAGTAAGATAATCCACTCTGAGCCAGAGCTTGTGAAACTGAGTTTTTTGGGAGGGTGCTGAAAAAAGAGTAAACAAACATGCTGTTCCTATAAAACTTCAGCCTCTTATTAAACATACAATGAATTTTTGTTGTGGATTGGGACTTCTTACAAATGTTTGATTGCTTAGCTTTCAAAACAATCTTTCAGGGAAGGTTAATTTAATTTTAGATCTACAAATAAATACATTAATAGTTGTACATTGAAATACTAGAAATACATTTTATTAGGCATATGTTTACCCAATATACTGGGAACTTCTTTGTTGTTTTTTTCAGCTAATAGGTTTGTCTGACAGTGAAATCTTTTAATAAACAAGCACATTCAGAGTAAATGTCAGACACTGTGATCCTGTGACTAACAGCTGCTGCTGCTGTTGGTGGAGAGAGTGGAAGAGAGAGAAGTACAACTACCAAAAAAGCAGTGAAGACCAGATTAGAAAATGTTTGTCAAGTAAAAAGGGCAGCTTTTTGTCTGATGAAAAAGATTTAATTAGAAAAGTCACAGAAAGAAGCTGTCTTGAAAGTACCAGAGACATTTTCCTCAGATAAGCTAATGGACCTCATTGAACTTTACAAAGAATTGCTGAACCAATAATAAAAGGGAGGAAAAAATCCAGAAAATCTGCTGCAGCAGCCCTTAGAAATAAAGTAACCAATTATTAATGTGATTTTCCATCCCAGGAAAAAAATAACATGACACATTTACTTACAGATTTTTCTTTCATTTTAGTGAGCACTGGACAAATAAATGATTACAAAAAGAAATTATTTCCACATAATGTTTGTCTTTTACAGCAGACTGTAAATTTGAAATTTAAATCACATGTTGTATGTGCCAAGTCACCTACATGGTACATTATCAACTCAGTTTGTTGTCTAATTCTATCAAGGCTTTTTTTTCCCCTAACAGCAACCATAACAAAAACCTATCAAGGAACATAATATTTTCGTATTAGACAAGGGCATCTTGAATGGATTAAATAACACAAGAAACAAAATTCTTCTAATAGTGACAACACAATTAAAAAAAATATCCCAGCCCAATGGAAGATGATTATAAAGAAACTCAAGCTAACTCAAAAATTCTCCTTCTTAAAAAATGAGGCTTTAAAATCGTTTTAGATTGGTTTATGCTTCATTAGTATTCTTCATGTGCCTTTCTCCTTCATAGCCTTTCACAGTATATCCATATTCAGCTCAAATCTGCAGGTCTGGAATTCATATATACAACATATATGGAATGTAATCACAAGCCATCTATATCCCCATGCCACTAATTAACCAAAAACATTTTGATTAGAGCAGACAAATAAAAAAAAAAAAGAAAATAAGGTGTATTGAAAACAAACAGAGAAGCAAAAAATAATAATTTAAGTCAGGATTTAAAAGATCTACAGAAAATTCATGTCATATGGATTTTCAAAACAGAAAAGACAAGCCTTTAAGAGGAACTTCAGTGCTCAAGATCCTCCTTTTCTTTCACTACATCTTTGCTCTAAAGTTTTGGAATTGAGCCTTTGTGCATGCAGTTCTCAAAAGGCTCACTGAAGTCTACAGAAATGTTTTATTGGTGTATGGGCTGTCATTTTCAAAGGACAGCAAAGTAAGGTTAAATCTAGGTTTTTAAAAGTTTTGGAATACATAATAAATCAAACACTTGTATGTAACAGGAGATACTTTATTTAGGTAATAAAAAGTATTCAGCATACCTGATGGAGAGCCTCCTACTCTGAGAGAATAAGGAGAACATATATTCATCCTTCCCTCCTTTTATAGTAAAGCATGTCATATTTTAAAAAGATTTTATTTTCATAAATGTGGTTTCAAATAGTAAAAAAAATTATATTTGGCTTTGCAAATATACACTTCTTCATGTCATTATTTTTATGAAGGCATCAGGGTTTTAAGTAGTACTTAAAAAAGAAGTCCAAGTAAACTTCTCATCTTTCCCATTACTGCCCTTTTCCTCCTGTCATCTGAAGTATCTATATATGCATTATATATTTAAGTCATAGTGTTTTAACTTGTGTTAGAGTTGGGAATATATCCTACAGTTTCCTACAGTTGCACTCAGTTTTCTCTTCAGTGTTTGGATGAGGTAAGAGAAGGAAGAAGACAGTTTGTGTTTACTCTTTCCCACTCTGATATAGTATAACAGAGATAGCAAGATTCATTAGGCAAAAAGGAAAGAAGTAACATGTTCATAAACATCCTGCTAACACACAAGCCAGTTACCTAAAGTATCTACATCTGAAACTATATATTCTTCAAAGTAGTTTTTGGGCAGAAGTAATTGAACATCCTACATGTGGTATTTTTTAATATCAGAATAATGTTTTTCTGCAGTCTTTTACACATGTAAAAGTTCAGGTTGTATCAAGAGAGACTGAATGTACAGCAGTGGATATTGTCTATTAGATATATCTATTACATATTAGATATTTTTAGATCTATATACTTTAAGAATAATGTTGTTGTGTGTCAGTCCAAAATGCCATTGTTCAGAATTCAAGACATTGTCAAAGATAACAGTATGCTGTTGTTAGGTCAACTCTACTTCAGTGTTGATTTTGCTTGCAGATGGAGAACTACAGATAAGAAGTCACTACTTCTGACTGCTTACTTTCTAAGGTTTGGGCCTCCCTGTGGCAACACAAGCAGGTACACTTCTAAAACATATATTGATTATTTTTTTCTCCATTAGCATTATTTACAGTTAGTAATTACTGCTCTATCTAGACCATTATTTGTAGGGATATCTAATATGTTCTGGCATTAGTATTTCTCAGAGCTTCTTGATCCTCAGTTCATACAAGGTGTCCCAGTGCTTGTAAGGTTAAGAAAGTTTGTATAGGCTAGATTGGCTTAGGACTTTGTGAGTTTCTAGCTTGCCATTCATTTAGATCATGTCTTCTGTGTCCTGGTTTAAGTCAGAACTGAACTAATTCTGTTCAGTGATTTTACTTTTCAGTTAAAATTCTTCTATGTAATCACACTTTCTGAAGTTAACAGCATGATTTGCAGAGAGTGTCTATTTCTAGCACTGATAAGACCTAATGTTTAGAGTTAGTACCAAGGATTGGTATGCAGTCCAAGGTCACTGCGAAATCTTCAGTACCACGCTGGGGGGTGCAGAGTAAAAGGTTGCACTTGCAGGAAGGAGAGGACAGTTCAGCTGACCAACAAGGTATTCCATTCCATACACGTCATATTCAGTATAAAGTTGTTTATCATGAGGGTCAAGCTCTCTTCTTCAATGACTGACATCTGTGGAAGACTCTGTCCATTCTATCTTTTATCTGGATCTATGAGTTCCTGAATCCAGCTTCAGAATCCAATTCCTGAATCCATTTCCTGTCTGCCACTGAATCCAGTCTGGAACTTCTGCCACAGCAGAATTTGGTATTGATTTTCTAGATATTTGTATATTTTCCATTTTATTGCTATTATCTGCATTAAAGTAGGGGTTTTGGTTTTTTTTTATTAAATCCACAAGTCTCTCTCCCTTACTCCCCTTTCTCTTCCTCATGGGGACATAGGTAGTAACAGAGAGCATCTGTCACTTCGGTTAGTGGCCACAAACACTATGACACTTCAGACACACATATGATAAAAAAAAAAAATATGAGGGTTTTGACATGTAGAAACAACTCTTCAGGTCTCATCTCTCTGTTACCTGTCCTACCTGTTCACCTGGATGTGCATAGCTAAGGTGCACTACAGCAATCCTTGCAGCCTAGTGTGGGGCAAGGTGGCTGGACACAGTTGAAGGAAGTCCACCTATCTCTACATGAATTTCTTCATCTGGTGAACTGAGAGACCATGACTGCAGAGCTAACCATTGCTTTAGAGATTATATACAGATTGTATATGCCAACCTCAAAGAAAGATAGATTATATCACTGTATTTATTGTCAACAATAGTTAATTAAATGTACAGCTCTGAGTCGTTTTTACCTTGAAGATCACACAAAAGTTACTTGGATCTAAACAGGAATCATAATTGTAAAATTAGTTTAAGATTACCCCTTTTAGAGTTTACTTTAATATATATTTACCATAAAAGAGCTAGACTACAGTTTTGGCATATTTTCAAAAACATATTTCATATATTGTCAGAAAATACCATAATCTTGCTACTTATATCTAATTTGCAAGCTATTATTTTCTTCAAGTATGTGAAAAATGTGTTTTGATTTCTACATAGGCAACTATTTCGTTATGATTTAGATAAAGGAAATTATTAGGCTTATGACTGGATCAGCAATTTTTATTGTGTGCATATTTGATTACTGTAAGTTTCTTTCATTTCTTTTGTACTGACAATGTTTATGCTGACCACCAAGTTACCTGTGGTCAGTCTCAACTAGTTTACATCATTTTTGATCTTTTCAATTTTGTACAATCCTATTTGGCTAATCTTACTTAAAGCAGTATATCACCTTCTGTTTATTTTTTCATGCATGGCCACAACTTACAATGAACTTTCAGTAGCTCTTCATCCCTCTGTGAAATATGCCTATCATTTTCCTTTTATAAAAAATGGAAACCAAACTGGAAGAATATAGTGTTTGATAAGCTGGTATATTTTTCATTACTAAGGAATATGAGCTATTTTCTCTACTATATGTTTAGCTGGGTTTGGGTTTGAACTTTTGCACTTCAATCAAAGTGCAATTTTGAACAAAATGGTTTCTTAACTTCTGGGGGAGGCTCAGCTAGATTTCCTTTTTCATTGCAACTAACTTGCAAGAGAAAAGATAGCAGGACAGCAGCCCTCATTATCAGACATGGATCAAAATATATATCAAAAGTGACAAAAAGTGCACATAGATGCAAATATGTTGCCAGGAAGTGATTACACCTTTGTGTCATAAAAGCAGTGGTTGCAAGCAATGCTTAAAGACTTTCTGTCCTTGTGTGGTATTCCTTCCCCTTAAACTTTTGCTCTTCCTGCTGACACCATTGAAACAACAGCAGGAGCACTAGCAGAGACAAAACATTGACTGGCTGTTATCGCTCTAGCGAGGGCATCTGCTCATCACAGGAAAAATGTCAGTTACTTTTCTAAATACAGGGTTTAAAAAGTACATGAAAGACTCATACAGTTATTTGTTGGATTAAGTTAATGTATGTAAATAATCCTGAAGTATTATTGGACTCTTACTATGTTCTACAGTTTATTTCTATTCAACATATTCTACACATAACTGCATCTTTGTCATGCTGTTGTTATGCCTGGAATTACCTTCTGCCTTTTACATTAATCGTTTGGTTTGGGGTTTGTGTTTGTGGTTTTGTTTTTCTTTTGATTGTGATCAAATTTTCCATATTGAAGAGGGCAACATTTGACATTGAGATGGTTATTCTAATGACTGTAAACTAAAAATGTTATTAATGGCACATTAATTCTGTTTCTCAATAAATCCACAGTACAAGCATCCAAAGCTAATCTCCCCATATTAGACAATTTAAGGGAAAAGAGTTGGCTATTGTCTTGTTTCCTGCTTTAAGAAAGATTATTTTCCCTTCTCCATACCACAATAACAATGCTGCAAAATGACCTATTTATCTTTTATTGTCCAGCTCCTGGGAGACAGAAGGTGTAGGCAGAGAGTGGAACTTGCATGTCCAGCTTGCAGATTTTTTCCACCTTGTTTCCTGTGGAATAACAAAAGCAGCTGGGATCTGCATTCACTCCATTGTTCACCATTTCTCATACCCTCTGGAATTAATTTTTTTTGATTGTTGTTGTTGTAGGCTTTTTTTTTTCCCAGAAACAAGTTCAGAAGGTTTCAATACATTAAATAAGACACTGAATTCTAAGGAACAAAATACTGTGTGTTGCTCTCAAGCCAGGGGAGAGGAGAAATGGAAAGGGAGGACAAGTTTGTCTGACACTTCTTCCCCTTCCTATACTAGCTCTGAGCAGTGTTTTTATGGCATAGATACAATTTAAGTAAGAAGTAAAAAGAATAACTGAAGAACAGATAGTCATTTTTAAGTAGACAATTAAATAAGGTGGTAATTTGCTTTTTGGCAGACAAACTCTCTGTTATCTTCAGTCTTTGTGTGAAGAAAATCTAAAATAAAAATAAACACTTTCTACAGTTCTGATGATCTTGGAAAACCAAGCTTTAAACAGAACTGAAAAGCATGTGCCACCAAGTTGAATACAGACAGCTCTCTCTTTCTTTTTATTTATTTTAAAGTATTACAGATGTATTCAGAAGAAAGTCATCAGTCAGCAGTGACAGCCAACATGAAAATGTATAAGAATAAATTGGGCTTTAATTTTTCCTGACTAAGTATAGACATCTATCATAACTAATGCACTTCTAATAGCACAACATTTTTTCCATGAAGTAATCTCATCTATTTTGTTATATGTCTTAAACATAATTAGAAAGCAACAGTCCTAGCAGTTGTAAGAAGAAAGGCAATATTTCTTTTGACCAATGTAGGTGAAATCTACTGCAATTAAAGTTATGAGTGAAGTTTATGCAAGAACAGAGAGATCATATCTTTGCTAAATAGGCTGTGAAGTCCTCCTACTTTTGGTGCCTAATTACTGGTGTCATGCTTGTAACAGCGGCATCTGTGCACACTCAACACTCTAATGGGCAGCTCCTACAGGACTAATGAATTTTAATTGATGGTGTTTAGCGTGGCTTTTGGTTTCTGTCTCTTGTAGAGGAGGTTATGCCCTTCTGCTCTTCTGTCCCCAAGTGAGCTGCATCTCTGTTGGGGAGCTCATAGATACAGATGGTCAACAAAAGGTGAAGAATGCCAGAACTCTCTGGGCATCAGTCGCTTTTCAGTAAAGATAAAGCTTGAATTGCTAATCAGCTTCCTTTTTTCCACCCAAGCTGTTTATGCTGTGGGCTTAATGTTAATCTCTTTTAGTGAGATGCCACATTCTTTTTCAATTCAAAATCTGCTTCCTAGGTTGACAAATCAGAAGGCGACCTTCTTCCCAGGCTCCCCATAGGTAGCTTTAAATGTAGCGTCCTTTGTCAGAGGCAAAACAAAAACACCTCATGGTGACACTTAATCATTTTAACCCACTCCCAGTCCTTTTGGAAAAGGACTGAAAAAAATACATCTTCCTAAATGTGCAGTTGCCATTCCAAATGTTGGTTTTTCAACTTTTTTTTTTTCCCAGATCAAATGTTAGTTCTTCAGACTGATGATTCCTTCCTTTTTTTTTTGCTTCCAAAAAAGATGCAATGGTAGGCAAAATTTATTTGGGGGAAGTATCATTATCTTAGCAAGTCTCAAGTTTCTTTTGTTGGGTATAAAAGGTTTTTAAAAGGAGTGGGTCTGAAAGCTGTTTGAACAAAGAATATGAGTGACATGAATTTATTATTCAAAATTTCTTCCTTCAGGAACAAATCTTTAAATCAACAATCCATCAGAGTTTACATAGAGATATGCTATAATCAGAATCTGATTTAGATAGAAATAGGAAATTGTCCACACCCTGTTGGCTCATTCAAAAAGATGTTTGTTTTCAGTTTTGACACAATTCCTTGCCTGATTTCCTGTAGCCTATCTACCTAAAGGGAATAACCAAAAAGTAGGAATGAAAATGTGCTGTTTGTGAGTGATATGTCTAAGCTTCTGACATCTGTAGTTCCTTTTTGCTAAAAAAAAACCCCAAAAACAGAACAAAAGAAAAGCTAAAATGCCCCCTTCTTTTAAGCATGATTTAATGTTGTTTAAAAGACAAAAATCTAAGGAAGTATTTTTATCTGAAACATGTTAAATATATTAACTAGATATCATTTGGAATGAATACTTCAAACAGTCATAATTCCATATTTTTCATATAAAAAGACTAAAAATAATTAATGTGTCATTTGCTAATTTAAATAACTGAAGTAAACAGTGTTTTGCTTTCCAAAACTCATTTGTTGCACCTTTATGCTGCCCACATCCTCCAGCAATTTGTCATCACGCAACCATGGTTCTGGTACACAAGGATGAATTCATGGCACTCAAAGCCTTCTGTCTGCACACCAAGCACAAAATTTCATTGCAATGTGCTGTGCCAACTGAATGATTTATATGGATGTGGTTTTACCAAAGCATTCAGTTATTTAATAAATAAAATTAATAAAACAATAATAATTAAAATTAATCAATCAGCAAAACAACAAAAAACCCAATCCATGCTTAACTCTCTTGCTCAGCCAGTCCACTTATGAACAGAAATGTTTTTTTCCTGACTGCTAATTCTTACTCTAAAAATTTACCTGATAACCTAGATGGGTCTTAGCTGTAAGGAATCTGCAACATCAAGACCTGAGTTGGGCTCAAGCATACACTTTTGAAATCAGCATGTCCCGGTAGTGGTTCTGTCCGAAATTCCAGAGACTAAGTGCAAAATTCTCCTCATCTAACTTTGGCTACTTGACAAACTATATCTGCTTTAAGCTGGGTATGCATATTTCCTCTACAGCTATCAGAGACAACAAGAGTGAGATGTTTCCTATCTACTTTAGACAGCTATTTATTCAAAAGTACTGCAGGAAAAATATAGTTCAACAAGCTTGCATTAACAATTTTATCTCTGCCAAGACAGTTGTTTGCACCAATTTTGAGCTACAGAAAGAAGACATCATAGTGCCAAAGACATGAATTCAGCTCTTTAAGTAAAGTTATACCTTCTCACACGTGGCTCTGTTTCCCAGCAATGATGCCCATGTCCATCAAGCCTTAAGTACACATGCAGTTGTCCACTATGACTACTATAATGCTATAATAAGCTGCTCCAGAGGAGCTGAAAAAAAGAAATTCATAATATTAGTCACCAAAAAGTGCTGCCTTTACTTTGTATTACAAGCTCCAGAGCTAAAATGTGAAAACATTTCTGTGGCACAGTAAATATTTGATAGCAAGGTCATATCAGTTAAAGGTGATAGAATTTTATACAAAAGATATTCAGAAACTCAGAGCTATTGACTTCAGCTTGCAAGTAAAACTTGCAAAACAGCCTTTAAGAACTATAATTACAGTAGGTATATTTGCAAAGACCAGACCTTATTAATTCAGTCAGAATTTGGTGGATAACAACTGCACAAAAGCTGGAGAAAATATCCACATATGCTCATGACAATTTTAAAACAAGTTAAACTTCCATCAGGTTTGTGATCCATCATATATATTGGGCCATATATCTTAATACTTTATGGTCATATGGGTTTGTTCTATGGATGTAAGGTAGAGAACTTACCTGGCAACTGAAGAAAGGTTTACACCTGCTCTGAACTGTTTTTTCCTGTAGCGCCAAATCTCTAGGTCACAACTATGAATGTGGGCAAAGAACTTGATTTCTCCTTATATTCAAGGAAACAATATCCCCAGAAAGAATCAGCATAAAACAGAGAGTTAAATGAATGTTATTGAGCATGTAAATTTCTGTTATGCAAATCTCTTAAAAAGTTACTGAAAGGTATATTTTTACTCAAACATGGACATTATGTGTTTGCTCTAAACAATAAACAGGACTAAGCCTCTCACTGCAGACCAAAATCTCTAATTCAGGAATTAGCTTTGTAGAATTTCTTATGAAACGTTATATCTGTTAAAAATGCTTTCAGTAAGCCTGCTTTAATGTCTTCAGTGCTCAGGAGGGTTGGTAACAAAATGTGAGGATCACAGCCAGGGTGTTCAGACCTTTCTACTACCAAAGAAACTGTAGTTATTGCATTAGTAGAAATGGCAGTCCATTTATCAAGTGAGTTAGAATGCCAATAAGTGGGCAGATGAAAAAAAAAAGTTATAAAATGGGGTCAATGAATGAGGTTCAAAGAAACAAGCAAGAGCACCAAAATACTCCCCAATGCAGCTGAACACTGAAAAGTAAGGTACATGGGAGATTTCATGACACCATACCGGGTAAATAATCCCTGAAGCACCGAAATTTTCAGAGAATTATGTATGACAGCTTCACACAGGGTCATACTCTGTTCTCTGATCATTGTGCAATAAGTGAAAAAAAATACAGCACCCTTCTGTATTCTTCTTTTTATTTAAGTTTGAAGCTTCTAAAAATATTTCTACAGCAGCTGGAAGGCAGCTCATCAGATCATACTGTATTGTTGTTATACACACACACACACATGCACATGAAGAGGTGTATAAACCACAAGGCATCTGGATAAATTTACTGATAGATCTGAAATCTGAGAAACCTGTCAAACTTGCTCAGAGGTTCTGTGCTCTCTGTGAAAAAAATATGGGCACAGAATGTAAATCTGAAGGGGGGGTATTTTATTAAACATGAGCATTTACTCTGAAAAAAGAAAATCTAAGCCTTTATATTATAGTTTTGCCAATATAATTGCTCCTAGGAAATAAAGGAACAGCCCTGTCTCCCCACACAGCACTTTTCCTGGTCATATTTTTATGTCCCCTCTTTTACACCCATATATCCTTGCTCATCAGTCCTTCAAGTGACCAAGAGTAAAATCTAAACAAGCAGAAAAATTTTTCGGGACTTTTTTTGGCTGTTTTGATTTTTCCCCCTTGTATTTTGGATGGAGTAGGAAGAGAAGACATATTTTGAATGGATTTTACATTTCTGAGTCTAGTCCTGATGTGATCAGACAGCCAACACAAGACAGGCATGAATGGTGTGGCTGCTCATGTAAGCAGGATTTATTTGTTAAATTGTGATAGGTAAAACACAAGACTTTGCTTTGAGATCTTCTGAAAAGCAGGAAGACTTAATTTTACTATTGCCAGAATCCTGTAGAGTGGGTTACTTAAGGTACCCTGTACTGGGCAGAAATACCCTTGATAAAGTGATAAGTGATTAAAGAAAAAGGGGGGAAAAAAGGCAAAAGACCATGTTGTTACAGACATGCTTGTTCTGGACTATCATTAACAGACCTCTTGTACAAAAATTTCATACCATCCTTTCTCAAAGAAGTTATAGCATAGAAGTGTAGAGGGTCTTAGTTTCTGGTAGGGGATAAGTTCCAATAATAAGGATATTTAGGGAATTAAGTTCCAACTCTATTTCATCTCACATGCCTTTCTTCCTGTGCTTCAGTTAGAAGCTGTCTGGATCTTCACATCAGCACAGGAGACCTCGACCCAGGAGAGATGGCAAGCAGCATTTCTGCAGCCTCCTCTAGATGTTCTGCCAGTAGAAGGGGGCTGCATGCTGTAAATAGATTCTTGGCAGATTGCCTTTCAAAGCCCAGTGCCAGAGGTCTACCCCTGGCCTTGTTGTAAGCCTGGACCCATGGGTTTACCTGTCATCATGAGGTCAGAAGTTTGAAAGACACTCATATTATTTAAGGCAACAGTTTAATTTACTTTAAACATTAAATCCAAACGAGCATAATGAAAACCACTGCAACAGTAAGTCCATGCATAGTCATGCTGAGTAAATATATTGATCTCTCTTTGCAAAGATGTACTTTAATATGTTGTAAAACCTTGCTAACATAATATAATAAATAAAATGGGGGAGGGTTAAGTGCATTGGATTAGATTAGATATTCTGTAGCAGAGATATGAAATAGCTCAAGGCACTTGCTCCCTAAAGGAGCATTAACTAGCTTCCATACATTAGGCCAGTGATCAATAGACAGTTATCCTAGCTCTCAGGGACACAACATTATCTAGTCCATGTCCTACCCATTATCAGTAAAAACAAGGGTACTGGCAGACCTCCACCACTTCCAAGGGAACCCAAATGAGAGGTTTTGATCCAGATCTCAGTAAGGTTATCTGCTTCCCAACATTTTTTGGTAAGAAAAACAAGGTATAAGGTCACTAAGAAACAACTGTAGAAAACAGCAGCTCTTCAAACTGATATTTCTATTTTCTTCAAAGAGCTCAAATGCATGGGTATTTTTGGTGTGCAAAACTTTGGGAGATGAACATTTTACATTTCTTGTTTTCTTCTCTTTCTCATTTGTTGTTTCTGTACATCCCACTCCTGGGATCTATCTTTTCTCTTCATATCAGCTGCTCACTGGCATGAAAAACATTAAGGTAATATTAGAAATAATTTCATTTCCCAAGTTGTTTGCTTGAAGCTCTAACAAGACAGACACATGAAAAGATACTAGTGAAAAAAAGTAACATGATCCTGAGAGTCTATCCTTTGCTTACAACATGTGATTTCCACTCACCTGTGAGGTCTTCTAGTTCACACATTTTCACGTAATGGTATTGACTGAGGGAAAATGAACCTTGACTTGAAATGACAAGGATTCTTCTGGAGTGAACATAGACTAATTTTTGTTCTGTAAAAACCTTCAAACAGCATCTTGTGATATGCACGTGGTGATCAGTATCAGAATACAGAGTGAAGAATCCTTCCTGAGCATCTAGCAGCCCACAGGAGTACCTGTGGACTCCACTTTCTGCTTTCTTTATTACATGAGTCATTCAAAACAGTCAGAGGCCTGGGTTTACCCCTAGAAGTACCTCCAAGGATCAGGAAACCACTCTAAGAGAGAAAGGGATGAGGTAATAGTTTGTATCACTGGTAGTATTGTAAGACATCATTCCTGTCCCATCCAGATAGCAGTAGGGAGGGAGTGGTGCCATCCCCATGCTGCTCATTGAAGGACACAGAACTGAGTTGTCCTTCACACAGTAGGCTGTGTTGTGGCATCTGACAACAACAGAATAAAACACTTTACATCAAGTTTGTCTGTTTGGCTGGATGCAGCATCCATATGCACCCAACAGTTTACAGAGTTGCTAGGTTCTTGATACACTAATGGTAATAGAGTAAATTCAAAGCATGTTGGTGTCACCAAGTGAAGCATCACAGTTCCATGGTGCTGAGACCAAAATCAAAGTAATTGATGTCATTTCTAACACACCATTTTATTTTTAAAAACTAGGGGGTTTTGAGGTGTTGAGTCAGTACATTTATGTGGGAAACCTGCAACAGGATGTCATTTAGATGTCTAACAGTCAGAACAATCAGTACAGACCCTTAATAAAATAGGCAGAGTTCAAAAGTCTGTGCTGTTTAGTTTTGGGTGCTTTTTTGTTTGGTTGGTTTTGGTTTTTTGGTTTGGATTGGGTTGGGTTTCTTTCTTTGTTTGGAGTCTTTTCATTTGTTTGGTTTTTTTTTTTTTTCTTAGCTAAAACAACTATGTTTCATGTTCTGAGCACAGTGAGTACAAAGCATCAGCATTACTTAAATGTACATCCTTTGGGGAAAAACAGTGATTCCCCCACACACACCCACAGAGGAAAGCAGATGAAGGATGTCTTTTTGACAATCAAAGCTTTAACAGCAAGAAGGCATAGACAAAAGCTGGTGAGATATGGCTATTAGAAAACCTGCCAAAATCTCACGCTTCCACAATTACAAGGTAGTATTGCTGTGAAAGAGATTAAATCAATAAAGAGAAAAGGGAGAGAGCAAGAACAGACTGCATTTATTTCTGCCTTTCTTGGTGTCAGTGTATATAATGCAGAAACCTGGTCATTCCAAATGTTCACATCTTACCAAATTACATCTAAATAAATAAATAAATAAATAGGCATAGAGTTAAAAAAAAAAATTGCAGTGGGGATGCATTTAATCCATTTTTGCCAAAGCAACTTTATTTAGAAAGCTGTTTACCTTTCTGAAAAGCCTCATTAGGCATAAAAACAAAGAATGAAGTTGATTAATGTGCTCTAAGTGTGATGTTCAAATTGCAATTTTCATATACATAAATGGATGCTTCTGCCGTATTTTGTTTGATAATTTACAGAGTTAGCACTGTCCAAACCACTAATCAGTTTCTTTTTATGAAGACAGCTGCAGAAGATCCTTTTAGAATGCTAATTTTCATTGGTGCCTTCATCCACCAAGAAGCAGGGCCTTTCTCACAGATAACCTCATCACTGTAAACTGGGCTTGGGGAAATTCAGTTCACTTGTAGTTCAGTTTGGGGATTTTTTGTGTTTATTCTGTTTTTTCAGTAGAGGAGTCTGAAGAAAAAGACAGGAAGAAGGGAAGAAGAAAAGAAAGGAAGAAGGAAAGAAAGAAGGGAAGAAGGAAAGAAAAAGAAAAAAAAAAGAAAAAACAAAACACAGAAAAAAAAAAGAAATACCCAACTGGATGGATTTAAAAAAGCAGATCTCCTGTAAATCAAGACAGAGATATCTTTTCCTCTATTTTTGATACTATCACCTGCTTAGCTACCAGAAAAAAATTACAGAAATGCATCCTTTCTCTAGGCACTCTGTATATTTTGTAGGATGGTGACATTAATGTAGATTAGTTTTAACACACCACTTTTCTAGTAATTCTGTTCTAAAGCTACTTTAGAGCAAAACAACCATATGCACTGTGGCAGGAAGCAGAAAAGACAAACAGATTAATGCACTGGGCTACCATGTACGAAAAGTCAGGTTTAAATCAGAAGTAACCATTGCATGCTATGCTATGTTTTACAGAATTGCCTCAGTTTCTCTCAGCAGTTTTAAAGCTGGCTCAGTGGCAGCATTAGTTTCTGTTAATTTGAACTTTTCATGCTCCAGTGATAGCATTAATTTTTTATGCCATTGTAAATAGTAAGTAACCAATCAAATGGTCTAAATATATTAATGTTCTGCCTTTGCTCATAGGTATGAGAAGATTATACTAATTCTGCTGTACAAAGCAAACAGCCTCATGGAAGCACTGAAAGTACATTTACTGTTGCAAGGATGAATGATTTTTCTCAAAATATTTTGCACAGGACCAGAACAAAATTAGAGGTACTCAAACTGCAAACAGCAGTAATGAAACAGTCTAGCAGTTTTTATAACAAATCCAAGAATAAGGGTGTTAAATAAACTCTCACAGTTTCAGAAATCAATCTGAGAACAGCTGAGACAGGTTCAGGAGCCCCTGCAGTATCTCCACAATGATTAGAGCTATGTGTTTACATTTCAAAATGGAAAACATCCTCTCTAGCCTTTTCCAGAAATATATGCTTATATTCATTAACTCTATCTTGAGTCCTTTCCATTAAATCTTCCCATGTCTTTCACTTAGTCTACAGTGTGCCTTGCCATCTGCCTCCTGATCCTTCCATCTGCATACAGATACCTGTCCACCCTGGTGTAAGTAACTGAAATGAAACTTAGGGCCAGGCAAGCAGATTTGGGAACCCTCTTGTGGAGGAGGAGTCACACTGATGAGACTAGATGAGAAGGATGGGATTTTCCAAAAGGCAAAATTGTATTCTGTTGTTAAATACCTTGAATATATCTGTAAAAGTACTGCAAGAAAAAACTTTGCACTTGTCAACTCTGTCTTTCTGCCTGACTTCCATAATTCATTGGCTCTCTGTGATTTGTTTGTAAGTGATTTCATAGAAGAACAAAAGAGAACAATTATGGAAGCTGTGCCTTAATGAGAGCTGGGGTCGGGGAAAAGATTGCAGTGTACTGCTGCACTGAGAGGATATGTACCAAAATAGCTAGCATAGAAGACAAGAAAAGAAGATTCTGTAAAAATTAGGGACATTTGAGGTGCAATAACTGACAAAAGGAGAAAAGCTAAGAGCATCACTTATGTTGAGTACTAAAACATGAAAGTATTACACTGCTTATGCAAAAGTGCTTACTTTAGACAAATGAACTGCCAAAGCAACTACCTTTTTAGGTGCATGAGAATGTCAGTCTTCAGCCCAGATATGTGGAAACAAGACTGTGTTTTATAGTATATATTATCTGTGATAAATACAGCAGATCAGAATGAGTGAAAGGAGAGGGAATAGAAAATGCTTTTGGGTCATAAATGATTATCAGTGTTAGGGTGCTAAAGGCTGATAACAGAGAGGCAAAGAGGTGGAGTGTAAGAAAAGAAATGGAAGAACACTGTTACTGTTAAAGAAACAGAGGTGCTACAAAAACCTTCCTTGTTCATTTCTGCCTATGTTTTTTTTTCTTGTATTTCATAAATATGTAATCCTGTTGCTGCCAATCCTGAATGTGCAATCATCCCAGGCTATAGAAAAAGTAAGTTAACAGAAAGACTAAAGGAAAAAGAAAAAAAAAAAAAAGAATTAGTTAGGTAGTTAAGAGTGAGAATAATATCAAAACTGCTCTCATTTGGCTTTAAAGGGACTTTGACAACCATTTGGCAGCTCTGCTTCCATTTACCTATGTGAGATCACAGAGGGA
This sequence comes from Galbula dea, assembly GCA_013399015.1. NCBI lineage: Eukaryota > Metazoa > Chordata > Aves > Piciformes > Galbulidae > Galbula > Galbula dea. Next base: position 1,796,591 of record VWZX01005355.1, on the reverse strand, counting down.
GACCTTGTAAGACTTATTGCCTGCTCATCTGCAAAGATCACAGAATCACAGACTCACAGAATGTTAGGAGTCAGAAGGGACCTGGAAAGATCATCTAGTCCAACACCCCTGCCACAGCAGGATTCCCTAGACCAGCTCACACAGGAACACATCCAGACAGGTTCTGAATACATCCATAGAAGGAGACTCCCCAGCCTCTCTGGGCAGCCTGTTCCAGTGCTCCAGCACCCTCACTGGGAAAACATTTTTTCTTGTATTCACAAGATCAATGAATTTCTGTGAACAGGTAAGGAAGTCTCTATAAAAAAAAACAAAACCAAAGCCAACCAACCAAAAAAAACCTAAAAAAACCCCAAACCAAATCAAAAACCACAAAACACTCCCCCAGTCCCTGAGCTAAATTGTCAGGAATATAACTTAATGAATAATATTCATACAGTACAGTTTTAGATCAGAATATGAAAAAGATTCCAGATGGGAAATTTAGCAAGGCAGAATGTAAATATCCAAACTGGACTTTCATTCTGGACTCTAGGGCTGGCATCACTGTTCTTCTGGAAAAAAGATGTTGAATCTAGGAGCTGGACTAGATGATCCATGTGGGTCCCTTCCAGCTCAGAATATTCTATGATCTCTAATGACCACAGGTGATGTAAACAGTAGTTTTACTCAGCATCTGCTATGTGACTGTTCTCTTCAGTTCTCCTGGGGCATCAGCCTGATGGCAACTCAGAAAAAACTGCTTGAGCTACCTATTGAAATTGGATGAAATATCACCAGAAGATATGCAGGATAAGTAATGTGAAGGAAATCAGCCACAGCTTTTTCAATTCATTTTTCTTAAGCTGTCATTTTAAGAAATATAAGGAATGTTGTCAGTAAGCATGGTTATGGAGAGTTCAAGACTCCTACATGTTCTGCAGAAAGCTATTTGTACAAACACTGATGCTATTTGCAAGTTGTTCTTTATAAGATTTTCAGGCATTCAAATAAGGAATGGAAACAACTCTATGCAATTTGTGTAATCATAAACTACTGCTAGTGAAATCTTACTCAAGGCAAATATTCTGAAGTCTGTTGACATAAGTTGATCAAACAGTTCTCAACAACCAGATTTCTAAAAATCAAAGTCTACTTGTGGGTAATTTGCAAGTAGGAAAAGGTCATGCTTTGTTGATAAATGATTCATTATACGCAGTCTGCTCAGTGCAGCTCTTTCACTCCATTAATAAACAGTACAGATGCAAACCTAATATTTTACAAGCCTCCTTTTATATTCACCCTTTCAGACATCTAGCTTTTATTTTAAAGTTTCAGGTGTCTTCCTAGCTATGTTATGAAAAGGTGTCCAATGTTAAAAATGTACCTCATTTCCCCAGACCTAAATCCTCCACCATAGGCAGTGGTCCACATAGTTCTCTCTTAGTAAAAAAAGGTGGTGCATTAGTGAGAGAGGAAGCAACTTCTAAATCCAAGGATTCAAACAACCTTCCTCTAGCTCCTTTGCAGCGGTGTACTGCTCCAGATCAAATTTGAGTGGTTTTAAGAAGCCACCCCATGTAGAGCCCATTACAGTAATCCAATTTTGATGGATGAAATCCAAGAATACGTGTTCTCTTGGGGATTTCCTGCCTCAAAAATATTTAAATACAATGAAAGAATTACAGTATTAAACACATTTCCTTTTTGATATTCAGTAGACATTGAAATAGGAAACTCCCACATGCATGGTACAGCCCTTACACTTTAAGTAGGACAGTGTATATGCATAAGCAGCTCACTACCAGCAAGATTTAGCAAAGTTATTCCATAGCCACTCTGAGTGCTTTCCCTTCATGAAGAACTGCTCTTTTTCTATCTTATAATCAGTATCTATGGGTGGCATATCACTCTGTGACCACTACTGTACCACTTCTGTGTTCTACATATACCACGGGCACAAAAGGCCAGTAGGATTGGCTCTTTTTGAAATGCCATCTGAAGAAACTGAGCAATCACATGAAACATTCTCCATAAAATGAAGCAAGTTTTATTACCAGGTTTGCATTCAATAAAAGACATTTCATGTTTGTGACACCAAGATGTTTTCAAGTAGGTATTTCATGACAGGAAGATATTACTGGAACAATAAACAGAGAAGCTAACATGAGGAGATTATGACACACCAATACTAGAATACTTCCCTCAGGTTCAGGCAGTCAGAAATAATCTTGAGTATTTTAAAAGTAGTGAGTGAATTTTCCTACCATTTTTTCTTTAAAAGGTAGAAGCATTCAAATAAAAATGTATTTTTCTTCAGTGATTTTTCCCCATAGATGGTAGTTGCCATGTTAGTACATATTTAGCACCAGGTGTTGTCAGCCATTTTTAGTTTACTAAAAATAAACTAATTAAAAAATTAGTTTACTAAATTGATAATTCTCCTATGAATGCAAGTGAACTTGAAAGATAATCAGAAATTATTTGCATTTTACATATATTGGTATTCTGAGAACTAATGATGAATGAAGAATAATAATAATAAACTATTCCCATTTTAGAGCAGCTTTTAAAATGTGTTCTCTTCATGTATTTTCATTATTCTAGATTGTTTTCTAGAATAAACATTTTAACAAGGCATTTTATTGAAAGGAATATTTACTGAAACAATGAGTAGTAGAGAAGAAATATACCCAGCAGCTTTTGAGTGCAAGTTCACATGAAAACAAAAATTGTGGTTCTGTTCTTGATTGGGTATTCGTAACTCAAGCTATATGACCAAATGGGACTACATAGGTTACATCAACCTTTCCACTTGAAAAGAAGTTTGGAATCATTATTCAGTGAGGATATTTATAGAAGGAATTCATAGAGTTTTGGAGAAGTTGTGATATTCATCAAATACAGTTCAAAATTAATAGATAAGTTATTCACAAATGAATTATGCTAACCACATAAATTATTATAGAATGGAGTGATCAGCAAGTCCCCACTGCTGTCTGATCACTCTCAAAGTAGGCATGAGAATGATTTCTTCACCTTAACTGCTCAAAAGTGTAACTGCCTTTCCTACAAGAGCAATATGTACTATTACATAGCAACTGCAAATATTACAGGACTGAATTCAGTGAGAAGCGACAAGAAGACACTACGTGATTAATTTGTATCAGTAGTCCTTTAATGAAGAGTATTTGGTTCCCTACTGAATATTTTTAGTGTCTGAAGTGAAGTGCAGGTCAGATGGAAACAACTCTAACCAGTTCAATAAAGGAAGTATAACCTACATCCATATTCATCATATAATGAAAATGACATTTCATGTTGGATTGCAAGAAGATCCATAAAAACAACCACAACAAAGAGTAGAGAGAATAAGAGTAACTGCCCTTATTTAATAGCCCATACATATACTATCAAATTTACAGGGGAAAAGAACTAAATTTCATAGTAAATCACCTTAGATTTGAAGTTGTCCTCATTCTAGGAATGCAAAGGCAAGAAATTCATTGCACAGTTCAACTTCAATTATCCAAATTATTCAGTGTTCCATGGTAATCAAATAAAACTGCTTGTATCATGTTGGAAGTAACAGGTTTTGGGAAACATCCACTGTATATAGAAATATATGTCACAGAAAGAAGATTAGAGAAGCTTTGATGCTTAGCACAGCTGAATTGGCTAGAAAACTTCATGAGAAGATTATTATAATATATTCAGCTTTGAAAATGAAGATAGGGGTTAAATTGGTGGGTTCTGATCAAGCATTTACTGGGCATTCACTTCTATGTAACAATACATACTGCCATTCCAAAATTGTTTCATATACCACATAGAGGTCATGCAAGTGAGAGGTGATACACAGTGCTGCCTGGTAGGAAGAAGGTAAGGAAAAGGATCACTGAATTGACTTGCATGTCTTTTGACAGTTTACTTCTGCCCCTCAAGGACATGGAAGTTATAATCTGATAACTTGTCAGGGGTTAGTTTTATTTCAGCACTGCAGAGCCACTCAAACCTCTTTTGTTCTTTGGTTTAACAGCAATCTGATTCATAATTGTATCCAAATCTTTTAAATATTTTTGATGACATTCATTCACAAGCTTGCTAGAAGCTGTCATCCTGCATGGCTGCTAGCTTTCCAGTCATCAACAAACCTAGCCTTTTCAGAACAGCTTCTGTTACAAACATTGCATTGTAAGTGTAACAAATAAACATTTGTGGTGGCTGTGCATTACAAACAGAAACAAATCTGCAGTTTGCTGATTTAAAATTCTGAAAAAGTACTGCTTATGCAGAGTGGGGTTGCTAATAGTAGACAATTGCCCTCACTATTGCAAACTACTGCAAGAATGTGATAGTGAAAACACTGATTTACACTACATTATCAAAAGAAAATAGGCTTAATGTTATTAAAAAAAAAAACAACAGAGAGCTAAAGATTACTCCATAACTTATAAATCAACACATGGTTTGACCAAGATTTCTCAAAAAAGATCTGGCAGAAAGTAACAGGTGGGGAGGATTATTGAAGTAGTGATATCTTGTAGTACAAAGTTGCCATCTTCTAAAGCTTTCCTGTCCAGAAAGGTGACAGTCATCATATACATTAAATAATATCCTTGAAAGCTCTTTGAATATACACAGAACTGTCCAAGAAATCTGTAACAAAAAAAAAGAAAGTGTAGGTAGAAGAACAAAATATGACTATGATAGACCTGCAAAAGTGCAAACAATATTAAATATTTTTCCATTCATGTATGAAGCAATTCAGAAAGGAAATGGAAAAGAACAACAAGGAGTATATTTATCATGTTCATACATATCTGAGACAAGAACCATAAGTAATGCTGGATAGTAGCATGAGAAAATAAAAAGCAAGACATAAATCTATAGGACGTGTAGAATAGAATATAAGATAAACTATCTACATCTGCTGCAATATCAGATTATTTCTAAATAAAACAGTAAAAAAATAGACATTCAAGAAAAGAGTGATGTGTAACTCACTGAAATACCATACAAATTTTAACAAACTCTTTGAGAAAAACAAGTATTCTAAGGCAAACTCCTCCCAGAAAAAAAGAGAAGTCTTGTTTAATTTATTAGCTTAGTGTTTGGTCTCTTGCATTTATAGCAATGGATTGGTATCTAGTATTATAATAGCCTGTAAAATGAAATTTAAACAAATGAAATGCATATAAACTTGTATTGATATATTAATAGTAAACACAAAGTAATAACAATCTAGCTTTATGTTAGCAGACTATACTTTAGTAAAACAAAAATGACCAAAAAAATCCAGAAATACTACATTACCATAGACCTATGTTGTTAAAAAGAATTTTATTACAGCACATTGAGCATTTGTTGCTGTAGTGCACCTTGAAGTCTACAAAGCTTCAGAATGATCGATGGTTGTATCTTGCCACTGTGCAAAGATTTGACATACCTCTTTCCACTACCCTGCACCTTTCAGCACCAGTTGTCTGCATTTTTGCAAAGCAATAGTAAACTTTGTAAAATGATGGCATTCCATCTGAAAACACTGAAAGAAAAAATGAGAACACATCTACCAAGATGAAGCATCTAGACCACCCAGAGCAAGAACCAAATGCAATGCTTTGTCTTCTGATACCCAGTTTAAAAGATAACTCAGGTTCCTCCATCGCTTCTTACATCTCAGATAAAAAACAATTTAGTGTATGTAAACTGACAAAGGGACATCACATAAGTCCATTTAAATTAGTTGTACTATTATTTGTTCTTTCATTAATTAAATACTTTTTATTATGCCTCCTTAAAGGCTTGATTTAGTTTTCAAAAAAATACAAAAAATTCCTAAAAATTTATTGAAGAAATGATCTTCTTAGCTCTAATTTTGCACCACCTTTCTCTTTTCTAATTGATTCTTATGTATGTTTTTGGCTGTGGACTCTTCTATCCAGGCCACTAAAGGTATTAAAGAATTTGCCTTGCTGCAATGCTCATGACAGAGCCAACTTGTTGCAGCAGAGGTTTCAGCATTCTGTGCAGAGGCTATCAGAACAAAGCAAAACACAAGTAGTCTTGGAGATGTTGTTTGAAAGTCTGACACCATATTCAAAGATTGATCCGTATAATGCATCCTGTCCTTAAACACAACTCTGAATGTCATTCCTACTGATTCAAAGGTCCTTTCAAAGACTGACAGAGCTGGATTCTGTTGTGCTGGTTTTGTAATGAAACTCTTTATACCCAAAACAGGTATTGTTAACACCGCATTACACTGTCTGCTGTAATCCACTATTACCTCAGAGAGATATATAGAGAGATATATCAATATGTCAATTACCTTTAATTAAATGAATATCATCTCTCTAGAATCAGATCTTTGCCAAAAAATATTTTTAAAAAAAGTGTTGCAGGTTGGCTAGCCAACCCTTCATCTGTTGGCTGATTGCTGACAGCTCAGTGGTACATGAATCAAGAGCCAAAGTGTCATTTGCTAACATATTGGCAATATTATTTCTGGCTCCAAACTACACTTGCATGTTATAAGAAAATGCTTTTGTACATTTCCACAATCAGTGCAATGAGACTAAGAGAACAAGTCTGGTTGTCAAGTCTTGTATTCATGTCACTGCATTAATATGGCAGTGAAAAAAGTTTGATTTCTCTAAATAAAACCTGATGAACAAAAACAAGAACAGCAAATTGATACATTTTAAAAGTCAGTAGATAACATTTGCAAAAGACCTTAAGTAGCTTAAAAGCTGAAAGTCACTACTGAAAGGAAAACATAAAACCTTCTATATATCTTCTTAGTGGAGGTAAGTCCCTGAATCCTAAAAGTGGCAAGACTGAAGACATACATTTTAGCATTTCTTTATTGAGTTCAAGTCTTTCCTCTTCTCCTTGGAGTGCAAAGGTCCCCTTATATCTCTCTGCAACCAATTCTTAGGCAGTGTATATGACTGTTGCTGGGGGATGAAGATTTTGAGAGAAGGGCTCAAGGATACTCTGTGCTTACAGCCAGCTCACAGGCCAGCCATAACCTGGCCTGAGTCAAAAGAAGCATGGCCAGCAGGCCAAGAAGGGATTCTCCCCCTCTGCTCTGCTCAGCTGAGACCTCACCTGGAGTCCTGTGTCCAGCTCTGGAGTCTTCAGCAGAAAAAAGGCATGGGGCTCTTGAAGCAGGTTCAAAGAGAACAACTTAAGAAAATTTAAATTGAGGCCATTTTATTTCTTCATAATACAAGAAAACTCATTGGACCAGGTGATGATATTGGCATTAGAGAGTCATTGTCTGAGAGTCATCTAACACTGCACCCACAATCAATAAGGAAAGACCGATGGTTATTTCTTGGGTGCAATTCATTTGCTGCCAGATCAGATGAATTACATGTTTGAAAGTTTCTTCATCTTTCCAGTGCTAATAAACAGAGCCCAGAATAATCCTGTATTTGAGCCATGTCAAAATACAAAGGAGTTCATTTTAGATATCTCAGAATCATTTCATTTTAATCCTCCCCTAGATATCCAAAATTATTTTGATGACTATGATAGTATGTACAACTTAATTTAATGTCTAAATTCTTCTTTTAAGGACATACCATATGAAAAAATGAATTAAAAAGATACATTTGTTGTGGAATGGAAGTAGGCTGGTACTTGGAAAGTTCTTTCTTCTTTTAGAGAAACTAGTAGTAAATTTAATACTTGCATGAGGATTAAGGCCAATACTGATAAAGATCAAAATATTTTTATCTGCACAAGAAGTCGTGCTTAGCTAGGATAGAATGAATGTCTTTATTCACCTGCACTTTAGGTCTACTCCATAGGAAATGTATTCAGGAAAGTGTTAGGGATTTCAATCTAAATCCTTGATACCTTTCTTTATCCATATCACATGGTTGGATTATGAATGTATTTCATAAAATAGAATGAAATTTCACTTGGAAAAATTTGAAGTTCTCAATGCTGACTTGGCAAACTTTCTAAAACTTTCTTTTAATGCCTGCAAGAATCGATTGAAAAAGCTAGTTGCACCAGTATAAATAGAAAAGCAGATATACTGCTTTTAATATAATAAAATGTAAGAAGAGTGATGTCGAACAGCTACATTGCCGTGTTTTTTTCATCACTCTTATCTTACACTATTTGTGACAATAGTCCTTTAAGTCTTTGCATCTCACTTCCAGTAGACTCCGAGCCATCAATTACACTAGTTCACAGGAGACTACAATTTGGACTGCCCTGTATCCTCTCGGTCTCAGGCTGTGTAAAATGTCCTTAATGAACTGGAAAAGCCTACAAGGCAAAAAACCCCACTCTAGAGCTTCTTTTCCTATTTGAAGAGAGGTGAGTAAGCCCAAGACACAAGCAGGTAATTTATAGTTAAACATTTTCCTTTGATCTGTATAACGCTTTTTCTATTTTGAGCTAATTTGATTAAGTGTGCACGTAGCAGGAGCCAAAGGAGAAAGGTTTTTCTTCAGGCAGCCAGCCAGGAAACACAGTACCAGAGACCTAATTTATTATTATTATTATTATTGATCGATCTTCAAGTGATACACATAATTGACTCAAAATAACAGAGGAGCTGAATTAAATCTGAAACCTTTGAGCATACTTAATCTGAGGTTTTCCAATGCTAAGAGATTGGATAGTTTCAACTGCTTTCAATACCACAGAAAATCGTATTACAGCTTCACAAGTTACATTGTGTTATCTAAACTTCAATGTGACAATAGTGATGTTGTTACCCCACCTCAAGTACGAAGAAAAATGCTCTAGCTTAGGTCCTCTCTTGTTAAGACTTAAGCAAATGCATTTCATATTACATTTCCTGTCAGTTACACAGTCAAAGTACAAAGTAATTACCTACATCCGATTTAGTCATCTAGATGCCTTTTATAAAGCACAAGAAGAAATGGCAGCTGTGTGGAGTGATTCATCTCATTCTAAAGTAGACAGCTAAAATATATCAGAAGAAATATGTCTTTAAAAGTACCTATTTCTTTTTTACTAGGGACCCTACTGCTTTTGATGCAGACATCTCACCAGATTTTCAGGAGACAAACTCAACTACAGTTACAACAGCTCGGCTTACACATGACAATTCATCTCTGGCAATAATTCCTTTGTATGTTTGGGCAGCAATGTCTTGCTCCATGTAAAGACAGAGAAATGCAATGTTCGCTCAAAATACTTACTGCCTATGCACACACCACATTCTCCTGCTTGCCCTGACTGTAAAAACATGATGAATTAGAGACTTGCCACTCACTTCAGTGCTTCTGGTGCTCCAAGGGGACAAAGGTCTATGTCCTCCATGGTAAGTGAGACCTGTGGGCAGATGAAGACTCCAGTTGTAGCTTCATAAATTATAAGTTCAGAATACACACTGCTTTTAACTGGCTACAGCAGGAAATATACTGTAGTATAACCTTATAAGATAACCAATTTTGTTCTTGCCTAAATTGCCATCTTAACACCAATTATATACTTTTCAACTTTCTTGTGCTTAGAAAGTGTGAAAAGGTGGACATTTACATTGAACTAGGCTCACATCTACATAGTATGTACACAGTACCACAGTACAAAGTACTGTACAAAGGCAGGCTTTTGTAAAACAAAACAGTCAAAACCAATAGGAAACAGTCAATTATCATCAGCTATGTTAGCCAACAATTTGCAAGGTTTGCTCATTCTTCAAATCTCTTTTCTAGTATAGAAAGTTTTAATCTTTACTTGATGGGTCAACCTTACACTACAAACAGACTTTTCTAACCCAAAACATTTATGTAGCACTTTACCAGGACAGATGTTACCTTAAATCAACTACCAATGAATTTACATCACTTAAAGGAGGAATATAAACTAACCATTGAAAGAAAATAAAATATTCCTCTATATAAAATATATAAACTGCTCTATTCTAGGTAGTTTTGAAATTATTCAAAGTGTTATAAAGGAACATATACCTTATAATTTATCTTAAAAATTAAAATAGTTCCTTCATCATCAAACAAAAATGCTGTCAATGCCTCATCTAAGACTGTGATTAACAACATTTAGAAACAATACTGCTGATATAAAATGTTTTGCAGGATGGATCCTGGATCTTAGTTTCTTAGGAGATTATCAGTTAATTGCTGTTCTTCATCTCAATTCATGACATCACCACTGTAGCAACATTTTAGTTGTATTTAAGGATGCACATCTTTATAATCCCATGTTTTCAGAGGCTTATCACTTCATATAAATTATCTGCTCATAAAGTTATTCTTAGGCCAAATAAGGCATTTTGGAACAGTCTGACACACCATTTGACTGCTTAGGATTTGCATGTTCAAAAATGTGCTACTTCTTTTGCCTCCTTTTTGATGACACATTACCGTACTTGTCAACTTATGGTACTCAAAACTCCCCAGGTCTTTTTTAAGGCGCCAGCTTGCAGTTCTCAGCATGTAGAAATGTTTCTGACACATTTGGGAAACTTCTTAGAAATAACACAGGTTTAAGTGTTGCTCAATTAGGGAAAGGACAGTGATGGCTGAAACTGCCCAAAAGGAGCAGTGACACTGAAGAAACCATCATCATTTTCCAGTCAGTCAAAAGAGACCAGTCCACTGGCATGGAAAGTTCTGCTTCTGCCTTTTTCCCCTCTCAAAACAAAGTAGACATAAATTTGTTTATACCGGCTGGAAAAAAATATTTAACTGTCCTAAACAATTATTATCCTGTAAGGATATTGCAGCTCAACAGGTGACAATGTGTATCAACATCTGACACCTAGCCACAGTGTCAGTGGTCTCAGGTCTAGACACTCCGCAGAGAAATATGGGTCTAGGCATCTAGCTGCTACTCTCACGTGATCCTCAGCCTAACAGTGTAGTGACAGTGTGAAAGTAATGAAGCACCTCAGAAAAACAGCTGTAGAATCCAATCTGGCCTCCTGGACAATGCTGATGAGTTGTGGACTATCACCTCTTCACATTTGCTCAACAGGAAACCGTAACCATTGATGTTGAGTTACTGAGATTTTACAGATACAGAAGGAGGGGTGGGGAAAGCAAGAAAAACCTTAAAAACAGCCTTGATATGATTTGGGCTTCCAGCACTTGATGATCTTCACAAAAATAAAGTCATCTACACCACAGTGAGAAACAATGGCACAAACAGAGGCGATATCACAAGAGGTATACTCCTGGTCTTACTAGGCTGTCAGTCCAACTGACATATACTGTGAAGTAATAAGCAACACCTTCTCCAGAACCCAGAAAGAAAGAAGATAAATGGCACTGAATTGGCTGTGTTTCCCCAAAATGCCTCAGACAAGCTAGAGCCACAGCAGGCTGAGCAGCTGAGTCTTTGGAGACTGGGCTCAGAGTCTCAGCCAGAAAGGAAGGATTTATTTCCATCTGGTAACAATGATACTGATATCTCAAAGAGACCCACTGGGCTATGCAGCAGCACCTAGCAACTCTAAAACTAGAGGGACATAATTAGGTATCTTAATTACAGGGCTACTTATAAAGCTGGAAATTCTATATTGTGCTTATGTTATCATTACAGTTACCTTTAGCAGAGAAAGAAGGGTGTGGGAAACTGAACCTTTAAGGGGCTAAAATGAGCCAAACTGAAGCAGTCACTGTCATCTGCTGTCTTGTTACATTATTCAGGGACTCCTGTTATGCAGTATGGATCACCTAGGACTCAGATGCTGAATGTAGCAACCCTCTATCATGCTGCTTGGCACTGAGTGACTGCTGAAAAACACAGCAACCTTGGTGGTTGACAACCTCCATATATTCACAGGACAGCTACAGTATAAACAGCTTACAGTACAGGTTTCTCTACTCTGCCTCTGCCAAAATATCACTATGATCCCAAGATTCTCATAGGTGTAAAGCAATATTGGAAACTCCATTCTCATTAAAATGCAGGGTTCTCTACAGGCTGCTAATTATTAATAGCTGTGGTGGCAACAATTTTAGAGAGATAAATACTCCTGTAATTTTGAATAAATGTTTGAAACAGCACAGCAGGGCAGAGAAACAAATGTTCTGTTTATGCTTGCAGCCATAACCTCTTAGCAAACCCAGAAAATATTGATGGGCAAATAGCCACATACTGGACATACAGAATTCAAAGAATGTGACAAAGCTGGAAGCTGACTTCCTAACCCTGAGCTTTTGTAGTATTCATATCGAGAGCAGATATGAATATTAAATGTTTTGTTAGTTTCCACTGGAAATCTCCAGTTGGAATTTTAGACTAGCTAGAAACATGAAAATTGGTGTAGAAATTTGCCATTTTTATTCTAAAACTTATTGGTCAATCATTGTATGAAATCTCCCACACTTCTTGAACACTTCAACAACAGTTAATCTAACAGTTTGCAAAGTGCATTATGTGCCTTTAAACATGCTAATACAACTCCAGTAGCACATTTTCTGTTGCTAAGCCATAGACTAACAGCTTTGTAGGTCATAAAAAGCAGACCCTAATACAAGGTATGCTGCAGCTGCAAAGTTATGCATGTTACCTAACCAATGTACATCCCATGTAAAGGAATAATGAATACATTCAGGAAAGGAAGGAGTTGTCTGTATTACAGCACCTTTCCTTGAAAGACTTGAAGCCCAATTCAGTGTCTGGAGAAAGCACTCCACTGTGTTAACCCAGCAGCAAAAAGGACAGTAAATAGCTGTCATCAAAACAAAATCCTTCAGGAATCTGCAGAGCATAAGACAATTACTCACTTTGAGGTGAAGTCCTCACTCTTTACCCTCCTTTCCTTTTCTTGCCTAGACCTAAATCCAAATTGTTTTTCTTCCAGAGAATAACCTGCTTTATTTCACTTTTTAACTCCAACAAACACAACTGCTATGTATACTAACTAGGTTTCTGTGTCAAGGGGCACCAAAAATATGCTAGTATTGTTGAAGAGAGAAACAGAAAAACCTTGATTTGGCAGGATGCTCTTGTCAACAAAGAATAAACATAAAGTATCCACACAAAACCCTGAAAAGCTGAACCAAAAAAAGAATCACATGGAATGGTATTACTTTAAAAACCCTAAAAAATGTCTCAAAAGTACCTAGCAGGCAAAGGATGAATCTTTTTTGCTTTTTCTTTAGGGTTTTTGTTGCCTTTTGCATCATGATATGAAGCCTAGGAACACGTTCTAGTACTTTGTAGTAGAATTTAAGACTTAGTAAGTGCCTGTATTTTGCATAAAGCTATTGGATGAGGCTGTGCTTTCTGGCATAGCTTGCCAGTGTTTGATTGCTTTTTAAAAGCATACTGTGCTTGAACTATCAACACACAATATTTGTTAGTTTTATGCTCCACGATTTACTTTGTTATGTGCAATGGAATAATTACTATGTAGTTTTGTATTGTAGTACTTTTGTCACAGTTGTTTATTAGATATGGAGTCTCATTTTGAACTTTTCATTTGCTTTCTTTGCTGTCACTTCCATAGCATCCTCAATGTTCTGTGATTTAATTGGAAACTGGGCCAGACAACATTAAAGGGAATTATGGTGATTCCAGTCGTTAAAGTTTTTCTCTTGCTGGCATTTAAATGGGGTTCTTTACAGAGTGTTTATTTGTTTGATCTGTGCTTAAAGGGTGTGTATATTTAAATCCATTTGATGAAATAAAGCACTGGGCAAAAAAAATAGTATCTAGTGCTATTTCCTTGCAATCATGTCAAAGTATTAACATTACTACATGGGTAAAACTGTGTATCACATGAAAGAGTGAAAAAAGATAGGCTTTATCCCATATTTAATAAAATATTAACTGCTAAAATAGATTCGTTTTAAAGCTGATTCAAAACCAGAAAATGGAATATATATGAACTTAGGTTTCAGGAAAAAAAACTGGATACTCAAAGCACAGCCCAAAAATTAAGCCTGTGCTTACTATTTTGTGGATTTTGGTGGATTTGTACAAATGTACACTAAGAATTTACCTAGAGTCCATGCCAGACCAGCAAAGGATCATAAAGATGATTAAGGGACAGGACTCTTACATATGAGAAGAAGCTGAGAAAGTTGGGACTGTTCAGTCTGCAGCAATGTGTATAAATACCTGAGGGGGTGAAAGTGTAAATAAAATGGAGGACAAGAGGCAATGAGCACAAATTAAAATACAGGACATTCTCTTTAAATGTAAGAAAGCCAATCTCTACTCTGAAGGTTATTAAACACTGCAATAAGTAACACAAAGAAGTTGTGTGGTCTCCATGTTTGGACACATTCAAAAATCTGGCTGGTCATGATTCTGGGCAACTTGCTCTCACTGACCTTGCTTTGAGTAGAGAGTTGAACTAGATGTTCTTCAGAAGTGTCTTCCAACCTCAACCATTCTGTGAATCTACCAGATTTAATAGAACTAAAATATCTCTGTTGTTTTTCAGAAAGAGCAAATCAAGATCCATGTCTCTTTATATTTCCCTGGTATATTCACTTAAAACTCAATGACCATTGTTAGTGCTCATCCAAAATGTTTCACCTGTTTAAAAGAAAAGATCCATAGGATAGTGCTGCTTCTGACTTCACCTGTTCAACAGATTTAGATACTTATTTGTGTTTGGGATACTTTGTAAGATAAATAAAATAAGTTTGATTTAAAAAGATAAGTTAAGATTGGAATTATTTTTGGCCTTTTTCCTCCTTAAAAAAGCATTTTTAAGTGTTTTCAGTTATTAATTTCCCATCTGATTTTAGTTGTTGCAAGTTCCAATTTTACAGGAACAGTTTTTACCCACAACATATTCAAAACAACCAGAACTGGAGCACTTCAGTCCCTAGAACTCCAGGTTCTCCATTCCCTAGTGAGAATCTTTGAGAAATAAAAATTAAAATTAGTTTCAGTGCATTGAATTAATTATTCCATTTATTGGTTATTATCTTGCTTTGTGGTTTTATGTTCCTCTGAACTGTAGATGGAATTTAAAAAAAAAAGGAGAGAGAATCAACTAATTAATCTTGGGCTTCCAAAGAGAAAAAAAGGTTTGAGAGATAGGAAGAAAGTAAAGTAAAAACTTGATTAAACTAAAAAAAAAACCCCAAACCAAACAAATATAAACTTATAAAAAGCATATAGTTATATAAGTTTAATCCATGTTTATGAACTGCAATTACTTGGCATATGTGGGTGTGTATATATATATATAAGGTATGTATAGAAATTTATAGAAATTTATTGCACTGGCAGAAAATTTCATGTTTCTATAGCACCCTAGAGACTATGACTAAAATATTTAATTCAGGAGGTTGCAATTACATTTGCTAAATTATTTCACTGACCTTTTCCCAGACTTATGTTGGCCCACAGTGGATATATGAGCACTGCCAAAAAACCTCAACCACCATTTACCATTTAAAGAAGAAAAAGATAGTTGTTAGTAGTACATGCTATTCAAAATAGGCACCAGGGACTAAAATTTAGAGCTGGCACATACTGTGAAGATGAGTCTTAGACTCAAGTAACATATGTCATGTATCTGAAATGAAGTGTGGCAAATGATGATCTAGAAGAGAGTTTTGCTAGTTTCTCTCTATAGAGCAGCACCAAGCTAGGCATGGTACCCACTACTTTGACACATGGGCACATCAGCCAAAATAAAATTATTCTGTCAAAAGGAACT
Organism: Galbula dea; assembly: GCA_013399015.1. Classification (NCBI taxonomy): domain Eukaryota; kingdom Metazoa; phylum Chordata; class Aves; order Piciformes; family Galbulidae; genus Galbula; species Galbula dea. Next base: position 1,780,963 of record VWZX01005355.1, on the reverse strand, counting down.
ATGTCATATTAACACTGCCAAACTGCATATTGACTCTGTCCCATCTGGTAAACCAGAATATGACTGAGCCCAGGCTGAAGCTGGACATGAATTCATGAATTTTGCAGTGAACATGGCATGGTGAAGCACATTATGGACTTACCAGCCTGGGTTTCACAGTCATATGAGGATATACTATGGAACAAGAAGACAGTTTTTTCTTAAACCAATGTCTGTACTGGTTCTCTGTAGGTGATATATGTAACTTTCTATTTGCCATAGCTTATAAAATATGTCCCCTTCCATCACAAGCAAGATACCTATATTACTATCTCACCTAAAATACAGAGTGTACAAACAGCATTGCCTTTACTAAGATGTCTTTCCTTGTATTTATAAATACAAGAGGTGGAAGAAAGGTTTATATTTACCCCTGGTTAAAATATATTGGTTTATATGGAAAAGAAAGCTGTGTCTCCAGGTACTTAAAACCACAAGGATTTATGCAAAATACTGATAATTTCAGTACTGTATGTATATATTATCTAAAATTATAGCACGCTTGTAAGATTTTACACTTCATGTAAAAGGCTTCACTTGAAGCCTTCTTATAGTGTTTCTGATTTTGGAGGAGATATATAAATAAATGTTTCTGAAAATGCTATTTATTTCTTTTTTTTTTCCCTTTAATTCTCATTTTATATTTATTTAAAGAGGTCTAAAACCTAGCAAAATATAGCCTACCATAGATCAGTGATGAAATGATAAATGTATCCAGAACTGACTGTGTCATAAAATAGTCCAAGCCTAGCCCTCTGGCAAGTGGGGTACTTAAGCACAAACATATGAGGGTGCATCTAGATGATCTGGCACTTTGGCTACAGTAATTTAGCGACATGAGATTTAATGAAGACCAAGATTATACCCACTGCAAATATAAACAAAACACCTTCTCTCCTAAGTCAATAAAGAAGAGATTTAGGAGCATGCAAAGGGTAATTGTAAATAAATCTAATGAACTCCTGTACAATACATTTTGAAAAATTCCACTCTGGAATATGTATACATATGACACTGCTGTAAAGCAGGAAAAATTACTCTTGAGGTTCTACTTTGCTACTCTCCCATATGTACTTAAGCACAAATACTCACTAGTGTCAATCCAAGAAATTGTTTTATACATGTTTGCCAGGCAGTGTACTCATGAAGTCCTTCAGGTTGCCATCTCAGAGGAGGCAGAAGATGGAGATCCATGTTGCTGCAAAGACACAAAGGGTTATTGTTCAATTAGAAAGCATGGAACTGGCTTCCAATCAGTAGGGAAAAAACATAATCTCTTGCCTGGTTCTTCCAAGAGGGCTGGGGTTTTTTTTTCAGACAATTTAAAGGTAATTCAGCTGGAGTGTTTTACATGATTATTTGAGAATGTGATGAAATGCAGTTTGAAAATGCTTATTCTTTTTGAAGACAATCTACATAACTGTCTCAGGCTTGGACATCTGAAGCTAGGTGAAATGAGTCCCACTCCATGTAGTTTAAGTTTTGGTTCATTGCATAGTAGAATTGTTATCCAAAAGTCAGCTGTTAAAGTATGCATGGAGGAAGATTATTTTGATGCTTCTGCTTCTTCACACCTTGTCATCTGCCAATCAAGTTTTTCACTTTCTCCTAACACTTTCATATATTCTCTTTTTCACATTTATCTGTGTGGTTTATAGATCATGATAAACCCCTGGAGATAAATGTGTTATCCCATTTTATTTTGTAATGATCTATCGTGAACCATAGTTTAAAAATCTGAGACTGTTCAACACTTATTAGGAAAAATCTCCTGAGGAAATTTGGAACTCAGTAATTACAAAACACCACAACAACAGAAATTACATAAAGATAAGTAAGATTGTTGTTGAAACAGGTATATATTACAGCTGTGGGCTATGTGTATGAGGTATACTGCAAAAGCAATGGAGTAATTAGCCACCTCCAAAAACAAGCTAAGAGGCTAGAGAAATTATTGTACATGATAAGACATTGTACTGGTAACAAGGCAGTGTTTCTGGACTGGAGTGACCCACAGGTGTACTAGCCCCTTCTATTCTGACAACTCTGAAGTCCCCAACAGCAAAATGAGGATCTCTTGCTGGACTGAGGGACAAGAGCTCTCCTGAGCATGTCTGTAGCTGAGACTTCCTTAACAGATTTCCAACTGCCATTTTCATGTTAGTGGAAGTTTCTTCTGGGGAATTTTAGCTCTGACAAATGGAAAGTCATGTCTCCTATTGCCTAGATGTTTAGCAGTCCACCAGGGCTGCTTATAAAGCAAGAGCAACTCTGCTATTGCCATGCAAATTCACTGTCCCAGTACATGGTTAATGTGGCATGCATCTATGCATAGAATGCATACACTGCATGTATTGAAAACACTGGGACCAGACTCAGAACGTGGGTGGATGGCTTGTGGAGACACACTTTGCAACATGAGAACAGGGTCTGGGACACTGTGGGTGTGTGAAGAGAACCTGGTAAAGGGACTGAAGCTTGGGCACTGTCTTTCCTTGACTTTTTCTTTGGACACTTCAAGCAGGATTGTTGAATACAGACCTGCCATAAGAGAGGATCGCTCTATGCTGAGCTGATCGAAGCCATCTACATATGCCATATGGAATCAAGGCACAGGTTCAGTTCCTGACACTCTCTGTTAGGTATCACAGACATAAATGTGTCACTTCAAATGTGACTGTGTCCCTCTACATAGCAATCTGCTCTGACAAGGGTAGTGCAAACAGAGTGAAAAAGCTAAGGAACTTTTCAATTCTGCATGCTAGGTAAGGCAGGGTCTCCTCTTCTTGTCTTCTTGTTCTCTGGATGGTTTGCCCGGTAAGAAAGTGAGGTGCATTTCCAAAAACACAGAGGAAAGCATGGACAGCCTGGTCACTGGCAGAGGAGCTGGCAAAAGTGCTGCTGAAAGACAAGCAGGATTTAGCAGAGTTAAGGAGGGAGGTAGCAGGCAGAGGCATATGCACAGGGTAATAGTTTTTGAATCCACAGACAGCAACACAGGTTGATGGTCACAGGAACTAACAAAACAGTATGGATGTTTGCTACAGTATCTCAGATCTGAGAACCAACATTTTTACTCATGGCAGCAGTGTCTTGCAGGGAGGCTGCAGGTACAAGAAACACAGGTCCCCTGACCTGGCTTAGATGTCTCAAGTACTGACATCTAAAAGGCAGGAACCTGCATATGCATTGGTGAACTCTAAATTTAAAATTAGCTGAGGTTAATGCTGTCCTGAGTAACATACTCTTCAGCTAAAATACTACAAAGGTAAAATTTGGAAAATTTGATCTAATCCAGCTAAGGCAAAGAGAAGTCTTACTTAGGCAGAAGTAGCAACATGATAGAGGAAAAGACAAAAATAAAACAACTGTCAGTATGAGAACAGGGCCTCATCTAAATAAAAGGAAGCTATAGTCTTGAGTAGTAGACTCATACATGTTAAAAAGTTGACAATTCTTCCCTCAAAACAGTAGGTTTTATCTTTGCATCTGGCCCTGTGCATTACCTTTATTTTGGCTAAACCTCAGATATTGGAAGTATGCATGATATGATAAAATAAAGTCCAACATCAAAATGGGTTGTTGAAAGGGAAATTAAACAAAATTAAATCCATCTTACTTACTAAATAAGATTCAGAGGCAAAAAGTAATCTAGGAAAATATAAATGAAATAGGTTACCTTTGTAAGAAGTAAAACCCTATTTGTCCAAACAAGAAGAAAATTGGAGTATTGCTAACACTATTACTACAGTTTTCTCAATATATGTGAATAGGTATACAATATATTCTTGTCATGTGGGATGATAAAGTCAGGCCAGGATATAAAAAGTAATACGATGAATGTAAGGTAAAACTGATTGTGCATGAGATGAATGTTTTCTCTTCCTCTCAGCAGTGCAGCTGAGAGTAAGTGCAAGCAAACAGACTTTACTCACTTCTAAATTGGGCAGAAGAGAGTTTATTTCTTTACTGTCTTATAGGAACAACAGGCAATTTAGCTAATGCACTTTTTTCTTATTTTTTTTAATGTCTTTAACTTTGTGCTACTACAGGTCCCCCTGGGAAAGAGCTTTTCCAAGCAATGCCTCAAGAAAGAAGTATATTGAGGCTGTGAACCTTTGCAGGAAGTAATTATTTGGAAGGAGCAATTACTGAGGAAAAGCTACCTTCAGTGCTCCTAACTAACAACTGGTTGATAATATTGTCTAGCTACTAACAATACTCTTCCCAAAGTGCTCTGTAACAATATTATTGTTCCCCACCCCCTTCCCCCCAAATGTTTTATACAAATACCTTGAATCCATGTAAATCTCTACTTTTAACAGAATGTGAATTCTCTGAAGTTACTGAAAATGACTACTTAGAGAAAGAAGCAGTCCTCAAAAGAAGAGAGTTCTTACTGATCTCTAGGATAGGAGGTAATCCATTTCACTAGGAAAAAAGCTTGATTTCTTCAACAGTATAAGAAAAAATGCTCATTTGGAGATTGAGGGTTTCTCAGGTTGCCTAAATCTTAATTTAGATAGAAATTCTCATCTGGTAAAAAAAAAGAAAACAGTATTGTCAGTATGTCTGCAGTAACTGAACTTCACTAAATTATATTTTCAACAGAAAATGGAGTTGAATATAAACCAACTTCAACTCTAAACTTAATTAGTTGTACACCATATTAATTCTCATTCATATATGCAAATAGGCAGTAACAGTACTTATAAGTGGAATTATTCATTGCCCAATATGAGAAAGAGTTACAGGAATGGGTCATGCAAAGTGAGCTATACTCATCAAATGAAATGTCAAGGTCCACTCTGGGTAAATCATCCCAGTGTACTTGGATTTGTGACTCTTCTGATTACTTTCCAAAATCCTTTATGGGCTGTTATGTCATCAATACACAGATTGAGAGACATTACACTGATATACCCTGACATGAAGGAATTTAACCTTCTGAAAGGTGCATAGTATTTAAAATATATAAAACATTTCCTTTGTCTTTTTCCATGTTTAATTAAAAATAAATTAAAAGTTAGATTAAAACAATCCTAGAATAATTTTTCCAAAGTAATGGGTCAAAATTTTAGCAACATGTACTGATTTTGAGCAGTTCAAATTAATGTAGCTTGGTTTTGTTTGGTTGGTTTGAGTATCTTTGGTGAGGATACTAAAAGTAAAAAAAAAACAACAAACAACACCCCAACAACAACAACAATAAAAATCCACAAACAAACAAACCCCCCAGAAAACCCCACAAAATAAAACAGCATTGATTGAAGACAAAAAAGTCAGAATTTAGTTCAGAACTATCTAGTAGACTCTCTCCTCAGTATAACATTCAATCAGCAGCTATTTAATCTGTGTTGGTAACATACATTTATTTTTGTTATGGACACTACTGTAGCATGAAATTGGAGGAGGATTTCCTACATCTGGAATGGATTACCATACTTCTGGAATGAAAAACGAAGTTCCTGCTACGTGGAAGTTTCTGCTTCTTTATTATCCTGTCCATTCAGAGACAGAATAACACTGTGTTGTTTTGATGTGCCTGCACTTCAAGTATTTTCTTTTGTAGGTCTTGGGGTTAAATGCAGGGTACAAATACCATCATTGAACTTCAGCTTCTATGTGTTGAGTTAAATTTTTAGGTCATTTTAGGGCTAGAATTTTCCTGGCAGCATGTAGTTACATTGTTATGTGAGGTTTTTTGAGCTTCATTATTCCTCAAGAGAGAGAAAGGGGCTGGGGACAGGATTCCCCAGCTGTTCTGGGGTGTCTCAGCACAGAACACTGCAGCAATCTCTTCCCACCATGAAATCTAAAACTCTACTTGGTCCCTGCAGAAAGAAGCAGACTATTTCTGGCAATAGCAAGATGCCAGCATTCCCTCCTCTTCCTTTGTGATAGGAAGAGTAAATTATGGCTGCTGTTAAGATTTATCATTATTTTGGCTCTCTAATAATTACTCAAAAGAGAAAATCTGACAAAAGCGAAGTGTCTTACATCACCTGGTCAGGAGAGTCAGTTGTCTAGACATAAAGTAGTATTCAGAACCTGCCAGCACCATTCCTAAACTACCAATATTTTTACAACATTATGGTGAATTCTTCATTGCTGAGTCCCTTGAACCTTTTGATAACACAATAGTATGTTCTTATTTTTTTAACCAGTAATGTTCTAAATCCTCTGTGTTCTGGGGAAGATCTAGGACATAACTCCTGAGAGTCTCAAAAAACCCAATAGACACCCCCTTCTACAATTTCAAATCTTTGTCTATTTAATCCCAGAATCATAGCAAGGTTTGTGTTGGAAGAGACTGTGTGGAAAAGTGTTAAATGTCTTCCACAAGTCCAGGTAGAGGATGTCAGCTCCTCTTACCTTATCCAGCAATGCTGTAACCCCATTGTAGAAGGCCACCAAATTTTTCAGGCAAGAGTTGCCCCTAGTGAAGCCATGTTGGCTGTTATCAATCACCACCTTATTTTCTATTTGTCTTAGCATAGTTTTCAGGAGGACCCAATCCACGATCTTGCCAGGAACAAAAGTGAGACTGACTGGCCTGATTCCACAGGTCTTTGTCTTTTTGCCTTTTTAAAAATGAGGGTTATATTTCCCCTTTTAGCAGTCACTGGGAACTTTATCAGAAATTCACTGGACTGACATTACATCTCAAATATGATGGATAGTGGCATAGCCAGTTCATCTACCAGCTGCCTCAGGACTTGTGGATGCATCTCAATAGATCTCATGGACTTGAGCACAAACAGATATCTTAGATGGTCTTGAATTCAGTCCTCTGCCATTCCACAGTGTATGGTTCTTCGTCCTCCCAGCCCGTGCCTTTACCTTCTTCAATATAGGCAGTGTGACTGAAGAACCTGCTAGTAAAGACAGAGGCAAAAAACTCATTGAGTACCACATGATTCTCCATATCCCAGGTAACCATGTATCTTGTTGCCTCCTGGTGTGGCCCACATTTTCCTAGAGTCTTCCTTTTTTCTTGTTGCCTTTGGTGTCCTCCATGGCCAAATTTAATTCTACCAGAGCTTTGGCTCTCCTAACTTTTGCTACTTTTTGAAACAACCCAAAAGTCATGAAACTGACTAATGATTTTGACATGCTTAGGAATGACAATTATGAATTCCATATATTACTGAGGGTGAAAAGAAACAATTTTTTTAAAAGTTGAAGAGGTCATCACCTTTCTGTGCCAGGAAGCACTTGCAAAAAGCACATTTCATTTGGGTGTCAGGATTTTTCCCTTTCATCATTCACTATTGTACAGTACTGTGCTTCATTTCTGAATTTCATCTCTCCCAGATGGTTGTTAATTGATAGAAGATGGCTTTCACATTTACCATTATAGCTGAAATAATGGTCTGAAATTCAAAACTTAAATATTAAAACTACACATTAGGCAGAAATGTCCAAAAGGTTAGACAATGGAATAATTTGTCAGGGGAGAAATAGTTGAATCATCATTACTACTAGAATTCAAGAACAGAGTAGATAAAACAGATTATTAGAAGATTATAGTAAAGGGCAAGGACCAGCTGCCCTTCTGTTGCTTCCTGTTTTCTAATTTAGCATGGATAACATAGTATGCATAACAAAGATGATCTGCAATGTTCCATAATGCATAACATGCTATATTGTGATATTGAAACTACAAAAGAAAGGGGGCCAGAGCATGTGACAGGCCAAGCAATAAATATATATATGCATGTATGTATGCATACAGGTATGCAATATATATTCTATAATATTATGTAAAACCTATATTTTTAAAAAATCACACCCCAAAGCCCTGAGTTTTTAATATTATTTAATACTGCACAAGGCATCATCACCATCTCTGCTGTGCACACTCACACATGTTCAAAAAATTTTATATTAAATACTTCTGCTCACCTCCACAACATTTATGTTCTTGTCCTGGTTTGAGTTAGAATAGAACTAATTCTGTCCAGTGATTTTTCTTTGTAGCTGTCTTTTCTAAGTAACTGCACTGAAATTAACAGCATGTTTTCACAGACAGTGTCTGCTTCTGGTAGTGATAGTACTTGATGTTTGGAGTTAGTAGCAAGGATTGGTATGCAGACCAAGGTCAGAGCTAAGTTTTGTGTACCATGTTGAGGGTGTACAGTAAAAGGCTGCATCTACAGGGAGGACCAGACAGTTCAGGTGACCACTAAACTGACAGATGAGGTATTCCATTCCATATAAGTCATATTCAGTATAAAGTTGTGGATCACAAGGGTCAAGCTCTCTTGTCCAACGGCTGACATCTGAGGAGGACTCTGTCTGTTCTTCCTTCAATCCCAATCCATGAGTTCCTGAATTCTGTTCCAGAATCCAGCTCCTAAATCTGGTTCCCATCTGCTGCTGAGATAGGTCCGGGACTTCTGCGACTGCATCAGCACAAGTGGCAGTGCATCAGCAGTGTCAGTGAAGTAGTTGCCAGCAGGGGGCTTGGGTTCAGTATTGGTAGATATTTGGATATATGTAATTTTATTGTTACTATTTTTATTAAAGAAGTTCTAGTTTTCTTTTCCAGCCTATAAGTCTCTCTCTCTTATTCCCTTTCTCTTCCCCTTTGAGATAAGAGAGGGCTTAATAGAGAGTGAATGTCAGCATTTAGTAGCTGGTCCAGCCTTAAACTTTGACAGTATTAAACAAGTGCAGGATGTGGGAGAAAAACAACTTCCAAAGATATAGTGTGTCTGCTGTACTTCTAATTCAGTTGTAGACTGAAAATAACTACAAGGGAAATATATGGAGGAGGGCAGATTGGAAGTACTAAAGGAGTTTTACCACTTTATTTATGTAGTTTGTTTCAAATCTATTCTTATAACTAACATAGAGCTCATTTCATCAATTATGCAGTCTCATTTCAACATATGTCAGTGTAATTAATAGTGCATTTTCCAGCAAAAACTGAGCAGAATTTTACCATAGTTTCTGTATATCAACAAGCCTTCCTCCTCAGCTCCAACACTGACAGTGACGTTTCAGGACTCCTCATTTCCTTATGAATGCTACCTAGATAATACATCTTAATTTAGTGTTATTAGTTCTCCTATTACAGTGAATTTGCATTAGCCTTTGGTTGTGACAGATACTAGACCCCTGCATTACTTTATATAAATAATAGGTAACAGAGCACTGCCTCCAGCTTTACCCAGTTAATAAAACCCAGTAGAAATCCTGCCTATACTGTAAGGCTGAATAATGTGTGTTGGGGGAGAAAAGTTGGGCAGGCAATAACAGCACGGGAGAAGCAGTGTCTGTAGCCCAGGCAGGCAGGCAGACAGAAGCCCAGCCCCAGCATGCAGGCAGACTGTCGATGAGGCTCTGTGTGTGTCTGGGAAACCAAGGCTTTGAGGAAGAAACCTGCCACCGGCCAGGGATCTTCTAAGATTTTATGTCACCTGCAGAGAGTACACAGCAGCTTTATTAATGCTAAGCATTTTGAGCCTGATTCACTACCGCATTACAGCAGCTTCGTGCCCAGGTAGCCCCGTGCGATGGTAAATCAGCAGTCAGCTGAAGCAGGTCCTACTCTCAAATGGCCCAGACTGTGAGGGCTCTGCCCTGAACCTTTTAGGAGTTCTTTATTACTGAACACATCTAGCAGTGAATTTTGGGTAAACACCATCTCTGCTGGTGTTGACTTCCCAGCATTCAGCTGAGATGTGGCTCTTAGCTTTTGAACTGGAATTAATTATATAGCTCCCCTTCTAGGAGGTTAAATGATATTTCTGCTAAGTATTTCTTTTCTAAGAGGGACTATATGACTCAGCTTTAAGCTTTTTTTTTTTTTATAAAAGCCACCAGAACTTTTGTAAGTGGAAATTTTACATTAACTGAGTTCTAGAGCAACCCACAGGTTTCTCTATTAGCACTCATTTTGTGTATGCACAACTTTACACAGGCGCATATGAAAAAGTCTGTATGCAAATTGTTTTTGCATTTGATAGCTTGTGTGGACAGAAAGAAAATATCATACACAAACAGCATCTGTGTGCTCAAATTAAGAATTTGTCACTGCTTTCATTCAAGATCTTAAGCATGAAAACAGGAGGACAGATATGAATCTCTTCACAAACACTGGCTTTCTTTTCTTTTTTTCTTTCAGGAAGTGTTCACAATATAACCCTTGAAGTTCCAGACCTTTGTAATTTATGCCCAATTAAAAATAATCACATAATTTCAAGAGACATAACACAAAAATAGTTAAAAAAATAAATAACCAACCACAAAAACTGTAACAGAGGGATGTTTTTGCATAGAGGTCTGAATGGATGCAATAGAATCTCTTTCAGCTAGGATACAGTTAATCGTTATTTGATGACCACCCACAACCACCTTTCTTAGCATACAACCCAAAAGCTCTGACTCTTAGCAAGTGCTAAAATTAAGTTATGACTTATTTGTCAAAAAACTGTTCTCTGTCTTACAACAGTTTACCTAAAAAGAGAGATTGACAGAGCTCTCAGTACCTTTTTTCCTCTAGCTTAAGAAAATACTTACAGTACAACATAATAACAGAAATATAGAGAGATCATCTTAAGAACCCAGGTATCTACAATTATAGCCAACAGAAATCATGGCCTTTTCTGTCAATATGATTGTCAAGAGGACTATCTCCTGTTGAAGCTGATTTTTTTTTTAAACTACAGAGGCACAATTGAGTGGAAGTGAAATTCAGTGTCAAGCAGGTGCTGGAGGCACCATGCAAAAGCTTAGTATCAGCTATACACTATATCATACAAATATGCTTGCTTCAACATGTCACTCCTGTGGATGTCTACATATTCTTTTTTCACTCTGGTTTTCCCCATAGCACTGTCTTTCTCCCTGTACTTGATGTTCTCTATACTTTCCTATGGAATATGTGTCAGTGTTGCCCTGATTTGACATGTGAATTTCACACTGAGGTTGGAGCTTCTCTCCATAGGTCAGAGGAGTGACATTAGTCTAAATTTATAAAGGGTCTCTGAAGGTTCATACTTTATTGACAGCATCTGATTATGTACAGCTGTCATTTTCTACCTCAAATAGAAAGAAAAAGCAACTGCACATCACAAGGTATTTTTCTTTGCTCCGTGCTACTACATTTTGGTGTATATATCTGTACCAGCAGATATAAATCATGCACTTCAGCTAGGTCACCAGTAAACTAGTAAGTAATTGCTTTCTTCATTGTTCTTGCTACATTACACATGTTATCTGCCATAAAACTGCTACTCAAACAATGACAATGAAAAAGGTAAAATCAAACACCTTTTGTTGTCTTTACATAATTCTGTTCTCCAGCCCATATGCAACTCGCTCAGTTTTCGTGTTTTACAGCACAATAATTTGACATTCATTCACAATCAAATGTCAAAGGTAGTTTATGTACCTGCTGTATAGTTATGCAGTTCTCCTAGGTATTGGAAGAGAGTTTATAGTAGAGTGAATTGAAATTTGCTAAAAATAACATATTCAAAGCCCCTAAACTTTTCTAGATTCCCTCAAGAGTAATAGACCTTTCAAGAACATTATCATTCAAGACTTACTATAACTTTTCTTTTTTACAAGTTATTTTTATAGGATACCAAGAGGAACAGAGTTCTCTTACAGTTCTGGGCATGGAGTACTGAGAGGAGTCCTAAAGTACAGTAAGTTAAACAGAATTGACAGCGAAATGTCAAATCTAGTACTTCTTCCTCAAGTAGTAGTATTTTGTGTATCACAACTTCTTCCAACATAAGCCTAGAACTTATTTTATAGAAACTGCCATGGAAAGTTTACTGGAGGATTCATATCCTCTGAAGGATCATATCCAGGCTACCCATCCTATGATAAAAGACTCAATGAACAACCAGCAAGAAAGAACAAAACCATCCAGAACTACAATGATTGTATTGAACCTGCCAGATACTGCTTCCAAGAACTGTCACCTGGTTACTGATGGCAGTGCTTCCCCTTCAGCAACAGAAAAATATTTTATCTTCCTCATTTATTATGATTGAAAAAAACCTATTTACTACTCACAGTTCATTCATGCTCCGAAATTTCACTCTGTGCTGTGGGATGAAATATATTAATGGCACTGTAAAGCAGTGCCTGCTGTCAAGACTTGTAGCCTAGTAATAATATTTCCTATAGCTAAAGGTCTACATCTTCATGTGAAAACAGCTTGATAAAGAAACTTTTATGAACAGTTAATGCTACTGAGGTTTTTTACTTCAAATACAACTGTTAAGAATTTTGGGTAAGAACAATTTAAACTTCAGGGCCAGGGTAAAGATAATTATTTGGCCTTTGAGTTCTAAAGAACTATATACAAAATCTGAACTACATAATTAACCCTGGACAACAAACACTGATAGAAGCCATTTTTTTATAATTCTCTGGATTTCCCTACATTAGAACTAATAAGTAGCAAAAAAAGGACATCAGTATTTTCCCCTCCATGTTAAATCCACATTTTGTTTTGTATTGTAAAAACAATATGGTGAAAATAAATCAAAATGTAAGGTAAAGAGGGGTGGGCAGGGGAAATGAAAATATTTCTTTCTTACAGATTGCTAGCAATTAAAATATAAATTAAAAAGCCCCCATATCATAACAAACAGAGTATGGAGGAAAACATTTTCATGTATAATTTAGCTTTGTCATGAATTCTTAACAGACCTGTAAATTGGAAAATCAACATCTGCTCAGTGATAGCAGGTGAAGGACATGCAGGCTGGCACCACATTTCCATCAGCTTTAACGTGAAAAGAAAAAGCATCTTACCTTATTACCTGTTACTGTAAAAATGTCCTGTGGAGAGGGAAACTGTTTAAATTATTTTATAAGCATATTATAAATACCCTTTTCAAACATAGTTCCCTCTAGATCTTTCTATTTGATATCATTAATATATGAATTAAACTGTGGCATGAAGGACAGGACAAAAGTCAATTCCCATCTTCCTTCCGTGATCTCCAAAACATCCAAAACTACAGTGTACCATAAAGTACTCACGGGTCCTTCATAGATGTTTATGTAGAACTCAGCTGTTAGCTCAAGATGCAAGTTCTGAATAGGCTTTACACCTCTCTTGTAAGGTTGTGTTCTGACTCATACGGAAGCTGCTTTGAAAGGAATAAGCAATGCTGTAGTGCTTTAGTCACAAGGTAGCAAAATGCACAACCTGTACAAAAGATAATGCACCGAGAGCATTACAGGGCAAACTACCATCCACTCACTAGGTCTGTGCAGGATTTCTCCCAGTAGTTTTCTTGCAGTAACACATTAGTTAAGTCACAATTTAGCCTTGTTTGATCAATAGCAGAAGTAAAAAATACTGTTTTCTTGTCTGCACTTCAAGCTATTACAGTTTTTCATAGAATAGTAGAATGGTTTGGATTGGAACAGACCTTTAAAGATCATCTAGTTCAAATCCCCTGCAGTGGCCAGGAACATCTTTAAGTAGATCAGGTTGCTCAGAGCCCCATCAAACCTGGCCTTGAACATTTTCAAGGTTGGAGCATCTACCACCTCTCTGGGCAACCTGTGATAGTGTTTCACCACCCTCAGTGTAAAAACTTCCTTCTTTATATCTAGTCTAAATTCACCCTCTTAGTTTAAAAACACTACCCTTTCTCCTGCTGCAACAAGCCCTACTAAAAATATTGTGTCCAGCTTTCTCGTAAGCCTCCTTTAAGTGAACAACCCCAACTATCTCAGCCTTTCTTCATAGGAGAGGTGTTCCAGCCCTCTGATCGTTTTGTGACCTTTCTCTGGACCTGCACCAACAGCCCCATGCCTTTTTTCTGCTGAGGACTCCAGAGCTGGACACAGTACTCCATGTGAGTCCTTACCACAGCAGAGCAGAGGGGAAGAAACATCTCCCTTAACATGTTGGCCATGCTTCTTTTGATGCAGCTCAGGATATGGTTGGCCTTCTAAGCTACAAGCTCACATTGTCAGCTCATGTCAAGGTTTGTGTATGCCTGTAACCTCAGGTGTCTCTCTACAGGACCACTCTCAACCCCATCTTCTCCCACCCTGTATTGATGCCGAGAATTGCCCTGACCCAGGTGCAGAATCTTGTTCTTGGCCTTGTTGAACCTCATGAGGTTTACACAAGCCCACTTCTCAAGCAAGTCCAGGTCCCTCTGGATGATATCCTGTTCCTTTGCTATGTCAACTGCACCACTTTGCTTGGTGTCATCTGCAAGCTTGCTGAGAGTGCACTTGATCTCATTGTCTATATCAGCGATGAAGATATTGAACATCAGAAGTCTTTGGAATTCAGCCACATGACAATTGTGATTGAAATCTCCAGAACACAGCTTTTGAATAGACATTAAAGTGTCCAAAGCAACCTATGCAGATAGGAGTATATATTCACATGAGCTAGCCCTACATGCCCCCATATGGAAGCATGTCTTTCCTAAAGCTTCCTAGTTGATTTGCACTGAGACATTACAAATTTCAGCCTGATCTATTGTTGTCTTTCCTGAGCTACTCTACTTCTTTAGATTTAAAAGTTAAACCTCTGCAGTCCAGAGCATGTAGGTTTTAGTATCACAAGCAATTACAGTGTGGGTGGTGAATTACTGCAGCAATAATATTCTGGTCAGTTGTTTGCTGTTCCAGCATATGAACTCCTGTGGAGCATCTGGCCTGTGTCTGTGAAAAGTTCTCATATTTAATTTTTGGACAGAGCTCATCACCTTGTTATGCAGTGAAGTTCAAATCATAAATCTCCCTATTCAACAACAAAGATTTGGTTGGGTGACTCTCAGATAGCAACATCTGCTTACACAGCAAATGAGATCTATGGTCCAATAAAGAACCTTGTTCTGGGTATCTCAGGGTATCTATTATCATAAAACTCACAGTTGGAATAAATTATATGTTTCAAAGGTAGCTTATGTATATGTCAGACTGGTCTTCATGTGATGATGTATATCATGATCTAGAGAACATATGCATTTTATTTATTATTTATTTTTCTGGTTACTATTTTTATCTAAGTACACAAGAATTTTTTCTGAGATTTAGATACCATTTGCAATTACTTCTACCCTCCCTTTAAAGTCTGTCTAATGCACTATTAAAGACCAACACAGATTAGCTCACATAAAGTAATTCCAAAGGAAGAAGTAATGTGTCCTGGTTTGAGGAAGAGCAGAGCCAGTTCTGTTCAGTCATTGTCCTTTTTGGCTAAGGCTTTTTTAATTAACTGCACTTTCTGAAGTTAACAGCACATTTCTGCAAACAGTATCTGTCATTAGGGCACTTGACCATCTCTCTTACGGGGAAAGGCTGGGAGAGCTGGGTCTGTTTAGCCTGGAGAAGAGAAGATTAAGGGGGAATCTTATCAATACTTATCAATGCTTAATGGGTGGGTGTCAGGAAGGTGTCAAGGCCAGGTTTTTGTCAGTGGTGCCCAGTGACAGGACAAGAGGTAACAGCCACAAACTGGATCACAGGAAGTTCTATCTGAACATAAGAAGGAACTTCTTTACTTTGAGTGGTGGAGCACTGGAACAGGCTGCCTAGGGAGGTGGTGGAGTCTCAGTCTCTGGAGATATTCAAAACCTGCTTGGACACCATCTTGTTTAACCTGCTCTAGGTGACCACCCTCTGACAGGGGGGTTGGACTAGGTGATCTCCAGAGGTCCCTTCCAACCCCTAACATTCTGTGATTCTGTGGTAGAAGCAAACAGGACAGATGAGCCAAAACTGACCTACTATGTATTCTGTTCCATATACATCATATTCAGTATAAAGCTGAGGGTTCACAAGTGTGAAGATTTCTTCTTCAATGGCCAGTGTATTGGGAGAAAATATGTGAAATTTACACAAGAGCAGATAGATTGGGGATCAGGGAAGAATCTAATTCTTATCAAAATTCATTTCAATGGAAAATTCTTGACCAACCCTTTTAGAAAGTGTTGCCTAAAACTTTCCTTTGTTAAAGACAAAGGCAAAGAAAGCAACAACATTATTAATAGTTCTCACAAATAAATGACATTGCATAGGTTACTATCTTGGTATAAACAAAGTAATGATTAGAATAAAGTAAGATATTCTTTATAGAACTATACTTGAAGGAAAACAGCTAACAGCTTCTCTCTGAGCAAAACTACACTCCTAACTGAGCATATCCAGTGTCTTGAATGAGCTAAAAAAATTCCTATTGTTTTTCAAGCATTGGTATAACTTTAAAAAAATAAAAATAGAGCCTTATCACAAGTGTTATCAAGAATTGGAACTCCAAGCTACTGATAAACCTGTCTGATAAACTGTAAATGAAGCAAGCTACAAACTTATGCACTTGTAACTGACAAATGGATCCTGTGTTCTTTCATGGTGTGGTATGTTTGGTGATGATAATATTCTTTTCACAGCATTCAAGAGAGTGATAAAAAAATGAGATGCTTCTCTTCTCACTAGGGAATTCTTTATCAGCTAATTGTCCATATTGAAAGACAGCTTTCTTTCCCAGCATTTATTATTCAGTGATGGCTGTGGTTTCAAGTCCATTCTTTTATTTTTACGTGCATAAAGCAACAACTAGAGAGGTTCAGCTTGCCAGAAGTATCCTGAAGCAAAATCATCTATTCCAAAGCAATGATGAGTTACATAGTACCCAACACCTGTTCAAGCAGTGGGGAATAATTCAGCACAGGTGTTAATGGGAAGTCCAGTTTGCATAACTACAACTTCATACCTTGAAAACTCAGAAGGTCATCATCTAGATTTTACAAAGTCAAACTAATTAGTAAAAGGTTTGTAAATGTTACACAATAAATATAATTTTACCAAGTGCTTAATTTTTAGACAGGATTGAGTTAACCTTTACAGAATGTGAAGGTCTCTAAGCTAGCTTTTGGGATGTCCTTAGTTGGTTAAAATGGAAAACTATTCTGGATTGTAGTCTGGAAGTTCATCTAGTCCAAACCCTGCTCAATGCAAGGACAAATTCAGATAGAGCAGGTTACTTGCTCAGTGACCAGATGAGTTTTAAACATCTCCTAGGAAGCACTTCTACAGTCTCTCTGGGCAGCCCCTTAGACTGACTAACCACCTTCACTGAGGACTTTTTTGTTTAAATCCAGGTGGAATTTACCTTTCTGCACCTCATGTCCACCACCTTTTGGCTTTCCACTATATGCCTGTAAAAAGTCCCTATGGCCAGCCATGAGGTAGTTTGGCATGACAACTAGATGGATGGACAGCAATGACTCACTTACTGCAATTGTTTCTACTCCCAGTTACTTTTGTGATGCAGTATTGATTCCACAGGAGATATCAGATAAGAGGGGCAAAAAAAGGTAAAAGAAGATACATCTACATAAATAGGAAGGAAATAGCAAATAGTTGTAGCTTCAACCTTTCTGTTTATTACTTTTTTCTAACATTTTGAGATAGATAAATGAAAGTTGTAGGGAGAACTAAAAAGGAAATTAGCATTTCAAAAAGGTTCAGGATTGCTGTAGAGCGATTTGAAAGAAAATCATCTGTCTCTGAAATGCATTTACAACACAAGGTCTCAAGACATAACAAAGCAAGGTGAAACAAAGACTTAGGTTGTGTTCTATTCTCCCAGAAAGAGGCTGAGTCTCATTGGACCTAGAAGAATTTCTATATCCAAAACTGGTGCATTGAGAAAAAAAGTTTTTTATATAAACCTTCTGGATCAGCTGAGAATGAGAATAATCCCACTGAATACAGTAAAATTAAGTATGTACTCCAAACCACAGGTATGTAAAAGTGCTCTGTTAGTAAGGACCTACTGAGTTGGTTTAAAGCATGATGAAGCCCATAGGATCTGTACTAGCTTCATTGAGTTCCTGCATAGGCCTTTTCTTCAGTTACTCTCTTGACTTTTAACTCCTACACACTGATAACACTTTACCTTTTCTTAACTTCAGCTATTTCAGCTACTGGAAGATTAAAATAGTAGTATTATTACAGAATCACAGAATGGTGGGTGTTGGAGGGGACCTCTGGAGATCATCTAGTTCAACCCCCTGCTAATGTAGATTCACTTAGAGCAGGTTTCCCAGGGTCCCATCCAAGCAGGTTTTGAATAACACCAGAGGAGACTCCACAACATCTCTGGGCAGCCTGTTCCAGTGCTCTGACACTGTCATAGTAAAAAAGCTTTTCCTTATGCTCAGGTGGAACCTCCCTTGTTTCAGTTTGTGCCCACTGTCCCTTGTCCTGTCACTGGTCACCACTGAAAACAGTCTGGCCTCATCCTCTTGACATCCAACCTTTAGATACTTATTAGCATTGACAAGATCCTGTCTCAGTCCTCTGAACTCTCTATTATTATTATTATTATTATTAATTATTATTATTATGGCATACTGCAAAATCTAAAGAAGATACAAGATTAAGTAGAAATGAGCAGAAAGCTGAGACCTTAAGGAGATTATTTTATTTAAATGCTCATTTACAAAAGAACTTTCTAGTGTTTAAAATTTTGAACTTGTTAAAAAAAGAATTAATTAGTGCCTTTGCACAGTATTTTTCACATTCCTTTTTCTCTTTTGAATGTATTTTGCTGGTGCAATGTCTGATGAGAAAGCTGTTTTACAAATAGATTCTAGAAGAAACCATACTGCATAGGACGTGTTGAGAAAGGCATAGATTTTTGATTGATAGAAGAATGCAATGCTGAAAGACTAATAAACAGTGTTTAGATAGTAGCACAAGAAGGTTTTAAACTGTTTAATAAAAACAAGTTTGTTACTATATACATATAACAAGAAACAGAATGCTATTTTAGCTTTATAGAGTTTAATTTGCTTGTCTTCTGAAAATGAGCAAATACAGCAGCTGTGTTTTCAGCCATCAACTTTATAAACTTTGCTCTCGTCTAGCAAAACACTTTGTGAAGTTCTTGAAATTGGAGGTAAAGATGCAATTTCTTTACATGTTTAGCCATGAAATTATAAAGAAAATAACAACTGAGGATTTAAAACTACACCTAGTATACTTCTTGCAAAGACTAAGTGATGCATGTAATTACAATTTTAATGTCATATGATATTTTCTAGCACGTATATTTATGTAGCTAGACATTCATTCTCTGTGCCTTAATCTACTTTAAGGTTTTTAAAAACTATATATTATTTACATTCAAAAAATATCCAAGTAATCAAAGAATACAGACCTAATCTACCATGGTGGAACTGAATGCAAAGCTCTATCTCCATAAGACATGTTGTAGTGGAGGGAAGCCTGTTCCTCTGTGGTTGATGAGCAGGAAGATAGGCAGGGCAACTACCTCTGCTAAAATAGGGGCTGTTACTATTGCTGCTTCTACCCATTTTCCTACTAAAGTCATGCCTACTAGTTGTGTATAAACATAGTGATTTTTTACTATGAATACAGTGCAGTGAAAGAGTCCAAATAACAAAATTCTCTAACAGTCTATCATTCATGTAACTCTTCAAAGTCATATCCACAAGCAGTTATTTGCAAGTTAAACTAAATACTTCACTTTCTGGCAGAGGAAAGGTACACATTTACCATTTTTCTGGTTTGGAGCTAGTTTCTTTTTTTCTCATGTGAGTTTCTGCTGGATGGCTTGGGAATGCAGGAGGTTATGCATTGCCCTGGAGTTTAATACAGTTTGGACAGGTTTATGGATCAGTGTTATGCTCAAGCATAATACAGGGAGAGCACAGCTCATAGTACTCCCCAAAATCAAAGTCAGTTTGAAATCTTGTCCTTTCCTCCCATCTCTTCTCAAGTAAAAACATCCCACTGTATCTTCCAGAGCCTTGGAATTCTTTTGCACCATTAAAACTACCTCCTACATATTGCATTTGCTGAGTGCTGTTTTTCATGGGGGTGCAGCAAGCATAACACAGGAAGAGAGGGTCCATACAATTTAAGAAAAATAATAGTACAGTCTAAGCAGCATATATGTATTTATTTCTGCCAGAAAAGAAATTAAAAGCTAGTTATTGTTCATAGTAATTCACAAGATCTGAATAGCTTGTGAGAAGAATTGGTTACCCAAGCTGAAGTGTCAGTCTACAAGTCAGGATAACACCTGGAAAGGTAGAACAATAACATTTGGTTTTTGTGAAATGATTAAATTAAGTTAGCTTAAGTCTGAGCAGCAGGAGCAACAGATGCTGTTGCTCAAGTTTCTTTCCTTTTGTTTCCAGATGAGGTTAGAGAAATAAACAGTGGGACTTCACATAGATCTGTAAAGACATCTTTCTAGTCCTTCAGCATAGTCCACCACTGCCTGTTACAGTGCATACCTTGTGACTTTGTGTATTGTGCATTTATTTTCCTCAAGCTATCATTACTATGGAATTGCTTTAAGGACTTTTTCAGAGTAAAGTAACCAACTTGCACATCACAGATCCCTTTTTTTAAATATCAGACAGTGCTACCCTAACAACCTTCTTAATCATCCTGGTCACTATAATATCCATTACTGAAACACTGAAAGAGAAGTTATCCCTGCTTTTCAGAAGGGTCTCCTAGAAAGATAGGAAATGCAAAAGTGCCAGGAAGTTATCAGTTTGCAGTAAGAAATGTTTCATACCACTAGTCTGCTTAGAATTATGGTGATGAGGCTCACACACTTATCTTCAAATAGCTTTTCATTACTTAGTTACTCCATCCAGCCCAAAGCAGCTGTCCTGTTCCCTGCAGAACTCAAAAGCAAGAAATAAGTGGTCCCCAGTTACTAACAATATGAAGCTAGAGCAGACAGTAAGTGGAAAAAAACAGCAAAATACAAATCAGATAGTTTTCATCCACATATTTTTCCTCCCATCATCAGACCAGTCTCCAAAGAGCAAAGATATTTGATATTCCTTACAAAATTAAACTCTATTGGTTCTAACAGTAATTGTTCCCCCAATACTGCAGTAAGCTATTGCCAGAGAACATTCTTAACTCTGGACTCTTCTCATGCATCTCCATAAATAAATAAATAGTTGTAACTGTCTCCTGGCTTAAAAAGGCTTTTAAATTCTTTTTTTATTATCATTATTTGCATGCCTAAACTGTTGGCTGAAATTAATTTTAAAGGTCTAGTTCTCAGAAATTTCAAATTCCTTTTTGAATGCAAATGCATAATCTCCTTTAAGGGTTCTGGCACATTAGACAGAGAGCCACATTGTTCTGTAGTGTCATTCCACCATGGGGTTGATGAAGTGTCTTAAAAAGAATTACAAAGTCCCAATGGTAGATGTATCCATCTATCTCTACCCCACATTAAAAAAGATTTGGAAGAAGTGCTCAGAAAGGGCTCCAGCCAGGATAGACTAAGGGGAAAGCTCTGTGAACAATCAAGCTTAAAGAACAAATTTTTGTTGATTTAAAATCATCCAACCAACTAACCAAAAGACCAAATTAGAAAGAAAATACAGCAAAAACAAAACCAAACCAAAAACCAACCAACCAACCAAACAAACAAAAAACTATCACAAAAACAAAACTCAAACACATCAAACAATTAACATCAAATCCTGGGAAAGCACTTACATGAATACTGCTGCAAGTCCTTCATCTAGGAGGAATTCAGTTCTGACTGTCTTCAGGTACTAGCAAACAAGAACAAGACTGCTGCATATGGCTTTAACTATGCTGTTTATTCTGACTGTATAACATCCCTGGAAAATCAGAGCTACTGCTGCTTAGGATGACACTGGGGTGTCTGGAGAAACCTTCACTGATGGAGTCAGAACAGCTCATTACAGTCAGCTTTTCATCTCTGTTCTCCCCTCATCTAGATGGGAACAAGTCTGCACTCCCCTGCCCTGCTTTACTGTTCCAGATCCTCTGCTTATCACGAGAACACTGTTATTTGTCCACCAGTTTGTGGCAGCAAAGCCCAGAACTAAATTTAATCTTACCCTGCTGAGAAGCCAAGGGCTGGTATTGGATTTAGTGTTCTCTATTTTTTATGAGTAATCTGGATTCTTCCAGTGTCATATCTAAAATATGTTTCATTAAGTTGTAAGTTGTTGATTTCAGGTGACTGTTGATCACACTAACAGGAGTAAATAGGTCATTGGTAATCAGGGGCTCAGAACATTGGAAGAAGTTTAAGAATGACTGCAATTATGTAAAATCATGCAGAACCAATAATAATGAAAAATAAATTGTCCCTCCACTCTGAACATAGAGACATAAGTGGAAGCAAAAGAGAGAAATAGACCCATATATATTAATGAGACAGCAACATCTAATCAAAACCCATTGTCTTCTGCCAGCTCAATCAACAAATTATTATAGAGGATAATGTTACACTCAGGAACTCTAAATGTTTATAAACAACCTCAATTACTATACTGCAGAAACTTGTCTTTGAAAGCAATCAGGTTTAATATTTTATCAGAAGAACAGAAGAAGAAATTTGTATAAGATCAAACAACTACATTGAGAAAGACATTTGGTTATGTTGAATAAAATTGTTAAGTTTTAAATTAATGTATGTGATTTTTCCAATTTTCTCAATAGCATAAATAAATAAACACCAAGCCACCAACACTAAAAGACTGTTCAGAATGCAATAGCCTTAAAAATCAGTAGAGTTCCCAGGAATCATGCAGACATTTCTGCAGATTATTCTAAAAGTCTCTGAAATTGAATACATTTCTTTGCATTCAGTGAATCCTGTAAATGCCTATTGGTTCTGTCAAACCATCATAGAAATGCTAGTGTCTTATTCAGCATTAATATTTGGGTTTTGTTGATGCAGCACTTTAAAATGTTCATTTTGTGGAGTTGCCATATTGCATACTTTCCTATCTTCCACTGCCTTTAACTCCAAATGGATACTAGATTAAGTGACTTTTTCATTTCTTTTGTTCCCTACAGGCCTTTGTTGTTCTCTTTTTGAAACTCTTACATTGCAAGGTCCACACTATTGTAAGGTTATACACTGCCTTTAGGATTTTTGATAGATTATGTACCACTTAATTTAAATTTTTATTAAAATAATATATATAGTGAGTCTGTGTATGCTAGAGATTTTGTGTACATTTGCATTGTGTATTGCCCTTCTGAAAAGCAAACATCTTCAGTTCACTGCATGCATCCTTGTGCATAGTCTATTTAACAAGTTAGAAAGCCTTCTCTGTGCACATATGCATGCATAAAAAAGCATAAATTTTATTCAACTTCAAACACAAAAATTTCACATTTCTGGAGATTCCATTTCAATATACATCACTTCATGGTAAAAGAAGCCTTTGTTTCTGCTACTCTGATACTAATTAGGCAGTGCTGGTTCATGGTTTTGTAAAGTTATTTTATTTTTCAGACAGCATATGTTACTATATTTTTATTTTAATGAATCCATTTCTATTTGCAGGACCCTAGCTGTATGTAAGACAAAAGACAAGTATTGTAAGAAATGAAACAGGGAAAAAAAACCCCTTTTTATTTCTTACAATGAAAGTGACAGGTTTCAAATGAATGGTTTAACTGAGTTCTTCACAAATATTAAAGCCCCCAAAGCACCCAAAAATTAGCATATCATCAGCATTTGTATAAACAATCAAGGTGTACCAGGTAGCTGTGGGACAAGTTATTCAAATTCACCCCTGTAGCCAGTGAAGAAACTCCTGCTGAATTTACTGGAATAATTGGACTAATACTGACAGCCTTACCAACTTTATCTGAACTGTGTTTAAAAGCTACAAATATATCTTTATTAGATGCAATCCAGATTTCAGGTAAAATATGTAATGGATATTGATATAGAAGGAGTCTTTTATCTTCAATTCCTATGAACCTATAACTAAATGAAATAAATATGTATAATTGTATATGGCTGTAGTCGTTCCCAGGGAGACTGCTCCATGCTTCTGTATCCCCCTTGGCAGTAGCCCTAAAAACATCTTATCTTTGAGTTATGGAACTGTGAAATACCCCTTGCTTTCTTCTTCTTTATTGTTCTCTTCTCTTTATTCCATAGTCCTATGAGACAAATTACCTTGTGACAAGCAGAATTATTCAGGAATGGTAAAGGCCTATCATTTTATTTAAATACTGAAGAAAGAGTGATCTAAGCCTAGAAGTGACAGCATATTGAAGCATATTGAAGTACCTTGAAGATACAAAAAGCTTTAATAGTGTTAAGTATCACTTTTTAGCTACATAGACCAACAATGAATATGAACCCAGCAATGGATGGAAAAAATCATGGGATATCCAATCCTTGAGATATGTCCAAAACACTTAAGAATTAAAGACTTATTTTAACAAGTGCAAGGTGTCTATTAAGAGGGAAGATCAAGGTGAAAGATAAAGGAATTTATTCAAACTTAAAAAAAACCCAAACAACAAAATCAATAAAAATGTCTGTGGCTTTTGATTTAAGATAAGATATATATTTTTTAAGTCAGATTTTTTTTCTGATAGAATTTACCACAGAAAATAGGTGTTTTAAAAATTAAATTCCAGCAGACCTACAATTCTACAAATAAAATTGTTAGAGCCATAATTTATCATGGTTTTCCATTGAAAACAATTAAGTTCATTTTGCTGTGTTGCAAATTGCAATTTATAATACATCTCTAAATTCTTAGAAGGAGGTAAATAAGGATTGCCTATATCACAGTTAATTAGTAAAAAGTAAATAATGAAAACTCAAACCTTGATTGTTGCTTTGTTTTCCTTGAAAATGTATAGAAAATATTGATGATACTTCACAGAGCATGAGATTGATGTGTTCAGGGGCTATCTGTATTTTCACCCTATCTGTAACACTCCTCTTCACAACTGCCATGGATGTTCTGTAACACTTCAAATGTTAAGACACTAATTACATCCAAAATGCTTGTGTAACTAAAATGTACATATATTGAAAGCCTGTGCACAGCTAAATGAACTTCTTTGTAAATTGTACAATTATTCTCTGATTTTTATTAGATCTAAAACAATTTTGCACAGACTGTACAATCCCTAAACTTTCTTAATGAGTACTCATAGTGTTAGAACTAATTCACAGTTCCTGCTGCTCAGTGGCATAGGAATTACAGAAGATCCATCAGTCCATCTCTTCATTTCATTGGGTGTAACATATTTCTTATAGTCAGAAAAACCATCTCAAATGTATTACAAACTGGTTTAAAACTGCATTTATGATTTACTTCATGTGCATTTAAAAGAAATGATTTATGCTCAAATTATATTTAGAAAGAGCTTTCTAAAGACATTGATGTCTTATTTACAAGAGAAGAGAATAAAATGAAGTGGAACATAGTTTGAAGAAGAGACTTGACTTTTTAAAGTCCAGTGCCCTTTGCTCTTGCTCCTCTCCCTTAAAAGTTTTCCATGAAGGTGTATCTCTGTTAAGGGAGGCAAAATAGTCCCTTTAGAATCCTAAGGACTTATCAAGCCTCAACTTCTACAAATGGTTGAAAAGGTATGTGAACTAAAGCCCATTTTTTAGTAATCTTAGAGCTGCTTTGTCAAGCAACAATATGGTCAGTTCTACTGGCTGATCACTGATGTCTGTCACATTGCTTATTTCTTGTAAAGGTAATTTCTTCTCTTGACAGAGTATTTTCTTGTTTGAAGCTTCTTAATCATTAAAGATTGAGTGCATCTGAAAAAGAAATCTCTCTCCTTTATTAAAATTATCCCATCCATGCTACCATCACTTTGTGGTCACAGCCTTATCTAAGAAACAGTTAAGATAAAAAACTGTACTTCCAGAATGGAATTAACTGCTTGGAAGAAATATATAGATTGTGTTATAAACACTTGCTAAATTCCTATGTTGTGCAGGTCAATTTTTCAGAATTGTCACAGATTAATATATCAGAGTAACTTGCAATCATCTGCCTACATTCAGTAAAAAGATTTTGGGATTTCCTACTTCAAGTATCAGTTCCCCATGCACAAAAAGACATTCCATCTGCCTTGAGTACAAAATAAAAGAGAGTGAACAAGTTGGCCTGCAGCAGCCCCTCTTCTCCTCAGATTACTGCTCCTTTGGCAGGAGGACATCCTCTTTTGACAGAAGAGGAAAAGAAATGATGATAAAGGCAGACACACAAAAAAAGAAAACAACAACAAAGAATATAAAAATCCTGTTGCCTTACTGAAACAATAATCTCTGCAGAGATGAGAGGAGATATCAACCTGCCTTCCATGAAAAATAAACCAAAGGTACATGCTATGCTGAATATTCTGGTGCATCTAGTGGGAGGTAATTGAATTAAAAATAGCCACCCTGAGGTGAAAATTGTTTCTCTGCCTGTATTTCTTGTCCTAAAACAAAGGCTTCTAGTTATATGACACAATTTCAAGAACTACTTTTCCTCTCTCAGGCAATATTTTACAGCTGCAACCTGCAGAATTTACCAGGAAGGTAAGACTTATGAGGGCCATTTCTAGGAATTACAAATGAAAAGTGAGTTGGAGAGGATTTACTGGCAGAGTTCAGGTCCAGGTGGGTCTGCTTTGGCTTTCCAAACCTGATACCCTCATGTTCAGACAGTGCCTCTCTGTTCTTCCTAGGTCACCTATCCCTGCTTCTACCTCTTGCACACTTCGTTTTCAAGTTTAAGCTTAGTATTTCCTTGCTTTTCCATGCAGGTCTTCTGCTGCTAGTCCTGCTTAATAGCATTGACCATTTCTCACCTTGGAAGAATATCCACCAGCTCTTCTGGATCTCTCTTCTCTCCAGAGCTATGTCAAGTTATCATTAATGCAATCCAGAAGCCTCTGAGATTGCTTCTGCCCTGCTGTATTGTTCTTCCAGCAGATAATGGGCAGTCTGTATAACCTTAGACTCTGAGTTCAGGTTAGATTCCAAACTTTTAGATGTATATAAAGTTAGTCTATTACAAGATAGTCTATAATTCCAGAAAATCCACAGAGCTTTTTTTAGTCCTGTATTCTTACACAGGAAAACATAATAAATGATGCCACTGTCCATTCTCCTCTCCTATCTTCCAGCCATATTCTGTGACAGAAGGGAAAGAACTGTCAGGAGGCATAAAACTGTTGTTTCTTGTATTTTGAGTACACAAGTTCAAGAGTCACCAAGCATTTTCTTTCATTATCACAAGATGCAACTTCATGTCACAACTAACCTTAGTTGTACTTGTATTGCCAAAGACTATTGTCCACAACAAAAGTGCTATTTTTTTCCTTTCCATTTAAAAAAAACAAACCTACACCAGGTCTGTTTCTTTTCAGGCATGTATTTCTGAAATATTTGATCCTCTGAACCAATAAAAGCTAGTTAGAAAAGAAAAAAGTTAGAAAACTGTTATCTACTTATATCCTGTACTCTTCTGTAAAGGGGCTGAGCAGGAGGCACTATTTTAACCAATTGCTATGCACTCCAAAAGCTGAAGCATGTACACAGTAATTTTTATAATTGTTATTAATTATTCATTTCAGGACTATGAAAATATGAGGGGAAAATAAAATACTGTCCAACTTCAACTGCAACAAATCCAACTCCAAATCTCAGAGTTACATTTAAAATATGAAATGGTTTCCCTTGGGCTGTAATTATAAGAGTTGGATAACACTTTGATGGAAACCATCTGACTGTGTCTCTCTTCCTCAGCTGGCCAGCAGTTTACCAGCAGCACAATCCACAAGGATTTCTTAGTTTGCACATACTATCTCTGCACCACATGAATCAGTTTCTTGTAGTGCTGCCCTCAATGGACAAGAACTGTCAATATCTGCTTGTTCAGAAACTCAAGTCCAGATCTGGTTTTATTTTTTTTTTCTTGAAGAAAAGTTCTTTAGGGAAGAAAAGGAAGTACTGTTGATTCATGGCTGCTTGTGCTCTGAAATAAAGGGTAAAGATAGAGGGAAGCCTGAGGTTATCACTGGTTTATTCCAGCTTTAGTCACTACTATATAACTAAGTATAGTCAAGCTAGCATTTCTATGTGCTCCAACTATAACTCAGTGACTGAAAACTGTTGTAAATAATAGATCTCTCTCTTCCCTACCAGTAAAAACTGAGTTCTAATTCAAAGCAATTTCAGTGTTATCCAGTCCCATACACAATAGGAATTGAGGATCTGCTTTCACCTGTTTTTGCTCTTTGTGACAAATTGATCTAATAAACCAGAAAATTAAATCATGTCTGAAGGAGCCAGACTAAACTCCATTAAAAAAATAGAAAAAGTAGGATAAATACTTATTTGGATCAGACAAGCATTTTGATGAAACCTTAACTATAAATCATAGTGACTAATCATACAAGACATTGTTCAGAATGACATACAGCACATTGTTAGACACAGATGTGAAAAGGGGTCAGCACAAACTCAAAGAGAAGTAAAAGCAGGAGTTATAAACTTGTAAAGATTGTGATAATTTTAAATAAAAATTATCCTTTCAATTATGTAACCTACCTTGAAATCTTCTACTCAATTAACAAGGGCAAACTGCTGATCTCTCCAAACAGTGAAATAAAAAATACTAATAACAATAACAGAGCAGATACTAGAGATCATACCAGTGATTTAGGTGACAAATTTCACAACTGGAATAACAAACAGCAAAGAGAGTGAACACTGAGAAAACCATCAAACTGAAATTTGTCTACTTATAAAAAATATTTAGCTATACTAGCAAAAGAATAGACAATATATGTTAGAAGTTGCAAAACCCCCAATATGGAACTGCTTATGTATTGTCAAAGCACAGAATTTTCCATACAGAACTGAGATACTGATATCCCACAAAAGATACAATATTCCTGAAAAGAGTGAAAAATGCAATACCTAACTGCTTATTAAGGAGGAATATATTTCCTATTTCATAAAAGGTACTCTTTTATGTTGTGAAGAATCATACTGTACTGCTCTTTCACAATTTTGGGGGATTAAAGAAATTAGTGACTCCTTTTAGAATTGCTTCATTCCACTGAAAGACTTTAAATATTTAATCTCACAGTATTCCTCACTTAGGAAATTCCATTGACCTCAGAATGCAACTCTGGATGATAATTTTTAACCTTTTTTTTTTTCCTTTATAGGCCCTTCCTGAGGCTTCACCAAGTAAATATGCCATCCCTCTTTTCTCTCAGGCTATAGAACACAAAAATCAATGCCTCAGAGTCTAAGCTTTGTCTACCTCCACTTCCACTGTGCGCAAGAACTGCAATGAGTTTGTGTTGAATTTGGATTCTGCTGATTTGGGAAGGACAATTAAGTCTTCACCTCAGTGAAGGCCTGAGTTACACTGCAGTAATGCCCTTTTTAAACCATGTGCAGCAATTACTCTGCATCATAGACGTAGCACAGGAAGGCTAGTTATGTTTTGATTAGCCTTACTGCTCATATGTCTCCAACTCTCAGACAGATATTATTCCCCTGGTATCAGGGACTTTAAAAACAAAATAAAAGATGAGCCTTCAAAGGGTTATAAAGAAAAAGGAAATGTCTGCTTGATTATATTATGTTCCCTTAGGCCTTTATCCAAAGCCTACTCAAGGCAATGTATAAACTTCGACACACTTCAGAAGGCTAAAGGCTCTTGTTTTCCTCTCTGTTCCTAGCACTCTACAAACAATCACCTTTTAAAATTGTGAAATAGGGTGAAGTGAGCCTGTTCTTTGGGAGGAATCCAGGCACATAGGAGATTCAGAATTATGTAAGATCAAATGTAACTGAAAGAAAACAAACAAACAAAACCCACATCACAAAATATAGTAACACATCTTTCATTGTCCTTGGGAGAAAACAAAGTTATAACTGTCAAGTGATTTTCACTCAAAACATCTAAACCACCCACTGCAGTTGAACTATCACAGATGAAGATGCTACAGGCTTTTGAGTCCTTCTTTCTAAGTAATCTGAAAAGACTAAAAAAAGTACACATCTAAGTACAGAAATTTCCTGAACTGGCATACTGAAAAAGATCAGCTACATCATCTCATTGTCCCTTCATCACCCCTCAAAAAATGCAGAGATTCACTTCTGATTTATAAAGAAGGTTTCTCTCACTATATCTATCTTTAAATCAACATGAGAGGGAAAAAAACTCCAAACTGTTGTTTTGTCTTTTCTTCACAGTAAGAGAAAAATTTTTCTTCAGTCACTTACTGATTTAGATTCTGAGAGCTTGCTTGTTCACAGGAAAAAAATATATCCAATAGAAGTATTATAATTTGCTAGCATTATAATTTGGCAATATAAGCTTTATGTCAATCAGTCACCCTTTGCTACTTCATATGAACAGGCCTGTTGGGAAAGGCTTTGATCCACCTTGGCACCTAAAGTTGCAAGAAGTATCAAAGTCAGTCTACCACAGAGATGAAAGTGAACATTCATTTGTAACATAACAAATAGAAATAGATGAGCATAGAAAACAAGACACACAGCTAAGTGCTTTCCCATATGTAGCATACATAGACCAGCTAACTGGTGGCAACACATTCAACAGAAAAAAGAAAACAGAAGGAAAAAACAAAGCAAAACTAAAAAAACAGGGGGGAAAAAAAAGAAAGGAATCTTTTTATTAGAATAGCTCTTCACAGGTTCAGAACTAAGATGACATCTGGAGAAGACATGGTTCTACTTTTTATCTTGAGAGCCTAGGAAGGCAAGGGAGATGGTACAACACTATTCCTTTCTGTTCTGAAAGTGTTAGTCTTGCTCTTAAGGTAAATGGGAAATATGGTCCCTGGTAGTGTATTACAATTTGCTGCATAGGCACTGGTTATTGCAGTTGGTGTTGCAAAAGCCATTCTAATGGAGTGGCTGTACTGCTTTCCCTCTGCGTGATCTTTGTTTCTGACAAGATCAAGAAGTAATAAAAGCATTTATGTGACTCACAAACTACAAATCTGTTAGCAAAAAATTTTAAAATGTCACTTCAATTGGGGTAAATGTCAATCTTCTTAGCAAATGGAAAAGGTGGTTGTAGGTATTGCAGTAACAATGAGTTTTCAGATACTGTAGACAATATATTACAGTTGTAGCAGGTGCCTCCTGCATACAAGATTGGCTATTGTGTCCTGAGACTTGTGATGCTCCTGTGTTAGAGAGTAAAGTACACTAAAACCACAATTCTGCTTCACATCCTGTGATGCCAGGCTCTCCAAAACCAGCAATTTATGAAACTTCAATTCTTTCCTCAGGTCTTCAAGCAAGTATCTGTATAGCTCAAAATAAATATAACTGGCCAGAAACATCTCAGAAAACTAGGAGTGACAGGAGAATCTATGAACCCCTAAGCAATTATGTGTCAGTATGGACCAGAGAACATGTTAAGGCCTTGTAGATGATTAGAAAGACAAGACTGACCAAAACACTACACATCTCACTGAAATTGCCAGGAAAAATGTATTTTCATGAGACAACCTGCAGATATTACCTCCAGTCCAACCTAATTGTAAACAGGATCTGTTTTACATAGGAAGAATAACTGCAGGAGCTACTCACTTGACAATAAATCTCTTAAAACTTTGGTTATCATATTTCTTTGATGCATCATGATCAAGTTGGAGTCCAGATGAAACAAGAAGTAGGACATAGAAAAGTAAACTATGTAAACTCCCAGGATCATTTTCAAACTAAATGCCATGAAAGTAGCTTGTATGCATTCCTATACATGCTACAGAATGTAATGTAGGCAGTAAAATTCAACAGCATGTGTTAAGCAAAAAGGAGATTTTCTATCCTACTTGATAAGGAATCCACTGAGTCTTGGAATAGGTTTAATAAAAGTGAAGAGATCTCTTTCAGGCTTAACCTGTAAGTTTCCTGTGCAGTAAAATGTGAAAATAGTCATTAGTACCCACTGCAGAGTTCTATTCTGGAAAAAATTATTCCAAAATTAAGGACTCCAACAATTTTTCTGCAATAGAAAAGAATTAAAACATACTCTTCAAAGGAAGGATCTTCTCCAGCATCTTCAGCATTTTTCTACCTAATCCTTAATACCTCTTATCTCCATTCTAGAACACATCAGATTTTTCTGCACTGAACTTTGAGAGTTGTGGGCTTTAAGGCATGATTTCCAAATGTCAATCATAGATAAGATCCCAAGCCAGAAAGAACAGAAAGGATCAACTGCAAAGGCAGGAAACAATAATAATCACTCAGTGGTTGAGATCACTCAGTCTAACCTTCTCTTCTCAGAGCAGGGTCGGCAAGAAGCAGATTCCTCAGGACTCTTTCCAGTGGATAGGGAGGATCATCTCCTTGGACAAGCTGGCAACACTCCTCCTTGTGCAGTCCAAGATACCATTAGCTTTCTTTGCAGCAAGGACAGGTTTCTAGCTCATGTTCAAGTTGCTGTCTAGCAGGACCTCCAGGTCTTTTTCTACCAAGCTGCTTTCCAGATGAATAGCATCCACACATCTTGGTGCCTGGGGTGTTCCTCCCCAGGTGCAAGACTTTACACTTCCCTTTATAGAACTTCATGAGGTTGCTGTCAGCTCATTTTAAGTCATTGAGATTTCTTCTGTAGAAATTGGAGAGAAACTACTACTACTAGAGAGAGTGGGAGCATATTTAAGATGATAGGCAGCATCTTTCATGAGTATCAGTCTCTTTCTGCTCACTGAAATAGGGGATCTGTCTGTAGCAGTGTCTAAAACTGGCCAGGTGAATTACAGTTTAAAGCTGTCTATTCTTATCCATAATAAAAAGGACTATAAAGGGAACCTGTGGAACAAGTTTAGATATAAGCATTACACTGTATCACCTTTTGCCAGACACTTCATGTGACCAGATGAATTCTACCAATCCTACCACACAAGAAATTCTAGTTGAATGTGATCTAGGGATACATCTGGATCATCAGTTTTGACAGCACTGTCTAGCTGGGGAGACAGTAATGAGATTTACAGTGTTATAGATCCTAAAGAGTGCAGCTGCTCCATGAAGGGGAATGAGCTGTGAGCTCAGGGTGACTCCACCGTGTGCAGTGACCCTGCTAATAGGGAACAGTCCCACTGGGTCTGAGGACAGTGAGCAAAGCAAAAATGGTAATAGCAGGGAGCACTGATAGCCCTTGACAAAAGAAGTGATGCACCAGAATTAAGCATTCCATTAGAAGCAAAAGGATACTGGGCCAGAGGCAGGTCTGAGGACAAGGCTACAGTGTACATCCAAAGAGCCCATTCAGGAGGCATGCCTTAAGACAGATACATCTACACAATACTTCATGTGGAGACTGAAGCTCCAGTCCTGAACTGAACTGACATTCCTGGATACGTGGACAAAGACCGTCACTCAGGGTCCCAGGTGAAGCTGCTCAGGGCCATTATGACCAGATATAAAGACAGAGAAAAAAAAGTAAATTACCATGTCATCAAACCTTTATAAAGGCTTATTATAAAGAAAACTGCAAAATTAATATGAGATTGCAATTGTAATGATTTGGGGGCAAAAATGTACTTGTCATATTACACACAATTTGTAAAAAAACCTACTGATTCCAAACACAAATCTGGATTTATCTTCTTAGCCCTGAAATCCATTTCCCTGAATTACTTAAGTGGACATTAAAAAGTACATAGAATCCAATGTATCAGATAATTTTTCAACTGACAGGTTTAATTAACTAACACAAATATTGTAATTTATCAGCACTTTTAATAGTGTGACCTTCAACTGTTCCTCAGGGAAAACCAAACATTATAGACAAAGACATTTGTTCTAAAATGACAGTCACTAGTGAAACATTTTCTTTTCAGGATGTATAGACACTGTATTTCCAAAAGAAGCTTAGGTATATTTGGGAAAGTTTAATGCACAACACATTATTCTTGTACTGTGTCTAACAAGAAAACATATTTGACATTTGTAATTCTGTTGCATTGTGAAAGGGGTAAAATAAGGTAGTAGACTGAGTTTCATATTCATACATGATGACAAACAACAGTATTTTGCACTTACATGTTATTTTTTGTTCTTAAGATGTCAAAACTCTGTAAAAACCTGGAATTTATATTGCTATTTTATAGATGGCAATCCAAGCATGTCTGAGGCAGAAAAACAGAATTACACAGGGTGACACAGCTGTTTATGGGAAACCTCATTTCAGTGTATCAGCTGTGTGAGATCAACAGACTGAGAGCAGAAGATAGCTCTTGTGCTAACTTCCACCATGTCCTAGTGGGAATACAACCTTACAGTATGAAGACAAGAGAAATTTGCTATTTTTTTTTCCACTAAGCCAGTGTTTCAAGTCCTCAGAGATGCAGCTATTAGCTATAATACGGTTCTGAGGTATAATATTGGCTGTAGCATGGCAACCAAAAGCTCATGCTTGTTTTACTAAAGGAAAAGTTGGAAGAGGAGATGTTTGCATTTTCTTTTTAATGGTCAGTTAATGAGAATCATTAAAGGAATCAAGATCAGGTCATACAACATTTAATTCTTCATTCCTCTTTAACAGCATTTAGAGTAAGATAACCACCTTCTTTGGAAGAAAATTAGGTAGTGAGCACAAAGGTGATTTGTTTCTTCAGTAACCCTGTAATAGAAGTACAGTTTTCAGCTAACCACTGTCACACAATAGATAGTGAGAAAGAAAACGTCTTGGAAGTATGAAGAAAGTTAAGAATCACATGCCCAGCTGTACTAAGATCTTGGACACTCTCAGTTGCTTTTCTCCAGACACAGAAATGCATTTTGAGGAATGGCTGTGCAAGGAGTTCCAAGATGGTTCCAGCTCCTTCTTCTACAATTATGGCCTCTGGGAGCCCATCAGTTCCTACTCTAACAACTGAGAATATTGTTGATGAATACTTTGGATTCTGAGAGTACTGTGCTATCAGAAATGTTGCACCACTAAGTACCTTACTGTATCAAGTAATCTACATATTTCTAGCATTTTTTCCAAGGACAAAATGTGTTAGCAACTGGAGCTAGTTTAAACATTCAGGGGATCCTGTGTTTAGAAATAAAATGACATGATACATGCTTTGAGATGTTACTCTGAAAACTGATACTCTCAAAATGTCATAGCATAACTAAAAAGCTAAACTATATACATACATTTGACTTACCTGGCTGGACTTTATCCAGAATAGGTCAAGCACAATAAATCAATAAAATAATAACAATACAGTGTTGGACCATACCACTCAAAAGAGAGAATAGAAGACTAAGGCAGACAGTAGTGAATTCATTTTCCTTCCCAGATTTTATTTTACTGCTATGATTTTGAAAATTTAAAATTAAAATATTGTCCTTGGAAATTTTGATATAATTTAATATAGCAAGAAGAAGCCACATTTTATTGTGAAAGTGACAATGTTTCTCCAGTTGTCATAATCACTATACCTAGATAAAAAGATTGGGATTATCATTTGCAAAGTTTGAGTATTTTAGATATAAACTCTCATATATAGTGACAATCATTTGTTGTGATTTCCATTATTCTGACAGATAACTCCTTTTTCATTTAGATCAAGAAACAGTCAAGTTTTTTCTGACCTGTTTGATGTGATCAGCACTGAAGTCCTTGAGTATTGTGTGTTATTAATAAAAACCTCATGGAAAGGCTAAAGAACACAGTTCAGATTTACTGTTTTCTTTTCAATTTGGATAAGCAACCAGATGCTTATCTGGGGTTTATCCAGGCCTATTTAGTCAAGAAATCAACCAGAGAATCTTAAAAGAATGTGTGCACTTACCTGATCTCCGGTACATCCTATTTTCCATCCATTTAATACATTTAAAAATAAGTTGCTATGCCATAAACTCACAGATCTGAGATTTCAGAGCAGCTCACCTATTTCAGTTAACCCCTATCATCACACTTCTGTGTCATGGAAATGTTTTACTTTCATTTTGCAAAAATGTTGAGCATTTTTCCTACATATAAACAAGTAGGTGCAAACAGAAAACTGAGAAGTGTATACACACA
Source organism: Galbula dea (assembly GCA_013399015.1). NCBI lineage: Eukaryota > Metazoa > Chordata > Aves > Piciformes > Galbulidae > Galbula > Galbula dea. The sequence goes on along the minus strand of VWZX01005355.1, from coordinate 1,745,072 downwards.
GCACTTCTCAGTTTCCAGTAACAACTGCAAAATTTCTTCTGCCTCAAATAAGCCTTGTATTTTTATTTTCCTTAGATTAACTCCTAAAGTCATTGTAATCTTTGTGTTTGTGTTTATAAATAGGAAAACAAGTTGCCTACTTGTAAACAGTGAAAATATTGTGGTTGCACAGCATCAAGGCTTTCTCTCTTTGCTACTCTGCCCCTGCAATGAATAGGCCAAGGGTGGGGAAGAATTTGGGATGGGACACAACCTGGACACAGATTGGCCAAAGGAATATTCCATGCCATATAGGATTCTGTTCAGCAATAAAAATTGAGAAGAATTTTTTTTGTGGGGTACAAGTCATTGCTCAGAGACTGGATAGAATTTAGTCTACATGTGAAGGGTGGTGAGTGACTGCTTTTCATCATTTCTTAATTTTTTTCCCTTCCTTCCTCTTTACTTTGTTTATTAAACTGTCTTTATTTCAACCCATAAGTTAATACACTTCTGCTCTTCCTATTCTCTCCCTTATCCCTCTGGAGGTGATCAGGCATCTGTGTGGTGCCTAGCAGTTGACCAGGGTCAATCCACTACAGCTGGCATTAGACATTTAATTGTCTTTACATCAAAGAGGCATTTCTTACTATCTCAGTTCCTCCACATCCTGTGCACTGGTCTGTGGTTCTTTCCTCTCCAGCTTCCAGCTTTATCATCAGTTTTACCCTTAGTGCATGCTGAAATCTGATATTTAAATTCAACACATATAGCAAATCTGAGTTGTACCAAAACTGTCAGGAAACAGAGATTATGAGGATGAATTTAATCTTGTAATTCTATTGCCTTAGTCCAGGAATATCTTGGAAACCTTCTTCATGTATGATTTTCTTAGTGAAGTACTATTGTTGTAGTCAGTAACTTAATAGAAGAGGCATCAACAATCAGGACAAAAAACCTCAGAAAAAAATACCATACACAATTTATATGATAACAAACATAAAGGACAGCTTAAGCTTTTACTTGAGACAAATGTTATCTTTCATTTAAAGAAGTACTACAGAGTGCCAGATTGTCTCAAGACCTCTTCTCATAAAAGCCACTGGATTTCAGATGAGAGCAAGAAAACACACAGACACAGAGATAGACATAGAAATAGAGAATAATTGAGTGAAGGCTATAAGGGATTCAGCAGAATGATAGGACAATAAAGATATAAATCCAGTTTCTCCTAACAGCTGGTTCTTCTGTAGGTGATTAAACAAAAAATCTCCACACAGCACTATGAGAAAAGTACATTTTTAAAAATGAGAATGATGTAGAATTCAGGATGGCAAATCCAGATATATGATCCCTCAGAACCTGTCCAAGCTCTAGGCACTTCCACATTGATGGCTGTGCATTCAGGAATGGTTGTTATCCTGGCCTCTAAGCCAGACTGAGCCTGAAAGGATCCTTAGACTAGGTGTTAATTTGCCTAAGTCCTAGGGAAGGCTTAACCTGGTAGTCATGCACAAAATGTGCATATCCCACACCAGCCATGATCCATACAATATGCTGGCAACACACATACATAAATTTCCATTCACAACAGGGGAAAATAAAACCCAAACCAGAAAAAAAGTACAGAGATTATGCTTTCACCTAATTGTTCTTGTACTGTAATCTGGCCAGGGTTTACTGCATTCCTTACACTGAAAGCATTCAACAAGTGAAAACAAGCTCAGTGCTGATCTCTTCTCCAAAAAGTGTTTGTTTTCTTTGTTGTTTTTCATTGGTTGGTTGGTTGGTTGGTTTTTCAGCCAGTGACACTTCTAAAATGTCTCAGAGGCAGAATCCAACATGGTTACTCATCTCCTTTTCAGGAAGATACACAGAACCTGAGCTAGAAAGCTATGCATCTTTTTTTCCACCATGGTGAACAGTTGATTGTTTTCTAGAAAGCTACAAAGAGGTGCTTTCAATACCTTAACTTCACTAACCAATTCTGTGGTTAGGGCATCCCTTTGGAAAATGGAATTTGTGAATGCTAATGCAGGAAGGATAACAGGGCAGTTCTTCCTTCAAATCTGTGCTTTTCTAAGCATCCAATTTTTTGGTAAAGAAAAAATGGGGCACCATCAGTCTTATTTGAAAATGAGAGCTCAATCTTCAAAGTAGTTTATTTTTTAGGAGAAGGCTTGAGACTTTAGATCTCTAACAAGAGCTGCCTCCCTAGGTGCCTCCCTAGGCCTCCTGGTAAGTGTCTGTACTATGAAAGGGCATGGAATGTAAGACTGAGCCATGAACCTGTCATTTAACCAAGTCACTTACAAACGACTTTCAGGCAACCCGAAGGCTGTTAACCCCCTTTCTGAAGCACTTTTCCCCACAGGCTTCATGGGGAAGCTCCTAAGCTCAGCATAGGACACCCGGTCAAGCATGAGGCACCAAAAGAGATCTTTCTGCATTGAAGTCATCTCTGGAAAGCAGCATACAACCCTTTAAGTTTGCACTTGCATACAGGAACAAAAACACATTATAAATCAGTGTTTTTTAAAGTGTGTGGTAGCAGATAATGAAAAAGTACAAACAAATAATGAGAGGGAGATAAGTGGCACTAAAATACTCATTACAATTATAAGTATCAGAGGCAGTATATCATTTCCTTTTCTTTCCCTGTGTTGTAAGAAATTCTTTAGGAGACATTGCTCTTCTTAGTAGATATGAGAAAGTATAAACTGAGTGTGAGGGAAGAAAATGGAGACAAATTATGCACAATACATAAACTACTAGTGAGGTTGTAGTGTACCAAGGTGAAGGGGAGTCTCACCATGGTGGAGGTATTATGAAACCAAACTTATGTTTATCATATTAATAATAATATAGTGAAAACTGGCCAAAGGCAAAATCATGGAAGCAGAGAATTTACCTTCTAAGCAATGTTTTTATAAGACATACCAATGTTAGGTCAATATTATTGTGTTCCCAGAAAGTGGGCCTGAGGACTGTTTAACATGACCTTCTGTTAAAGAAATGTGTTGAATATCATGTGAGAAAGAAGCTGCCATAGGATTCCACCTAAGTGCTCCAGGGCCTGTACAGATTACTTTTTTAGAGAGCTCTAAATGTTTGTTCACTTCTAGGAAGAATTTAAGCTTGAACACTATCCTCTAGTTTTCTTTGAACTAGACTGCATTCTGTAATTTATGAAGTGATTTTTCATTCAAAATCTAGTTAAGCTCTTTGCAAAGCTCTGCTACCTTATAAAGCAAAAAGCTGGAATGAGGATTGCCTGGACAGAGTTTTGAAAAGACTTCATTGCAGAGATTAAATGAATCAATCCTCAAAACACAACCCAGAAGTTAAGTCTGCCTCTAAGATGCTGGAGTGATTCTGAGCAGCAGGGTAAGCTGAAAGCAGCTACTTTCAAGATGGAAAAAAATCTGAAACAGAGAAGAGCAATGCAATTACCTGGGCTTGGTGGGATATATTCAGCCTCTGAAGGGCACTAATTCAGCCATGCACATGACATCTAGGATGCAGCTCTTGAGAGCAATGCAAAGTTGCAGAATAATGAACTACTTTACATAAGTGGCCTTTGCCTCTGTGATGGTTTGGATTAGAACAGAATTAATTCTGTTCAGTAACTGTATTTTCTAAAAGATATTCCACCACCACATACATAGTACTGTTATTAGTTATCCCCCCCACACACACACACCTTNGCCTCCTATGATAAAGAATCAGTTTGGTTTTTACTGGGCTTTCTGATGGAAGATGTGATGCGCTTTGGGAATTTCCTGTTGATTTCCATGAGAAAATACATAAATTTATTTTTCTCAATAACTGAAGCTTAAGAAAAGCAGTTAATGACACAACAATTGAAGGTACAGCAAAAGTGTTTTAGCTAAACAAAAAAAGTTAAATCTTATGGCTATATCTTGAACATATTAAAGCATTTTTCTGCTTCTGAAACACCTCCTTTTGTGAGTGCTTTCCCTTTAGCAGTTTAAGAAAACCTAAAAGTCTGGGGTTTTTTCCACACTTTTTCTACTGCTTAGAATTAAGAAAAAAATGCCAAAGGAAGAAAACTATTTTTTACTTGGGCAGATATAATATTGCAGCATAGCGTTTTAGTTAAAGAAAACAGCTTATCTATGATGACATTACAGGTTAATTTTCAAGCAGAACAAACCTTGTCATGCCTTGAACTTGAGAGTCCCTAGTACAAACAATTTCTTCCAGTTTGCTCTAAACCACTCTCTGAGTATACTTTATTTGTATGAAAGATCCTCACCAGATGATGTGTTTAACAAATCCATAATAATTTAATGTATTTAGATATAAATGTATGATTTTTGCATTGGCACAGTTGTCCATTATCTTAACATTCCTCATACATTCAACAGGTTTTTCATGCAAGGTGATGAAATGTAAGGTACAATACCTACACAACAATAGAAAGCACAAAAAAGTTCACTGCCAAGTTAGAACAATACAATGTATTCATCAGAATTTCAGTATTTCAGTTGGAAACTGAATGTTGTTGATTCACTCTTATTTTCCCTAAAGTTTTAAAGAACCATACCTGTATTACACAACTTCTGGAAACTGTCACTTTAAAGTCAATTTCCAAACCATGAAATCTGATTATTTAAGGAAGGTGCTCTGCATGTATGTTTGCATGCTTGAAAGAGCTAATGGAAAGCTTCTATTAAGATCTATTTAATGTCCCCTACATTATTACTTATACAGCACTATAAATGTATGAGACATTTGCAGATTAATAAAACAGAGAAGAAGCTCACAACTTAAGGGAAAAAGCTTTTTGACTTTGCATCTTAGCAACATCATCTCTGTATGTAGTCAAAGGGAAAACATCTCCTTCATTGCCTTTGGGGAAAAATAGCTTGTGCCATTAAATTGCAAGCAAAGACCCTTACTCCCTTATTGTTGGCAGGACTCTGCAGGCTGCCAACTTGTGGGGCAGCATCAGCATGCACAGTCCATTTATTCTCTTCAACCAATTGTAAAAATGAAAGGGAAAAGGCAGGAGTAACCTTTAATGTATTATCTTTATACCAAAGCATATATAACCTAAAGGTTTTATGTCCCTTTATTTCCTCCATCCCCATTTATCTAGGAAAAAAACCCCTATAATCTTCCTTCAATTCACTTAATTTTTTATCATTCAGAACTTCTTAAATACTTTAAGGAATGGAATATTATTTTCATCTTCCCAATACAAGGCCCAAGCATAAAAATATCTTTTCAATCTTAGCCAATGAATTATTCATGATCCCCCAGGCAGTGTGCTCCATATCATGAAATAAATAACTGTATTTGATAACGTCATTATCAAAGAAAGCAGTTTTCTTGATGTGAACAGAGCATTAAAGATAGACTTATCAGTGCTCTTTTCACTCTGATCCCTGTCCACAGTACCAAGAGGAGACCCATATCTGTACCACTATCTTGAGGAAGTACTTCTAGTGGGCAATTTTCAAAAGGAGATTAAAAGGGGGGAAGATGGGAGGACCTGCCAAGATTCTTGTTTCATCCAGGCAAAGTACTACAGCCTTTGCCATCAGAACAAAAGAAGGGTACCTTATGAGTGCATGAAGTTTTCATGGTTTAATGCATAAGAAGGGCTTCTTTTGGTGCAAATTTGATGGAACTAAGGCTGAATTTACCTATGTGGGCACGATGTAGATTGCACAGTTTGAAACATGAACACAAGACCCTGTAGCACGTAGGGTGTTTGGGCCACGAAACTATTTCACACTTGATGGGCTACAGAGAAGAGATGAGGATGCAGTGTTTTGGAGATACAATGAAGCCAAGTAGGTGAGAAACTGACCCTTAGTGCACTGCATTAGTCATTAAGCAGTCAATCAGTATTTCTGTTACAGTATTATCGTTAAGATGAAAGTTTGACTTCTTTTAATTTTCTTTTAAATTACATCAGAACGTTTTTCCTTTCATGTAAAAATGTTTGGGGTTTTTTTGAAGTACAGGAGTGAGAGAGTGGAGGAAAGGACATCAAGCAAAAGGAAACAAATTGGATTAGAAAAATATGAAGCTGTTTCTAAAGAAAGGGCTATACTAATTACCTGATTAACTTCATTTAGCATTTCTCTTTAGCCATAAATAAATGTACACTTTAGTTAGACAGGTACTTAGACACTTATGTACAGAAAAAATTACCTCTTTCCAAATATGAATATATTTACAGATGAAAGACAGAAAACTGGGTAGACAGAGTAGCAACCTAGCTGAACAAATGCCAAAGAAATTCACACTATTTTGTAATCAAAAAAAGGAGGGTTTGCCTGTCTCTTCATTTACATTTGCTCTGTCAATACTTCCTCATACTTTCAGTCCAAGGATAGGAAATGGTAATAACAGAATACAGTGTCATTATCTGTAATATTTTTGTTCTCTATTTCTAGAATCTCATGATCCTACAGGATTTCCTCCCTGTATCCTTCTCAAAAACATAAAAAACACTAGCAACAGACTGAATCTTCAACTGTGTATTCAAACATTTTGAGTTCATACAGAGTGCCTGCAGGATGCATTGAATTCTTACATTCATTTAATTTGTTTGCACTGACAGTCTTAGGCTCAGCAGTTTGTTCCAGGGTCAAAATTTTTGAGTAAAGCCAATATGGCAACTAATGTAGATGTACTGCTGGAATACCTGTGCAAATGCTGTACATTTCCAGAAACGTGGTTGAGTATTAAAAAAATTAACTTTCATTGCAGTCCACTTTATTCATTCTGAATGCTCATACAGTACCTGTAATTCCTTCTGTGACCTACAGCTCTACACGAATCTGACACTCAGAGACCCAGAGTACTTGCAAACTCATTTGCAAACTCAAACAGAGTTTGCAGAGACCCAGAGTACTTTGCAAACTCAAACTTAAACTCAAAGACCAGCAACGCCTCTTGACGTTGACCACATTATATAGGTAAGAGTTAAGTAGATAAGGTAGCAACCACAAGACTTGATCACAAAGACTTGTGTGATAAAGTGAAACTTGGAATTTAGATGTTTAAATGCAAGTTCTACCACCCTGAAAAAATAACCATTCCACTTTTGTCTGACTTAGAGATACTGACTGTGCAGTGACTTCCCTGTTATTCTATAGTTTTAATGCATTTATCCAAAGACTACTGAAGGTAAAACACGTAAATTGCTGTTTGAATAGAATCTTGAACAAAGCATTTTTTCATTCAGGTGAATGCCTGAACCACTAAGCTAGAGTGATGCTTCTCTTGTGTTCACTTTTGATACATTATTCTTCGGCTTTGTGTTGTGCATTGTCACAGTTTCAATGAGAAAAGATAAAAAGTGCCATTGCCTTGCATAACCTGTTGGTTTAGTTAAAGGACATTGTGAAGCTAGTCATACCAAAGTAGGAAATGAAGCCAGTTCTATTCTCTCTGGGTGAATAACTTGATTGCATAAAAGATGGGGAGATTTTGTGCCTTGAATCCTTTTATGGAAGTAATCAAAGTTATTAAACTACTCTCTCTTTAAATTTTTAATTGTGACTCAGTAACAATAAAGATACAACAAATACAGTGATTGGTTTTATTTTCCTTAGCTATTAATTCCCTTTCTGCAGAAAAAAAACCCCAAAAAGACAGGTGTCTTCACAAAAAGGATGCCTGATCACCAGAGAAAAAAAGACATCATGGAAGGCACTTGTTGCTGACAAGAAAACAGGTTGTAATGCAGCAAGTGCTTTGGCAAACCATGAGGACCACATGGGGTGTGTCAAAATGCACCCAGCAGAAGAATTCTGTCTGCAAGCAGCCTGCGTACAGGCAATTATATTACAGACACTGGCACCAAGGGACAAAATCAACCTCAGAGGAGTGAATCAACAAGAGCTCAAGACACATGTTGTGAAATTGCCCCAAGAAATAGGCAAGCAGCCAATAAAGCATAAGGCAGCATGGTCAGAAACGAGTTGTGTCATGGCCTAACATACTGGATGAAGAAAAATCAGAAGAAGCAGCTCCTTCCCTGTCTCAAAGTCTGAGGCAAAGGACAAAAGTATTTCCCATCTGTCTTTTTCTTTGAGAGTCTGAGTATTTATAATATGGTTATCACACAAAAGAAATTATTCATCTCTTGATTGAAGTCATCCTGAGAACAGTGAGCTCCATAAAATCAGTTAATACTTGTAGTAAGAATCTAAGTATTTTAAACATCTCTTCAGAGAAAATGCAGGGGGAAACTGATTGAAAGGTAAACATTTGCTATATTTTATAGTAGAAATTTGAATTTAGCAAAGGTATCTCACTGTTATAGAACTACAACACAGTTAATATCAATTAATTCTTCAATGAATTCTGTAGTTTCAAATCAACACTATAAAAAGGAAATGTTAAACATTGTATAAAAAAACCTATGTAGTTCTTCAGAATTGTAGAATGCTGACATACTTTCAGGGACAAGTCTGTAATGAGAGAGCTCTATGAAGCCATAATTTCTTAGGTTTGTTTGGTTAGGGGTTTTTACATCTAAATTATCAATTTTTACTCTGGATAGATTAATATTTTGAATGTACATTACACATAAATCCACATATAAATTTCTGGGGGTTTTTTCCTCCAATTTCTTTATTGACTGATGGACAAAATACACTGGGTTAAGCAGGAAAACTGATACTGTTATATCTTACTGTTTAAAAAGGAAGGAAAGGTTTGGGAAGGGGTAGTAGAAATAAAAATCTTATGCTTTCTATGTGTGATGTTTTTCTTGAATAGAATAGTAAACTAAACCCCACATTTGTTATCAAGTTGCAATGAAAAGATGGAGACTTTCTAATCTCACAAATGGGCAAAATGACTCAGTGTGCAGTTCAAAGCTCTCAGAAACAACTTTAATGCTGCATGCTGTATACCTGTCCAAGTTTAAGGCTGTTTGCACTGACTGAACTGTCATTTTGTGAAAAAGCAGAACTAAGAACAACATACCAGAAAAAATGTTTGTCTTTAACGCAACATTGTCTGACAGGGAAGTGAGGGGAGGGAAAACAAGGGAACTGTTCCTTCAATATGGGGAAAGTGAAAAATCCCTTTAAAATTTCAAGCCATTGAACACCAACAGCCAGAAGAAACAGGCTGTGCAAAGGCTATCTTTGCATGCATTTCAGGCAGAAGGAGGAATATTTACACCTAGTGATGCTGCGTGTGCCTCAGAAATGGAATTATTGCTTGCAACAGCTGCTGTGTTCTGCATGCAAGCCAGAAGGCTCCTTTGTCCAAGGTCAGTTCCTCTTTCTAATTCTTATTATTCTCAAAGCAGCAGTCCAGCTCATTGATACGGTGAACGAGTCATGTCAGATGATTGGCAAGTGTCTCACCAGCAGGAAGGTAGCTGATAAGCTTCTTAAGCAGTGAGCTCTGGCAAGCAGGAAGCACTGGAGCCAGCGCAAGGAAGTTACCCTTAAAATTGCTTTGCTCAGCCTTCAACCTCAGAAGTCTAATTAGAAGTTGTTGAAAGGAAGAGTCTCTGGTGTGCATTTTTCTACAGACAAAACTCAGGAAACATGTTGCTTGGGCGGCAGCAAACAGACAGGGAGATAAATGTTTAAAAGCGACCATAAAAATATCAGACAGTTCATGAGTATGAGAGTAGAAAAAAACAGACTAAGATAAGTGGTCACTGAAAGGTTTTGAAGCAGCCTGGGACAGGTCCCAGTGGAAAAGCAGCAGGCAAACAGGCAAGCTATGCAAATGAATATTGTCAATTTAAACATTTTCTATTTGTGGAACCTGATCAGGCCCAGAGAAAGGAATGCAGCGTAATGAGGATTATCATATTTCTCCACATGATGTATTGGATAGAAAGAACGCTAACAGACCTTCTCTTTATAGTGATCTAATCATTTAGACAGGCACTCTCATTCTTTATGGGAAAGACAAAGCATATTAAATTAGGAGCATCAGATTGAGCTAATGATAGGATGGCAGTGTGAACACAGAAAGGCTCGGAGATGTAAATGTATGATCTGCTAAGGTTATTAAAATAACATCCACTTGAGTCTTCTCTCTCCCTACCCTGAAGTAGTGATGATGGTTGCACCCTCATACAATTATGAGATCTCTAGACTCATGAAGGCACCCAAATTATTCTAAAAAGCATCTCTAGATAAGCATTTGTGAGTATGTATCTATATATATATATATGTTACAAGCTCTGATTATCAGATTGTTTTCAATATAATTCAAAAGATGTTTTATGACTTAGGCTTTCTCTTCCTCTGTGCATGCTACTACCAGAACACACCCCTTCTCCTCATTAAGAAATCTCATTTCTATACCCAAGAACAATTCCTTGGGGATACAGATGTTAGCTATCTATGGATGGTTTTGGAGCTCCCTTCCACCAATGGCAAATAGAGATTTGTAGCTAACACTGTTGCTGGTGAAAAATCATGACATACCTAGTTAAACATCCAAAGCACACATCGAGTACCTTGCTCCACTGTGCAGACAAACACACCCACAGATGACACCAGATAGTCTAAATTATGCATTTTTGTCTCAAAGCTAATTATTAGTGTAGTCACTTAAGTTCATTATAGCTGCTACTGGCAGTGAATCTGTCTTATTATGGTCCTTACCATAAATTTCAGTTGCCCACAGATTCTTAGAAGAAATGCCCCTCCCTAGCAGCTGCTACCTTCCCTTTTCATAAAAGCAAGAGGTCTTCACAAGGGAGAGCATGAGCACCACCAGCCCCAGCTCCATTCACTCTGTAGCACTGATGTCCATGATCCTAGGCAGAGGATCAGCTGTCAGACTCCCCAGGATCCTCCCTGCAACTGTGGGCTAGGGAGTAGGAACTTATCCTATTTAGTGACTGCTTGACGAGAATGCTAGAGAATTACTCTGGCATGCAGTGGATCACTGTGCATTAGTGACCTATCAGTGGAATTAGCAGTTTGCAGTTTAAGTACTAGTGCTCCCATACACACCTCCTTTTTCACTCCCCTGCTGATGGCACAGAGACACTCTACAGCCCTCCGAGGTTAACTTCAATGCATAGGCACAGCAGGGGGAACTAAAGACTGGGAGAAGGAATTATCTCTGAATTCCCATCTTGTGTGGGTAGATACATAAAAGCTGTAGACATAGACATGTATATATGCATAGATATGCATATATCTATATGTAAAATAAATGTATCAAAAATATGAATCATAAATAGAATTTCACAAGACAGTCCTGTGCTGTAATTTGTGGAGTATATGTCACAGACACAATAGAGAGTTAAAGCTTAGAAGCATTATGGGCTGTCATGTCAAATCATACTTAGAGAGCTGTAATATGTGGATTACAGATACATTAAACCATACTCTCCCCTGACTATTATGTCAATGGGACTTTGCATATTTGAATAATACTACAGTGTATAATCCTAGTACTACACCATGCATGCACAATAGGTTTGAATATACCTGAAATGAGTAGAAGTCCATATTATTTGTCAAAACACTAACAATTTTTAGTGCATATCTAGAAGGACAGATGTTATTTTTTATGAGCTTCCTTTAAACAAAATTTATCACAAATACACATTTATAATAAAAACCTATACGTTTTTCAATGAAATGAAACAACATATTTCTTTCCCCATTTTCTTTTAATTTTCAGATCACTGCTTCAGTGCACTGGAGTTGGACTGAAGATCTGAAAACAACTGAAGTATCTTAACTATTTATTTTCCTCTCTGTCCTGCAAATGGGTCCTTGCTGCTCCTAATTACTGATCTACCCTTTCATCTTCTCAAGGGAAATTCAATCTTTCTACATCTCTTCCTAGTGATGCTCCCTCTCTCAATCATTTATTGAATTTCAGCACCTCCCTCCCACCATAAATTCTTGTTCCCCACACATTCACTAAGAACACACTTGTGCCTATCTTACTTCCCCTGTACTTATTGAATTGTTCCTTCCAATGTGTTAAGAACAGAACATACAGTGGAGAAGTCAATGAAACAAAACCAAACAGAACTGTTCAGTGGAAACTATCATTCCTGCAAAATGGATTAAGAAGTGTTATGTCTGCTTTAGTAGTTTCTACTAGGTAATAAGAGCTATTGAGCAAAGCAGCAGCTGCCGAAACCTTATGTCCATATTATGTCATATCATAGAATCATAGAATGGTTTGAGATGGAAGCAGCTTTAAAGATCATCTAGTTCCAGCCTCTCCCTCATGGGCAGGTACACCTTCCACTAGATCTGGTTGATCCATGCAACCTGGCCTTGAGCATTTCCATGGAGGAGGCATCCACAGCTTCTCTGGGCTTCAGTGCCTCACTACCCTCATAGTAACGAATTTCTTCCTAATATGTAGTCTAAATCAAATCTTCTAATCTAAACTTGAGATTTACTTCAGACTAAAGCCACAATCTTGTGCCTTTTACTGACTGCCACATAGCAGTTGGAATGATTTTGATTAATTTCATCCAAAAATAATTAATTTTATGCACTCTTAAATCACTCCATGTTGTGAACCATGATGGTTACAGTTCAACAATTTACACCAAAAGTCTTTCTGATCTGAGTTAAAAGTTAGTGTAGATGCATACATACCAAAAATGGTGATTTCCTACTAGAATCACTGCAGTTAACTTTGGGCACCAACTGAAGTGTCAAAAAATTGTGAGTGTAGTGGTCAGAAATCCTTCTCTTTTCAAAGCTTAGAGAAATAGAGCTTTCCAGAGAATAAATTGGTAGAAGGACCAGTGGAGCATGCTACAACTTGATATTGTTTGTGTAAAGAATTCAAAAAGGTTTAGAGGTTTATAAGAACACCATGACTATCTGGAGCTTGTGTGTGGCACAAAACAAGATAAGTTTCAATCTTGAAACAATTTCTAACTTTTAGGAAATACATGGGACTTGGATGGGAGCAGTTTATACAGGTTTGGCTCCCACAGGATTCTTGCACTTTTGTATCTACAATAGATATCCACTGTGGAGCTGGTTCTGGACTAGAGAGATCATAAATCTGATCTCACAGTGAAATTCTAATCTGTATGTGTCATCTATTCCACCCTTCAAGAGTAGAAGGTCATTCTCAGCCTGAATCTCAACCACAGCTCTGCAGTAAAAACTGCCTTCAGAATAAAAACCATTTTCTTCTTTCCCTGGTGTTTCTTTCTGTCTTTTTGCTCTGCTGTTCTGTCTTCATACACCCCTTTGCTTTTTTTTTTTCTTTTCTTATAGTCCACAAAATCCTGTTTCCTCCTGTAGTCCCATATTTATATCAGCATCTGTTGATTTTTCTATTTTTCTATTACTTATCTCCTCTAGTTTCTTTCATCTCTAATTCTGGATTTCCTTTCTGCCCTTTTCTTCCCTTGAGAGATAATGTCAATCTATGATTACTCTGGGGTTTATAACTTTTTGTTAAAGAAGGAGAGGCTCAAGAGTGCTTGCTTTTTTTTTTTTTTTTTTTTTTTTTGAAGCCATAAAGACCATTTCTTTTTCTGTAGTTTTAAAATCATAGAATTATAAAATCATAGAATTCTTTGGGTTGGAAGGGACCTTTAAATGTTATGCAGTCCAACCACCCTGCAGTAAGCAGTGACACCTTTAACTAGATCAGGTTGCTCAGAGCCCCATCCAATCTGACCCTGAATGTTTCCAGGGATGGGGCATCTACCACCTCTGGGCAACCTGTTCCAGTGTTTCACTACCCTCATTGTAAAACATTTCTTCCTTATATCTCATCAAAATCTACTCTCTTTTAAAGTTCTTTCTAATTCTTAACCTTAATTCTTTATTATTTTCCCTTTTTAATGGATGATTTAACACAGGTTTCATACCTGATTCTATACCCTTCAACTCATGTGAAAATACAGTCTGAAGGAAAGCTGAAAGCTTAAGCCTTAATGCTTAACTGCCTGGTTTATTTTCTGATATTGGATTAGTTGCTCAGTTATGTTAGAGACTTTGATCAGTATTTTCTCTGCATTCTCTATCTGGATGAATAAATTCAACATGGCTCTGTGCTTGGTGGGTTTTGCTGTTTTGGATTTTGGTTTGGTTTTTTTCCCCCTGTATATATGGGAAATAAGTATCATAATAAATCAGTTATTAAGATAATCATCCTGTGCTTTTCTTTTCCCTTCCTGCAGAGATAAAGTCTGTGATAGTTTAGCTATCAAGTTCTCTGTTCATAGCTTGTCCCCCTGTATGTGATTTGAAGCCACTGAACAGTATATGCACTAAAGCTGAGTGCTTTTTTTTTTCCTTTAAAAAAAATTGGTTTAGTTTTGGCTATTTTCATAAACAATGTAATTTATTCCACCAAGTCTCCATAACCCTTTAATTTACAGTACAGCAATGAAACGTTCAGGCTTCAGGAGAAAATTGCTCCTGGGGAAAAAAGTCAAACCTTCTGCCCTGTTATATGATACCAGAGTTTAATGAGTATGTAAAGTATCAAATTAAAAAATGTTAGCAGTTTATTATAGCTGAGCAATCACTGAATGAGAAACAGGTTTCCCTTTCATTGAGCATTAAGGACATGACCCGAGGCTGATAAGCACACTGCTGCCTCAGATTCAACATTTGATTTAGGGCTGGAGTAGTTGCTAGCCAAAAATCAACCTAGGTTTTGTTTGTTTGTTTAATCAATAATTTTAGAAGCTGCTTATAGGAAAGAAATATTGTAATGAATTAAGAAATTAACTAGGTATAAGTTATGCATTTACATTCATCATACTCAGTTTTTCTCCAAGCTACTGCAATACAAATCATCCTTTGAAGACAGCTAGACCCTATACAACAATTCCTTATGGTTGTTTATATTTCAGCACAGTTCTGCATGCTTTTGGTGGCCATTTGTCTTCTCTGACATGTCTTCTTCAGTGCCTGCAATATATGTTGTTAATGGAGAAATTAACAATTAATTATGGAGAATGGAGGCAATGCCCTTTAATTTCTATGAGCTACCCAAAGCCACCTTGCAAGGTTTGTGTAGTTCTTTCCTTCTGTCAGGACTCCCAGGTATTCTTTTACTGTGTTCACAGGAGTACAACATTTTGTTAAGACATAGTCCCCAGCACCAGGACACATTTCCATGTGAAGAGCTCAGCCACAATCCTATGGATGCCATAAGACTACAGCTTGCATAAGACAGCATCAGTCGTCACTGTATCTTCCATATGGTCAAGTATGCAGAATTTTTTTGCACCAGTAAGGATGTGTGAGGTTACTGGCATGTGACCAGGTCCTGTTTGATAGGAAGTTGGGGTATGTTGAAGGAGCACTATTAAACATAAACCTTAGAAGCAGTCATAGGTCCCCCAGGTTTCTGCTTTTATACCCTGCACTGCTGCTTTGTAGAGTCTGAGACCCTCAGAAACCTTGAGCAGTCTCTTCTCCTACTTAGTGATGTGTCAGGATGTCAGCTCCTGCATTGGTGGGAGTCAAGAACAGGCCTGGTGAGGGCAAGAAGGGTGAGACACAGCCCTGTGGCAGGACCATGAGGACAGGGTCTGGAGCCATGGTGTGAGGTCACAAACAGGGCAGTGAGGCAGCAGGGCTGGAGCTGGGGCCAAGACCCGGGAACACTGCGGTTGACAGCAGCTCCCAAGGCTGAGGGTGGCTAGGTTACAACCTCCTCCATGCCCACAGTGCTGCCCAGGAGCCTTTCCCCAGGATCAGCAGTGGCAAGCATCTGTTCCCCACTGGTCCTGAACCCCAGCAGCCAAAACTCACAACAGCAGACCCACAGGTCCCACAGCAATTCTCACTCAAGATGTGTTCCTCTCCATCTTGCCTCCACAGATTTGTCTACCACCATGCTTTAGAGAAAGACTGCACTCCATACACCAAAGTTAATGTATTATACACAAGCAGATTTTTGAGTTAGCAAAGAATAACAAATCATAAGTAGGGCTATAAGAAAATCAAGCAAGCAGACATTTCCCTTCCACACAGTTAATTTAAAGGTTTTGTGAAAATTCAATTGGAGTTTAGAATAACTAGGACATAACATTCCTAACACATTTTTCTTTCAATTAACTCATCCTTAATGCTAGGAATTGATGTTAGTTTTAATACAGTTGCTTTTTTTCCCCACTTGTGTCTAATGGAATTGTACTACAGAATGAACTAGAAAAGAGCTAATATGAGATGCATCATCTGGAAAGGTAAATTTCTGAGAAAAACATTAACAAGCAAGAAATATGGATTCTGAATAAAAATATAATCTCAGCCTTAATTACATTTATTGACACAATAGTAATATTGTTCCCATTTCTTAGGTTTCATCCCTGACTGCTGTGATCACAATGAGCCCACAGTACAATTTGTTTGCCCACACTTTATTGCATTTTCCATGTAAGTAATCCCTGTTCTGTTGCATTGTCCTTCCTGATGCACTCTAATAGAGAAGCAGAAATACTGATACAGAGCAGGGCAATGATTTCTTGACTCCCTCCTTGTGATTTCTAATCTGTTCAGCCATGATATTTTCCACAAATTTTGTTCATTTTTCTTTCTATTTAAAAAGTTCTCCTTTTTTGTTTTAATATTAGTTTTCCTTCTGCTTAGTGTAGCTGTAGATGTCATCATTTATAACACAGCAGTATCAAAAAGCTGGGCCAGAATCTGTATCATAGTGGTTGGGGTTGCAGAAACCCAGGGTAAAAATGGTATTTACACCAAAAGGATAACCTTTCTTATGGTCCTGGTGAAATAAGTTTTCCCAATGAGAAAAGAAATGGCATTTGGAAATTAAGAATCTTGGTTGCTCTTCACTGTCCAGTTTTTTAAAGGGATTTGGTCATATTTTGAGCTTAAAAAAAGGGAGAAGAAATTTCTTTCAACTTTACTTGTAATGAGCAATAAGAATTTACTGTTGTACAGGTTTTAAGTCAGAACAAAATGTATTTTGGCAGAACACTAGCATTCTTTCTCCCTACTCCCTAACCCCCAAAACTCCTGCCTAAACTCCCTTTTCACAGTCTGTTTGAACTTGAGCTTTCATTATGCTGTTTGTGAAATGCTGTACTCCATCTTTACTGCAGACTTGGGATAGGAGTAATACCTTTGCCTCTTCCAAGTTTACACACTGCATGCTCAGACAGTACTGGACCCTTTTGATCCTTTTTATATAAATGCATCACTAGTAGGCTGCTCTGGGCTCTCTTTTTCTTCTTTCCCATGTGTGTCAGCCACAGTCCAGCCCACTTGTGTTTCTCAGAAACTGTAGATAGTGTTTTGTTATGCTTGGGTCCCTTTCAGTGTAGTATTTTTCTTTGCCATGTGCTAGTCAGTATCTTTTTCATAACCAATGAATGTCACTCACATTGGCAGTTTATTTTCATTCATCTTTACCAAAAATTCATTAATCACTGAAGGAGTTCTCCATAGAGCATCCTGATTAATAGCCTCTCTGCTTTCTGGTTGACTGGGAAATTTCTGTTGCAGTTGGTGAATTTTATCAGTCATTTAAGAATAGAATCTTAGAAATCACAGAACTGAAGTTATCACATAGTCCTACCTGCATACAGACAATTTAAAGCAACTTAGAGAAACACTGAAAGAGTATTTCTTGCCTCTTCAAACAAACAAACCAACCAACACATTAACAGCCAATGTAAGCATTTTGTTGTATTGCTTCACTAACCTTTGACTTTCAAATATTTCCCCAGTAACTGAACTAATTATTTACTGAAAATGCAGCTGGTTTCTCTCTGTCTTAGACCTTATGGCCACAGAAAAAAAATCATTCACTACTCTCATTATAACTGCCTTCTACCTTTTGCTACATCCTGTCCCTTATTCTTCTACCTGTTAAACCAAATAAATGCAATTAGTTCAACCTTTCCTTTTCTTCATGGGTCTCTTTTTTGTATATTACTTATTATTCTGACTGCTGTCTCCAACTTATCACAGTCTTCTGTAAACCATGTTGGTGGACTTTGTTCAAGCCACAGATCCACTAAAGCCATGGAGAACCAGGAAAAAAATCACTTTCTATGTTTTATATCCAACACTCATTTCATTCCAGAATGAGATTTTCCTGTTTTGCAGCAGGATCACACTAATGACTTATATTCATTTTTAGATCTGTCATAAGCCTTTTCCATCCAGCTACATAGCCAGCTAGAACCTATTTTAAATGTGTATCTTATTTCTTCTTTTTAATGAAATGATTTGCACTTGTCCAAAATCAGTCACATGAAATCCAAAGATCTTTTCTCAAATCCTCATTTTGACCTCTAACATCTGTTTGCACCCTTCCCAGAGCAAATCCTGCTATAAAGTTTGGATATGTTGCACAGATTATACAAAGACTGTTATATAAAAATAATGTACTGACTTTCAAAAATCTCATTTAAGGAGGTTTATATGATTTACTGCTTCTTCAATGATCTTCTGTAAAACCTGCTACTGCTAGAGCAATTGTGTATTCACATAAGGTGTTTTCTCCATTGCCATTTCTACAGACTCCTGTTCTGCAAAGCCAAGCACTGTTTTCTTTCTTCAGCAGCCTCCTCTGTAAGTAGATATCTCCCCTTGCTCTTCTGTGTTGCCAGTGACATACAAATGAATATACAATCTTGTCCATGAGGAGTACATCTGTTGTTGCCCCTTCACCTGGTTTCCAATCTCATTCCAACATCTGTTTCCCTCCAGACTCTCCTGAATTCCCCTGATGTTGTATTTACTCATGTCTCCTGAAACCATCTCACCAAGCACTTTGCACAGTTCAGTACATGAAACTGTTTGTCTCACATTTCAGTAAGTATCTTGGTTACCTCATCAACATCTTGGCTGCTACTTCCTATGAGGAAACAACCTTTGCACACATTATCACTTTGCATCTGGCATTCAGACCTTCAGTCTGTCAAAGCTTGGAATTTATTCAGTTCAATGGTAATTTCTATCATACCAAGCATTTCTAATTGAATTTGGGATGCTTTCTCCAGATTAGTTTTCCTCTCTCCTACTTCCATCTTCATGTTTGGCATAGGCAGATCTAACAGAAGGATTGACAGCATATAAAGAACAATTACATAGATCCACAGCCTGCTGCAGCTTTTCACTCTTCCTGGGATTCGAAAAGTTAAGTGCTGGAATGACCTGAATAAGTCATTAATATATGTGCCAAAAAATAAGGAACCAAGGTAAGTGCAGCAGGGAATGGATCCAGTTTACTACTTGACTTCCAGAAAGGGAAACAGAATGACTTCTGAAAAGAGATTGCATTGAATGAGTGAGCAAATTAAAAGTTGGAAAGATGATAAGAAAAAGATTTAGAAAGTCTAACAATGCTTTGAAATCCTCTTAGTGCTGCTGTCACTGCCATAACCAGCCTGCTGCTCTGCTACTTTGTTAAATCAGCCCTTCTAAAATGCAGTACTTGTCAGTGACACTACTTAAAATTTGGTACCAGTTCAATACTTAACAGAATAGGCAAGGAGAGCAGAAAAGGTAATTGCAGAAGGAAGTTTTCTTTTCATATCAGGTAAGGAAGTCCAAGGTAGTCCATGGTAAATCAATACATTGGTTAATTGTCAATAAAATGAGGCTTATGGTACAGCTTTTTACAAGGACACTATTTGTAGTCTTTAATATCCTTGGACACTACATTCATTGGTAATTACCATATAGTAGAGCTAAAATGAAGGCTCTCCCAAATATCTCTGTTTCAGTCTCTATTTGCCTTGACCTTTGGCATTCATTTCAACATCTATTGCCAATGTATGCCCACTTTGTTTTAATAAAATAAACCAGCATCGGTGAAAAGGATTGCTTGAGTTTTCCTTAAAGCACACAAACAGATTTTTGCTTATTCCTGGCTTAAAGATCAAACTAAGCTATTTTTTATTCCCTTTTAGCCTATCCTGAGGTTTCATGATGTATTTAGTGAGTAGAATCTGGTTCTTAATAGTGAAAATCCTCAAACCAGTAACGAACGTTAAATTAAGAAAACATTTCCATAAATGTTTGATTTTGAGAGCATATCTAAATTCTATTAAAGTCAAAGTGACCTAAGTATATGCTTAAAATTTTGCTAAATACCAAGGGCTTTCCTATATTTTTTGAAACCACATTGGGACATAAAAGAACTTATTAATGAGAAAATAAATTCTTAGTCAAATTTTGTGCATTAAAACATAAATTTATACACAATGTGATCATGTTAGACTTCTTAAAGAGTATCTATACTTATATTGTACATACTTACAAAAACATGTTAAAAGAACATATTGAGTGTTCAGTCTCCTGAAAATGTCTGATTTTAGGTTACTACAGGTATGTTAATTTGATCTCTCATACATATGCATTATGTTTTAATCTTTAATTATACCATTACAGAACATCTTTTCCACAGGACCTAAGCCTCACTGTGGGCCATGAATATATGATGGTCACTTAGTGATCAATAGGATGATCAATATTTTCTTTTACCCTCATTATTCAGTATGTGACCCAAGGCTTTACTTATTTCATGCAATTCAAACCTTATTTCTAAGTAGGAACCATCTTAAATTACTCACAGGCTGCTCTGAGAAGTTCATGACCAGGGTATCCCAGTGCTTCATCAGTATGGAAGTACTTATTTCTACAGCTATCCAGGTGGGGAATATGGTGAAATTATTTCTGTTTTAGTACCAGGAAACTGAGGTACTGAAGTCAAATCCTTGCATTAGCTGGTGAGAAATTTCAGAGTACAAAACATTTTCTGTCCTTCAGCCTTTGAAACTCAACACTGGTGAAATGCTACAAGAGACTAGTCCTTGTGCAACTGTGGTTTAAGTACCTTGTCCAAACTTGCATGGACACTGTGGTAAGGACAGTACTAGACATCAGCTGCCACAGCAATATTTAAACATCATTGCTCTAATACCGTTATGATTTTCCTCCTTGCCAGTCATTCACTGCATATATTTATTAGGTCTTTTTAATTTGCATAAGTGGATTTTTAAATTTTCAAACATCTTTCAAAATAGGAAAATCATTTGTCTTTCACTTTATGAATAAGCAACATACCTGAAAATTAATGCCAGATGCCAAACTCCCCAGAATAAATGCAAAGATAAGCAAATAAGCCTAAAAGAAAATGTTAGGGTAGATTTTAGATTTGTTATGGCTTTTATCTGCTAAAAAAAATATTAAGCCTGCAAAAGCAATCTAAAATAACAAGCAGATACATACAAATACCTTTTGTACACATTCTTTAAAACTCTGCAGCTCTATCTTCCAAGCTTGTAGGTTTCTAAACATTTCCAGAAGCACATTAGTAACTTAGTTTCTGCCTTACTGAAAGCTTTTTTTTTAATTATGTCTCTAATATGAATTGGATCTTAAATCATAAGGAAATAGTATTTACATTTCTGTAGAGTCAAGACTCTTCTTTCTAGTATTACTTTCCAGGTTTACTACAAGAATACACAGGTTTTTCTATGTATAGGTCAAGTCAGGCTTGATGCAATCAGGAAATGTGCCAAATTAATTGAGGCTTTTGGTGAAAAATAAGAAGAAACTCATTATAGCAATGTAAAGCTCTGGCCCACAGAGCTTCTGCATGGTTATAGGAAGAATCCTTTGGAGAAAAGCTGTGTAGACAGATGGTTATGGAGTTACCTCTCAGTCAAGGAGTAGTTTTAAACAGTATCAAGAACACAAAGGTATGTATATGAATTCATATATAAGTATGATTGCAGAAACATATATATATAGTTCTAAAAATTAAATAAACATGCATTTATGGAAGACAAAACATTCTGAAGAGCACAGTTATATTAGGTAAAAGATTTTTCTTTGTATTTTCTATTAAGAACTAGTTGAAGGTCAGCTATTAATGGTTATCACAAAATAGATTGTTTTACTCAGATCTGTTGTACTAAAAGAGTCTACTGTTTACTTGATATCTAGATATATTTTCCTCCATTATGTAAGTGAATTAACCTAATGGCAGTAGTTACACAAGCTCTTTCAGTGTTAGCTTCAGGATGCTGAGAAAGCTGACATTGACTTGAAAACAAGGTGAGGTTTAAAAAAGAAAAACCAGCACAAAGTGTTATTTGGGCAACTTACTGTGCAGAGCACTCCCTGTGGTGTGTGCTCATTTCTGAATATGTTGTGGCTGCTTTCATGCTTCTCCCCAACAGCTAAATAAAAAAAAAGGGAAAAAAAAAAAGAAAAAAAGAAAACTACAAAACCTAGAAGAAAAGAGCACTGCTCTATCAGAAGGAGTTATAGGTGTCAGCACACTGTATAATGCAGGTGTGTGATATTACTGGCAATGGCATCCAGCTGCATCCAGCTCCATCATTAACCCTCTGCACATCCCTTTGCCTGAAAGAAGTATCACCACTGCTAAACCTGTTTCCCAGAAAGGCAGCTCATAAAGTAATAGTTTGGCACTCTTTATGTTTATTTTGCATAATTTCTTCTCCTTTCCACCTTCTAGCTCAGTCATTTAAACATCATAGCCTCAGCATGCAAGTGCCACAGAACAGCTTGACTGACTTTCCAATACTTCTGTCCCACCAAAGAGTAATTTTAATGCATATATTTGAACAGTGTCTGAGAACAAAGAGACAATCAGCTAGATTTCACATTATGATGTGCAACTCACCACATTGCAGATGAAGGAAAAACAGGTTTTGAAGATTATTATGGTTTTATGATAACTGCACTTGTATTTTCTAACATCTTGTATTTTGTATTAGGCTTTTAGTAAGGTCATTGGAATGTTAATAGCATCAGTGCTTTGCAGATAACCACACTTCTCCCAACAGCACTATTTGTCTACTTAAAATTTGTTCATCAGAAACTACCCTCCAGTGATTTCACCAAAATAAGTCATCTAAGGCCCTACTCAACAGCCACAATTTGAGATAAAAGTATCTCATCTTCTATTCCTTGGAGAAGGAGGTAAAGATTCTTCACTAAGAAATGTACAACTGCCTGTGGATGCTGCTTAAAGAGGACTGAGGAAGATTCTGCATCATTTTAATGGTTAAACTGCAATCCTGCTCCCATGCTTTCCTAAAATGACTAAGTGGTGAGCCTACTCTTAACAGTTTGAGAGAGTTTTAGAGAGTTACCATGTATGTAGGGGTGTGGCAATCACAGAAAAAGAAACTGTATTAACTTTCCTAGGTCGGAATAAATTAGGCTTAAAAGTCTTATCCCTGCACAGTCTTTCCTGTTTCAGTTTCCCATTCTTCCACAAATTTTCCATCTGTGTTGAACACACTGCTTAGCACAAGAAACTCAGAGCATGCAGAGCCATCTACATTGATTTCAGTGGAAGTGAAGCTCATATGTGTTTTTAGAACTTAGACCTTGATCTCCTTATATTGCAAAAAAATAATAGCACAGAAGTGCCTGAACCACCTTTTGGCCAATGTCACATAAAAATAAAACAACCTCAGAGTGCTGGATAATGCCAGAAAGAGCTATCAGTTCACATTTGAGAGTTGGGTAGTAACTGTGGTGGTGCTGTGGCCATCAGTTAACAAAAAACAGGCTCAGAAACACCACCATGCTGATAACAGCTGTATAATTTTCCACAGTTTTGGCTAGTTCTGTGGTTTCTACACTACTTTTATCTTACAAGAGCACTTAAAAGTAGTACAACTTAAATTTTACTGTTTATTAGCAGAGACAGATTCCATGACAGGATACCAGAGAATTTGCCTTATTAAAAATAATGTTAACTGCTACATTTCTAGTGTAATTTTCCTCTCCTCTTAGATGAAAGCATAGATAATAATAAAAAACCCCTTGAAGTTTAGGTATATTCTGGTATATTGTGATGTTCATGCCAGTATCTGCTTGTAAAACTGTGTTATATCTGGGAATACTTTGACAATGCTATAAAAGCTGATTTTCTGGCACTGTATTAGCTTGTTCCTGGAAGAACTGCCTTCCATGGTAGAGTACTTGATGTATCTCAGAATAAAGATTCTCAAAACACCAGTTCCATGGGCACAGTTTAATTGCTCAAGCATTCAGCTATTTTAAATTACTGGTATATTTTCAGAATGTGTGTAATTCAGTAATATACATCTCTCTGATAGAAATAAAAAGGTCTAAAAGATTGGGTTGGTGTTTTTTTGGTTTGTTTGGTTTTGGTTTTTTTGCTTGTTTGTTTTTTCTCCACAGATAATGGCCTATTCACAATATCAGTTCTGAGATAACTCAGAAATGTATAGCTAATATCACCACCAAACCTCTTTCAGATAAAAAGTACACTTCTTCTATTCTATAAACTCCTGTAACACAGTGCACATTTTAAACATAAATAAACCAGTAAATATCACTTCTCTGCACATATGATTCTTTCCTCTGGGAGAAGATGAAAGGAAGGATTTACCACATTTGAATTCACCATCACTTTTCTCATTGGAAAGGCTGAAGATGAATGTGACATAAAAACCTGAATACGTTACTGCAGTAAGAGTAGCTCTATTCTGGTAGGAGAGGAATATTTAATTGCAATCAGACACTGTCCCGGTCTGGTTAATGGACATGGGGTAGATCCGAGGTTTATTTCCCAGAGTGAAATTAAGACACAAACGAGGTCAAATGCCAAAAATCAATTAGGGTTTATTGAAACAAAAGAATTAGAGAGAGGACAGTAGGATGGAGGAAAAGAGGGAAAATTAGGCAGAGAGACAGAACAGAGAGCAAGAGGGCATAGTTACACCACCATGGATCGGGTCCAGCAATGCGTAGAGGGTCCCGAGCCCCCCTGTTTCTTCAATGACAGTGGGTGATCACGCTCACATTCTCTCTCATACACACACCACTCACAAGTCACCAGCACAATTCACCACCACAAGGCTTTTTCCTCAGGTTTTTATAGGAAAAGGTACAGGACAGGGTCCTACTGATCCTTAAGATAAAGGGAATCTCCCACAGGTTTCTCCAGACTTTTCTCATGAATAAATTCCTCAGGAGAAGTCCACACACCTGGGCCTTATCTCAAGGTCTTAACTAGGCCTCATTGTCTTGCACAGTAGTTTCCTAGCCTCTGGCTCCTCGAGGTCTGGCATTGTCTTCTCCAACTATGATAATCAATGATCAATCAAGCTTCGAGACATTAACATGCAGTCTTAACACAGCTAGGAAACTTGTTTTCCATAGCTGATAAGCAAACAGTCTCTTACAGACACCAAGGAAGAGACAGATCCAGAAAATTCACATTTGAATTGGCTTTACAAATTTACTCTAAGTTTGGGACTTACAAGTCAGGACATGTCTAGTCAGTACATGGCTGAAGTTCTCAGATGTGCCCACTTTCCCCATGACTTAGAAGCACTTCTATCAAAGCCCAGCATGACCAAAATAGACATATGTTGTGTGAGACTTCAACTGTAGCATCTCTGTCTAATGTATGTGATTTCTTATCTTACTAAGAATAGCCATAAAACATTCAGCTATAAAATATTAAAGCTAACTTTTCATCCTTAAAATTTGTTTATGTTGGTGTATAATTAAAAAAAAATTAGTTATAAATAAAATCACTTAAACAGTAACAGGATTCTCTGTTTTGATCCAAGCCACTAGTCCAGTATTCAGCACCTTTCATATGCTTTCAGATGGAAAGAAGAATTATTTTAGAATCTTTTTTCCAGCACCAAAAAGAAGGGAGGTTTTCATTTGCTCTTACAGCCAGACTTCTGTCAAGCAGTGCTTCTTCCAGACTTCACAAATTGAAGTTTTGGAGATNAGTATTCAGCACCTTTCATATGCTTTCAGATGGAAAGAGGATATAGTGCTAATAGAGATGAATATCATTCCTGTGGCCTTGCTTATTTCTGAAGAATTATTTTAAAATCTTGTTTTCTAGCACCAAAAAGAAGGGAAAATTTCATTTGCTCTTACAGCCAGGCTTCTGTCAAGCAGTGCTTTTTCCAGACTTCACTAATTGAAGTTTTGGAGAGGCCTAAATTTATTCATATTGTTGTATTTATATTGATTCCTGATTACCTGCCCTCACTTTACATCCATTTCTGTCTTTTATCCCCATCCCAGATTAATGGACAAACTTCCCTAAAACAAATGCTTAGCAAAGCCTTTCAATAACATAGCTTTAAATCTAGGAAAATTTCACATGTTCTTTTGTTTTGGGCATTGTCATTCACAGATAATTTGTTTTGAGACTCCTGTTGTTCCTTAAAATAATGAAGAATGAGTTTTAATGGCTTAAGTCCCAATAAAGTTTTCACAGGAGCAAACAGTGGCCTACAAGACAAATTCTGTAAGTAACACAGAACCTACAAATACTGCAGTGCCTGTAATATAAGGGACAAACACAGTCCCTAGATTGACTGTCCTTAGAAGTAAAAGTATGGCAATTTGAGCCAAAAACCCCCAGTAACCAAAAGCCAGGCACACCACCTGTTAGTGGCATCCTCATTGCTGAGCTGGGCTAACTGGACTACCTTTCACAGATGTCTCCCATACTGAGTCAGCAGCAGCTGGCCAGTTCATTGTTCTCTAATGCCTAATCCCAGCAGGCAGCTGTTTCACTTTCATCCATGTGAAGCTCTGCTCCAGCACATACAATTTGTATGGACATTACTGTCACTACTGAAATGTTCTATTATGCATTGTGGCTCCCTGATGTGACTAATTGTGTTACATTGTCAGTTATATGAAACCTACTGCAAAAATCACTTTATTCTTCTGTCTTTTCTGTGATGTTGTGGTTTTCTTTCTTGTATTAAGTGCTTGCTAGTTTTCTATTAGATGTTTTTGACTTTAATTAGATGTTTGCAAGTCTTCTGGCTTTAAGCTATGTAGGCTATAATCAAGCTTCAATGCTTGATTTTGACATTTTTTTCCTGTCAAATATCTAGGATGTGCTTGAGTAGTTTTGGGAGAGTGCATGTAAATAAACTGTAGAAATACAATATGCTAATAGCTTCCAAATAGAAAAGAGATACTCAAATGGTTATGAATTTAAAATTGTTTTCCTGGCATTTTTATTTTTTGGAAAACAATTATTCTTGAATTAAATCTAACATGGATTACATGAGTGGCTATAGAAATGTCTGATAATGATATCTAGGAAAATAAATTTCCAAACCTTACACAGGTATGCAAGTATGCATGTTTTATCTTTGTTAAGATACTTAAAAGGCCTAGTTATATCCAGTTATCATAGTTTTTAGCACACTGTTTCCCTACCCTTTAAATTATTTAATCCTCTGGTCACACTGAAAATTTTTTCATAGTCTTTCCTAGGTAGGTATGCTTTATGTACTCTGACTTTTTTCCTCAGTGTAATATTCACAGCAAAATGTAAGAGAATTTATACAAAACTTTGACTCCCTTCTAGCTTTTTTTTCTTTAATAACATCCTTCATACCAATGTGGAGAAAATGCCACTTTAAATCATAAAATACATATTGATCTAAAAATTATGAGAAGAGAAGGCAATGCATATTAAAATCAACACAGGAATGTAGTTACTTTTGATAAAAGTCTTTTATTTTTAGTGTCAATGCACTATAAGAAAAGAGAAGCTCAGGTGTTTAACAGATATATGAAAGGAATACCTAAAAGAAAATGGGGAGGAAGAAAAGTCAATGGCATTTAAAATAAGAAATGCATTTTACTGCCAGCACAAAGATTAGCTATGACAGGGACATCTAAATACATTATGAAAAGCTGCATGTAAAGAGCTGTACATAGAGAATCATTAGAAATGCATGAAGACATCTTCTGTTGATCCAACAAAACCTATGAAGAATGCTTTATTATGTCTTCTTCTGTAATGTCTCAGGATTGTCAATTTTTGGGGGGGGGGTTTTGTGTTTTGGGGTTTTTTTTAAAGCTTATACTCCTTTTATAAAAGGATATGAACTGTCTTTAAAAGTTTATCATCTTTAGGTTTTATAAGAAAAGAATGTAAGGGCATAGATTCTGAGATGTTAAAATCAAAGTAACAAAGAAACTTTATCTTCAAATTATTACTATTTAAACTAATTCATGAAACTTTGGTGCTTGAGTCATATTTTCTGAATGTTCAGAGATGGCAATATTTCAGCTATTGGTATATAAATCTACCAATTTACACATCTACACCCACAATCTTTTGAAGAACATTCTCACAACACACTGTATCTATGGAAATCTGAGTCACTTCAAAGAATAAACAACCTTCCCACACTAAACAATGCAATTTAGGTTGCACTGAAACCCTCTTAAAAAATCACAGTTCACAGTTTCAACCTAAACCAGCCAATTTAGATGCAGAGTCAAATACAGAGGAAGAAAGGGAGTTACATGTCATCTTTGACATGACTGCTTTTTCAGAATGAACATATTAATGTAAAAGGCTTTGAAACAGTTTAGCAGTGGGATATCTCACACTTCTAAAACGTTCTGGAAGTCAAAATCATTCTGTAACAGTTTAGTTTCTTCTACTTCTCCCCTCAGCTGTTTATATCTATATTTTCTGTAGGCTTGTTTTTAAATTTTAGAATTCCTTAGAGAAACAAGTGTTTTGATGGTGCTTCCAAGAAGGATAACAGTAGACTTCTTAACTTCTTCCAGAAAATCACAGAGGATCTGCTGTACACACAGATTTAAATCATCCAGTAGAAAGGACAGGGATGGGCACATAGAGTCCATAATCAGTTAGCGTAAGCCATTCATCTGTTAGTTCTCATTCCAAGCAAAGGAGTGGAAGAGTGAAACCACTGCTCTGGCTGCCAGGAAATGAACATAATGGAAAAGGTAATGTGGGCATTATGCCTTCTTTCCTTCTGGAGTTCAAGGCTGCATGCAAGAAACCAAGAGAACAAGGTTTAGCAGGACAGTTGCAAGAGGATTATAATGCCAGGCAGTTTGCAAAGAATCATGGGGTAGAAAAGTCTTTTGAACATTCATGGCCTTTGTCTCTTTTGTCTGACTGAAATCACATTTCTATAAGAAATGTAGCTGAATAGAAGTCCTAATGCTCTAGGAGCTTGTTGACCAGAGGATTTCCAGAGGGCTTTCAGGTCTAGTCCACATTATAGAGTTCCACTTCCATACAAAGTGCAGTCTCCCAATACCTATAATTTCCTCTCAAGTACTGTGTCAGAGAAAAAAGAGTCTTGGAACTAGTCTTTGTATTTTCATAAACTATTGCTTTTTTCCTGCAAATCTAATCCATGAAAGGATATTAACTTCAGCTGCAGAAGCTTGAGATTTATTTCTATTTTGGATGGCAGAGAATCACATTTGAAGGAACAGGAGACATTGCATGTTACAGTCAGTTCTCATTGTTGGGATGTGTAAAATTTGGTTAATCAGCTACCCCTACCTTTGGGAAAGGCATGGCACAAAAGTACAGAAATGGAGACATGGAATGGAGAATGGCTGGTGTACTGAAACAGCTCAATATAAAGTATCAGGGAAGTGTCTGACCTACCAGAAACAGAGGAGAGTGATTTCTTATGAAGTTTGCAGAATATTCAGGACAGCTTCCACAGGGGATCAAAACCCTCAAGTGAAAGACAGTTCAAAATGTTCATGTTCATCTGAAAAGTGAGGCCACTAAAAACTCCTTTAATCTGGGAGGATCTGTCTATCTTTGAACTTCAGTAGACTAGATCATTGCAGGCCTCATCCAGGGTAGCACTAATATGTTTGCTGAATATACCTGTATTAGTGACTGCTAATTCTAAATTATCACTGAAATACAATTTAACAGCCTTACAATATCAAGCAGGAACCCTACCTTTCTCAGACAGCACTGTCCCCAAATTTCACAATAGTCTGTCAGGATCATCTCTCAGAGATTTTTCTCTGTTTTCAATTGTCTCATATTTTGGGGCAGATGTATGAAGTTTCACAAAGAGGTATTGGAGTCTCTTGAAAAAGCATTTTAAAAGAATTATGCACATCACCATTTTTCTCAAAGTGTCATTAGAGGTGTCATTAAAGTGTTTGCAGAGCCACTACAGACACAATCCAATTTTATGGAGAGGCTAATTCTATCTCTGACAAACTCATTTGAATCTAAATATTTTTTATTGCCTGCCATACTCGTTGTGCCAGTGATTTCTAAATACTTAGCCATATGTGATTTAAAATTATGCCCATCATTGATTTTCCCTATTCTCCTTTTGAACAAAAAATAAAAATCAACAAGAATTAATGAAGTCTTTCGATCTTCAAAAAGAAATGAGGAAGAGATCTACAGATGTTACTGACAGTTACCATGGTTATAAAATGTGTTTTCTTTCACCAAGCTGATTGTATATTTTCTAGTGTAAGAGAACAAGAGATAATTTTACTATAAACCCCACAGTTTGATAAAAGAAGAAAGACAGTACACAATGAATAGTTTATACTATTTTCTGTTGCTCAGGACAGTAAAAAATCTGTTACATTCAAAGGATTTCATGACATAGTCAAAATATTTAATATTCAGTATGATCATCCATCAAAATATCTATGTCACCTTAAAATATCTATCAATATAGGTGGTAGATGATAAAGATTAAACATGAGAAGAGAGGAAAACAAAACAAAGCAAAAGTAATGCAGCAAGAAACAATCATGCAAACCATCTCCAGCCAATAAACTGTCAACTTCTTTATCAAACTAGGTCAAAGAGGCTGAGGAATTATCTTCAGGAATAGCTCTATATCATCATCATCATTTATCAGATAAATATCTACCCTTGTCCAGAAAACACACTGCAAAATAGCCAAATGGACTTCAAGAAATATCAGAATTAAAAATAACACCTACTTCGCCCATATTGCATTAAGAAACAGAAAGCTACTTTAAATTTAAAAATATATATTTCTAAAAAATAAAAAATCCCAACCGGAAAAAAAAAAAAAACAACAAAAAACCCAAACCAAACCAAAACAAAATCCTGAGTTATTTTCTCCTGCCAAGTTCCAGAAAGAACCTGATCATTTTAAGTGGCTGACAGGAAGGCTCTGCACTGATCTCTGTTGCCCTTTAATACTATACCTTCAAGCTGGTGTCAGAAATACTTTCTGTAGCAAAAATACTTTTTTCAGCTTTCAGAGGTAAACTAAATACTATGTCAAAGGAAGTCACAAGAAGTTCATATTGTATTGCCTCTATTCAATCTAATCCCTCAACATAGACTTCAGCTTCCCACTGGTATCTCAAGTGTCTACTTTCAGCATTGTTTTCAGAACCTTTATTCTCCAGTGAAGTATTTCCTTTCATTAAGTCACATTGCAGATTCATCATTTCCACCTTTCTCTGCTGAGTGTCTATCAGTATCCACACTTCACTTTTCCTCCAATGCCTCTACTTGCCTTTCAACTTTCATTATCCTCATTAGAAGCACATCCATATTTTTTCTTTCATCTTTTCTTTTAAGGAGCTGAAGGATGACAAAACAGTTTTCAAAGGGAGCTGGGTCAGGAGCATAAGATATTTCTGATGAGATTTTCTACCATGGAAAACAGAGCAAAGAATGAAAAAAGAGGAAACAAACTAGACCTGTGTGAAATCAATATTTTTTTGCCTTTCATAAATAGTTTTCTGAGAAAACACAACTTTTTATGGAGCCTAGTGAACAGCTTGGGAAATACTTTGAAAAATAAATCTACAGTAAATCCATGGTTCCAGTGATACTTATATTAATTGTAAGCTTCTGGGACCAAGACCCTATATGCCCATATATGGCATTTAGCCCACTGGATAGTTCTTATTTTCACAAAGGTGTCTTGAGAAGATCTTTCTAAAACTGAACAATTTCTGCTCCCTACAAATAAGCCTAATAATTCTGTTCCTATGTCAAAACATGTTTGCAAAACTTGTCAATTTCTATCTTTGGCTGTAATAAAAATGAAAGAAAAAAGAAATCCCATCAACACTGAGTGCATGAAGTAAAAAATGTTCTTTTTCATGACTCCTCTATAAACATATTTTGTCAACCCTTTCACCAGTTACAGCAGACCTGTAAATTTACCAGCACGTGCTAGCTTCAAGAATTTCTCCATTTTGCTCTCAGTATCCAATTGTGAAGCCAGAGATAGTGCTTTTCTTCACATGCCTCCTAATCTCAAGTAATATCTTTGCTGCTCATAAAGTTAAGGAAATAATATACCTTTTCAAAGAAAAAAAATTCTGCTTTATAAACATTAAAAACAAAGTGTTGGAACCTTTAAAAAATGGAAAAACAGTTAGTTGATTCAAGAGCCAATAGGAAAATATATGCATAAGAAAGTTTCCAAAGCCAGATCTTCCTATAGAGCTAAGGTATGTATATGTATGTAAACAGAGACTCACAAATTATACTCCTCTATTGCAAGACCTGTCCCAGAACATTTAAGGCATCTGTAGTGCTAGGCCTAAGGTTGAGAAGCAGGTTTAGAGTCTTCAGATACAGACTTCTGCATCTATGGTTTAGATAGGTCTTATTTTAGATACCTTCAGCCTCTCTTCTTTTAATTGCTTTTTCTTTTTTTTTTTTTTCTGTATGTACCCCAAACCAGAAAATAATTCAGGACTCTATTAGCTGTGCTGCTTCTTGATTTTAAAATGCCAATGAGCAATTTCTCTTTGAAGACAATGGATGTGATTTCTTAGGTCACTTAAAAGCAACAATCTTTGAATTTTAACTACCTCTGCATGTCACCATCTGTCCCCAGACCAATTGTTTTGCTCTCCTTATTCTTCCCAAGCAGTCCAGGCTTCCTAGCTGTGGAGATGTTACTGCTTAGGAATTGGTATTAACATGCCTTTTAGTGGAAAATCCCCTTTTTCCTGACACAATGAGTCAAAAACTGAACCATGATAGATTCAGAAATGTTGAAAATCCTAATTAAAGTTTTATTCCATAATATCTCCTTTAAAATTCACATACATAATAAAGCTATTGTGATATAACGTACCTAATAAAAGTCTATACAAACACACAGCATGATTAGATCAACACTTTCTTCTATGTCTGGTTATGGCTCGATGTTGTATAATTCTGCAACACTCCTAGCATCCAAATGTGGAAGGAATAAGATAAAATCCCTATATTCAAAATAACATGCTTGTATATTGTCCTGATATATGTACTGTTATACCAAAGAGAATGGTTTTGTTTGTTTTCATTTACATTTTATAATATATATAAAAAATAATTGAATGCAGCATATAACCATGTGTTCCAGGCCCTGAAACATCAACCAAAATATATCTCAACATCTACAGTCTGCAAAATCATGTAACTAACTTGCTTTTCTTTTTATTATGATTGTCAGTGCTCTTTTATTATCTGTTATTCCTTGACTTTCTGATAAGCATAATTTTATTGCTGCTTGATATTAAAATACCTGAGATTTCCTAAGCTTTGCTTCTTAGAATCATGTAAGCTATCTAGTTGATAGAATACATCTGTGTATGCTGAGAAAAACAGAGTAAAATTTTTGGTAGAGTTATAAGGAATTCTTGCTTTCCAATACAAGCTACTTCCCTAAAATCATTTCAGAAAGTAAATAGTTTTAATATTTATCTTTCAAACCATGCAGTTTTCTGAAGTGCTTTTTTTTCTTGCAATTACTAGACACTGTTCAACCTCTGTGCTATTTGGTAGCCTGCTACAAAAACTATGCAGTTATTCAGAACTCAGAAATCCAAGCTTCACTAATATCCTTTTACCATGTAAAATAATACTTCCTGAAAACATTTCATATAGTCTACCAACCAAACTTACTTTTATAAAGTGTTCTTCATGGAAAAATCCTAAGCAGAATACAAATTTAATATAAAATCAAATGCAATAAATATTTTAAAGGATAAATCAAACAAGGTGTTAAATTTACCTTACAAGTGGACAGTAATTCTTATGTTTTTGTGTACACCTAGACAACATTAATGTCAAATAGGAAGGGAATATGGAAACAGTTTATCAGATTATAATTTATTATTTCTAAATTCTTGGTTTAGACCTGACCAGAAAGAAAGTAACTCCAATTTAATCCTGAATTCTTTAAGAGCAGAGACAGTAAAAACATGTTTAGTGATGTATAATCAAGACTTCTAATGAAAGTTCAATAACACCAAGGTCATAGTCATTATTAGAAGGAGTTAAAAGAGCTGCTGCCTCTTGCAGATACCAGCATGGATTATACCTGAAATATACATGTTGAAGAACCAATCAATAGCAACTCAATTTTATCTCTTCTAATTTGAAGAAATTTTGCAGACATGCATGCTTGAATAGCACAAGCAATTACACAAATCATCAAGCAGCTTCCCAGGACTGCAAAGACTCAACAAATGTTCCAATGTGCTATTTGCACATATATGATACACCAGGTGATGACAATTAATGGAATTATTCTGTGGAAATAAGCAAATATAAAGCAAGGGAAAATTCCAAAAAGATAGTGAGAGGCACAGGGGAAGAATAGTAAATCTGAAATTAGGAACAAAAAGTTTAGTTCCTTACAGTTTAATTCCTTAAAGTAGAAAACTGAGTTTTCCAGAAGGAAAATCTAAACCAGGTCAAGATGACAAAATTAAAGAGAAAATTGTGGTCCAGTGTATGATAAAGA
Source organism: Galbula dea (assembly GCA_013399015.1). Taxonomy (NCBI): domain Eukaryota; kingdom Metazoa; phylum Chordata; class Aves; order Piciformes; family Galbulidae; genus Galbula; species Galbula dea. Next base: position 1,710,553 of record VWZX01005355.1, on the reverse strand, counting down.
GAAGAAAAAAGCTTTTTGGAAAAAAAAATGCTTACTTCAGAAGCAAACAAGTACTTTCATTGTAGACCCATAAATATACAATGTTGAACTTCTTGAACACCACAATTAAAAAAGATCCAAGGATTATAACATTGCAGATATTCTGCTGCACAAATCTTTATTTTTTTAACTACTGTTCTTCATTTAAAGGCTTGAATAATGAGGAAGTTAGTACCTCTGTATATGTGTTAAGAACTTTAGTGCTGAAATTCTATGGCCTTCACTATGGAGGTCAGACTAGTCAACAATGATTTTCCCCACTGGTTTTGAATTCTAAGAAGCAAAACTAAGATAGATGCTTTAGGTAAAAAATCCATCTAATTCATAGACAGCTATTTCCTTGATCAGAATATTCTAGCTACTGTAAGGTATGGTTCTGTAAGCATCTGGCTCCCATCATATCTGGCTGTCATATTTTACAGTCGAGTCTGAGAAGCAAAAAGCAGGGTTGTTAGGAAGTACTTAACAGGATTTGGATCCTGTTCAGACCTCTCAAGCAGTGAGGATCAATTCCAGACATCCCAAAAATTTTTTCCTTTCAGATATGGGAGAAAAGTGGCAGCAGATAGCAGATCTGCTCTGGACTGGTACATCTAAGGTTAATGTAAACATAACTCAATTGTGTGACACCTTGCCTTACCCTGAAAACCAGATGTGATCCTGACTGCATCACCTTGCTGAGGACTAGCTATAGACATTACTGCACCTTAACCACATTACATGACGAGCTTCTTGTGTTGATCAGAACTTCATATTATATTCTGTGGTGGTATTCTTAGGGCTTATTCTTGCAGTGATACACCACATGTAAACCATGAAGAGGACTTGTTGAAGCTTTGGCTGCATACAAAGAAGAGCAATGAAGCTGATGAAAGGTCCACAGAACAAGTCTTGTGAGGACACTGGGGTTGCTTAGTCTGGAGAAAAGGAGGCTCAGGGGTGACCTCATTGCTCTCTACAACTACCTGAAAGGAAATTGTAGTGAGGAGGGTGCCTATGCTGCCCAGGAAGTGGTGGAGTCATCATCTCTGGAGGTATTTAAAAGATGTGCAGATGTGATGCTTAAGGACATGGTTTAGTGGTGGCCTTGGTAGTGCTACGCTAGCTTAACAGTTAGCTTAACTGTTGGACTCAAGGATCTTAAAGGCCTTTCCAACCTAAATGATTCTATGACTCTCTGAAGTTTTATCTCTCCCTACAGTTATCCACATAAATAGAATAATCCAATTTGATTTTTATGATGGTTTTACTTTTCTTCTTTTAAGTTAGCAATTACATTTTGCTTTTTTCATGTAAAGTATTCAGAAAATCTTTTTTAGTCACAGAACCAGACATATATGTGTCTTGAATTTTCTAAAATTCAAGCCATTCAAGAAACAGCTAAAGTATACAAGCAGGAAATGTTACACATTATATTTTTCAGGTTATAGCACAATCATAAGACATGCATAAAAAGTTTTACATTTTCTGAGACTGAAAACATGAACATATTACAGCACTAGAAGTTTTAGCTTCATATGCACTGCCTCTGACATACGATAGAATTTTGCATGACTGATACACCTATATCAAAGCTGAATAATTCTTAGGTAGTTCTAACAATCAAATATTAAAAAAATTTAAAATTCTTAGAAGGTGGTTATCTTCTCCCATTTGCATTCTGATTAGAAATCTAAAGTCTCCATTAGTCACAGATATCCTCTTCTATAATATAAAGAAATTCCAACATTAGAAATGTGTATTTTGGAGTCAAGCCAGCAGTGTTATGCAACAATAGCTGTGCAAAAACAAAAATAAACTTATCTACTAAACAGAACAACTGATGGATCATGGGGGGTTTATTTTTTAAAACAAATGCTGCAGAAACAACCAAAAAGAAACTCACAGCTCTGAATTTGTTTTGACATTTTCCACTGATTTCTTTTCAGTCAAATATTCATGTCTATATGCTCTGAAGAGTTCAACACAATTCACCTCAATTAACATATTTTTATCCAACTATTTGATGATTCCCAAATTAAAAATTTAAACAAGCTAACACAGAAAATTATTTCATGGTAAACAAGCACCGTTGCTGCTGGCAAGCTGAGACGCTTGAAGCATCCCCCTTGAAGCTGTGTATGCCTTGAAGGTGCCCATCTGGTTATTCAGTTTCTTCTTGAGAAAAAAATTCATGTCTTTTCCCAAGGGGGGCCCTGTTCAGTTGTTAACAGCTTTAAAGTAATTTCCTCATTAAGTAGGAATGTAACCTGGTCAGGATCCTTTGAGAGGCAATAGCTGTTTAGTTACAATTAAGGGAGATGTTTAGTTAATGTCTAGTAAAATAGGGATAGAATGACTGAGGTGTTTGGTAACAGGACACTAAATATTTCATTGCAAGGTCAAATAATTCAAGATGATTGTGATCAAAAACTCGTTAGCCTTTAATTAACATTCAGTGACATTACTACATAATATTTGCAGGATGTCAAAAGTTGTAACATGGTGTAGAATGGAGCAGTTATCAGTCCAGAAATCCGACATATGATAATAAATTTAGGCACTCATCATGCCCTACTACTAATAGTAAAACTCCAAGTGGATGGCAAATGCAAATTGGGACATCAGTGTGAAATGAAGTAAAGTAAATGAAAAGACATTTTAAATAAAAAAAATAAGACTAAATGGTGGACTATTAGAGTTATTTTAAACTCATTCCTCCCATTGCATTTCTCAAAACAGACCCAGTCCCAGACTAAGCTCATTTTGTGCCATTTTGACACAAAAGCCAATGATGGAAGGAACATGGATGTAGGACTACCTCCTTGCCAAAAGGTCTTTCTCTACCTGCATATAGGCAAGGCTACATGAGGGAAGTTTGTTGACTCTTGCTCGTTCTCTACCTGTACTACATCTATAATTTAAGGAGTTCCATCTGCAGAGCCATCCATCTGGTGTAGCATAGAAGCATTAAATTCAAAATGAAACATTAAAACACAAGAGGAAGGTGAGCACTGAATTCCAAGGCAAAATAGAACTAACATAATCCTTATGGACATGTAGAGCACAACAGTTTCTTTCCCTCAAAACGAGCCAGAACAAATCTTCATTCCAAAGGCTAATGCGTAACTTGTAGGAGAGGAGAGACAAAACATGAGAAAATCTCTAATTGCTGTTAAACACACTCATTGAACTCACTGTATTTCTAAGGAATGTTAAAGGGCAAAGCACCTTCAGATACACATACACCTCTCTAAGCACTAGATAGAAGACAAATTGGGATTTTTACGTGAACTGTTTCGATATCCGTCTCTGTCCTGGGTTCAATTAGGATAGGGTTAATTTTCACAAGTAGCTGGAAGGAGCTCATCCTGGATAGCCAAACCAAACCAGCCAGTGGGATATTTGACACCACACTGACATCATGCCCACAAACTAAAAGGAGAGATGGCCGGGGCAAGCGGGTGGATTTTGAGCAGGGCAGTCCTAGGTGTTTAGATGATGAGCATTGTGATGCATATCACTTGCTTTATATAATATTTCATTAATATTAATGTTATCACTGGTTTTGCTTTTCTCTTTTCATTGTTCTATTAAACTGTCCTTATCTCAACCCACAGGTACAGATAACACAGGCTGTTATATTTTTTTCCTGTTTTCCTTCCCATCCCACTAGTGTAGGGGGAGAAAAGGCAGTGAGCAAACAGCTGTATGGTACTTGGTCGCCTGCTGGACCTAACCTATGACAGTCCCCTAATAGATCTAAGTTATATGAGGACTTCTAAAATGCACAGGATTTTTAAATCTGGCTCTTCAACGTCCAAACCAAGTCTGAGGCAAAACGGGAAGAACCTTCTCTTCTAACTAAAGTTCTGGGAAAGCAATCATACAGCCAAACCCCCTCCTATCACACACTGCAATAATCCTCAGTAAGTCTCAAACACTTGGACATCATTTCCTTCATCAAGTTATGTTCTGCAACCTTATTTTTTGAAAAAGATTAACCAACATTGGTCTTTGATCAACTGTTGCTCTGCAAAATCCAATCTGCTGGTGGTAGGCCTCAGGAAATCAACTTCCTCACCTCTGAGAAATGGTTCTCTGTCTTATCTTTCCTTAGATGGTTTATTTTGCCCTGATTTTGTATTGTAGTGAAAGTACAAAAGGAAAAACAATTTATGAGTGGCAATTATATAGATTGCAACAGCTATATTTTCCATTACCATCTGGCTTCTCTTATAAGTAGAAAGATAAGCAATAGAATGAAAATGAATAAATCTTTTGTTGATCTTCAGGAAAAATAATGATTGTATCATTATGAAGATGGTGCTTCTTTTCAAAATGTCACACGTAATTGTGCATAGCTGGAGTTAAATGAAGCAGTAAATGGATTGGCGTTAATAATTATATTCGATATGCATGCAATTTCAAGTATTAACTAATAAAAATGATTGATAATTTTTAGATAATTGCATTTAAAAATATGAAAGAACTTTTTAACAAAATGTGACTTGTAGCTTTTTAGAGAAGTTAATTAAATACTTGTTAAACACAATAGTTTATTATATCACTGTTGTTTTATGAATAAAATAAAATAAGAATAGAATAAACTACAGTTTTTATAGTGCTGGAGTTGTCACTGGCCTGTAAACACAAATCTCAAGTCCTTATGATTGTTCTTGTCTTCTGTCTGTTCTGTCAATCTTTTTTACTGAAATTCTGTATAATTTCACAGTCATTAATCTCAAGTGGCAGTTGTGCCTTTACCTCTCATTACAGGCTTGTTGCTTAAAATGTAAAATTAAATAAAATAAGGAAATATATAATAATGAAATATTATTATATATAATATTATAATGCCCTAGACCTGACCCTGAAGATTGACCTGCAACATGAGACATTTTATACTGCAATAAACCAAATCATTGTTTTGAACTTGATTAGTTAAAAGCTATTAACTGTTCCTCTCATAATATCAATTACTGAGGTAATTATTGCATCAAGTAATGCCTCTGCTTTTCGGAGACAGTGGCGTATTTCTACAACACTTCCTAATTAAGGACATGGAGGGAATGTTCTTTATGGTTACAAATTCACAATCTAGTTCATAAATATCCAAAGATAGACTTTTAAAATCTTTTTACACATCACTATAGTCAATTGCTATGTACCTATGAAAAGAGAGGGCAAAAGAGCCTTTTCCACAAGAAACTATATTAGAAAAGTGTCCCTTACTAGCTTTTTTTGGTATACTGGGGATTTAAACTGCTATGAAAAGGATCAAGAGGAGGCAAGGCTTGGGAATTTTCCCTACCAGATTTTAATACTGGTTAGTGACAAATGAAAGCTCTCTGGACTTCTTCAGTCCACTGAATATGTTTAAAAAACTTAACATACTGGGAATTCTTGAGATAGTGTACCTCCCTAACATGTGTATTTAATACTGTCTCTGGAGAAGCAAAGTCTGACTCAACTTCACAATTCTACTCCTTCCACATATTTCAGCAATCAATTCTCAGAGTCTATCCCTCTATTTGTAATATTACAAACATAAAAATTACTAAAAGAACAGACTGGTCAAGTAGCAGAATGAAGCATTTAAAAGTTCCAAAGTGTTGGAATCTTCATTCATCTTTCCTCTCTCTATAATTTATGATGTAGTTCATAATTATGTGATGAGATAATATTTTTACACAAGTTCATTCATCATTCCAGATAGAGGATGGATAATGTTCTGTAATTGAGCAACTGAGAAAAAAGTTTCCCCTGAACTGGTCTTGGTTTCTTAGCTTTGGTGCTATGGACTTAAGTCATAAGAGAACAAGATTTGGTGTCCACTTTTCTTGAGGAACATTTGAACACCCGAAAGTCACCTGTAAGTTCAGTGTCATAACTGACAAGCTACACAATAATTGGAAAGGCTGAAAGAAGTTTTCAGAGTGTCTTCTTGAAACTGTTCAACTTTGATAACTCAAGTAATAAGAGAAAAGGCAATAATTTATGTGAACATCTTGGCTACCTGCCTAGGGAATGGGCCTTTCACTTTGTATTTCAAAAAACATTGAATTATTTTCAGTGAAGAACAAAAGGTCCAAGCACTGAAGTGGAAATAGCCTTACTTTAAGTAACCTATGGGCCAAAGAGAAGGGTGTTCAGCAAGGAATTTTTAAATAATTGAAGAAGTTGAAGATGTTTATATATAAGGAATATAGGGATATTGCTTAATATTGTGTTATGCTCCTTATATTCCTTATTTTTGTATTTAAGAAAGTAAAGGAAAACATTAACATCTTCCATTCTCAAGGCTGGTAGATCTTCAGGCATCCTTAGTAGAGCACCATGGGATAAAGTCCTGGAGGGAAGAGAGGCCCAAGAAAACCAGTCAATATACAAGCCTGACCTCCAAGCTCATGAGCAATGCATCCCAACAAAGAGGAAGTTGAGTAAAAATGCCAGGAGACATGCATGGAGAAGAAAAGACATGGATTTGATGGGTGGACCACTCAATATATAAGGCATTGGCTGGATGGTTGCACTCAAAATGTTGTGATCAATGGCTCAGACTTCAAATGGAAACCAGTGGTGAGTGGCATGCCTCAGGGGTTGCTGTTGAGACCAGCACTGTTTAACATCTTTGTCAGCAACATGGACAGTGGGATTAAATGCACTCTCATAACATGTTTGCTGATGTCACCACCCTATGTGTTGTTGTTGACACACTGGAGCGAAGGCATGCTACCCAAAAGGACCTTGGCAGACTTGAGAGATGGCCCTGTGCAAGCCTCATGAAGTTTCAGTAAGGTCAGGTGCAAAGTCCTGCGTGTGGGTCAGGGCAATCCCAAGCACAAATAGAGGCTGCAAGGAGCATGGTTTAAGAGCATCCATCAGGAGAAGGACTTCAATGTGTTGGTTGATGAGAAGCCTAACATTACTCAGCAATGTACTTTTGCAGCCCAGAAAGCCAACCATATCCTGGGCTGCACCAAAAGAAGTGTGGCCAGTATGATCACAATTCTCCCCCTCTACTCCGTTTCTGTGAGACCCCACCAGTAGCATCGTATTCAGCTCTGGGGTCACCAACATAAGAAGGACATAGATCTGTCAGAGCTAGCTCAGAGGAAGGCTACAAAGTTCATCTTTAAAGTGTCCAGAAGAAATGCTAAAAGAATAAGAAAAATGGCATATGATGAAAACATCAATAATTAGCCTTAGTGTCAACTGGTAGTTTTTTTCTTTCTTAAACAAAGTCTTAGTTCTTCAGTTAATCCTATAATTGAGATTTTGTCAAACACATGAATAATATTATAACTCTTACTTTCAGATATACCTCTAATTTATAATAATTGACTACAGGTAAATGTTGTGCAGGCTATGGATATTTTAACAGAAGAGTTATATCTCATCAATGAACAACAAATATATATCAATGAGGGTAAGGTGAGTATTTCAGATGTGTAAACTCAGAGGAATCAAAATACCTAAACAAGCTTGAGCACGGGAAATATTCTCTTTTATTTAATTGCATGAGTTGTGAACAAAGGGAAACATTTCTACAGTATTTAAATTACTTAAACTTTTAATAATGATATATGTGCATAAACTAATTTCTTCTGATCAGCTTCTTTTGTATACAGTTACAAAGGTCACTGAGAATTCCAACTGTTTGATAATGTTACTACTTATTTACCATGTAGCTACATAATCTACATTGTTGGGATTTGCCATTTACAGTATAAGATCACTGAGACTTCATTTTATTATGTGCTGTACAGTACATAAATAGAAATAATCAAATCATTATTTTATGATAGCTTATATCCCAACCAAGGACAGCAGCCTTTAGCTGAAGTAGGTGTACAGATTCTGGGAAGAGGTTATACCATATGGACTGAAGGGAAATTTGTTACTCTTGCAATAAACTCAGAACAATGACATGCAAACAGATTTATCATTTTGAAGTAAGATCAAGGAGAGCTCTATGGAGAATTATTTCTTTTTCTTCTCTTAGCAGTGCATAATGAAAAAGATTTGCATTGTGTGAGTGCATAAAATATCTCTACAAATCAGCTTAAGTGCAGATCTCCATAAATGTTAGAAACAAAATGGAGGTTAAGAATATTCTGTAAAAACTTTTAAGTCTTTGACCCACAAAAGATATCTGACCTTTAGAAATGGATCATTATGCAATCCTGTAATTACCAGAATGATGTCACTCAGCAAAGTGTTGACACATGACCATATTTAACATTCATCAGACTTATCACTATGCAGTTTTTCCTTTTTTTTTCTCACTTACCTTGATAAAGCATATGAGTAAAATGTTAACACAAGTCTTGAAAGTTCAATTTCCACCTTGTATAATGCATTTGGCTTAGAAATGACATATACTTGGCACTATTCTGCTTCATCAGTGTTAATCATATTTTCTTTCAGCTTATCTTCAAAAATTTCATCTGTCTTATACATTCAGTACTCCTGGTTTCAAAGTCATTTTTTATTTTCTTATCTTTTTCTTTTTAAGTTCTTGATTATTGGTTATTTAATTCTTTCAACATTGTCAAACAGGATTTTAGAAGGTATCTCCCAAAACAAATCTAATCCACATAATTTAGAGTTCACCTTCAAAACAGATCACCCTGTACTTTTTGTTACAGAACATAAAAATGTAAGAGCAAAATGGCCAAATTGTATTTTGATCAGGATTCTTGCTCCAAAGTCAAAAAAGTCCACCATCATTAGCAGAGGTACAGTTAGCAAAGCTATGAGGGATTCAGAAAGGTAATTTTCAGAGGATATATACTTTGAAATACTGTACAACAACCAGTAGAGTGCAGAACAACATTGATCTCACCCAGGATTCTGTGGGACACTAACAGCCTTTAATTTTATAATGTGATGTATGATAGTCAAAAATAAAGTACACAGAAATTCTTAAATGTCAATGTATACAGCACTCTGTAAACAAGAAACACAGCCAAGAAGTCTGATTTTCTTTCTGGAAACAATCCTCAGGCTTAATAGATGGAAAAGGGAGAGCTGCCATCTTCTGTCTGAACTGCAAGCACTATGGAGAAAGCATATTTATTTGTAAGACCTCAATGAATTCCAGATTTAAAGATAGATAGTCCTTATGAAATTTGTGAAAATTACATATAGGGCATAGAGGGTCAGGATAATATTTTCTTCACAATAGTAAATAACAAGCGAACGGCATATAACTAGAAGATACATGTATGCACATAACCAAAGCAATTCTGAGCAGTAATTTGGCATGAGTATATTAGAAATGTATGTTCTTCCCTCTCTCTCTCTCTCACCTCACTTTGAAATATGTATCTTTTATGCTTGCTACAGCCACCTCAGGAAAATTTTCCTACTTTCAAGGAAAATCCTGTTAATTCTGAAGTAATGTACAAATGTTGCATTGATTCTAGGGTTCAAGTTAAATAGATTGACATGAAGATTTCAGCAGAACTGAAATGCACCCAGGCAAGGAGAAAGCTATACCTGTAGAAGTGTTTTTAACTGAACCAAAGAAGGATTATTTCCATCAATGCTGTAGATATTTTTAATAGTTATTCATTAACAAGTAATTACATAATAATAGCCCATTAACTACAGAGTAGTCAGTGTCTCCCTCTAGGCCTGATGTACAAATATCTTGCTCACTCCCAGCTAGAAAACCTAACATTTTTGTATGCAGTGGTACAAAGTACGCTTACTCTGGGCTCCTCATCAGTCAGTGAAGAAACTGACACCTCCAGGAAAAAATTCAGACTAAGAGATGAATCCTCCAAAATATTCTAAAGAGTTCACCAATCTCAACAGATTGCAGAGATCACAAAAAGGGAAGACACTTTTGCACCTAAACACCTAACATAGAAGGGACTAATTCATGAGGTTTTCAATTCTCGAGAACCTACTTCCAAGCCTGATATAGACCAAACAAGCACTCCTCCCAAAGCAATGTCAGAAGGTGATGTGAGTGCTGCAGAAAAAAAGACAGACTGTAAACAACATGAAACAGACTTGTGTAATAGGTAGTTTATGAAGCATAACTGAAGCTCTTCTTAATTGTTCTGGAGCTAAAAATCAAAAGTCTATTCTCACTTTAGGAGAGCAGGAGGGACCAAGTCCATCTATTCATTCGTACAACAATTGGCACACTGGCTTCCCAGTCCAGAGTTTTAACACATATTTGATCTTGTCAGCAGAAGGTGTGAGGTGGCATGACAAACTTCAATGGTAGGGTTCATAAAATACTTAAAAAGCCTTTTAAGTATAGAAAAATATATCACATATAAAAGACTAACATTTCTCAAATGAACAAGTGTCTCTGTGGCACTTTATTCCTGCACTATCCTTTCTTATTGGAAAGGTAGCCACTAGTTCTGGAGCCACCATTTTGCTGGAGTTACTTTGTGAACCCAGTCACAAAGAATGGAAAATTATTACAGTGACTTTAAGAGGTTGTATTCAAAATTTATAGGTCCTCAAAGTTAAAGGAGCATAAAAGGAGTCAGTTTAGGTCAGGTCAAAACTCCATCTTATCCAGTAGCCTGCCATTGCCATAGGTCTGTTGCACGTTGGATGTCTGATGAATGTCTAAGGAAGAATGTAAAAACAGGGCTGACATATATGATACATAGAATGTACACTTACCCTTTTCCCAGGGAACTATCCCTCTTATGGAAATACCTGTGCAGTCTTATGTTGACTTCTGAATTCTTGTACAAAATTCTGAAGGAATATCACGCAAAGGGCTTAACCTGGTATATATTCATTAACAAAGATATGTGCATTGAAATTTGATTTCTAGGCTGTAGATTTCTTCCACAAAAAAAAAACCTTGAAGGAACCAAAAAAATCAAACACCATGAACATACAACAATCTTATTCTTCACATTAGGTATTTCTAAGCATCATAACGTTAGAAGCATATAGTCAGTATAGTTAGACAACTAGTTCTGAAATAAAGGTAATAATATCAAGGTCTATTTGATTTATTGGTTTTAATATTATTTCAGAGTTTTCTTTTGTTACCCAAAATTAATATTGAAAAACAAAGACCACACAGACCACTTCACCTTGCCTACATCCACCACTAAACGAAATAGAACAGGTAGATCAAGGACAATAATGACAGAACATGATTTAAGGAAGCACTGTGTTTTGCTCACTGTGATTTGTAGGATCTAAGCCATTATTCAGACAAATGGTATACCTACAAAAATGTCTGTAAATCCCCAATGTTTCATTTATTTCATGAAGAAATGGTGTGTAGCCAACAGTTCCTAGTGTTGCATTTGTAAATCTTTGGTAAAAACCTGTTAGGAATCTGGCAGTGAAAGTAATTTTGTTTGACTTGCACCATTGTTCTCACTTTTTTCTATATTTTTCTATTTTTCCTTCTTTTACATTTAAAAATTTATCAGAGATTTAATTATATCTCACAGCCTTGGGCATATAAAGGCTGAGGAAATGATAGTCATAGATAGTGATTTTGTGAGTTTGAAGGCATGGGAGCAAAACACCAATTATCAGATAATCAGGATTTAAAAAGAAATATGAGGGAAGGAAACAGAATCCAGGAACACATTCAGCACCTGTGCATACAAAGAGCAAAACTTGCCCTACCAAAAATCAGAAGCAAAATCTGGTATCCACTGATACCAGAAATATATGAAAAGGTAGCAAAGATGACAAATCTTCCTGTTATGGCATTCTGCAACACTGGTCTCCTTGGAGAAATGTGTCTACCCCTAAATGAGTAGGTCCATTTATTGATGAGCTATGAAATATGGTGACAATATTCTTCACAGTGCTTTCATAATCCACTTCAAAAGGATGAACCCCATTTAGGATGATGGTATTTTAACTGGAAGAGTATATTCTTTCTAATTACCTTACCTGTGAGATGATCAGGTTTTTCAGTATCACTACCAAAATTCTTTTGGGTGACATTTCCAAGGAGGTACTAAAATCATACTATTCATTGAGAGGCTAAAGAAAAGAATATACCCACTATAGTTTTTGTCATAATCATAATGCTTACATCTGCTATCTGACATACAGGGGATTATATGATATTAACAACGTTGGCAAAAATAAACAACTATTTACCGAAATATAGTTTACTTTCACAACCTTTTTCTGCTATAGAATCTCAGGGATTAGAATTCTAATGCAATCTGCTCAACTCTGCATGGTTTATATCGTTATATCTCTCTTGTCTGTAATATATGGCTGCATTATGCTTCTTTACCCACAGGTCTACAAATAAGTTCAGGATCTGCTAACTGACACCAGTCTTAGGTGGATAATGCAGTATTTAAAAGACAATTAATATTCTGCTATATTCTGTTCAGATAAGTCATTATAACAGGTGATGACTACCCACTATCATGTAAAATCTACCTTCACAGTGCCCAGACAAATCGAAATGTCATGACAAAAATGGAGTTACCATTTACATTTATAGTCCAATTTGTATAGCATATCAGGAAAAGTTTATTGTGTTGTTCTGATAAGCTGGCAAAGCATATGTATTTTTTTTTAATTTTGGTAAATTTCCTCTGTCATCAGCTCTGCATACAGCAAAAAGAAAAAGGGAAATGTTTCAATGTAGGTGACAGACCCAGATATTCCCTTTTTAAAATGTCTTTCTAGGTTTATCTGTAGCATAGACCTTTTTCTATCATCTTTTTATCATTTACAAGATATTTTGGACCAAGTCTATCCCAAGAGTGATTGTCCTGACTTCCACCAAGCTACTGGGATGAATTTGGCCTTTTTTATTGTTCTCCTTCACACTCAATAGTCACTTTAACTTTGAGCCATTTGTTGGATTAAAAGTGTTCTCTTCCTGATCTCAGAGCTCTTCTAACCCTGTATGTGACTCTTTCTCAGTTATGTGAAATGTTATCACTTTCTATTGACTGATGTTCTCTGTGATGTGTCTTGTTATGTAGTAAGTCTATTAACCCCATGGTAATTTTACAAGCTATTATAATTCCCTTAGCCACATAAAGTTTCAAGACTTTTCCTTGAAAAGGAAAGTCTGTGTTAAATTTTCTTTTGTATTGAATTCCCAGGCTCTATTAGCAGAAGCTAATGTCATCTTATGGATTAATATGGAGTTGGAGCAGGATATTTATCAGCTTTTACCCTACTTCCTAGCCCAGGTACCCTAGACAGAATAGTTATAACCTTTACTACCTAAAAACCTATTACCCAAAAACTTTTGAAACTTTAATATCCCAAACTATTTCAGGGAGGAAAAAATTGACAAGGTCAAGTAATCCTGGAACAGCAATGGCTATCTGCCACTTAGAACAGAGTTTGAAAGTATAAGTCATTACAAGAAGAACTCTTGAGGCTGTTGAAAGTTAGAATAATGATAAATTTAATTACTCAGGTAATGTGAAAAAGAGGTGGGGGGAAAGAACTTTATTGTGTGAAAGACAACTTCATAACACACCAAGTATAAACTCAAGCTTGAAAATATGACCTCTTCAATCTGCAGTTCCTGAGAATGGAGAAAAATAAAACTTGGATCAAATAACCTTGTGCTTTTATACTAGGCAAGATTCATGTCCAAAGAAAGAAAAGTCTAATTTAAAGGAATATTACAAAATGAGCAGATGAAAGATATAAGAATCTGTCATTATTCTAAGAAAGAAGGAACTCAAATGAAACAGGTATTTACCTCTCAGGGAATAAAAGAACATAGCAAGCCACTGCCAAGTGTTAAAATAATTGCTGAAGGGTAGCAGCTGCTTCACCCTGCCCAAATTAGATAGCCAGGAAATCATCCCCAGAGGAAAAAAAAAAAAAATCCTGTGTAAGGTAAATCCCATATAAAAAGATGTAAATAATACAGAATGAAGGGAGCTGAGGGCAGTATAGCAGCTGTAGGCTTGCTGCAGATGTGGTATTATAAAGTAAGTGTCATGCTTGCATTTTAATACAGTCTTTCTAATGTTTGAACTCATGGAATAATTAGAATCACTAGAAAATAACAGTTGTTGTATCACAGAGGTTCACAGGAAGATATCTCTGGTACCGACAATACCCAAGACTAATGCCCTGAGAGTGCATTGGCTTGTTGAAGCATCCTAGCACATCCATCTCTCTCACTACCTCAATTTTAAAGCAAAAGAAATTAGGGGTTGCAGAACAAAAGGGAACTACACTGTGGCTTCACAGCATTTCAGAACTTGATTGTTAAGGGATCAGGACCCTGAAGAATTTAGCCATAAGATCAATTTGCATGTAGCATAGAAACAACACATCTCTGCAAGACCGCTTGGTCTCTGATGGAGCAGCTAAATGCTGGGTTGAAACTGACATTCCTGGAAAGAGAGAAGAGAGGTTTAAAAAGTAATGATACATTTTGCATTTGCAAGCTATTGTTACCCTCGGAAAAAGGAGATAGAGGATACTTGCTGATAACAGCTGGTCTTGAAGCACTTAATGTTTGTAGTAGTTTTCAGTTAATTCAGGTAGATGAGGCTCAGGCAGAGGCAGCTAACTGCAGCAATATAATACAGAGATTTGAGAAGTGCTGCTCATTACATAAAAATGAAACACATCAGCTATGCATTTCTAAGCAGAGAGTGCAAAAAACTAAAAACATAGAAGTGTTCATGTGTGAAAAGCTAATGCAGCAATTCAGGGACAAACTGAATCCTTGATAATATCAGATCATGATTGGAATCTGGAACAAAACAGCCTAAAGGAGAAATTAGTGTAAGACTCAGATTTAACTCTTGACCAGCAATTAGAATTTGTCTAGCAAAGAGTTACATGGACCAGACAAACCCATGGACTGGAGACAGTGCTCTGAGACTTGCAGACATGATCAAGAATCCAGAATACTGTGAGAAAGGACACCTGAGGCAGAAAAGCATCCAGAGGTCAAAGTAAGAATCTATTGAAACCAGAACATGATGTTCCACATGCTGTGGTAGACAGCTGGAGTCAGCTGAAACAACTGAGCCCCAGGATATAGCAAAACCAGAACTAATAGACTTACTGCCATCTGACAGCAGTCATCCTTATTTCTCACAGGAAACACGGTGCCCACTCCTGCATTGTCTCAAAACTGCATGCAAGGCATCTCTAAGATTAAATCAGACAGTCCCATGTAGTTGTAACTAACATCAGCATCCTCTAGATTTTAAATTTTGCATGGTGCTATATTATATGTTAACTACTGGGCTACTGTTGTTTTATTCTGCTAGAAAGAGAGGAAAGAGGAGAACATGCCTTTGAGAAGCCCTCATACAAGCTATTCAAATCTAGATGTTAACATAAGCTCAAGGGGTAAAAGGCTAAGCAAAAGGCAGTTTACTCACTGAAGGATCCCAGATTTAACTGCCTAACTCTCAGTAAGGTAAGTAATGCACAACCCAAATCCTGGCCCTGTTAAGTTAATTAATATAGATGCAGATAACTAGACTAAACTGGTACTCACAGTCCAAGAAAACTCCTGTCTTTAAAATGTTGGCTCAGACATTTGTTTCTGAGACCTGCACTTTGTGGTTAAGATGATGTCTGTGGAAAAAGGTGGAACATGGGCACACACTAAGATAAGAAGGCTACAGATTGAGTATATCTTTCTCACAGATATCAGTATCTGACAGCTAAAGGGGTACTTTGATCTGCAAAAGAGCTAGACAGAAACCAGAGAAGTTGTGAAAGAGCAGGCAAGACAGGTACTAACAAAAATTCCTTTAGATACTCCAGGTGGACTGCATTCATAAGTCATTTTAAAAGATGAACACCTTTCCAAAGAAATAATTTGATGAAGGATATCTTTGATGGCCAAAAAGGTGGTGTCCTCAGTGATTGCTTTTTTATTTTTTTTCCCACAGCTCAGTCCTCCAGGTAGGCTCTAAAAGACATTATCAGAAATTATCTTTGAAATTAAATGGGTAGCTGAGTAAATCTAAACTTAGAAGTTTTTAAAGGCCTTCCTTCAAGTCTGTGTGCTTTCTTGAAGCTTGAGATCTATCAACTTTTGTATGGTAGAATGAGGAGTATCATGTGGAATAATGAGGCATTCTCAGATGAAAGGCTAAACCAGATCCAGTTTAAAGCCTCATAAAAGACACACAGTATTATAAATATTCTTAAAGTGTATATCATATAGTCAATCTGTTTGCCTCTCACATTATTTATATACTTTCATATACATTTACTGTGATTCACTATGATGACCAGTTTATTTTTCAAGTCTATTTTTTCAGCATTAGATTTTGAGAACGAAGCAGTATTAAAAACGATGATGGCTCGACCTAGATGCTAATCCATTTCTACAAAAAAGAGAAAGAAGACAAGACCCTATAGGAAAAATAAATATATCATCATGGTTATACATATTAAATATACAATGTATGAGGAGACTATGTTCTTTATGCAAAAGAGACATTCTGCTTTATAATTTCAAACCGAGTACATTTTTATCTTTCATTTTGGATAGCTTTTATCATATTCACACTTTTCTACTTTGCTAGGGAATAATGAACAACTTCAAAAGGTTATGTTTTTAGTTGAAAAGACTTTCAACTGAATTTTAATTTTAAAAAAAAAAACCAACAAAACTGGAGAAAAGAGGGAAATGTATGGCAAATTTACAACACAAAATCTACTCCTACCTGCAATGAATGCTTGTTTCCTAGTACGGTGTAAGCAGCACAAAGACATACAAGATCAGTTTTGGTATCTGTGAAAATGGTATAGAAATACAGTTAATACCATATTATAGAAAAAAAACCCAGTAGGCTAGATTGTCAGCTAGCACAAAGAAGGAGAATAACACTTACTAGCTGTCTCAGTAGAGCAGATAGTACATGTCAAACATTAAGAAGCAGTCCTCCCCATAAGCAATTTTAAGACAGTTGAATCCACAATGCTAAAGTCAGTTTATAGTTGCTTTTAGTTTAGTTTTCATTATTGAAACAGACCTTTCTTACACTGCCTTAGTCTCTCTTATAAATTATTCCTACAAACACTTACACGTGAGTAACTTTATGTGAATCATTCTCTCAGTAAAGCTCTATACATACATATATAATTATTTGCAAAATCAGGCCACTGAACTGTGTGTAGAACACAGCAAACATTATCCTCTGCTCAGAGACAGAAACTGAGCATACCACAGAGAGCTAGAATAGCTTGTCATTTGTGATGAATAATGCCTCAAATCCATATACAATATAATGAAAATCCTCTTAATATTAATAAGCACAGTATGTCTGCTTGCATACTTCCATATATATTTGAAGTACTATGTATACAAAGCCCCTGAATGCCTTCCAGCTTCTAAGTAGCATAATCCTGATCACAAGATTGATTGCAGAACACTAGTGTTGGAAGTGAGTATGGCTTATAGTGAATGATTCATGGCCAATTCAAGAACTGAAATGACAGTGGTTAAAAATTTAGCAATTAATAATCAACAGCTGCCTAAAATATCATTTTTAAGTGAACATCTGTATGTTGTTCACATATAAAAACACCTGGGACTGAGAAAAGAATATTCTTTCAAATAGTTGAACTTTTGCCAGTGTACTGGCTTGCCTTGTTTCTCAAACCTTTGGCTGATTTATAGATTCTTTTAAGACAAGGATTTTTCTTGTGTGAGCATATCATAGTAGAAAACTAAAGCTGACTAAAGCTCTGCAGAACCCTTGAATAGGGTCATTCTAAAAGTAGGCTATTGTGTGAAAACTAGACAAGTATAATTTTCCTACCAGCTAAATCACAAGCAAACAACCAGAAAGAAGACAGAGCAGAGACCAATTTGAATGATTGACATGAAGTCAATGAAGAATATTATGCTCCTTCACCAAGCAGCCAAGATATCATTGCAGTAAAGATGACACTATAAGTCATAACACGTAGACCTGAATTGCATATAACTCTGAAGATTTTTATATCACCTCTCTTATCAGGTTCCAGAAAAAACTTCCTTGGGGTCAGAAGGATGTTATCAGGACATGATGTGGTCCACTGAGTTCAAGTAGAGAAATATTGCAGACCTGTTGCTGTAAATTGTAACTGGCAATAAAAGCAGAAGACCTGTCCGGACTAGGGAAGAAATTACCTGTAAAAGCCTGCTAAAAGATTTGGAAACAAAGAACAATATTTTTCAAAGTAAAGGAAATACTATGAAATATAAGCAGTACATCTTGCAAGTATATTCAGGAATGGGTTTTAAATGCCAGACTATTACCTTTTGGGGTAATTATTTAACAAGTAACAACTAACAATAAACGAACATGGAATATGCGATACTGAAGTTTTTTGCAGCTCTCTGGTGGCATAGTAGTACCAAAGTATTTCCCAGAACAACAATCAGCTATATCATTTGTGATGTTTCTAGACTGTGGTTCTCCAGATAAATAGCATTTAAGTTAAAATTCCCCTTTTGTACTGATGACTTGCACAAGCTTACACAAAGCCTATACTTTGAGCACTTCATTAGGGCATTGGCTTCCAGCAGAGCCACTCTGTCCTGAACTTCATCCCTGGAATATTGAATTAGACCAAGAGATCCTTTGCAGTATTTCCTTAAAATAAAACAAATGTCTCAATCCATTAACCTTGGACATAAAATAATGTCAACTTTTTAATCATTGTTATAATTAGTAATGTTTTCTTTTGTTTACAACTTGTGCAGTTCAGTTAGCACAGAGTGCATAGGAAATACTACACTTTCACTCTCAAGGTGTCATTTTTATACTTAATTTTTGTGCAAAGTGGGAAAACATACCATTTATTTTCTAGTTTCTCTGTTAAGGATAGATTTTCAGTGAAGACTATTCTCTTTTTTTTTGTTTAAATACACCCCTGATCAAAGGTGTTTATTTTCTGTTTTCAGAAGAGAAACATCATGGACTAAAGCAATGCATATCTAAAGAAAGAGGTAAATTCAAGAAATAAGCTTTGTGACAGCAGCATACTGATAGGCAGGCAGTTTGAGATACTGAGAAGTGTTTTGACTCAGCATCTAAAGATAGATAAATATAGATTTATATTTATGATAAAAGTATGCCTGATTCATCCAGGGATATATTTCCCACAGCAAAAACGGGCTAAGCCCTTTTGAGCATTACACTTTCAGTTCACATATTTTAGGATATGATTCAACTTGATGTACAATGAGGAAATCCATTCTCCTGTCCTGAGACAACAAAAATTTTCTCCTACACAATGTGAAGCAGAATTATGGAACTGTTTGTGATAGCATATGTTACTGCTTATTTGGCTCATGACCTTCTAGTTATGGCTGAAATAAAAAATGCTGGAAGAGGTAGTGTTTTTAAGTCAACAAATGTAACTATTCCAAAATATTGCTCATTTCACAAAATGCACTGAATGGTTCTGGAAGGTAAAAAAAATAAAAATAAATCAGGCTTTTCTTCTTTTTCTCAAGTGTTCAGTAGAAATGACATTCATTAAAGTCTGTAATTCTCAACTCTTTTGAGTTTCACAATTCTGAAGTGATACAGTACTGAAATTGCAGTATACACTTACATATAGTGTTATGTCGTGTTGCATTTTGTATATGAATATTTATATATGTGTGTTTTCTATTTCATAACTGAATGCTATTGCAGTATCACAGATCTGAATGATTTTTCTGGTACAGCCATGACAGTTGTTGTAAATTTGAATTTTTATAGTGGTGTTTTATCTAAACACATGTACATTTATATAGTGACTTTATTTAAGTTATTCCTGAGCTGAGTGTGTAACGTTAAAAAGAGTATTCAGAATGGAAGAAGGTTATCTATTCTTGTTAGGAAAAAGCTAGTCTGTTGGATGTTGGTTTTGTAATATTGATATAGGCTAGAGACATTCTGCTGTTCTAGAAGTAGAAAGCACATCTTATTATTTAACCAATGACCTAGCCAACCCTGTTAGATATCCTGTAAAACTTTCAGAAATTTCTGTTATCATTTGTTGTTATCATCTGTCCTGAAACCAAAAACATCTGTGATTAAGGAAGACTTGTGGCTTTCAGTGAATTTAAAGTAAACTTTAAGTCTAGAAATCAGTGACAGAAAAAGTCACAATTCCAGCTATTGAAAGGTAATTGGATTAGAATAATGAGCACATATTTCTCTTTGGTAATTACTGTACTTCCCTGAAAAGACTTGTGCAAAGGTAGTTGTACTGGACAGTTTCAAAGACATGCTTTTATTTCCATAGCTACTGTGTTTTACAAAGTGTAGTGTTAATGGTATCAGTTTAATTTAGTACAAGAGGATGAAAGTATGTTTTATAAAATGTTATGCACATTCCAATATCTGATCTGTGAAGTGATACAGTGAAATATTTTAATGGAAAGGTGAAAGGAATAGGTACACAAATGTCCACTGGGACTATACCATGTGGGTGACAGTGTATATATTTAAGTGATACAATGGGTAAACTTTTTAACTTGCCACACAAGAACCCCAAGCATAAGGGTCTACAGGATGAGACCACTCATACATTTCTATATTTGTCTCCACAGACATTGAAACTGCTTTAACATGACAGGGAGAGGATCTTGATAAACTCACTCTATATAAAAGCCTGAAGAGCAGGAAACTTGTCTCTGGCTCCTTTAGGCTCAAAAAAACCCCTTCTGAACCTAAAGAATTCCCAAGTTATAAGTGTCTCCTAGACAATCCTCCTAATTGGGCAATTGTGGCACCCTAATCATTACCCCAGGGGAGAGTCTGGTTCTACTCTTTGAAAGAAGACATATAGGTAAGCAGCTTACCTTTTAGGCAGGATACTCTGTCAGGGATCATAAATATCTGGAGGCATCTTCTGACGAGCTTTCAGTCAGCCAGAAGACTTCAGAGATGGCCAGCCTATTAAATATACACCTGTGATTCCCATGTTTACATCAAGGTAGCTCCTCAGGTGACACAGAGTTTTCCTGGATTCAATTCTGAGTTGTTTAGCTCTCTCCAGGTCCTATATGGGAAGACATAAATCTAATTCTGAACTCTAAATCCCACCATGTGTCCTAGAAGTGCAAAAGTGCAGATTTATCAAATCCCTATTTTTGACCTAGCTCATTCTTTCTCTTTCTCTGGCTCAATACACTCTAAATTATTCCCTCTGACAGCCTCAAGAGAAGATAATCATTGCCAGTGCTGACTGAGTCATGTAAACACTTCGTCCCTTCATGTGAGAATATCTGGATGATTAGGCAATCCAGACAAAAGATGCCTCTGATCCTTGTTAGTCATGTCTTCTTAACATTGGATAATGACATGGATGGCCTTGACAGAAGATCCCATATGTTTGAATTATGAAGAATTACATAAATGTAAAACAACTGTGCAATGTGTTAACTTGTAGGTTGGTTGTTTTGTTTTCTGTTGTTGGTTTTAGGGTATTTTTTAATCTCCTAGGAAGGTCTGTTTTAACCTTCTGAATGCAAAGGACAGCAAAAAAGCTACCTGCTGTCTGGAATTCCAAATCTCACTTTCCTACAGGTAAAAAGACTAAATAGTCTTTACCTTTTAAGGAATAATTTATGGAGCTTTCTAGTCTTTTATTGGGAGGGTGCATAATTACCAAACCTAGACTCAGTCTTTGAAACAGCAGCTAAAAACTGAAAACATCTCTACTACCAAGTGACATAAGTCTTAAGAAATAAGACAGGGATCCTAAGGATCAGAGTGTTCTCTTTTGCAGATTACACCCAAGATGAGGTAAGGGGAATAACAATGGTGAGTAAACAAAGCAAAAGATGACATTTGCTAAGGCAAATTCTGTAGATAAATCACAACAAAACAAGGGGGGGGGGGGCTTAATTATTGGGTTTGTTTATTTATATATGTATTTTTATATATGAGCAAACAGAATAATAGATATCTGCATAACTGGGGCAAAAGCATGTAGAGCTCCACAGTATTCAAGAGCCAACAAAAGTCTAGAAGGAATGGAGAAATGAACCAAGAAATTGTTATTAGCTGTATGAAGGAAAGCAGTTTCTATAGTATCATTAGAACTGTGCCAAAATGAAAATCATTTGAGATATTGTTGTGAGCAATGATGAAAGAGATGAGAACAGCTATTGGTTGCTGATTGGAGAGGAGGTAAATGTAAGGCAGGAGTGATAAAAGGAAATACTTTGATTGGTAACTGGAGAAATAAGATCCTCTGATGAGAAAATAAAGGTAGCACAGTTTCTCCTGAAGACCTTATAAGAAGGGAACTTACAAGAAGGTAGGATAGGGTCAAATTTCAGGAAGGTAGACTTATTTTAGATCAATAGCTAGAGATGTGAAAGGCTGAAGAAGTAAAAAAAATAAATAAATAAACTGTACTGATAAAATAGAGAAAGTACCACTCCTAAGGAAACTGTTACAGGTAGAAATGACATTCCTGCTACTTCAGAGAGAAGTATATTATATTAACAGAACAAAACTTCTTTGCAACCTCCAAAGAAACTCTGGAAACAAAAGGGTAGTCATCTGAGTTGAGGCTACAATTAATTTTATGGGATATTTAACATGGACTTCTAGTGGCATCAAAAATTAAACATAAGTAGGAGCTAGAGTCTGTATTCCAGGCAGGTGCTTGGTAGTGCATCACAGATATATCCATACCGTAGAGGAAGCAAAAATAATGTCAGGCAGTGATGGAACATCAAGTTAGGCATATGGACTCCACTTGGTTCAATCTCTTAACTCACAACACAAAAGGTCAACTAATGGAAGAAAGTTTTTATATTCCACCTACAGAGCCTTTTTGGCCAAAACACCAAATTATCTTCTAATTTTACAATTTATCTTCTGTTATGATTTGACATATTTGGGTTATTTTAAATTTCATAAAAGGAAAGAAATTGCAGGCATTAGTGACTCTAATGCTTTGCAAATGTCCAAAAGGGTACAAATTGGCACAGTATATGCTGCTTTCAGTATTTCCTACCATGACTGACTGATGTGGTGTACTGACTTATCCCCAGTCCTGCAATAATAATTCTAAGCAGGCTTGCATAAGAATGGAAAAGAACTAATGTAAATAAGTTTTATTCCTAGTAACATAATTTCTCTTAGTTTTTGTAATGCCCCATTCAGACAGAGGTCAGACATCCTAAGGAATTGCTGCAGCAAGCTAACAGGTTACATCAGCTAATATCTCTCTTAATCCACTCATTGTGTTGTGGGTTTTATTAGGGTAATCCTAAGGATTTTTGGTTACATGGAGGCTATTGAAGTAGAAGAAATTTTGTTTCTTCTGTATGATATATTGCAAAGGTAACCAGTAGGATTTATTCATATGGTGTGTGAGGCAATCTGGAGAGAGTCCTCTGTCATCTTTGATAGGTTATGTGCTTGAAATTGAATATCAAATAGCCTGTTGGCATCTTCAATCAATGAAAAGTATCTTTGCGCCTCTATTTGGAGCTTTAATTTCTTCTGGATAATAAAAAAGAAGCACTCTAAACATCCTTCCCTACAAATTTGGTCTTTAAGTTCATAAATCTACATAGACTAAGCAGAATGGATTTTGCTACAACAGGAAAAAGGTGAATTCTTTGGCCTTGAAACATAACTTGGGTTTAGTTTTGATTTCTTTTTTTTTTCTTTCTTGCTTGCTGGACTGCCTGCAGAGACAATAGTGTCACATTGTGAAGGCACTACAAAAGAAATAATTTCAGGAGGCCTTTTGTCATCTACAAGCAGAAGGATTCACAACTATTTTAGCTGCAGGTCAGAGTGGTTTTTTGAAGCCCCCAACACATTTAATACAAAAGTACATCTCCATAAATTACCTACAAGAATACTCCATGCAGCTCTTCAACATCTGAAAACTTTTCTGCTTTTAAAATGATTTCCCAGGTATTCATTTTAAAAGAAAAGTGACATACATGGCAACACTTATTTTTACATTAGTGCAATTTTCCTTGAAGACAATGGAAGTTATGCCCACCTACACCAAAACTGAACTTGACCTACAGTCTGCAGTAACATGGTTTCTTAAAATATACTTGTCAGCAACCAGCGGTCCTCAAATCATTATTAGAATGCTACCTTTGCTTTCTTAAAGGAACTTAAGGAATCTAACTGAAATTGAAATTTTCTGATTTAAGCCAAAGCATTTGCTTTTTTCTATTTTTCAACATGACCTCATGTATGTGCTTTTGGCTAGACTTTGTCAATATTTAGCATGTTTTTCACCTGTGGAAGAGATCTTAAACTGGGCAGAAAGGACAATACTTTATTGACTAATGAAATCATCTCCTTCCAGTTCTTATTAACTCCAGTCCATGGGCAAGGCTTGTACAGGACTGCTAAGCAATCAAGGATTTCCTGGGTGAGGCAGTATTTTTGTGAAGCTGTAGAACTCATCTATTTCTCCCAAATATGAATGAATGCTGTCCCTGTTCTGACAATGGTTTTTGTTACCTCTTCCTGCTGTTATTCATGTGAGGATCAAGAGGCACAAACACAGAAGTTTTGCTAGCTTCTACTTCCTGATGCTGCATGGAATCTGTACTGTATTGTCAGTATGTCTGGAACCACAGTATTTGTGAGCCACCCTGCTTTAAAAAGGGGAAATGGAAGCACTTGCTTTTCAAGCTTCTCTGTGCTCAATTTAAAAAGAGGGAAAGACAGCAATCCTTAGCTTTTCTCTAGGGAAGAAGTGAACAGCCCCCTGCGCCAGCAGTACAAATCATGTCAGACAAGTTGACAGTATCTTAGAATCACAGAATTACAGAATCATTAAGGTTGGAAAAGACTTCTAAGATCATCTAGTCCAGCTGTAAACCCAACACCATCATGCTCACTAAACCATGTTGTGAAGTGCTGTGAAAAGTCCTGGCAGTCAGGTGAAGTCCCTGGAGACTGTAGAAAGGGAAACATTGCACCCATTTTTAAAAAGGGTAGAAAAGATAATCCTGGGAACTACTGACTTGTCTGGCTTCCCTCTGTGTCTGGGAAGATCATGGAACAAATCCTCCTTGAAGATATGGTAAGGCACATGAAGGACAGGGAGGTGATTTGAGGCAGACAGCATGGCTCTACTGAGGGCAAGTCACAGAATCAAAGAACAAAATGTTGGGAGCTGGAAGGGACCTCAAAAGTTCATCTAGTCCAACCCCTCTGCCAGAGCAGGATCCTCCAGACCAGGTCATACAGAAGTGTGTCCAGAAGAGTTTTGAATATCTCCAGAGAAGGAGACTCCTACCTGATCAACCTAGGGGCCTTCTGTGGTGGAGTGACTACATCAGTGGAAAAGGGAAAAGCTACAGATGTCATCTATCTGGACTTCTGCAAGGCCTTTGACAGGGTCCCTGACAATATCCTTCTCTCTGAATTGGAGAGACATGGATTTGATGAGAATTTTTACTTACATAGAAATAAACCCTAGTGGTTAAAGTAAGATGGCAAAAACCTTCCCCAGAAAACACAGATGTGATATGAAAATACAGAAAGTACAGATGTAATTTCACAGCTTTCCTAAGATTTCCTATGATGCAGATGCTATTTTTTATGTATTTGTCTTAGCTAGAACTGGCAGCATTTGGATATTTTACATGTCAGATTCTTGCCTAACTGTTAAAATAGGAGATCAAATCAAAAGACCTTTCATCAATTTTAACCCCTTTCCTATGCAGGCACGTATCCACTGATATTAGGAACTTTATCTTAAGCATAGAATGAAAGTAAGCATGGAATGAAAGTAAACATGTAATGACTTGGCTTAAGCCTAAGAGCAGAGACATTTTTTTTCAATTTCCCTTATGATTACTTTATCTATTTTATTTTCCTCCTTTCCTTTACTGTTGATACTGCTAAAGCCTAGGGTGGATATTGGTTTTTAGGATGCTTTGAAGACTCCTATCCTCCTTAGGCAGACAAAAATGTAATGGAATTTCTCCAAAACTGTTGAGATTTTTGCATGTTATGCACCTCACTGACATATTATCAAGGATCAAACTTTTTCTGCATTGGTACACAAATAATTGCATTATCATTTCATTATCGGGCAAAAGAGCAGCTAAGAGTTTAAAGTTTAGGGTCAAGTGAAATCTATCTCTGGCTTTATGGGTAATTAGGTTAGGTTAGGAGAGTCAAGTGAATATTCATTAGTTGCAGGATGAATACTCAGCATGTAGTAGAAATTTGCATTTCTACATGCTTCTCAAACTTAATTCATGGCTGGTATTGACATAGCAATCACATTACAGGCACTATTTTATTCCAGACAAAGGACTAATTGATTTGTAATAATTCTTAACATATACCACAGAATCACAGAATCATTTAGAATTTACTTGCTACATCTGTTATTTCTGACCTTTGTGTTTCATTCTTAAAAAGGACAGATGAAATAGTTGAAGTTATAATAACTGACATCATTTTATGAAGTAACATCATACCATTTTGTACAGTTCCAGATTGACATATTCATGTCTGCAACATTTATATCTCAAGAGTGAATCATCAGACTTTTAGAAGTCTGACAATTATTGCTCAGAACATTCCATAATACATGACTGGATCTTGGATACATAAGTTGTATCAAAAATTTCACTGCCTTTGCTTACCATAAGACATTCCTCATTTTTACCAACTTTTACTCGGGTTTTATTAGTACAATCCTGGTGTTAGATTGCAAAATTTCACTCATAGAAATACTTTCTTATTTAAAGAATTAGGCAAGGAACTTCAAACAGCATAGAGATAGCTGAATAAAACTAGTTTGAGATGATTGGATAAGAAAAGTCCTCCTTTTTCAGGAGCTCAAGATAGATTCATCAGCATCTCTAGTAGTTTGTGATTTCAGCAGTCTCTCATCTTCAAGTTTCAGCCATTTCTATGGGCTCCCTAACCCTTCATGTCCCAAGCCAAGGTCGTAAGAAAAGTCTTAGTGCAAAATAGACAAGTCAAGTCCCCTTCTATTCTTCTTACCAATCCATAAAACAGAATTAAAAAGTCAATAAAGCCAGATTTTTCTGTTGTTTTAGAGAGGAACAAAGCAGAACATTTTCATTCACTACTATGACTTCCAGTTTAAATGTTAAAATATGTTCTGCCTCTAAGTATGCAAATATGCTATTTCTGAATTCAAATGAACATGTAATCACCATACACATGCAGTTTGAAATATTTAACCCACTGAAACAAATTAAGGGTTAATCAACAAGCTCCATCAGACCAGAATTTTGCCAGTTATATTTATCTTCAGTTTAAAAGCACAAGACTAATACAGTTCCACACAATATACAGGTAAAGTTTATTCAAAGAGTAGATTAAAGTATTTTTTATTAAAAAGATATAACACCTTTTTTTTTAAGACACAGATATTCTTGCATAATATTTTCTTGGATATATTTTATCCCAGGCCCCTTTTATTTGTCTTTTCAGATTTGTATTACTGAGAGCATTAATGTCAGCCCAAATATTTTGGGGAGAAATATCTGCATCTAGATGAAGAAAATGGCCATAAATGTTCACTCAACCACTTTGTCTGCATCTCTGCAGAACATTTAGGTGTTAAAAGATGTTTGAGGTTAAAAAGACAAAAAAGGATTGAGAAGGTAAGTTATTTTCAAATTGTGGCTATAAATCCCATTAGGTGAGCACATTGCATAAACAGTAGTATGTGAAGGACATTTTTGAATACATAAAAGAAGTCCTTTTCCTAAGGAAAAAGAGATATTTGCAAAATACCTGTTTCACACTCTGTGGGAGGAAGGTGTTAACTGTACATCTCATAGGAAATGTTCATATTCCTGAGTATCTACAATTTTGACAACTTGTCAGGTTATGGACATGACCCTGTGTCCATTTGGCTTCTGATCTGTAACTAGAAAGTTAGAAATGAAGCTCTTTGGCAAAAGACACAGCAAATTTCAGCAACTTGGCATCAACAAACTAATTTCAAAATATGCTGGGAAGGCATTACATCCATTGTATGTTATTTTCTTCCCCACCATTGGAAAAGAACCCAGATCCTTTCAAAACTGACTCAGTGTAATTTTTCTAATGCAAAGGTAATGAAGAAATTAAGCTAACTTATAAGTTCCTTCACTGACTTATTTATCACTCTAAAGATTTATCATTGTCTCATAAGGCCATTTATCACTCCAGAATTGTATTTCAGCTACTGAAAATCGAGTTATCCACTGTACAACTTACTGGCTAGACATAGAGCTCAATTAGCAAATTTTAAATATTGACTGTGTATATCAGTACATGTAAACAGCCATCACTTCACTATCTAGTAGCCAGAAAGTAGTTGGTTTTTTTTCTCAGAAGTTATCAGCCTTACCTATAGAAGCAGTACTGCCACCATTGTACTGGAATACTAATGCAGAAAGAAAATTCACATAGAACTCACTCTGGGTCACTGCCAGCAGTTTACTTCCCAGCCAACTTTCTTCTTATTAGGCAATTTGTTTGTTTGTTTGTTTGTTTTTCAAAGAATCAGTCACCATAAATATAGAGGTGGCTGAACCACAAGACTTAAGACTTTTTTTTTTTCTTTATTTTCTTTCTATCCCCCAAACAGAGCTCAGATCAGGGTGAGAAGAGCAGCCATTTTTTGGTATCTGAATCAGGTTCCAAAAAGTCCTTATTAAGAGGATGACTTCTTCTAAACCATCCACTTCCCATGTAGGAGACCAGCAAAGCTGATGTAGAAACCCTGTTGGAGAGGAAGCTACTCAGCAGATCCTCAGGCTTCCAACTGGAGTTAATAACTTGAGACAGCATGTGCAGCTGTCATGAGAGAGCTACACAGCTTGGATACATAGTGAGGCAAAAGAAATATGGTCTTCCCAAAGTAGCTGAAAGGTATAGAGTGTGTTATTCCCTTTATGGCCAATGAGAACATTTTTAGGAGAGATTTTAACCTAATTTTAAATTATTTATTAAAAACAATATTTGAAATTCACACAAACTTTTTCTTTATACTCTGAGTTTTAAAAGTTTTCCCTTAAATCTTCCTTTAATTTTACATAGGTGAAATACAGTGGAGCTTTTTTTTTTTACATTGGGGTAACTGATATTAACATCAGGCCCATTGTCTTCATAGCAAGTGAGTCATAAATGACCATTCTTCATGGTCATATAAAATGATACATAGATATTGGTAGAAAAAGAGGTCTCTTGGCACAATCATTACTTTTTCCATTTTCTGTAGACAAACAAACCCATAAAACAGAACTGACAGATGTTATAACCCAAGAAAATGAAAGAGAAAACCCCACAGTACAGAAGAGCTAAAGAAATTCCAAATAAAATCATACTGTGAGAACCTCCTGGAATGCACTTGTTTGTCTTCCAAGATGTAGAAAACATAAAAGCCATTAAAAAAGTTATTGCAATTGCTGTCCTTGCTAGATCAGGGTGATGCCAGATGTAGCAAAAAGATTGCAGAAAGCTTGTTTGGGTTGGGCAATAAAGTTTCCTTCTATTTGAAATACATATAGAGTTTTGTATAAACCAGTCCATATTAATGTGTCTTAGGTTGTGGACTTTTTTTTAAAAACAAACACTGATTTTTCTGTTTGTTGTTTGTTTTTTTTTTCAGTAGCTTACTATGTGTATTAATAACACTTACTACTCTCAACCCTCAAAATAAAAATGTCCACTTTTCCAAACACTGAAACAGAACATCTTGCAATTTAAAATTAATTTTAAAACAAGAAAAAGTCTCAGGAGCTGAAAGTTTTATTCTTTTTTGAAACTATGACCACAAATTCAGTCTCAGCCACATCTGACTGTAGGTGGAAACCTCTGAAGTATCAGCACTCAGGCTGAAGCCACCCTCAATCCAGAGGAAAATATACACTGTTCTTTCAAAACAAGCCTTTGCACAGACTTATGCACAGGCTAGGGACTTCTACCAGATTCTCTGATTTGAGAGTGGTTTCAGATGCACAGATCTCAGAGGCCTCACTTAATATATACTATAGCTCAGGCTGAAGTTGAAAGTGTTGGTTTCAGCATTGCTGGAGGTTTTAGGAATTAGTAATGGATAGCACTGAATAAAACACAAACAGCACACAAAAATCCTCACACTGACAAAGAGTTTTTCTGACTTTTCCTCTGCCCTGGGGTATGTGTAGCTAAGGGAGACAAATGTAAATCATATTCCCATCGATGAATATTCCCACCAATGTTAAGTCTCATAACTTAACAGCATCAGACCTTGTTAGTAAAGCTGAAAGCTGCCTTTCAGTAGTATAAGTTGGATTCTGCACCAAGTGCTGCAGTTCTATAATTTTCTGGCTCTGGATATCTTCAGATTCCACCAGTAAATCAAGCATTTTGAAAGGGAAATACATGCATGTATATAAATTTCTATTTGCCTGTGTTTGCACACATCTCTCTTCTCCAGACCTTCTGTCTACTTAGCTGTTTATCTGAGTAGTAATAGTAATTGGAAAATGGTAATATAGAAATATAATTGCTAATACAGAACTAACCCAGCAAGTTGTCTCATCCTTGTGAAGTTGCTCATTGAAGCATAAACCAGACATAAAACTCTCCCAAGCAAAATTGTAAGGTTCAATTAATGTTTTTTAAGTGGCTTAGGATGCTGAATAAATTGAAGATAAGCACAGGAGAAATGGTGCATACATGTTTAGATGTGTTTAAAATCTGTCTCTATAGCTTTCAGACTTGATATGTTACGGATGCTTTGCAATACTCAAGCAACACAATGGAGCCATAAATCTGACTTAAGCAACCTGTTAAGCTACCTTAACGGGTGCTTTGTATCCTTGTAGTGTATGCCTTGGGTCATCAGATTAATTCACAGCAGTTGGTGTAAAGGAGGGAAGGCAGCCTATGAAGTAGCAGAGATCCCTTAGAGCTTGATCCATAGCCAATTGACATCAGTAATAAGATTCCCATTTGTCTTAAACTACTGGTCATAATTAGTCTAATGGACTACATAAGCCATTTCCCTTTGCTCTGCAGTCTGTAGTGCTGACCTGGAAAACTAGATGTTAGGTCTTTTCTCTTTAACAACCAGGAACTTTTGTGTGAGGGTTCTATGGCACAAGTTCTCTTGAATGTTTATTTTTTTTCCCTTGGAATTAGTAAAACAAGCAACATTAACTACAGTGATTTTAAAGATAAATACAAAATTCTGAGCCATACCATTATTTGCTTTGAATGACTGATGTTGCCTGAGTAATTCTGTGCTGCTGCTGATGCATCTTGGGTTTTGTGGCAGTAATCTCTATATTCTAGCTTATGTTCTCTCTTATTCTCTATAAGTCTCATGGCTGTGACAATGGCCTTTGCACAAGCCTGCCAAAAGCTTAGTGAAGCTGACATTGCTCTCCCTCTTCCTCTTCCTCTTATTACCAGAAACCAGAAAGCTTCTTCAAAACAGCATAAATATTGTAAAAGATAAGCAAGCAGAAATGATGAGACTCTTATTCTGGTCAAGTTTCTATAAACATCAAAAAAACTGATGGTGTTTTGTTTCTGGGGAGTTTTAGTGGTAATAAATGGGCTCTGAAACCTCAAGTCTAACATGTTTTTCTTACGTCACCTTAATTCCCCTCAGCCTTTTCACCTTCTTCCTGCTGTTTCGATATCCCATATGTCTGCACCAAAATTGAAGCTGTCAAACATTGCTTTCTATAATATTTATTAAAACAGATACATAAGCTCTTATCTTTGCAATTTCATTAAGAAGCTAAATCCAATATTTGTAATGTTACCAATTTGAAGATTTTTTTTTTTAATATATAAAATTAAAGATCTGAGACACTGTATGTGTGGGTAAATGCTACAGAAAGACCAGATTACTGCCTGCCAGTGTTAGCTTTTATAAACAGTAAGGTTTTGGTTTAGTTCTGGGCAGTTGCTCATCTGTCAGTCAAAAATCTTGTTATACATGAATCTGATGTCAGATCAATATCTGACAAGATTTTTGACTGGCAGGACAAATTGTTAGACATGGATGTAGTGCCACATCCATGTATAACAAGGCCCATGTAGAACAGCTGCCAGTGACAGAATCCTGTCAGTCATACATTATCATAAGAGTTAGAGCAGCTCATGTGTTAAGTAACGATATCAGAGCTTGAATTTCATCTGTAACCCCAACCAATGTTCGTTAAAATCACAGTTTTCAACTGAAGAAGTCAAGCATCCTTGAGTGTGTGTGTTTTTCAATTTGCCACCACTAAAAAGTTGGGTTTTTTTCCTCCCCTGCAATCTCTGCAGAATAGCAATATCCATGCTCTACTTTCCTTCTATTAAAGACAGGGAAATGTATGAATGAGACTTATGTTAGTGTGCTTACCCAGTGAAACAGTCTACAAATCACAGACAGCTGTTGGAATAGGAGGGGTAGTAGCAAGAACTGAAAGGGGTAAGAAAAGAATGCATATATGTTACATATATGCATATGTATGTATTCACATTCCTATTTACTTCTAAATCCCAAATAAGATCACCATGAAAGCATGCACAAAGCATGTTTAAAGTTCATCAGCTGTACAAAAGCATTAAATTACATCATATTTACTTGGAGTTCTTGTTTATTCTCTAGATTCACCTATAAAGGTGGGCCAGTTTCTGAGGAGATGCTATAACTTTGAAGCATTGTCTGGTACTAATGTCCATAGTTATAGAGTTATATAGTTGTATAACTGATTATGGTGGATGAAAAGCAGTGCAGAATTTTGGTCTGCAAGTCTTCAAACTGAAAATCAAGAGGACATGCTGGAGGAAGTACAACATTTCAGGAAGACATTTGCTCTGAAGAGAGAAACTGAGCCTCAAAGGGAGAAACAGGTGTATGTAGATCTATAAGGCAGAAGAAATGAAGGAGTCTGATGGAGTGATTAGTGTGCCTAAATATAAGTTATTTCATACTATATGAGATACTCTAATGCACCTGAGGTATAAGTGTGGCACTGAGAGGCAGAACACATGGGAATCCCTTATGTTCTTTCTGATGTGACAGCTGGAGACTAGGAGTACCCTGTGCATCTAGGATGGCTCTCCTCAATTATTATAGTGAGTCAGGTGAATAACATTCTGACTCTGCTTTCATTTGTGTACTTGAGGCTTTTTCCACACTACCTATTACCATGGTAACTTATCAAGGACTGTCTCCTTGTTCTGAATACAGAGAACTGGTTTTTTTCTGCTGGTGAAGTGCAGTGACTTTTGGACTGAAAAAAAACCAAGGCAAATATTTATCAGCTCACAACAATACTACAAACTCAGATTTAAATAAGAGATGCAATATGTTTTATCCAAGCAGTATTGTGAAGCATCTTTAACAGGATAACTATTACTTTTGGTGCAATAGATAAAAGATAATACTTCTCTTATAAAGGGTGTCGTTGTGAAGGTCATGAATTTGTCCATATGCTATGTCTTTATACTAGGTTGAATACTGAATTTCATCTGTGCTTCATTGCATTTAGAAGACAACTGACTACAGAGTGTTTCCTGGCACCAAGAGTTTTCATCAAAACTGAATTGGAACATGGACTTCTTTTTGGAAACATCATCAGGATATTCTCTAGAGGACCTCTGAATAACCATTGATACAGTCAAACAAGTCCCTTCCTGTACAACAAGCATAGCTATGTAAGACCTACACCAAAACAAGCTAGTTCTGAAGAGATAACTTGATCCACAGATATTTGATGACTGAATATTATTGCATGACTGAAGGAACAGTAAGCAATGAAAATACTGTGATTCCATAAAAATAAAACACAAAGACATATAGGGCCCTTCCTTTGTGACTTTCAAAGTAAAACCTAGGTGCATTTCTTCTCATACTGTATCTTTAAAATCAAACCAGCAAGGAGTTAACCTGGTAAACATAGGAGATACTTGAGAGACCTACATTTCTTTGCAGAATTACTTTACAGTAGTGCATATTCCCAGTTTTCTTTTACCCCTGTTTCTGAATACTTTAGAGTTTAACACATTCATTTTATTATCCTACTAAATTGTGGAAGATACATTGAAAAACCTGTTTGCAGTTACCATATCTTGCACTTCTGTTTGCTGACAGTATATTCTATTTTAGTAGTTGGTTATGAATTGCCTTAAGTGATCTGAGCTGCATGATCCAAAGATATTCATATTTCTTTCCTTCCCTGATGGAAAAGAACTACTTTCCTTTCACAGTCTTTTTAATTTATTTTTTTTTTTAAATTATAATTAGTCTAGAGCCTGGCCTCTTCACTCATTCATCATTCTCTCCTATTAGTCTTATCACTCCATAGGGCTTGAGAGAATTGGCTAGCAACATCACCAGTAACTCAAGTTTGAAATAAGGCTATCAAAACAGAGAGGGTTACATGCCAACCCACTGAACAAAGTGTAATTGTAAAGAATGGGGCAAAGTGCTAATGAGAGGAAAAGCTTCCACCTCTGGGAATCCTGCTGTGCTTCTCTGACTTTTCTATACTTCTACAGGAAATTTGCTGCTACTCATCAAGTAGAACACAAAAACAATTATAAGAAATTTCAACCATTTAATTTATGTTAATATTCTCCTATGCTGGTTAAAATACTAAATAGTCACTACAATATTTTGAAGTAAACATGTTTACAGTTCTAAGCTCTGATGTATGAAACTGATTTTGAGATGACTTTAAAAAGCCTCTTCTGCAAATAAATTGTCACTGTCCATTTTTTATCATAGAAGTTATTCTGTTGTCATGATCTGCAACTTTTAATATCACCAAAGAACAAGGCAATAGGTATGTAGAGACTAGAAAGTCCTCTTTGATCTAGTAGTAAAGAAAGTACAAAAGAAAGTTGCTATTAAATATATTATTATTTTTTGCTGGTTTTTAAAGTGTTATACAGTGCTTTAAGAGTGCCTTTAAGTAACTGAAACTCTGTTAATTAACATGATGAAAAGTATAAAATCACAAGTGTTTGTAACTAAATAAGCTAGTCCTAAACTAATGTAAGATATTACACAGTCTTAGGAAATCAACTTTCAGATCACAAAACAACTTCATATCTTCTGAAATTTTAACAACTTAATTTAACAGGAATTTCCACTTCTAAAGTGTTTGTTTATGAGTCATTAAAGAACCCAAACATTTTTTGAAGGCTGAAGAAAGTTGCAGAAAATGAGTGTGTAAGCTTTTCTAACATGTTCGTGGCCTATATGTTCTAAACAACCACAGAAGACTCAAGCAACTGATTTTCTTCTTTACATTTTAAGATCATATTTTTAGACATATGTAGTCAGATGTCATATTCAGAGAAAGGGTTTCACATTACTTAAAGTATGCAAAATTTAAATGGTTAACTGAAATGGCTTGTAGTCAGTACTAAGGGAAAGGCATATCTTACTATTGTGCTAATCAGGAAAATTCCCAGAAACAATTATTTATGAACAAGACATGTTTGAACCTCTGCCCTTTTGTGGGATACAAACACCTTATTCACTGTTCCTCATTAGATTTGGGTTATATTTCCCTTCCAACAATAGATTTTGAGGGTTTGGTTGTTTTAGAGGTGTTTTTCCTGGACTCTGACAATCATTCCTACATTCAAAATAGTTTATCCTCAGTAGAATCAGTCAGAGATTTTCCCCACACAAACTGGAAATTTTTAGTGGAGTGGAAATATGAGTTTGAGGAAGACAATAACTCATGTCTCTTGCTCAGTGGTGACTCCTCCATCCACTCAGCTACTCTGCAGAAATTAATCAGAAGTAAGCAGCTGCACCACTGCCAGCTGTGTTTTGAAACTCTGCACTTCTGTTGGTGTCTTTGTATACCAGGTCTGTTCTTTGTCAGACCTGCTCCAGGACCTTAGGTAAGTTTAGGTATATTCTATAGTAAGACGATGAATAACAGTAAACCTTAGATGGAAGTTAACCATCCAGTTCCACCTCACAATGCACCTCTGTGTATTCATGGAGACCACAGGTTAGTTCAAATGTGTCAAAGCTGTATTATCCAACTAAAGATGCCCAGAACTGCTCTCTGACATTGAGTCCAATAAGCACAGGAGTATTAGTTAGAATCTGCAGTTGCCTAGAAGAGGATGCTTGACACCACACTGCTTATTGTGAATGGTGCCTGGCCTCTCCTAATTTCTTAACAAGTTTGGGAGGGTGATAATTTAATACCATTGAGGTACAATGTATTATTTAAACAATAATAATTAATTAAAGAGTAATTTAAGTCACTATCTCCACACAACCCAAAGGAAATTTGTGTGGTAAAGTGAAGAAACCATTGAACATGGGCACTCATGTAATTAGGTTGTTCCTGAAAGAGCAGTTTTATGAGCTGTTCTTTTGCATTTAAAAACCAACTGTTCAATTCACTTTCCTGGACAGCAAACCTTCTCTTCCATAATTTGAAAAGATCTCCAGATTTCACCAGTAAAACCAGATTTCTCCATTCAGGGCATATCAAGGCACACTTATCAGGCAAAATGAGACTGACAAATAGCCAAGAAGGACTTGTTAAAAGTCATTTATGAGCTTAAGTCCTATCGAAAGTCAATAGTTCTTTGACTGCTAAGTCATTCTGTTTGGCAATAGCATAGATAAAAGTGGTTTTTATCCCTACTCCTCTTTGAAGAAGAGAATACAGAAAAAGAAAGGAGATATCAGTGGGTGCTGCAGAGGAAGACAAATGGAAGGTTGAGATTAGAAGACCCAGTATTGTACTAGAGTCTATCTGGCAAGTATTGAGAGCCTTAATTAGCAATGGTCATCTGCAGCATCCCATAAAGCATAGCTTTATAGGATTATGGGATGACTGTGTTAGTGTTTGTTATTCCCTGTTCTGTGGCTGTCCTACTTACTTAGATGACAAGCTCTTTGGAACTGACATTGTCTTTAGGCACTACTATGATCAACATGAATAACAATGTTTTCATACATGAGCTTTCCAGGACAATAAAGTGTGTGTTGTTCTGATTAAAGGCAGAAGGCATTTTTTAAAGTAATCTGAATACATGTGTTTATTTTAGATCTCTCTTCCATCACTATCAGGGAAGCTTTCAGATACATGAGAAATCTTTTCTTAGTTCTCAGTTACATCTTCAGTCAAATTTTGTGTCATTTACGTCCAAAGAAGATTACCATGCGTGGTGTTACTCCAAACTCTCTTCGTGCCAGGACAGAGATCTTGGGTATTTTATACCACTCAGTATATTCAATTTTGAGCTAGGAAGGATTTCCAAGCTACAGAATATGAGACAACATCCCTCAAAAACTGAGTTTGTGATAAGCTATGTCCTTCAAAGATATATAAATGATACTGGAGTTCTTTCCAGCTGTGAAGCAGGAAGGCATAACAGTAACCTAAAATATCTTTTTTTTTTTTTCTTCTTTCAGTCTCAAGCTGAGTATTTTAAGGAACCTCCTACATATATTGCAGTGAATTTCATCTGAGAATTCTGGGAAGATAAAGAAAGGGTGATTTTATTTTTTTTATATTAATATGAAATACAGTGTATAAAGTAAATTCTTACCAGAGTTGTGTAAAACCTTGGAGAAAATATGACAATATTATTCTTCTTCCCTGCCGTAAACATTTTTCAGAAATAATATTCCACATCTGACAAGGGGAATAGCAACAGATCTAAGTGGAACTCATCCAAATCTACTCCAGTAGGCTCTCATAGGAGCTTTAATGACCTCCACTTATACAAATGGACTCCTTAATGCACAAGAAATTATTGCTAGTATGAATGAAAAGGAGCCTTTGACAGGCACAGCCATTCACAGACTCACCAAATGACTAATGAAAATCACCTTTGTATCTACTTTCCTCTGTGAAGTACTGATGTTGCTGGAGACAGAACAAATTAGCAGGTTATGAGGAGAGAAATTCAAGCTCTAATAAATAAATCAGGTTAGTCCTCATATCCTGTTGGGCTCCAGCCTTTTTCTTGTCTGTCTTCTCTGTGTAGCAAAGAACTGATGCCACCAAGAGACTCAGTAACAAGTGTTTGCTTGAGGATTTTCTCCTTACCTTTCTTACCTTCAAGCAACCTTTATCAATAAGGTTCAAGAAAGGGTCAAGTAACTTCACTGGAAGTAAGAGGAAAATAGACAGGAAAAGAAAGGGGAATAAGCCTTCCTAAAATATGCATGGTTTTGTACTTCCTTTCAAACATGTTTTGGACATATAAAGGCATAATGGGAAGAGAGATGAGCAGAAAATGAAGCAGGGGGGAAAGAGTGAGAAAGGGAGAGTGAGAAGGAGAAGAAACAGGTGAAAGAGAGAGAGGTGTCAAGTCAAAGAGAGATGGAAGGAAGGAAGAAAGGAAAGAGGAAAGGAAAGGAAGGCAGATAAAATAAAAAGAAAGGAAGAAAGAGAAAGACAGAAAGAGAGAAAAAGAGAAAAAGAAAAGGAGAGAGGGAAAAAAAAAAGCAGATTTAGCACAAAAATGATAGTGCAATCACAATGGCCCCAAGCACAGAAGATTTTTTATCAAGTTAAAAAAATTGTCTTTAAACATGGAAAATTCAAATTAAATATTTAATGAAAAGAATATTACTTTGCTGACTGAAACAAACTAGACAGCACAGCTGAAAATCAAAGCCCTGCTGCCTACTTATACTTTGTCATTGCCTTAAGACTACCCACAGAGAGCACTGCTGAACTCAGGTTTCACAGGTTTTATCTTTAACTGTGAATTTCCATCCTTTGGTAACTGAAGGTCAACCAGTAGAGTTCTTTTGATGTTGCTTTCTAGGTGAATCTTTCTAAGCCAAAGCTGTTTTTAATGGAAAATACAATCCTATTTCTTCAGTAGAAAACAAAATGTTGTAGATAGCAAAACACCTTCTTACACATGACTAGAACACCTGGAAAGCAGCCAACCCGATGATCCACATACACTTGTTAAAACTGCTGAAGGAGAATAGAAGATAAGCAGGGGAGCACAGCAGACTATGGAAAACCAGCAGGCTACCAACAAGGCTGAAAAATATAGGCATTTTTTCTTCCTTTTTTATTTTTTTTTTTATTCCTTTCTCTCCCAAGTACTAACAGTAACTTCAGGGAGAAAAATAATAAACTGAATCTAAAGATTTATTAGAATCCACTCAGCTGGGTACTTTACCTGAGGCAATGTATTGGTTGTGTGTTCTGAATGAGGCTATGATGTGACATAAGAGTTGGGATTGTTCCATAACCTCCCCTTTCTGATATACTCCTTTTTTCAGAATAACTGTCTTGACACATGAAATGAAAAAAATCTTATTCCAGGCAGCATTAATTCCTGCCATATCTTATACAAGTGGCACTAAAGACACTGCTCTGTGTTCAGAGAGCATGTAGCACAACCAAGCCCTGAGTTTCATCAGAGACTGGGAATTTTGTTGTTCAAACAGTGAGCACAGAAGCAACAAGCTGACAGGCTGAAAGAGCAATTCACTCCTTAAGTACTTAGATATACATAAATCTGCTGGAAGTAACCACAAGCAAAGTGGTTTTTAATATTTTAATAGAATATATATGTGTATCCAGAAACTGTTTCTAATGGGTATCATCTTTCTCTGTGAGGACTTAAGTTTGAGAAACCTTCTTTTACATCCTTTTTTCTCATTCCTTTTTTTTTCAAACTAACTTAAATTTAAAGGGATTTTAAACCATAATCTTGTACCTGTTCTCTGCATCCTACTCATGGCCTTTGAAGTGATTGTGGGTAATAACATGACAACTATATCATCACCTCAAAAACTATGTAGATATGGGCAGTCAACTTAATATCACCTTAATATAACCTTACTCACT
This sequence comes from Galbula dea, assembly GCA_013399015.1. Lineage (NCBI taxonomy): Eukaryota > Metazoa > Chordata > Aves > Piciformes > Galbulidae > Galbula > Galbula dea. The sequence continues at coordinate 1,670,775 of VWZX01005355.1, read as the reverse complement.
ATTTTTAATGAGGAAAATTAAAGGTAAAGAGATTTAAATGGAAATAAAAACTGTTTTAATTTTGAAATCTTTACCCAAAAATAAAGCTTAAAAAACTAGTTTAAAACAAGTAAGAAAGGCAAATAATTTTTTGGTTTGCACCTATTTATTTTAAATAAAATTATATATTTCTTAAATATTTATTCTTTAAAACCAGAAATAGTTTCATTATTAGGAATGCTGAACAAGCAGCTGGAAAAACCATGGTGGTTTTGGTTGTATCCATCCTAATAAGAAAAACTGGGTCAACAATTTAGTTCAAACAGTGGCCTTCAGTCATACTTAATCTTTAACTGTAAGCATCCTTCTGGCTATGCTGACTCTCCCCAGTCAGTGTTGAGGCACAGAGAAGGAAACAGCACATGCCAGTAATGGTTCTCATTGCGGATCTGGATAGGATCTCCGTTTTGCCTTGTGGATCTAAGTAACATATAAGCAATGCCATTCCATTTGGTCCTTGTTTTGCTTACTAAGAGGCAACAAAAGATCCTGCATGCCAAAACCAGATACTGATCCTCTGTTCTCCTGCCATACTCACTGCACAAATGTTAATTCATCCAGTCAGCACCTACCATCTTATCTAACTCATCAATAGCTGCTTCATTGAGATAAGTAGCTTCGTAAACAGAAGAACTAAGGAAGCCTGGTCATTGATGAATTGGTGCCTCAAGCTGCATTGGATTTTCAACTTCTCCTACAGCTATAGAACCTAAACCTGTTCTTTGTAAGACTTGCTAGACTTCTGCAGGGAAGAAACTTTGATTAAGTAGTGGAATTTCTGATGCTTATTAAAGCATATTCTTTTATTATCTATTTTCCCTTTAACCAGGATAGATACAGTGCCCTCTCTTGTTTTCTGTCTTGGGAGATATCGATCTGTTCACTTCTACTGAAAACCAGGGTAGAACAAAGGTGAAGGGTTTATTCAAACTGACAGGGTACTGACTATCTGGAATCTTTGCTCAGTTTTTTGTTGTTGTTGTTTGTTTATTTGTGTGTTTGTTCGTTCTAATTGATGCATCCTTCAGTGGTATTGGGTTCTGTCCACAGCAAGAAAAAGAAATTTCATTAAGCTGAGAGGAAGGAACCCCTTTGCTCTCAGCCCTTAAAACCACATTTCAAGAGTGTTAAATAAATTTACCTAACTAGGTACATGGTACCTTGGACTCTTCCTTCAGACTCCATAAACACAAGTGTGTAATCTTACCCAGAAGTATGTAAACTTACCTAGTTTTTGAAAAGCAAGATCAAAAAAGAGTAAGTCCTCCTTCTATACAAAATGAGTTAAAAAAATGTGAGACTGGTTATAAAGCCTTTCTGGCTTGGTAGAATACATACTGGTGTCTTTTGCCTTTGCACAAGTTCACAGACTGCTTGCATAGAGGAAATTAATTTTATGCTGTGATTATTGAAGCTGCTCATCTTTAGAAAACAAAAAATCATAATTCATTGAACTATAAAGAGGGAGTAACACACGTTAGCCTATTATTAGTGCACTAAGCTGTGAGGAGAATCACAGGTTCTAATCCTTGCTCCCTGGACTGGGTCTGTATTTTAACCTATGTGCATTTAATTTACAAAGCACAATTGTAGCCTGTGCTGGGATTTGTAGCATTCATTCTAGGACTGTGAAACCTCTAAAAAAAATTCCCTAATTATAAGGAGGTTTCTGAATTAGAGGGGAACTCACAACAAGGATTAAGTTCTGTTCTTCTTGTGCCATTAAGCTGGGTGAAGACAAACAGAGGAAGAGTGACCAAAAAAAAAAAAAAGGAAAAAAATTAAAAAGACTCTAATTTACAGGACTAAATTCTTCAGTAGAATAAAAACAATTTATTTCAGACAGTTAACTGGTTCATCATTTCCAATACTGAATGTTAAATGCTTCATCTGCCTCCTTTGGGGTTTTGTCCTGGCAGATATGTCATTGCCTATAATTAGACATTAGAAAGAGCTGTCTACTACTCCTAGGTCAGGTTCTGAATCCTTACCTCACTTGTCAGACCAAGGCATTTATTTTTAAGAAATGGACTGGAAAATTTCTGCTCTTGTTTCTGTGGGTCTCATTCTCCCTCTCTCTCTCAGAATTTGAATTTGTCTGAAAAAGGTTGACATAATCATGAATAATTCCCACTGGGAGAACTACTGACACTCATTATGGTTTTCTATTCTGAGACTATTTCTTTTTTCTTTTATTGTTAAAAAAAAAAGTACTTTTTTGTCCTGAGAAATGCTAATTTGATTGGTCTATTCAAGAAAGGGTCATCAATAATTGCTCATAGAAGCTCCATCTCTCACAAATGAGTGTTACCTGAGAGATTTTTATGTTATGTAAATACGCAGTATGACATAGAATCTTATATGTGATTGGATATTGCCAACTGTTATGAGGCTTCTTTTGAATTATTTTGTTGAAATTATCTCCCAGAGGTTACAGTTCTGTGGGTACAGTGGTAATGAAGTTTGACAGGTTTGTGGTTGCAAAGAACCCTATTACTGTTTTGATGAAGGGAGACTGTGGGTTATGCATCAGAAACTCACAAACCAACCTGTGCAAAAGAATCGTAGGGAGTGGCAGAAACAGTAGCTCATGCTGTAACACCAGAAAGTCAGTGTGGACAGAGAAACATTGTTTCTTCCTGTTTGTAGAGCCTTTCCTATCAGTGGACACTATTTTTGTTACAAATCAGTGTTTGTTATATGATGCACTTGTTCTTCTCAATGTACACAGGAAAAAACTAGCTACTGGCAGTTTGGGTGACAGTCAAAGCACACACAAATGAGAATAATAATCAAATATGCTACCATTCCAATGACAGTGAAAATAAAATTCTTCTACAGTGTTGAAAAGTTGGAGCTATCTTTCAAGAAAGCTTCAGTCAATTTAACTTTATCAGGAACTAATACATGCATTCACTCTGGCTACATCTATACCAGTAAATTAAACATGATGAAGGACATTCTCTGGCACTGAGGAGAACTGGCATGATGTGGGCCACAACATCATCATTAAATTTGCCTGTTCCCCAAAACAAGGTATCCATATCCAAACTGCATATTGGCATTTGGGTTCCTGGCTCATGACTTGCCCTATCTAAAACTGCCAGCATAGACCAAAACTACCAAGACCTCTCCAATAATTCAGCAGTACAGACTGACGGGTTTCTGTACCCAGGAATATTTTCCTGGAATATCCTGGTTTACTGATATAGATGCAAAAGCCCTGAAGTGGTCTTGGTGGCAGAAACAACAAGCCGATTCTTTTTTCATACTTTCTGACACTATTTAGATAATTTCTGAACTAGACTCAATGTTTAATGCAGCTTTCAGTTCTCATTCCTGTTGATGCCCTCTAGGTAGTCAGTTCCTAGGCTAGCATTTCCTAGCAACAGTCCTCTGTGAGCCTCTCATGCAGCCCAAAATGGTCTAAGCAGTGACTCACTGAGGCAGCTTCATCAGTATAAAAGTAAATTTTGACTACTCAAAAGTCCTCCTTGAAGCACCTAAACCCACACAGTCTACAGATAGAAATAAGTATTTTGTCTGTGCAAGTCCTCCCACTGAAAGGAAGATATCTAAAGTAAGTCAAGCAGTATTGTGTCCTGGAAGTAGTGATGGACTCAAAGGTAGATGTCTGTGATGTAGCCATCTAAAATTAAGTGAGATCAGTCCTACTCAGATTATTTTTATAGCAGAGACGTTACTGAGGGGAATTTGTGATATCCATCTACCAGCCACCACAGCTGGCATGCAGAAGATATAGTAAAACCCAGAATTAGGGCTTAAAAAAGCAGAAAACATTACCAGCAACAGAATACCCAAGAGATGTCACTTTGCAATCCACTGGGTGTAGCAAACGACACCAGTCTATATCCATCGATACTCATAGGTACCTTATAGTGCTGTGTATGTTGGAGCAACCTGCTACTGCTTGTAGAATCACACTGCTAACAACAACAAAACCAGCAAATCAAAACCAATGGATGTAAAGGTTTCTCTGACCTTTACTTTTTCTGAAATATCTCTGATGCTTCTTGGTTTATTTTCAAAGGGTTTTCTTCAGGTAGAAACACAGATCAACAATCTTCCATTTTTTTCTGAAAATCTATTGATTTAATAACCAGCTATGGAGAGGATATTACCATTTAAGGGATTTACTTCTTTGTCAAAATGACTAAATTCTCTATAAATAACAAGATAACAAGAAGACTACAGGATGCTTATTGACATCATGATAGTAGCTATTATGTGCTATCCTACTTTCAGTATGTAATTACTCAGGAAAAACAGAGCAGAGCAATATTTCACTGATGTATAGTAGCAGAAGAGTAAACAAAGAGATTTGTGATGATACAATAAACCACGAGATTAAACTACATAACCAATTCTTTTCTAACTACAAGTGGGACAGCCCAAAGCACTAACATCATGTCACTCAAGTATTCACATTTTCACTCTAAAAATATCACCTGCTTTAACTTCTCATAGGAAACAATCATTTTTCATTACATAGCAAAGAGTGTATGTGCTTCACTGTATATGCAGGGACACCTTATACTAGACCTGGCTGATCAAAGCCCCATCCAACCCGTCCTTGGATACCTCCAGGAAGGAGGCATCCACAGCTTCTCTGGGCGACATATTCCAGTGCTTCACCACCTTCATTGTGAATAATTTCTTCCTTTTATCTAATCTAAATTTACCCTCTTTCTGTTTAAAGCCATTATTCCTTTTTCTGTCATTACATGTCTTTGGAAAATGTCCCTCTCCAGTTTTCTTGTGGGCTTCTTTTAGGTACTGAAAGGCCAGTATAAGGTCTCCCAGACCTTTCTGTTCTCCAGGCTGAACAACCCCAAATCTCTCAGCCTATCTTCATAGGAAAGGTATTCCAGCCCCCTGATCATCTTCATGAATCTCCTCTACACTTATCCAACAGGTCCATGTCCTTCTTATTCTGGAAGCTGCAGAGCTAAATACAGTGTTACAGGTAGGGTCTCGTGAGAACAGAATAGGAAGGTAGAATCTCTTCCCTTGTGAAGCTGGCCACAACTCTTTTGACACAGCCTAGGATATGGTTGGTTTCTGGGCTGCAGATGCACATTGCTGAGTCATGTTGAGCTTCTCGTCAACTGACATATCCAAGTCCTTCTCCTGAGGGCTGTTTCCAATCCATTCTCCATGCAGCCTGTATTTATACTTGGAATTGCCCTGACCTAGGTTTAGGACCTTGCACTTGGCCTTGTTGAACAGGCCAAGCTCTCTCACTAGAGCCATCTCAACCAACTGATACTCCACTGTTGGTTACCATGTCTACAAGAGTATTATGAAGTGTGTCACAAAGATACTAACTAGACTTATCTTCTAAAGCAAGTGGCAGCTTTAGGTGCCTTTATGCAACAGTCAGTGCATGCTTTAAGAATGCACCCTATGTTTATCCCTCAGTAAGCTAGAAGGAAGAATAAGAAGTGGGTGTCATCTCAGCTAACTTCCAATGTCATCATCTGAGATATTTGTTTAGTTTCCCTGTAAAATTAATGGATAGGAAAAAAAACTTTTGTGGCATGATTTAGCTCATATATTTTGGTTCAGTTTAGTTTAGGATGAGATTAATCTCATCCTAAAATTGCCTACATTATTCTACTGATCATGTAGAGAATCCCTCATAGTCACTATACATGACTAAATCTATTGAAACCAAATTTTGTTGTTTTCCAAATCCCACTCAGGTGGTACTGTGCTGATCAGCCAGGTCAAGATGATCTCAGGCACATGCAAAGGCATGGACTCAATGTCTGCTCAAAGATTATAAGACTGCATATATAAAATTTGCATGTCACAAGCATCAGGCAACAGCTGACCAGGACTTTCCTGTTTTCTGGTATCTACTTTCTGCCTAAATCCCATTTAATGAGTCAGCCACTGACTTTTCTTCCAGATCTAGAATTCACTGACTGTCCTATCATACTCAAAATCCTAAGAAAAACTCTTCAGAAGACAGATGGAAATGTTCTAATCTTCTTTGTGGACTACAAATGTTACAGGAACTTCAAATCAATCAAGACAGAACTGAAGGTAATACAGTGCTGAATAAATGAGGGAAACAGTACAGCACCTGATCGCTGAGCCTTCAGCTAACAAGAATAACAGGAGAATATAGTTTATCCCTGTCACAAACCTCTGTAAAAGAGAAAAGGATCTGACATATACTTATTAGTTTTTTACAGCAAACCAGAGGAGAATTGTAAGTAAGGGCCCTAATCCAACTGCCAAATGTAATCTTGCCTTACACTGTAACTCAAATCCCCATTCTATATATATTGTACAGGACTGTCTGCTGGAAAAACAGCTTGTGTAGCAGAGGAAAAAGACAGTGATAGGCTCAAAGGAATGTTACTTCACATAATCTCACTGTTTCTCTAACATTACTTAATGTCTACAAAGAAGTAATTTTAAACATTACCTGTCTGCTTCTGTTAATTAAATTTTAACAACAAAAGCTCAGGGTCCTTTGTCATAAGTTTAGGAAAATGTACTCAGACTGGCACTTATAAAGATGGAATGTGAAGCACATACGCTTGGACATCTTTTCATCACCTGAGAATGGGAATACTGGCAAAGATGCAGCTCCCCCAGGAAAGCCAAGCAATTTTCAGATCTTGTGTTTAAATGAGCATTTTTCTTCCCCATCATGCTGGACATTCTTGCTTGACTATACTGAGTATTCTTCCCTGTCACTGTGCATTTTTCACAGTGCTTCCAAAGAATTCATTAATTTCTTCTGTGTTTTTGTTATTGTTGTTTTTGTTGTTTGTTTTGGTTCTTTTGGTTTGAGTTTGGCTTTTGGTTTTGGGGTTTTTGTTTGGTTGGCCTTTGTTTGTTTCTTTTCTCTCTCAGAAAGTAACACAGGACAGCTAATTAAAAAAAATGTCATACATCTATCTGTTGGCTGTAAATTTAGACGAGAATAAAAGATGAAGGTCTATCACAAAGTCCCTGTAGATACTTACAATCAGGTAAGACCTCCTCTAAGCATTTTCTATTCCACCAGCTTGTACTTTTCTTTTCTGAGTTAACAGAACAAAGAAGGGTTTTTTATTATTATTCCATTTTATTATAAATGGTAAAGTCTAATCCACAAATGGATAAGAGTTAAGCTAGCTGGAGATCTAGAAATGAGGTATAATTCTTGCTTTTGATGAGTCACAATTTTCAAGGGAATAGGGTGTCTGTAGTAGAAATGGACTAGTTCTTGAACTTACCCTATAGGCCTTTTAATTTGTGGCTTACATCCTTTTTTCAAACCTGGAAAAGAAACAGTCTGACCTCTAAAAAGCACATTTTCAGTACATCCCATAAAACAGCAGGAAAGAATGCAGATTGAGAATGCAGTTCCAGCACCTTGCTCTTTAAAAAGCTTTTAAAGCCTGTCTTATTCATTCATCTTTTAACAAAGATGAATGCACACGACAGGTTTTATCCTAGTCCGCCTGGTACGGCAAGAAAAATGTTAAATCAATGCCAAAGTGATCAGGGATGAGATCAGGATCAAAGTTCTGATCAGCCCACGATGGATTATTCTGTCTTAAATATTAAAAAGAAATTATTTTAGGAAAGAAAATCACTGGAAAAATAGAAATATGCCCCTGAAACAGCTAATGCATCTCACTGCTAACATCAACCAAATTTTGCTCACTGACATTTGGATAGAAGAAAGCTAACCATAAAGTTAGTGGAAGATATGACCACAGAAGAATTAGAAGAGAACTAAAGTTCTTGAATAAAAAATAATGCCTAGAAAGTACAGAAACCCATGAGAAAGACAACAGGAGGGAAAGCAAATATTGTAAGATAATGAATATGTATAGTTGTGAAGTGTCAACCCTTAAATTGCTGTCAATGTTTTACATTTGCTGCAAAAGATTAATGCAAATAGAGAGCAGAACACAGCTCTTGAACACATTCTTTAGACCTTAAATTTTCCATTGATCTCAATGGTCCTTCAAGACCTTACAGTAGCTGGGGAACTATCTTGTGTGGATCTTTGATGTCCATTTGAGAAAATAACAAGGTCATATTTTCAGAGAAAATCTGTGTTTCCATTAACTCTGACACCAGTGGTTCATACACAAGGAGTGAGTCTTTCTTCTTGCTTTATTTGAGGAAGCCTGTGTATGTAACTGTGGGACAGTTAACTGACTGTTCCAAAATTACTTGGGATAGAATCAGAATATTGAAATGTTTACAAAATTATTTGAAGTAAGATTTATAAGAATTCCAAAGGATGCTATCTACTGACTGTGTTAATCATTAGCAGAGTCAACAAGAAAAGTTAGATTTGTACAGCTGCCCACAGTAGCCACCATCTGCAGGCCTTATCTTTCTATGCTGTATCAACATGAGAACAATGAAATACCACATTCTTTGCACCATTTACCATTACCATTTATTGCAAGTAAGACTTGCATAAATCCCTGTAATATCACAGAAGGTCATGGTCAAGTATCAAAGATTCTAACATTTTTTAGATTTGTCAGTACAGATACATAAGGAATATTAAACATCCAAATCCTTCAACAACAGTTATCCTTATTAAATAAAAGCCTTATCAGATGTATCTTTAGAGCAAAAGAAATTACAAGCACTGAGACACATCCGTAGCATAAATCCACAGCAGTACCTGATTTCTGCAAAAGAATATTAATCAAGAAAAGTTTTAACTTGATCAACTGCACTTATGAAAAGGCATTTTCCTTTACTTATTACACAAAGCTCAATAGGGTGAAGAAGAGGAAATCTCAAGACTCAAGATTTTAGGTGATGTATTATTTCTTCAACTTCACCATACTTTTGAAGTACCTTAGATTTCAAATCAAGGAACATACATTGTAAAAGGGATTTATACAATAAAATTGACATCTGGCTGACTTTTCCAGGTGGGCATCGATTCTCTTAAAATATGAATTGGTACATTTATGGAACAAGATCATTTTTAGGTAATGATGATAGTGTTGTTGGTATTTGTTAAGTCAAGGCATTTTTACAATGAAAATATGAACACATTTTTAAGAGCAGTGACCAATATTTGGTTGGCATTATGTAGAGTACAGTGTAATGATTCAATTATAAAAGCAGAAACCAAAGGAAAAATGCATGCATGTATGAGAACAGGATTTGGGCCTTACAGCTAAAACAAAAGAAATTTAAGCCAAAAATTTAAGCTGATTTCCATTTTACATGAATTCTGCTAGACTTAAGATCTTCAAAAGCATAACATTCATTTTGTGAATCCAGCTCTTAGAGTGGCTGTTAAGGGTATGTTACAGTCATGAATGTTTCTAAACCAATAATCTTTCCCAAATGTAAAATAAGACTTCCAAGTCAAACTCCAGTTCAAAAAGCTTTATGCCAGACTCTTGTCTCATGAGAATGCATATTTTACATGCACATCATGCACGTAATATGGCTAAAGGCAAGTTCTACAATGGCTTTTTCCATGTCACAGAATTCTTAACAAAATACCTTGACACTTCTAGCTAATAGTGCAATGAGTTCCATGCTCCATGCACAACAGAATAAAATAGGTCTCACTAATGTACATAGCATACTCCTTCCTGGTCTCTCATAGTACTGTCCTATGTTTCAAACATGCATTTTCTTCTTTAACATATTTTTTCATTTCATATTTAAACAGACAAACAGGACAAAGACTATAATAGCTCAGAAATGTGAGCTTTTACCAAGTATAAAACATTATTCAGTGGTAAGAAAAATAATATCATATTGCTTTTCATAAGATCTTCTGAAACTTCCCAAGATAAGTATAGAAATTCAGCGAGGGAGGCAAACCCCTTTTGTAATACATTTCTACTCACAGCTATTTTCTATAGCTTTAACACTGACATGCTGTGTAAAGCAGCCAGCAGACAGGATCAGCAGTGGAGTCCTGGCTAATCTTTTGTGATGCCACTGGGTCCATGGCCAATTTGGAAGAGAGTAAATGTCCATCAAAATTTCAGTCAAAAATTGTTCTGGTATTTATCCCAGTAATGCAGGAGAGATGAAGATAAAATTGGGCCACATTTCTTTATATAAGAAGTGGTATCTCAGTTATCCAGAGAAGGAAATGTTAGCTGCAAGATCAGCGTGCTAGAAACAATCTGGAAATATGAAGGGGTAGGGAACTACAGGTGATTCCAAAGCAAGATGCATTGCCAAAGGTGCTGATCTCAAGTATCTTCCAGGCTTTGGAAATGGGCAACTTCTGTGCCTCAGGCATCAGACCCAAACCAATTGGCAGCAGACCAGGAGAGTTTGTGAGTCATCAATGGATTCCTATACTGAGGGTGAGAAAGTAAGGAAAATGAAGCCAAAAAGAGATTCCACTCATTCAGGAAAGGATCTCCCTAAGTGGTACAAGTAAAGGTGACTCAGTGTGCCCAATGCAGCTTGGTTTTCAGAGTTTCTTATCATGTCAAAGAACAGCACAGAAAATCCTTACATTGTCTGGAAGAGAAATGGACGAAAAAAGTCATGGTAACAGTATGACCATGGTAAATTTTCACAGGGACAAAAATAATTACTCAACTGACAAAAGTGAAGCCATTAGATCTGTGACTTCTCCTAAGATTGTGCTAACCTTGATTTGACAAGTCACTGCAAAAGTAATCATTATCTCTCCCATCTTAAAAGATACTCTGGCTTGTTTTACAAAGGTTAACAATGCTTTCTACATAGCACTGGCTTTCTGATAGCACAGATTTAACATAGATAACAATCCAGGAAAAAAGTTTCTTGGAGTTACTTAGAGATACTCTCTTTTTAAACCATGAAAGAGTTCCAGTCTCCAAATACTCCCTTATATATTTGACACTAACCTACTTCCTTCATCTCCTGAGCAAACACTAAAGAGTCTGAGTATAATGTCCTGTGCTGTACTGATTAGCTGGAGAACAGTAAAATGTAGTTAGTCTTTTATCCTAGCCCTACTTTGCCATCAAGTTTTTCTTCAAGAATGAAGAAGCAATAACAAGGAGAATGATTCAGGAAAAGTCAGTACAAGTAAAGATTACTTCCACTTCTCCTCTGTTCATTCTGTTCTCTCTTCCTGATTTTTCTTCATGTGTTTCCCATTTCTTCTACCTGTTGTCCAGCAAGACTCAGTTTTAACAATATTTAACCACCTCATTATTTAGCATTCTTTTTCCCTATGGGATATTGAGTATTCATTATGATTCCTGGTAAGGAAACTGTGGGTTTGTAACTGCTGGGTGGGGTTCCTTTCCTAAAGCTTTATCTATCTGAAAATTAAATAGCTGTTCTCAGGTTACCACAAAACAGTTTCAGCAGCAGAGCCAGATGTTTATTGCCCCTACCTACCCTCATTAAAAGTTTGTACATTCTTAGCACTATCAAGATTCATGGTTGAAGGATCACTCCATAATATGGCCAATCAAATGATGTGTAAAAGAAACAACAGAAGAAGCAGTGAGCTATGGTACTGCCAGGGCAGTCAAAAGAAGGGTGAAGGAACCTGTCTTTTGGGAAAAAAAACCAGCACCTCTCAAATTGTAACATCAAATACATGCTCAGACTCTATAGGACTAAAGTTGGGAGACAGATACTTCCCAGGACATCATCACAGCTATCTCTGTAGGTATCTACTGAATATACAAATTATTTTGAATAAAAATGTATAAATCATTTTTTTCAAGGTTTTGTTCAAAGAATTGGGAACTCATCATTCCCATTTCAATGCAAAAATTGAAAGCCAATAAAAGACTGGTATTTCACAGGAAGAGTACTTTGGTTTGTGTCTTGAGTTTATTCTCTAGAGGAAAATGAAAACTTTTCTGAGATAAGTAGCAATTGTGTTTCAGTGTTATTAGGACTACTATGTCAGCTCCTTCCCACATCAAGGTTTGTTTAAAATAATGATTGTTATAGAAATGAATTTAAAAATAAAATCTTATTAATTCTCTGCTTGGTTTTTATTCAGTTTAGTGGGTGAATATTCAGATTTCACAATTCTAATTATTTTTTCCATATTCAGAAAGAAAGAGACTAGAAAAAAATGGGGTTTTTTAACAACAGTTTGATTTAGTACTAAACGATGTGGGTGGTCACAATATGTTGTGCTGATTCATAGGGCATTCAAATCATATATCTGAGACACAGCAGACTGGGAAATGCAAAGAGGAAACAAAAATTTCCTTCTGAAAAATGTTACTTCCATTCAGTACAAAACGCTGAGATTCTGAAATGCAGTCCCAAGCCAAACATGAGGATAAAACACTGAAATATCTTAGAAGTTAGGGAGTCAAGGGTATATGTTTAAGAAAAAAAAATAATTTCAATCATCAGAATATTTTTCTTTAGGTACAGTGAAAGCTTTGCATTGTGTAAAAACAAAAGCTGAGATCATTCTGTGCCCAGCACCTGACCCTTAAAGTAAATCCTTTTTCCCACTAGCTCTGTCAGAATTTTCAACAATACTGCACTAAGTTTGAGCACCAGCCCACAGATGCTCACTCTTCTTGGTACTCTGTTCTCAGTACTTCTTCCAGAAAGGTCCTGTAAAATACTTACTAACACCAGAGGATGCCAACACAGGAGCAGTGGATTTCCTGGGGGAGCCTTTTTCTCAATCATCGTGCATAATGTGCTCATAATGAGACTTCCTCTTTCTTATACAAAATAGTGAGAAAAAAAATGAAATAGAAATAAAGTTGATTTAAAAAGAAACACCTTATTTGAAATACAATTCTTAATTTAATTTATCTGAAGGATTTTAACATCCTAATTATATTCTTTTGAAAAAAAGTGTTTCTATGAATTGTTGATTTTTTTTCAATCAAGCTACTCTAGAAACACAAACTGAATCTTAACCTCTATATTCTTCCTTGAACAAAGACAAGTCTAGGCAATTACAGGTAATGAAAATTCAAAATATTTGTGCTGAAGGAAATTTTAAAATTCAGAAGAGGATTTCCTGATTTGAAAGGCTAATTACAAGCATCAGTATCTTGCACAGACAAAACACTATTAAACATAGTCAAGGAAAATATTTCTGTCCAAAACTTTGATAGTGAGATAAAATACAACAGTTGTTTACTCCATTTCCATAGGGTGTCATCAGAACTGCTCCTGAGGTCTGGAGGTTGGATCTAGGAGGCCATGAGAGCCAAGAAAGTACCCTAAGGAACCTCAAGAGAAAAGCACAAAAGATGTGTCCAGCTGTAGCTCTCCAAGCTCTGCAGCTTCCAAACTTAAGTTACATCACACAGCAATTCTGCCCTGCTGCCAGAGATTGCTGATGGCCTGAGGTCTCCAACAGGCCCAAAGTTGAAGCTTCCAGTAAAAATGTGACTACTTTTTGTGGTGCAAGCTTATGTAAGAGTTCTAGTAAACATTCTAGTTTTAGTGGACTGCCCAGTTCTAATAAAAAATCAACATAAAGGGAAGACTGCTGACTACCTGACCAAACAGTTCCAGTTAACAACCAGAAGACATGACTTGGCTCTGTTGGAGCTGTATGGAAATGAGAAGGCAGCACAGCTGAAGGCTTTTATCAGACTAGCCACAGATTAATAATTTAATTTCCTTCTGGCTTTCTATCTCCAAGGAAGTGATGAGGTTTAGACACTGTTCCTTTATGAGAACTGCAAAACTCCCAGTCCTAGGAGAAGTAGGAGTCAAGAGCTCTTTAAGTTCTAACTCACTAGAATTGTTTCTTTCCCATAATGTATTTTTCAGTAGGAAGAGATAAAGTTACTGTCATCTAATGCTATTAAGACATTTACATGATTAAAAAGTAATTATGAGCAAGTATTGCTGGATGTGATGAAAACACCCAGTATCACTTGTCATGTATAATACACAGTACATTTGATGCATATGGAGTTTTGAAAGGTGAACTAAAAATGCAGTTGTTTATGTAATTAAATGTAGATGGAAACACAAAACTAGTGTGGAGGTGGCTACGGTTTGTGATAGGCAGTTTGTATATCAACAGACAGAATGAATTTAAATCATGTTTATTTACCAATTTTTGGAAGTTCTCAATCACTTTTCATAAAAATTGCTATCATATTGTACCCTACTTAGTGGCATGTATTAATGCAATTTAAAAAAACCTTATTGTGTTAAATATAATTTAAATACTCCTTGTAAAACTCAGCTATTCAGTGGCTACTCACTGGGGTCTAGGGGGAAAAAAAAGGGGGGAATTTGTTTTACATGAATTACAGTTTTAATTAAAAGTATTTAGAACTAAGGTGGTTGTTCTTAAATTTCCATGCAGAAAAGCCTTTGCATTTTGAAAATCCTGTAAAGACCAGAGTCCTTGCCTGCTCTGAAGAGGCTGAAGAGGCAAGGCTGACAGCTCAAGCTGAGACACCCAGACAGAACATCTAGCACTACTGTCTAGGGGGAAAGCATGAAACATTTGTAACCATGCACCAAGCCAACACTTTAGAGAAGAACACAGAGGGAGAGTGAAATGAAGAAAGCAAACTGGAAAATCACCTACTTGGGAATGAAAGTAGATGTATCAAAAGCTCCATGAAAGTGAATTTTTAAAAAAGCAAGTAGTCAAAATTCTGCCTTGGAGCTCATGATGGATCACAATGTTGTTCTATCTTGCAGAGCTCTCCAGCTTTGCAACAAGCAGCTCACACTAGGGAGGCTGATAATCTGGGAAGCATGGCCCTTTGCAATTCTGGAATCTCAGCTACAGCCTCCCAGGTCAGCCCAAGGGCAGGTTTCTGGGGTCTGCCAAATTTGCAGCTGGGATGTAGAAGGATTGCAGGGGCCTGTCAAACTGCATAACAGTTTCCTGACGTGATCTGCAGCATATTTCTCCACTCTGCAGTGCAACCCTTGTTCTACCATAACTCATTTTAAACAATATATCCCACAGAAAATTCTGCAGTATGTGTAACTACAACAAGGACAGGCTGTGCCTAAAATAGGAAGTGCAGTGAAGCAGACTGATGAGATACATCAGTTCCATCAACTCTTCCTTTTTCACTGACTCCTGCAGATCTGAAGAGTACCAGACTCTCCTCTCTTGCCACTCCAGTCTAGTCAGGGAAGCCACCTGATGAAACAGGTTTCATCCTATAATCAATGTCTACTGCACAAAGAGCCACGGACTCTCCAGGCTCATAACAACCATTAGCAAATGGTCTGGATTTAATACTTAAATTAAATAATGACTTATTCATTTATGTGAAATTTATTACATTATATTTGAGACATAAGCACTGAATTTACTTAAGTAATGTTTTATTAATTTTTAAAAATTACTCGAAAGGGTAACAAATTCTACTTACAATTTAAATAATTTAATTCTTTAACTGAGTAATTGTTTTACTTTACAATTCAAAAAGTATAAGAAACTCACTATTATATCATGCTGTGAAACAGCTTTTACCTTTTTTAAAAAATACCTGTGGTTCAGAAATGTTTAAATGTTAAAGTCACTACTGTCATTATCTCTTCAAAACAGGGAATAATAATGCTTAGAAAATATATACTATCCATAAATTTCAAATTGTAACCATTGTTCAAACACCAAATTTAATTTAGTTTATATCCTATCCTAAAAATTAAGTTACAGTTTATTTTACTGCAGATAATGAATACTAAAACATGGAGAGGTCAACTGATATCCTTACCTTGGAAAAGCAGAGGGTAGAACTCTTAACTCTGTATTCTGTCTACAAATAAAGGTTTCCTATAAGCAAAAACAAAGCAAAAAGCCAAAGAGTATATTTTCTTTCCTCAGAAAACCTTGATGCCTTGCATGTGGATTGAAGAATCTATCTGCCCCACTCTGACACCCTCTCCACATGCATGGCAGGGTCCTGGAAAAAGCACAGTGAAGGGTAACAAGGATGATCAAAGGTTTCCTTATGAAGGACAGCTTCCTTAAGAAGAAAGAATCATTCTTCCTGGGACATAATGAGTTAAATAGGTATTTTCAGCCTAGAAAAGAGATGAACTGAGGGGGATATAAATGTTAATGGAGGATAAAATTATTAATGTCACAGAGGAAGTGAATTCTGCAACAGGGAGCTGCAGGGGTGGCCTCTGTGAGGAGAGGCCATAGCTGCCCCAAGCTGTCCAGTTCCAGCTGGCTCCAACAGACCCATCACAGAACACAGCTGAGCCCAGCAGCCAAGATAGTGGTACCTCAGGGAAAGTGTATTTAAGAAAGGGTGAAAAACCGCATAGCAGCTGTGAGAGAGAGGAGAGAGAAAAAGTGGGAGAAACAGCCCTGTAGACACCAAGATCAGTGAAGAAGAAAGAGAAGGAGGTGATCCAGGTGCTGCAGCAGAGGTTCCCCTGCAGCCTCTGGGGAAGACTGTGGTGAAACAGCTTGTCCCCTTGTAGCCCAAGAAGGATCATCAGAGCAGATATCCACACCACAGCTTATGGAGGACACCATACCAGACCTACAAGATTTTTCATCCTATTTTCTCCCCTGCCCTTTTGAGTACTGGGAGTGAAAGAGAAGATCAGTGAGGGTCTGGCTGCTGGCTGTGGTCAAGCCACAAAATTGACTCAGGAAGTCCCTGAATCACTGTAAAGTGGCATAGAATTACAGAGTTATTTTAATCCACTAAATGCATCTCTTGTGGCTCACTGGCAGGCCATTGATCTGATCCATACACCCCTCTGGAGTATGAGAACAACTCCACATCCTGTCTGTGGTGCTCTTGATATTGACATGACATGTAGACCTGGTATCAGTGGTTAGGAGGTGGAAGAAGAGGTGGCTAGATTTGCCTCAGTAAAGGTACAGTAAGATCTCACAAGTGGTTTATCTTTATGGTCCCTTGCATTAACATATACACAAAGCCACTTTTTAGAAGGAAGTAGTATAAAATACTCCAAAACTGGATGAGTAACAGTTTTATTTGGCAAAATCATGTAATCTATCTATCTATCTCTCTCATTGTACATCAAAAAAAACCCTCAGAGTTTTAACAGTGCTTTCGGTCCAAGCCAGTAAGTATGGCTGCAGATATAAACAAGAGCCCAAATGCCACTGTTACTCAGAAAGGCAACCTCAATATCTGAAGTGAGATTATAGACTAAATTACTCAAACCCTGATATTTTAGCAATACTTTCCAGAAATTCCTCCTGTATTTTTGAAAGGCCCATTTACCTTCCTATTATACAATGTAAATAAATCAAAAAGAAAAAAGTCACAGGATATACCTCTGAAAAGCATAATGATACAAGTGAAATGGAGAGGAAGTGCAGGAGATAACACAGGGATGTCAAGGTAGCTTGCACATCTTTCCTAGCCAGATTAGATTACTGTGGAAATTGCTATAGGGAAGTCAAATACTGGGACTCAATATGATGCAAGAATTAAAGTTACATTAGTTCTTAAATAACACAGCAAAAGCTTTAGCCTGTTTACTAGATGTAGTTTTCTGCCAAATCTGGAAAGCCAGAAGCTAAAGGCTGTCAGGTCTGATCCTGAAGAGTTCAACAAATTAAAAGCAGCAGAGCTCATTTGCTTAAGAAGCAGAATGTGCACTGACATAAGAAAAATTACACTGAAGAACAGGTTAAATAAAGCCAAATAATATAAGGTTTGCATTATAAAGGTAGTTAAAGATGGCAATGTCATGCATACTTTTCAGCCCATTCTTTGAACTTGCAAGTGCATCTCTCCCTGAATACAAATATTAGCTACAAATAAGGACTTTGGTAAGGTTTAAGTTACCATGAAAAGAAAGCACTCATCATCTTAGGAGCTATGCTAAGGCAAAATCTGTGTTATGTGATATCCAATAACGATAATCCAAACATACTATTAGATATGAAAACCAGATGGAATTCTACCTTCCACATGTTACAGCACCTGGGCAGAAGAAAACCTTTTCATTCTGCAATGGGATAGGATTTCAAAAGATTAATGTTAATACCATACCAACAGACACTCATGAAAAATACATGTATTATCCCTGTGCCCATTCCCCTCAGTAAACTCTTAAAACAGCAATCAGAAAAGCACCAGCTTGAAAAGAATGAATAGCATATGTGCTGTGTTTCTGTCTGATAAGATGGTGTCCAGGTAGTGAGACAATGACAGATTCCATCACATGCTGCTGAGAATGAATTACATACATTGAAGTCAACTAGGACTGAAGTTCTAGCATTTTCTTGCAACATGTAGACCTTCTGTGTATCAACTTTAATTTGCCAAGAGTTAAAAACCAAATGATATGAACAAAGTATGTGATATTATTTAACCCTAATCTCCTCAGTAACTAGAGCTCACCGTGATTCCAAACTCAAACAAATAATTAACATGTAGAATTTTAATTCAATCATATCCAACTAATCTCCAATTACCTATTTTTTCTGCTTCAGTAAAGTATATAAAATTTAAAGAGCTCTAGAATAAAAAAAAAAGAGCGCTGCAGAGAAGTGTGCTTTTATGTTAAAGTCATTCCTGTGAACACCTGTGAACTGTTGAGTTTAATTGGGCTACATCTGCTCTTGATTTTGTGAGTTCTAAATGTCTATCTGTCCTTATACTATATTGAGTTGTCTTTTTTTTTCTTCCTTTCCTTATGTATTTTTGTTGTACAGTTTATACAGAACTGCACACTTGAGAAATAAACAACTTAAAAATCTGCAAGCTGTGTAAGAGGTGGTAGTTCTTAAAGAGAGAAATTCAAAAGACAAAAAAATTCACAGACTTAGTTTGGGTTCTGGTTTAAAAAGAATAACTCTGTCAACGATATGACCTCCCTGAGACCAATAGTCATGGAGACACAACAATAGAAACATAAGGAGAAATGACTGTTTCCAGGTGAAAGGTTTCTGCCCCACAATGTAAAAACAAAGCTGTAGTTGTTTTTTTCAAGGGAATTCTATGCACCATCACAGAAGACAGTACAAGGCCATATCATGTCCTGAAATGCACTTTCTGTCTGCTCTTTTTATGCAATGTGAGTTATACTTATTCACTGTGGCAAAAATCCTACTGACTTCCTGGATCAGGCTCTTAGTGCATCTTTATGAGCCAGAGAAGTAGTAAATCACTATTATCTCAAAAGATTTGGAAGAAGAGAAAAAGAGAATATCACAAGGCTGAACATAAGCAAGACTGTGGTAAAGATCAAGATTTCAGTCCAAAACCCCTATTCTGCTACTGCCAGTCCTATTAAATGTTCTATTTGAATGAAAAGCTATCTAAGCTCCCAGGTTTGTTTTTGCTTGTCTCAGAACTGCCTCCTTCTGGATTTCCTGCCTTAGCCTTATTACAAATGCTTCATTCCTGTTAGAGATCCAACCCAATCTGCATTCCCAGAACATTTTGAGAAATAGACAACTCAGGAGATGTTGTCAATTTTATTTGGAGAGGAAGATCAAGTTGTGCCTACACATACTGTTATCCCTGAGTAGCTTGAACACTGTCGTAGGTGGGAAATTCAGGTTCATCATCCTGCTCAGCATTAGGCAGTTCAAACTGCTGTTCCCAGAATCTCTCCAAAGTACCCTGATCAGCAGGATAAGGGCTATATCAGTTGTAATATCTCATCTGGTTCTTGAAGCCTTGCTATGGACAGAGACATCAGAATGATGTTGTGAATTCAAGCTCTAGCCACTGATGGTCTCCATAGGGCAAGGACAGAAAAACTCATGGAACTCAGGAAAAATGAAAAAATATAGAATAAGAAAATAAGAAGTGGAGGTTCATATAAATAATAAGAATAAATAATTTGAATGAATCTCTGTCCACTGAAACTAAGGAGGCTTTTACCACTGATACTTAATGCAGCACTGAATGTTTTTAAAAAGCTTGCTTTAACTATCATACTTATTTGAGGAAAAGTGATAGCAAGGCATGATTTAAAAAGGCATGCAGGAAAGAAGTGGGAAACAATATGTTGCTGATCTTCCCAAATGAAAGCAGATCTGCAGGCTGGAGAGAGTTCAGTTTTCCCCTGACAGGAGTTCAAAGATTGGGTAGAAATCAGTGCTTAAATGTAAAAATATTTTATTAACCATTTGCTTGCAGAACAGATATGACTTAGTTTTATATGTAATACAGAAAAGAAAAAGTAGGGTATTATTTTTCTGGAAATCTCAGCTAAAATGTTGTCCTCTGGAAGATCTCTGACCTGTCAGCCAGAACTATCCATCTGCTTAAACAAACTCTTTATTTTTCCTAAGTGCCTCTTCTTTATTTTTGAGAAACCTTTAATCTAAAGTTGATCTTTAAAAACTCTATTGCCTTAATATGTGAGCTGTAGTTGTTAAGATGAGGAACAGAGTTTTGAGAACAAATTCCCAGAGCAGAAAGGACATGGAATGAAATGAGGTGTGGGTGGGGAAAAGAAACCTGTGATACATCCAAGGAAGAAAAAGATTTATTTTGCTTCAAAATAACATTTGATTTTGGTTTTGTAAATTAAAAAAAAATATTAAGAACATTCTACAGTTTCTTTCTCCAAAATTCATTAATAATATTCAAGTCTTGGAAAAAACCCTTCAGATTGTGAGCAAGAAGACAGTGTTCTGAAATGATTTTTAAAAGGAATTTCAAGCATGAAAAAATATCCGTGTTCAGATCCATGACATGCTCTCAGAATCCTTCCTGGTTTTATATTCTCTTTACCAAATTGAGTCAAGGTTTTGGGTTTTTTACTTTTCTTTCACTTTTCTTCTAGTTACTCCAAACCTCAAAAGTTAGTTAGACTGTTGTAATGCAGAATATCTACAGGAAAAACTACATGTTTAAAATCACATGAACCATGCAATGACTGAGTTTAGGCAATGGAATGTCTCCCCTGTTCCCATCTATGGACAATGTCATATACAATGTTTATATGTCATTGTTTCATTACAGTTTCTGTATTAACATGATTTGTGATAATAACAGATTTTCCACAGAACAGAGAAAAAATATAAGTATTTCCCATGGCTGGGAAATCCTCAAGTTAAATGTGATCTCAAATTTTGAAATAAAATTTCACATTTTGTCGTGAAAAATAATAAGACATTTAATGTAATGAAAAGTTCATCTTTGGGGAGGATAAAAAGCCAAGAAAATTACCTTTTACTTGACATGTGCCCTGGGAAGATGCTGAAAACACTAATTAGTCATTAATGCAGCTCAATTTGTAGTCTTAAAGCCTCAGAGACAAAAGACTGTTAACTGTTGTTATTATTTGTATAATAGTAGAGTTACAAATCCCCATTTCAGGCTCCCCCTGTGCTAGGAGTTGGAGAAATACATAATAATTAAAAAAAAAAAGTCCTACCCCAAATAATTTAATAACATAAAATTAGACTGCAATAAATTACATCAATAGACCAATGAAAGGCATAGTAAACAGAGCAAAATTGTGGTTTACAGCATTTTTTCCTGAAACTAGTTGCTCACATAAACGCTGAACCCACTAATATCTCCAGACAGAGCAGTGGGTTAGGTCAACCAAAGGTCCTATGGCTTCCTTTTGTTCAAATATTTTCTGTACTCAAGCAAGTAGAAGGACCTAAAGCAAATGTAAGCAGCATGCTGACTAATTACAATCTGTCAGAATAAATAACTGGATCCACTCAAATCCAGCAACTCATGTAAAGGAAGGACTCTCAGCTCATTTATGCACATGAAAGAAATGTTAGTTTATTTATTTAGTTTCCTGTTATTCAGTTGTGTCCCTTCTTGCAGCCTAGGTTATCATCACACAAGTCATATCTTCTGGGGATATATTTTTAGAACAGCTAGTAGAAAAATATGCTTGAAAAGTTTGAAACAAATAACAAATCCTGACAAATTTGACAATCTGCATGAGACATAGCTGTATGGTGGAAAACAATACCAAACCAAAAGGGAAATAAAAATAGAATAGCTAATGTGAGGAAAAGACTTGAACCTGACAGTTCTCTTTCAGTGGATAAGTCCCCTCTCTGCTGTGCCACCACCTGAAAAGTGCATCGGGTAAGGAGAAATACAGAAACTCACACTGTTGCTGCTACTTTTTCAAGCTGGACCATTTTTGTATTAGCTTCTACAAAAAGTACTCAAAATAAATCAGTTCAGAAGAGACATTTTGCACAGCCCTAAATAATTTGCTGGAGACAAGCCCTGATGCTCCTCTTGCTATGCTACCTGAATGACAGGAAAATCCTTCTGTAATTTATGATGTATTTTATCCCTCTTTTTGGTCCCTAACACAACCATCTTGATTTTAAACTCCTTGGGATGGGAATAATATCTTCTTGTACAGTTGTAAATCCATTGCACAATGGAATTGTAGTCTTCATGGGGTTCTTGGGAAACTACTGTTCTAAAACCAATATTACAGAAATTAAACAGGTTTTTCAAGGCAGGAAAACCTCCTGTGCTATGCTTGCTTGCTCGATCCCCATTCTGAGTTGTGGCTAGGATCATTATCTAAAAACTACAACAGTAGCAGTAGTAATAATGAATTTCAAACTTTTATTTATCTACAAAAATATCATAAGCACAAAATAAATATTCAAGTATCAAATACACATATGGACCACTGTAGATATTTCAGGACAGAGAAATAGAAGAGTACTGGAGCTCAGCTGTGACAATTATTTTTACTGCTCAAGAGAAGGTGATTTTGAATGGGGCTGATTTAAGACACATCTCAAATACAATTAAAGGAAAATACTAATTGAAAATAATCAGGTTAATAGTATTATTGGGGAAATTATTTTATATAAATATATTACTTTCATCTGATCTGGCATGCTAGCTGATAGCAGCTAAAAATAATTATAGGCTGAGATGCTTGCGGATAGACAGTGACCTCATTAATCATTGTGATGGAGATACTGGTTGCTCCCTGCAGTGAGTCATTATAGAAGTGCATCAAATAACAAACAATGACAGCTAGCTAGTAGTGAGTGAAGTCTGACAGATGGTCAATAAATTCAGAACCAACACATTTTTGTAACCAAAATGTAGGTTTGAAGTCTTTTGGGCTTCGAACAATGCTTCTCTGGAGCACCAAATCTGGGTCATAAATTTCACATCCAGTTCAAGCCCTTTAAATGTAAAGGAAAGGATAAAAACCAAATCCTCCAGAGTGTAATCAAATTGCAGTATGCACAAGTTTCTAAATACCAGTGGCACCTACTAGTTCACTACCATTAGGAATGCTGCATCATTTCTAGTCAGCCACCACACCACGCTGTGCACCACCACAATGCATTTTATGCTAATGTGATGAGACATCACACAGTTTGATATTATGTGGAACAACACAGTGGTGAAAACTTATGGGCCAACGTAATTACTTTCAGATAAGAATTATTAACTCAGCTGGCAGAACTCTGATCTAAATGTGCATGATCTGAGGATAAATAAATAGATTAGATAGATTTACTGAGAACAATTTGCAAGAATGGATATTCCATTGTGTCTGACTTTACACACAGCTCTATTTAAAGTGCTTCTCCCTATACAATAGTACATATATGCATTAATCTCCCTCTTGCCCTTTCAAGACTGCTGTCTTTTATTAATATTTGTTTGTTTTCTTGGTTTTGCCCTTTATAATTAATTAAAACAAACATTTTGGGGTGTGTTTGCCTTTTTAAATAGTTGAATTGGCTAACATTGTGTTAATGAAAGAACTTACTTTGGAAAGAGCATTACTGAAGGAGTAATCACAAAGCTGGTAATTAAAAATAGATGTCTAGATCCTTATCAAGAGTGAAGCACTTTTAAACTCTGGAATAGAGCCAGTTTCCTTTCCTGCAGGATGGTCCCTGGAGTCCTCATGACCCCTTTATTGAGGGACTTATGCAGGACCAGGGAAATACAGCAAAAGAAAAATTGCAAAACACGCTTGCAGATAGCAGCATTTGAGAGTTAATTTGGCTTATAGTTTCTGGGCTTGTTCTTGCAAATGTTGAAATGGGTAAGGTTTTATTCAGAATTAAAAAAAAATGTAGAGAAGATTTATGCAGGCACAAGTGTTCAAGAGAGCATGTGAATATAGGTAATGTGCTTTAAAAACTGAGAAAAGGAAGGAGGAAGGCTCCTGCCTAAGCAAAGGAGGCCAAAGTAAACAATAGGCAGCAGTAGTGGAAAACAGAAGTCATGAAGTGATACAGCCACAAGAATTCAAGAGGGCCCCATATCCTGTAAGACTCTGAGAACCAAGGATGCATCTGGTAATTCTGCTGATTGCCTGAACACAACTAAGCACTGACAGAATAGATGACCTTTCAGTTTTATTTAGTTTGGAATGCTTAACGGAGCAGTAAGATGTTGTTCTCTAAAAGCCTAAAGAAGAGACCTGGCACTAACACAGTCAATAGGAGACAAAGACCACTGTGCCCATTTATGCTTCTATGAATAGAGAATAGCTGGTGACAGCATGACACTAAGTAAAGAGCAGAGTATTCGATCCATGCCCTTCTTTGGCAGATATATAAAAGTGATCTACTGTTTATAAGAGGAAAAATGACACGGTAGCTTCCTAAACACTCTGGTGATTTGTTCCAGCTACAGAATGAAACAGGTGAAGAAAACACATATTTAGCTCGAGTTTTCTTATTAGAAATATGCTTGGTGTGAATTGTTTGGTTTGAACATGACAAAAGAAAATTGTCTGAATCATTATAAGGCAGATGATAAATCTGCTTATGAGTTTCATCAGACATTTTCTAAATCAAGGATCCATAGAAGTGGGTGTTCTGAGTTCGGTTAAGGAAAGTCATCAAAGTAGTTCAAATATCTTAAAATGTCTTGTCTGTGTATTACCTCTATGTTTCATTTGCCATCCTTTTAGTGACAAGAATCAAAACTACAAGATTTTTTTCTTCAGACACAATGGTTCAGAAAGCTTATTTCATCCCATTAAAGACTGACAACATTGCTATGTGACATAGGTAACCATTCATGCAACTCAGAGAAAATTACAAATAACTTGTAGTGAACTCTTCAGGAACAATTGATAAGCAGCAATTTGTCCAAGCAAATGATTCATTCACCAATTATGAATAATAACTAATCAGTGAAAATTATGACTTGAACTAGGATAATCCAAAGTCAGATAAAAGAATAAATTCACTGAAAACATAATTGTAAGTAGTGAACCAAAAACAGAACCAGGTTTCCTGACAGCCACTTATCACCCATTGTCACCAGCCATTGCTGACTGCTACAAGAAATGAGTCTTTCAAATGTGTCTGCTTTTGAAAACCACTTCCTTGCTTTGCATTATATCTTTTTTATTTTCTTTTTCTATTTGTTTCATTTGTGAAAGGTTACAATAAGAACTATTTGCTTTTAAAGGAAGAAGTATTTCAAAGCTAGAATAGATTAATGGCTAAAGAAAAAAAAAGTTGCTTATCTTTTTATTTTGCTCATTAATGGTACACTATTCTTCTTAAAACAGCTATTAAAAAAATAAAAAACTGCAATTTTCCCCCTTCTTATTACCTACTCTAAGCCCAGTAATATTTTCATAGGCTGTATTGCAAAACAACTCTAAATGATAGAGTGGTTAAGGATTTCTTCAAGCAGATTGTTATGAAAATGAGTTGACCTTCATCCCCTTTTGTCAATAAAATAGGATATTACCTTAAAGGTAGCTTTTGCAATCACATCTGAATTGGTTTTCAGGCTTCACAGAAAGGTCGATTCAAACAGTGACAATCATCACCTTGGTAGGCACCACTGCCCACCTCAAATTTGGGAAAGCTTTTATTAGCTCACATTTAGACAGAGGGTCAGCTTTCCAGTGTTCTTTTCTGAGAGACTGAGGCATGAAAGCTCTTCAAATCTCCATTTACTTAATGAAAATAATATTACTGAATGAATGATAATCAAGTGATGTTTTTGTTATGCCAAGTAATTTTCTGCCAGTATTTCGATTCTCCTAGCAACATGTCTCTGTGAGGGTTGCAACCTATAGGCTCTTTACAGTAACTGTCTTTCACTCCCACAAAGGTTGTCTTAGTCAGTAGGGGAGGGTTAGCTCTTTAAATGTACCAAAGTAGCTATCTAGAACTTTCTTTGCTGCTCTACTCCTAAACAGAAATTTATTTGTAATTATCTTTTTTTGCTGCTTTTTTTTATTTCTGGAAAGTAGTCTGTCTTTTGATATAGCCATTTTAGGGGAATAGAGTAGCAGTACAGAAGTAGTGTGTCATTTAGTCAGTCCCACTGGCAGGGAGAGAAAGGAGTGGGCTGCTCTGCCAGAGAAGGAGGTCTGGGAGCCATGAACAGCAGCAAGGCAGATGGCACCTGGTTGACAATGGACATAGACCCTGAGCAAGATGAGCAGAGCAAGTCCCATGATGGTTAGCCAGTTCAGTCAATAGTCTAGCACCCAAGCAAGTCCACAGTGATGAGACAAATCCAGGGCCAGGGCAGAAATCTGATTCAGCAGGTCTGAACCAGGCTCACTGAGGTGCATGGCCAGGCACAATAGCTCAGACAGGAATCAAGGTGGAGTGTCTAAGTTAAAACACAGCTCCTGGGCAAAGACAGGCCAAGGTACAGCTCATTTCCCAGCAGCCTGGCTCAAGGTCACAGCTACACTGTATCACAGCTGGCTGTGAGCTTTCCTTTTAGAGAGATGCCCATTATCTGTAACACTTACATGTAATGCACTAGGACCAAATGAAGGTTATGTAAGATCCTACTCATGGAAGCAGGTACTTGTGTCAGAGACAGTCAAGAGGATGCATAGAGCTAGAGGATACATAAACAAAGAAGAGGATTTGGAGAGCAATGCTCATGGCAGAACGCTGCTTAAAAAATAACCCACTGCAAACAAAACAGGACCTTTCATGAGTTATCATTGATTTTACTGAAAAGGAATTTTCCATTTCATCTAATGAAAATAACTCATGGAAGAACTTAGAAATCTTTTATGAATTTAAAAATAGTTTAGCTAATAGTTTTACCCCTGAAAGTGTAAAAAAAACAATTTACCAAGAAAAAAATATTTATTTCCTTCTTTTATTTTATTTTTACTTATTCATCTAGAAATTTTGCTAAGTATAATTTTTAAATTAAATAGACAATGATAAGAAAAATTACATTTAATTTAAGCCAACAGAAATCTTTTTTTCAGAGTGGCATAATTTTTTCAGATTTTGAATGCTGCAAAGAGCAGAGAGGATTGTCTCCTGCTTTTCTTCAGAAGTTTAAGTCAAGCTATAAACTCAGTTATTCACAGAGCTCGAGTAAGACATAAAATACTTCAAGAATACTATTAAATAAGTTTCAACATCTATAAAATCTTATCATCTTTCTGTTTCACAGAACATTTTGCAGTTTTAGTCTTAAGAAACAAAAGCTTATGAAGTGTTAGTTATAATAGCAGACTAAGATTCCCTCATGAATTCAAGGACCAATATAAGCCTTCTGACTTTTCCAATATATTTCAGTTCTGAAAATATTTTGTGAATTGTATTAGTGCTAATCCACTGTGGGATAACAGAATATAATAGAATATGAAGAGATGCAATTATGGTTTTCTGTGTATAATTCAATAATTCCAAAAATGCAAGTGTTTCTTTTTAAAGACTTAGATGTGCCTTACTTCCATAGCTTCAGAGTTTATTACAAGGACAGAAATGTGCCATGACTTAGAGTTCATCAACATTACTGAGGGCACTTTACTAACCTTCTACAGATCAAAGAAATAATGCAAACTCATTCATTTTTCCAATGAGTCAGGTTAGCCTATAAAGCAACCTTCAGCTTCACAAGTAAACCACTTCTAGTATAGAAGGTAATTCATTCAGAGCTTGCTTAGATGCCTTATGTCACACTAAACTGTGCAACATGAACATGTCAATGTGCTAGGTAGAACCATTTGGCAGGGCTGATAAAAGAGATTAGATCAGATTAGGATTGAACTATGCTTATTTAGGTAGACACAACAATTCAGTAGCAAACATCACAAAAGACTCAGTAAAGTATACAAAACTGTGGTGAGGCATATTGTTTATTTTAGGTCTGGATGTTAAGAAGCATAATAAACAGACATCATTTGGAGTGCTGGTGTAAGTTTAGCTGTTTTTTCTGGCTCATCCCATTCAGTCTTGTGAGTTTCGTGCTCAAAAAATTATATAAACTACTTCTCCCAGAAATACTAGCAACAGACCCAGAGGTTAAAGGGTTAGAGCAACTAATATGACTTACACTTTTAACAGAACACCTCAAATGAACTTTGTCAAGGATTCAGATTAGTTAGTTAATGCATCAATTAGTTACTATTATACCCCAGGGAAGGTGTAATTAGCAGAAGCATGGATGATGTGTTTTAGGGGCATACAATGATTAATAATAAAGGTAAACAAGAAATGTCCTTTTGTAACTGTAGAAAGTAATAGCTGGCAGTAAAGGTAACTCCCTGAAAATGCTGTATCACCAGCATTAGTGTGCAGCATCCCTGTCAGCAACTGCTTGATCCTGGGAGCCCACCAGACCATTTTGGCCAATCTCTACTCATAAGAGTGCAATGTAATTTGGGAACTACCATATGGCAATAAACATGGCTACAGAGATACAGTACAGCCTCTTTATCACAATGTTATTAGGTGCTAAAACCATTATGTGACAAAGAGAGTGCAGACTGTCTAGGGTTGCCTTGTTGCTGCCTACATATATGAAATATGTTAGCATAATGTTTTGCTTTGCAACCTCAGAGAGATAAGTATCCTTTCTGAAACAGAATAAACAAATATTTCATTACTGTAGTCAGGTTTAATACACAAATCCTTCCATGTGTATAGTTAAAGAACTGATATGAGGCTGAGGGATAAAGCTGAAATGCTCAAAGCTTATGCAAAAGCTCACAGTTCCTTCCATAGATTGGTCACATTTCCTTCCACAGAAGAGACTGCTTCCAACATTCTCATGCATTTGGGAACAGTGAAGAACTTAGGGTGACGTATTCGAAGCAGAAATATTTAAAGCTTGATAGAATCTAATGTGTGTGTTATTATTTTTTTCTTTTTTTTTTTTTTTTCCCCCTTTTCTGCCATGCACATCTCTCAGGAAGCTACAGTGTGCTTCTAATAACATAAACTAACCTCTGTTTTCTCTTGTCTTTCAGTATTACACTTAGAGTGCAACTACCTGCTGAGACAATAAACATGACTTCCCATGACTTTTCAGTAAATGAAGCTCACTTCAGAGGCCCCAGGGCATAGTCAATCTAAAATATAGATATGAGGGCTGGAATTAGATATTTCATGATCAGCCAAGTGTACTTATAGCAGCTACATTTTAAAGGGGCATTCTTTCATCTATTAATTATGTTCCACTTCCCCCTCTCACCAATACTAGCGACTCATCATTTTACATATTTAATGGAACATGACTAAAAATACATCAGAAAATTAACTGGTATTCATACTGTACCAGAGAATTTTCAGAGTTAACATTTATTTCTTTCAGACAGGCTGCTAAGTCTTGGAAGCTCTTGAAACAAAAGGAAAGGACTTACAAAAAAAATTATTATGACAAGATATCTGCAGGATATAACAGAAAATCAGTGTTCAGTACATAGCACAGTTCAACATAGAAGGTAATTTCCCAGTCTTTTTCTGTATCTTTGGCTGCCTACTTCCTTGCTTGTCATATATCATAATACAGATTTTGTGAAGGAGATTGGACAGTGACATTGCCAACCTCCCTAGGCCTCAACTTTAAAGTTAAAAAGATACAGAAATGGAGAGGGAGAAGTATGATGATTTGGTTTAGTGATGTCTTAGTTTTGTTGATTCTTCAAAATAAAGAATACAGAAAAGCAGACTCAACTATATGATAAAGAAAACTTATTCTACTACTACTATTGTTTCTCTGGTGTTTATGGGGGCTTATTCTGCTCCTTATCTCTGCCTTTCAGCTCAGGGGGCTGAGTGCCCTCAAGGCAACTAGTCTGACTAGTAAAAGCTGAGACAAAGAAGACATTAAGTGTCTCAGTCTTTTTCTTCATCCTGAGGAAAGTGCAGACACAAGCTTCCAGAAAAAAGCCACTTCAGGTCAAAGTAAAAAAGTTATGTCCATGGCATTCATAATTTTAGACTCAGTCTTTTCTAATAAATAATTTTGGGGAGAGAAAGAAAGTCCTCAGGAATTATCCTAGATTTATAGGACTCATTTCCAAAAGCCTTTAAGAATTTTCATAAACGATGGTCCTTCTAGATTACATGCTGCCATATTATACTACAACAAAACACACACAAATTAAAAAATACTGGACTGAGAAGAGAAAGTGAAATAGAGCAGGTGATAAGCCTTTTGGAGTTTTTAAGGTGTTTGGAAAATGCTGTTATGGTCATGTTACATAACACAAGCCATACTGGTAAATTTGTGATGACACAGAAACCCACTAGGGTATTTCAAGGACACACAGAAAGGACACATGGGAAGATCTACTTCTGGGGCCTATGAGTGGCTTAACTCACAAAATGATAAAGTTTTACCTTTGTATTCTAGGACAGAGCTCAGTGGAAACCAGGATTAAAATAACACTTTAGACTATGCTAACCCTTTTCAGGTATTAGCATGTAAAATATTTGATAAGATGATAATTGCATAATTTATATTGCCATTATTATTATTATAGGCCCAAATGACGTAGGTTTTTAATGTTTATGATGTAAATTACCACCAAAAAGAGGGTTTGCTTTGTGGGAAGACTAATGCATTGTTTCATTTATTGCTAAAATTTATTATAATAATATAGTTCAAGCTTGAGTTTTAATAGCAGTAATTAAACAAAATGTCAATCTAGTTATCTATTCTTAAATTGTTTGGAGGATAATTGCTAGGAAAGTTGCATGTCTAAAGTACATTGCTCAGGAGGATTTTACATAGAAAGCAAATTGATATAGTATGGAACATGATCATTGTTTGTCCACTTAAACATGTAGCACAAACCCCATACTAATATCACAAAACTGTTGAATGCATAAAAGCATAATTTCTGCCCTAGCAGGTAAGTGTCATATTTCCATTTTCTATCCTTTTCTATTTTCCAGTTACATTTCAGTGCCTTGCCTCCTTCTCTCTTTGCCATTCAACAATATTATGCCTTCACCATAATCCCTTGTATCTCTACATACACCTGAAAAGGTAGCAAAAAAGAAACAGGAAACTACAAAACTGATGTAGTGTTTCCAGCACACCAGGCATTATTTTGTATTAGTACATGAGAATAATTCACCTGTAAATTTTATAAATTGAGAAGATAATAGACTTGTGGAAATCTTAGAGATCTGTACTTAATAGATTTGGTTTTACTTTGTTTTCATTTTTCCAAATTAAGTCTAAGAGGATTTGTGGACAGACATTTTTTTTATATTAGCCTCAAATATTAATGTAAAATTCTAACAAAACTCCCAAACTTTAGGTAATATTCACTCTAAAAGCTGAATTCCTCTGTGTCTCCTCCAGGTTGATAAATATATTGGAGTTTTTTCCTTTAATTATTATTATAGGGATTATTTTATTTTTCTTGGGAAGTGTTCATTGGGATTTATTTCAAAGTCTGCTTAATTAGCCTGTATGTATATTGAGAGAAAGAGCAAATCCATAATTACTTGTCACTTCTGTACACTTTGCAAACTCTATGTAACATAAAACCTGCATCACTTAAGTGTATGAGACAGAGGTTAAGACTGAGGAGTCTTATTAAGTTATATAGGAAGTTTCCACAGTGTTAACACTTGGTGCTAACCAAGATTTAACTGTGATTCATACTTGAATGAATATTAATTTTCATAGATACTTTGAAATTTTTCATATGACTTGCAAGTATGTTATTGTATTTCTTAATGTCTATGAACCTTTTCATCAAAGATATTATAATTCCTAATCATTTTCCCAGTCTCAGAATAGAAATTCCTTGCAACTTGACTTTGCTTATACTGAAAAAAAAAAAAAGATCTAAACATGCACTTTTTTGATTCTTTGTTGACAAAACTAATGACTTTTACAAATAATCTTTAAGGAAAATGAGAATCAAATTAGCTTTGATTGTTAGGAATTGCTTGAGATCATTTCTTTGAAGACAGGTTTTATTCAAATAAATTGGACAATGAGGAAGTTTTACATGAGGAAATAAAAAAGCAGAACAAATAGCAGAGGCTGCCAGCAGAATGGCATAGATATTACAGACTAAAAAATGCACCATGTTTCATGGGCTGGGAAGCGATTTGCAATGCTGTCAGTTCCATCAGCAAAATGAACAGAAACCCTAGGTATTTTCTACTTTGTAATCTTCAATTTTTAGAAGTCCCTCTGGGTTTTCAGGGTTAAATCCTTTGGCAGATTGTAACAGATTGTAAATATACCTCAGCCACTAGAGAATAACCATTCTGTAAGGAATATACGGTTTTCTGTTCAGAAAGAGACCCATAGTAATTTCCCATGCAACCAGCCCCCATACAGTAAAAGACAGCCACATGCACTGTTGTTATATACAGCTGTAGATACTTATACTTCTGGTTTCCAATGTCAAGCTACAACATACTGATGGACACAGAAGGGTGAGAAAATGAGCAGGTCTTTCAGTGATCAGAAACAAAAGATGTTTCCCTAGGAGCAGAAGAAATGTGAGATCTTCACTTACTACAGCCTTCACAGAATCACACAGAATCACAGAACATTAGCACATTTTTTTGCCAAGATTATAGGCAGAATTAATGGATAAATGAGAACACACTAGATAATAAAAGACATCCTTCCTACAGTTTTCTTTTGCCTGGAGGATGAATTGCTCCAGTGGATGGCCTCCCTGCCTTTCATGATGAGGTCAAGAAACTTGCTGTCACTACCACTGTTATGATTAATGATCCAACTGGTAGTGACAGTAATCAAACCATAGTCTCTGTAGTACAGTTTGATTGTGCTAGTCTCTCAGTGGCTTGAGTCACTACCCTGGCAGGGGATATATCAGCTTCTGCTACAGGATCCTTCCTGTGTCCTTCATGAAATAACTTTTCATGAAAATGCAGGCAAAACCAGAATGAGTCATGACTATTAAGAATAAAAAATCCTTTAAATTATTTTTTTAAACCCAAATGAAAAAAAACAACAACCCTTTGTAACAACTGGAAAAACTACTGCATAATGAATAATTAAACTATTAATAATATAATCCTCTTAAAAGCATAGAACAACTAGTTGAGAAGATTAAGTGTATCACAGCTTTCAGCACAATGAAATTGGTCTAAGGGAAGAAGCTGAGTTACCTTCTGTGTTTCTTCCTTCCTCTTTGTAGCAGATTTTCACCACATTCATTTTAATTATATTTTAATAAATGTTTATTAGTTAGGCATACAAATGTATGCTTACATAAGGATTAGTAAGTAAAAGGTTATTATAAAAAGTATCATGCTGACTAAATAATGGTAAGCATTAAAGAGTTAACTTTTGAAACTGGGTGATGACAAATACCACTGAAAACCAAACAGTGAAGACAATGCCAAAAAGAGATGACAGTTGAAAAGAAAGAGACTGATAATAAATTTATACAAAAATAACAATGGAAACATCTATTAAACCTGCTATATTCTAAGAAAAAAAATAAACTTCCATCTGGTTAAATGCTATCTAAATTAGTTCTTTGATTCATACAGAAGATATAGCACTAGAAATAGAAAGTACTTACAATACTCATGGATCTAGTTAACAAGTCAACTTCTATTTTCTGTTTCTCAGTATTTGAAGTTGTCTCTCCAGGCCTCCTGTCTCTTCCACGGCAGGAGTTTTAACACATCATGTTGCCATGAGGGAAACTAGACTGGAAGGAAACTATGAACATTGGCATTGGCAAGTCAAAAGGGAGCACATGTAGAAAATAATAATGTACCTGTGGAGAGAGCAAGCAAAAAATCACTGTAGGCAGCCTAACAGACTGCAGGCTTCTCAGGTTGTCCAGGAATAACTTTCAGGTTTGTTTTGCATGGCACAACTTATTTCTTTAACACATGTAGTCAGTCAAAGATGCAAATCTTGGCAGATGAACTGCTCAGCTGTATCAGAAGGGAACCTGGGTGGTTTGTATGGAGGAGTTGAGTGAGCTCAATTAGTCAGGACAATGAGTTTTAAGTGGTTTAAACAGGAAGACAGCTAACTTGCCTTGTTCCAACATACTGCTAATGCTAAATGCTGCCATGCCGGTGTGGTCTCTGTGTAAAAGAGTGATTAGTGTAGAGAAGTCCATGAGCTATGTAGCACCTGCTTCGGGGAGCTGTTTTCCTGACCCCTTGCTTTGACAGAACCAATTAGATGTCTATTATTGTATTAATTTATGTGCTTTATTTATTTTTTTATGGTGACAAATAAAATTAAAAACCAGTTTTTACCAGGGCTTGGGGAAAAAAGATGAAATAGGACCAAAAGGTATGATACTCAAATCTCTAGATGTAACATTGTCCCCCAAAGGCAGTCAAGGTTCAATAACTAGTCTAGGACAAAAAAAGAAAATACAAATAGAAAAATCTTTGATAGCTTTCACTACCATAAAGAAAAAAAGTGTGAGATAAATTTCACTCTAATTTTAAGCTTTTTTATTGCAATTCAGAAAAAAATGTTGCTGCTGCTCATAGTGTTTTACCTGAATAATCACCTACAAGATAGGCATTGACTATCTTGTCATAGAAGGTAAGAATGCATGTTTCAATTTAAATTAATCTTATCAGTAAAACATTCATGGAAAAGAGCTGAACTACATTTATTTGCTGCTAAGCAATAACTCAGGGAACTACATTTTAATCTCATTACAATGTGACCTTCCAAAAGTCTATTATTCTGTTGTTTAGCCCATTTTGGGATGGAGGAGGAGAATTTTGCTCTGTTTTGTTCTTAAATTTAAACCATATTTAAGACATGTAGAAGAAGATGCACCAAGTATTTAGTTTGCCTAGGTAAAATGGGGTTGAGGATGGGGAGGGGAGTGAAGGCAAGAACAATAATAAGCTTATTGTATGGATATGATGAACATGGCCTTCATTAAACAAGGATAAACAACATTGTGGTCTAATTTCCCCCCAACATAAAATGCAAAATAGAACTCTGTGTGTGATAAAACATTAGTCTCTTTATTGCCAGTATAATTTTAACTAATCTTTTCTTACATTAGTTCTATAGTTACAGTAATTCATCTGCATGAACTTTGACTGAATAAGGTTAGCCTTGCAATTGAAACAACACTGATTTCCGCCTCCCTCTTATTCACAGCATCCTGCATTAGTATTTGCATATGTTCCAGAGTCAGTCCCAGGCAGGATCAGTATCTAGCCTACTCAGAATGCCAGCAGCCCAAAACAGTTTGCTTCTGAACATCCCCTTCCTTTGTAATACATGCATGAGATCTTCTGGGGCTCTGTAATTATCCAAAATGAGCTTTACTGTTGCAAATTACTTCCTCACCCCTATGATTTATCTCTTGTAAACACACTTTATAATATTTATATTCCTATTAGAACCTCCACTAATAATGAAATGACAGTACATAAATATTTACATGCTAGTACATGGACAAATGTTTGATACCCTTATATTAGTTACTTTTCTTATTCTATCACATTGGGGGAAAAAAAGCAACCCTAAACCTTGGCAATTTGCTGTGTTCACAAAAACACCTTTGAAAATGGCTCGGAACATTAACAGAACTTCACATTTGCCACAGTTTTCTTTAAAAGAATGACATTCCTTCATACTTATGCAGTCTGGGTTATTGCTTCTTCACATTATGCCTCATTACTCTGAGTAGGTGTCTTATCAGCAGCTCCAGTTGTTGTGGAGATGATTGGAATTAAGCACTGGAAGCTTTTTATTTATCTTACATGCTTTATTCCTACAAGATTTTCAGCATATAAGCCTCTTTGTTCAGCTCAGAATTGGATACATTGCCAGGCATTGTAAAATTTACATCTTTCTTTTTCTGTATTTGTTCCTAAATTGGATTCAAAACAAAGTATAGCTTTAATTAAAAGCTTTGCTTAACAATAGACAATTTTTTCCATGCAGTGTCATGTCTGATCAGTTGTGAGGATTTTGCAAAGGCCTAATAGGTGACATTCCCCACTAAGCTGCAAGTAGAACTGCAATATACTTACCTGTGCTAAGCGTCTGACTGACAATATTCACACAAAGAAAACTGTAATAATGCTGTTGAAATGCTGACTTAGACAACAAAAGCCATGGAATTTAAAGTGAAGGTTACTTTAAACTGTGAATGATATGTAACAAGTTCAAAGGATAAATGTTGAGGAAAAGAAAAGGGAAAGGGAAAGGGAAAAGAAAAGGGAAAAGGAAAGGAAAAAGGGAAGGAAGGAAGGAAAGAAGGAAGGAAGGGAAGAAGGAAGGAAGAGACACAATATTTGAAGTACAGAATTAAAAAATAAAAGTCAAGTTTTCTATTAAGGCTGATTCTATACTTTAAATGACAGAAGGATGAAAATCAAAAATCCAACCAAACTTACTGGTCAGATGCATGCATTATACTGAAAATAGAAAGTCTGTTAAAAGCTGTTCAATAAATGCTCCCACTCTAAAAACTGACTGAATTTTTTCCTTCCTTTCTTCAATACTTGTCAGAAGATGTCTGTAGTTCAAACACAAATTTGCTGTTGCCTGCTGAACCTGAACATATTTGTTGTTTGAAGTAATTCCCAACAATATTGTGCTTATTCTAGATGTTATAATGTGTGAGAAAAGCATAGACACTTCCCAGTCCCCATTGAACAAAGGACCAATGATTATAGCTTTCAGGAGGGCTGTCAGGAACATCTAAAGTGCCTGTACAACATACTTCATTTGTAACATGTTTACATGCCAGTAACCTAGTGGATCTGTTTTGAAGAGCTGAGCAACAGGCTCTCTCTGTTCAGGAGAAGACTGGATGGACGAAAATCAGCCAGAATTCCCTGCTGGGTCAGGGAGAGAGAATGTGAAAAAAGTTACCCAACTGAGTATTACTACAAAATGGCTAATGTCTAAATACACTGAATTATACTGCTACACCTGCCACAGAAAATGTGCATTGCAGATGACAGCTTCCTACAAAAGCTGTTCCTATTGCTGCATCTTTCACATGCTAAAATGGAAAATAATGGGAAAAAAAGAGAAAGATGCTGAAAAAAAATCTTCCACAAAAAGGAGTGAGATGTACACAAGTCTGTGATAACAAAATGCATTATATTGCATGGGAAAAGTATAATTTCTGAAGTATCGAGTATTTCCCTGGTCTATAATAACTACAACTTTTTAGCTGAGTTATATCCAGAGCTGGTGCAGATGACTACAGTGAGAAGGAACATTATCATGTTACTGTATTGAATGGACAGAAACATTCAACCAACAGAGACACAGCCCAACTTAACAGCAGGTCAATGTCTAAATAACTGGGCTGCACAAACACCACTGAAAGACTGAGACAGGACATCCTTTCTCATTGTCTCTTCCCATAAAAATGTCATGTATTTTACTTTCATCTGTGCTTTAACAAAAAAAATTAAAGAATGTCAGCTTCATGCATGTAAGATGAACTGAGATTTTTGAAATAAGGAGTAAACATAGCTTTTCTACAGCTTTTCAGTCCAGAAATCTCAGAAATATTAAGCAGCAAAGCAATAGTACAAATTGGGATGTTAATTTTCACTTAGTGACAACACAAACAAAACAAGGTGTATCTCTGAAAATCAGAAATAACTTCTAAAGAAGCACAAACTATCTAATGTTATTCACAGTATTTTAGGTCATTAAAGTATGTCCTTCTGTTACTACTGATGTATTACTTTTACAATACTATTTTTATTTCTCTAAAAGTTTCAGGGTGTTCATCTCTTCCCCCTTTTTCATCATCTATACTATATTTCTATATATATCATATCCTTCTATGTTTAGAAAAATTCTATATATTTTCTGTATTTTCAAAATATAGAAAAAGAAATTTACAGAAGACTAAGAGGTATCACACTTTTTAAACTTCATGTTCTATTCAGACAAAACACCTTGTCTTTCTAGCAAGTGTCTTTTCAGGTAGGTATTGCAGAAGTACTTAAGCAATCAAGGTCTAGGAAACAGATAAAAATAAGAAGTGCAACATTAGATTAGACTCACAGTTCATCTAGTCCTAGGTCTGTTCTGCAGTAGCTTACACCAAAGTAAAAATCTCACACAGCAGATGGATGTCATATAAGCTACTTCACTTATATCTCCTTGAATTTCAAATAGATACAGATTGTTTTAAATCCTGAAAAAGGTGAATACAGTGGCCATCAATCTTATATGGACACACAAACCCAAACCAATATAAACCCCAAGTTTTATTCTCTTATGGGGCTTTTCATTGGTCAAATGCAGTGAGAAAAGATATTGGATTACATTATAGATAAATCAGATGCCAAAAGTAATTTCTGAAATGGAGAATATTTTTAGATGGTACGACAGAAAAAAAAATAATATGGCTCTAAAATGGGTAATCTTCTATTTCACTAAATGTGCTCCCTGACTGAGACCTTGTATGCCAAGCTTCAGCCTGAAGCAAATTGTTATAGCCCAGCTATTAACTTCTAAAAATAGGGGGATGTAATGGAAACATTAAGAAACCCACTCTCGGGCACTACCACAATCCAGGGGAGGATGAAACAACACTCCTTTATTTTTCCTTCTTTACCTCATCATAGTTGTGCAGTTTGTGGTGCTGAACTGTGTCTCTGTCAAATGGGTTTTGTTTAGCTAGCTTCCTTCTAAACAGTAGATTATGATGCTGCTAGTTAATCTCTCTCTCCCTCTCTTGTTTTTAAAGAAACCTAATACCTGCCAAATACTTAGGGTCAGGCACTTGCCATTTGTGACTCAGTACTTAAAAAAGGTGCTGCTTCTCAGGGGAGAGAACAGACAGACTGGAGGATTGCTAGAGTGATCTGAAATTAAAATGCTTTCCAAAAGGAGGTTTTTGCATTTTCACTTGAACCCTTTTGAGAAACAGAATAGTAGAGTGAGCATTTTGTAAGAAAATATGCAGCAGTGATTTACTTTTCTGTCATGAACTGTGCATTCTCTGTTTTATTGCAGTGTGCAACATTTCTCATCATCTGCTATTTATTTTACATTCAGCACTGTAAAACCAAAGAAGCAGTGACTCACAAGTCAGCAGGTGGGTGCCCCTCTTCAGAGGCATTCCATGCTTTTTTGCCAAACCATTTAGCACATCTGTAGCCTTCACTAAATCATTTTTAAAAGTAATATCGGTAATAAGAGTCAGAGAGCCTTGAAAGCTATGTGTGGTATGTGTTCTGCAAACAGGCTCTCAACAAAAATCCCCAGAGCTAGGAACAACAGTAAAAATCATCTCAAAGGAGCAGTAGAGAGTGGAGAAAATGGATCTTGGTACAGAGGACATGCTATTTATGGAGGTCAATCTGCATCAGTGACATAACATTTCAGGGCTATTCAGCTATAAACACATTCTCGTGAGTCGTGCAGGGTTTTAAGGAAGAGATCAAAAGATGAGAGCACAAAACGAGTGTGTATGAGTGCTTCTATCCCAAACCCTAGCAGATTGTTTTTCTACTCTGCCCACAGTAGGGTGGGTTGCAATCAGGGCAAAGGCAAAGTGGAAAACAGGCTTTAGCACTTCAGAAGAACTAACTAAACCAGTACACTGAGTCACAGAAAATGCATTTGTAATGCAGGAGTTTTCAGAAGTGTTAAGGAGTCTTAGAAGCTCACTAATGCCCATGCTCCTGAGTCACCTGGATATTCCAAAAGTCACCCCCAGCACTCTTGCTAGGCAGAGTCCTAATTCTGCAAACAGTTCACTGCAGGTATATACCTGTCTGGATACAGATAACTTGTTAAAATCAAGGTAAAATTTCTTGGTGTGTGTGTGGCACAGAAGTTTGCCCTTGTGCACAAGTCTTCAGAACTACACAATTCAGAGTTGCTTAGATCAATAGGTGACTTCTTAGAGTATTTTGCTTTCTTATGGGGACAAGAGATTAGATTTTTAGAGCTTAAATGCCTAACTCTATTTGTCCCACTTCTAAATCTATCTCCATCCCTTTGGTAACACTTGGGTTATTTGACAAGCAGGGTGATCCCTTGTCATGCCACACTCTCCCATGTATTTTTCAGAAACCTTGTTGGCCTCTGAAACTGCATTTTCTGGACATTTTCCAATTTCTAAGAGTGCTGTTCTCCAATTGCTATCACACTACACTTCCAATCATCTGGTCATCTCAGCAAGACTGCCTTATTCTCTTGCCCAGGAGCAAAGTGCCACACAGACACAGACCAGAAACAACATGTTACTGTTGTAAAACATATTTTATTTATTTCTGTCACTGTAGTTTAGACAATTGCTGGTACAGTTCCCCAAAAGGTTTCCATTTCTGTTCAATCTCAAGAATATGAATGTTTATTTGTTTCCATACCCTTTATTCTTTTAGTCTCTGTTGGTACCAGGAGGTTGCAGAAAATCTGATAATGGAAAATCACTTTTTGTATGTGTCCTGGAATTTACAAAGCTTAACAAAATGCTTTTATTTCCTATTTGAAGGAATACCATCCAGATCTCAAAATACTGCAGCTGTTGGCTTGGATACTGGATTTCAGTAAATATGAGGTTTTCCATGTTTCAGAAAGATTATAATCTACCAAAAAAACCATCTGACTTTCTACAGTTTCAAATCTTGAAATTACTTTGATTTCTTTAGCATTTTATGGGCTTTTTGTGCAGGGCTGCATCTTACAAGCTACTCCTGTGAGATCCCAAAAGGAAAGCAGATGAAGCAAGGGAACAAAGTATTTTGATAGGTTGAAGAGTGAAATACCAGATCTGCTTCATGAACTGGAATGTGATGAATGTGTGAAAAGAGACGTGTAGTCTGCAAAATAACACTGAAGACAAGATGTTGCAAAAAGAGAATAAACATTAGAATAAAATCCAGAAATGTTGGAGGGACACCAAAAAAGAACAAGAAAGGAAAATGGAGAAACTAGAAAATCCAAGGAAATGTAATGTAAAGGAAAAATTCAGTTACTTTTTAAGTAACTTTTAACTTGGAAAGATTCATGCAATTTAAACATGCTCCAAATTCACTAATGACATGATTCCACAAGGCAAATCATAACACACAGGAATGAATCAATTCAGTTAAATGGAAGTAATGAATCAATTGGGGCAATTAGATAGGGTAAAATGTAAATAGAAAATGTCCTTTGAAAATAACACATATTAAATAATAGGCATTTCCTTAGGAGGGATGGGTATGTAAAAATGAAAAGGCAAAACAGTAAACCACTTTGTAGCTACATTTTCAGACAGGCCAGACCTACCTGTTACAGGCACTGCAGCTTTATGAGGCACAAGCATTCATCTAAGATGCCATGTTAGCATACAAGACAGAGATCCTAGTTAGTGCAGACACAATTTGTGTCAAGTCCTTTTCCTTCTTGCCTCCACTCATGCAGCAATGGCCAAGAAGATACATGAGCTCCATTTGTGTGCTACTGTTGTTCATGATCATGACAATAAAAAAGTTCACTTCCTGGCAACTGATTCTGCTCTGCAATCATAGCAGTAAAAATTTGTTTAAGGGAAGAAAGAAAGGCTCTGAAGAGGATCCTGGAGTAGTACAATCATGAAAGAAATTAAAGACCTTTGAGACAAGAATTTTCTTCTGTTGGTTTGAAAAAGAAACAGCATTACTGTAAACATTTCACTTGGAGAAGAGATGACAAATGCTGAAAATTTTAGCCTTAGCTGCAGCTGAACAGCCAGTATTAGCAGTGATTTTACTGTACTGGACTGTAGTGACTGTCTTAGCTATTACTGGAGTTATTTTGTTATTTCAGGTCCTCAGGTTGTCCCACTAAGCAGCTACCACTCCTCACTACAACATGCTTCTTTAATACTGGCTCGGTTTTTGGACATAGTCTATGTCTCTTCAAAACCTTGCAGCTTATACTATCATTTACACCTCTGCAGACTTACTGCCACACTAAAAAACACTTCCAGACTGTCCTGACAAGGCATAATTTTTTTCACTGTCATTATCTATATGGAAAAGCTATCAGGCAAGTATCAGCATCATTGAGCATATGCCTTCAGTGAATCCTGAAAGGAGGTGGGTCCCTTAAGTCTATTTGTAAACAGATTCTGGTGTACAAAGCAGAATCCCAAACAAGAAATTGATGTGTTTCTGACTTGAAAGGCATACAAGTGCTTTAGCAGCAATTGGGGTTGCCTTTCCCTTTCCAGGCAGTTGGCTAATTTGATCAGATGAGGTTTTCAGAAAGTGTCTTCAGAGCACAAGTACCATTCAAAGCCAATTAAACCTGCGTTTCTATTCCACTTTCTGTTTCTGAAAACCCCAACCCCTGAGACAAGAAATCTAAGTGTCTGATTGTGACTTAATGTGTCTAAACAGAGCCTATAGAAGGTGCTGAGCTTCATGTTGCACACTCAGGAACTATCTAGTGCTGGAAGCTTAGTATCCCTATAGGTTCCCTACAGTACCTGCATTTCTGATACACAGTCAAAGACAGCTATGTAGATGCCTACAAGTTGTCATACGCATTTGACTGAACACTGCTCTTGCTAAGTGGCTCAGAGCCTTGGGTCTCACCTACACTCAGGAAGACTTCTCATCAATTCACTGGGGGAATAATTTGATAGTTTATTGAATCTAATGAATTAACTGGGGAGGGGGAAGAAAAGAGAAAGAAATTATTGATTTTTGTCTTGGTGGTTAAAACTCTCACCTGGGATCTAAGAAATCAGATCCTTGATTGGTTGGGGGCTTTGAGGTTTGTTGTTTTGGTTGGATTTTAGGTGGAGTTTTTTGCACATGCAATTATTTATTAATAATGTATAATACCTTGAGGAGGGAATAATGAAATTACTCATTCTCTCCAGACAGTTGTTTTGTGGTTTGTTCTTTTGTTTTGTTTTGTTTGGGGTTCTTGTTGTTGTTGGTTTTGATTTTGTTTATGTTTCTGCTCTAAGCTATGCCACTGGGGCTTAGAAATAAGGCTCAGTCCAGTGCCAGTGACTGCTGTATTGGATATCCATTGGTGTCAGGGAAGTCTTTGCTTGTCTCCCAGGAGAAAGAGCTGGCCATAAGTACTTAATTCTAGAAAGTTCATAGCTGACAGTCTGATATCAGAGGGGTTTCCAGTGGGAAATCACTGCCTTTGTCTCTGCTGGAATATGATGTCTGACCATATTCAACTCTCAGGGGTTAGACCCCATCTCTATTTTCAGCTTCTCAAAACACATAACCTGCTCAAGCAGCTAACCCTGCTTATCTATTTTTTTTCTTTAAGATTACCTTGAATTACAATTGTAGGCAGAGAATGCTTGTGGATTTGCCAGAATGGGAAATCATCTATTGAAGTCATGGGCCTATGGCTCCATATTTAGCTTTCATAAACATCTTTCTGCTTTTCAAAAACAAATACAGAGAATATCTAAAGAGCTCCCTCTTTGTTATTCCTGACTGATGACAGTTTTGTCCTCAAAGCACAAGACCATACTTCAGTGTATCAGTGAATTGTGTTTTAATGCTTGGCAGAACTCAACAATCTCCTGCAGAAGAAAGCCCTAACCTCTCCCAAGAACATGGTGGGGCAAGCATGGCCAGCTTGCTCACTTTGAGTTTAAAGAACAAGCAGGTGGAACCACTGCAACATTTCTACTACAAAGCTAGGCTTAAAAGAAAATCCAGTCAGATGTACAATGCAGGTGCTTAATCTTGATGTAGCAGAGACATAAATGGTGTTTCAAGATTGACAATTACCTAGCCAAAAGGCAGATTTCTCTGGTGCCTAGTCCTTGTCACGTGTCTCCCCCACAACCAACATCAACGAAGGATGGAATTATAATCATTAGGTAACACTTCTCTTGATAATGCATTCAGATTAAAATTCAAATCTCAATCTTTTGTTGTCTTCATCAAAAGGCAAAAAGAAAGAAAAATCACAGTTGTTACT
Organism: Galbula dea; assembly: GCA_013399015.1. Lineage (NCBI taxonomy): Eukaryota > Metazoa > Chordata > Aves > Piciformes > Galbulidae > Galbula > Galbula dea. Next base: position 1,626,736 of record VWZX01005355.1, on the reverse strand, counting down.
ACTATTTCTGTTAGGGTTAATAGTATTATTTTGTACATTATTACTCAAATTTGTAGAGGTTAAAGGGAAAAAAATTCATCATCTTAACAAGTATCCCATTCAGTAAAGAAATTTATCTCATTAGAACTGCATTTAAAGATTTAGTGAAGCTATTAATGATTATTTTTCTGGCACTCATAAAAATATCTTTTTGTGTGAAAAAAATCAGCCAAAGTTCTGCAGTTTTAATTATCATCTTCAGCATAAGAGCACCAAAGGATGGAAATGTAGCACTAAATGTAATAAAAAAAGGAAGAGTGTTCAGATAATATTGCAGAAGAAATCGAATATTGTGAAGCATAGAATTACACACCAGAAATCTCATATAAATTTAAATGAAAAGTTTTAATAGGAGGCCTTTTAATCTAATGAAAACATATGAATTTGCAAAGGACAATGTCTCTCATTTAAGCTATCAAATTTGATAAAATGCTCTCAGAAAGGTTTAGGTCTAATTGTATTTTCAAAAAAATAGCAGTTGACAGAGAAATGTAATAATCTTGAAGAGAACCAACAGAAAAAATTAATTAAACCAGGATGCTACAGCACAGAAAATGAGGCTGATGTGCTCCTTGTTTACCAGAGTAGAAACACATTCAGTAAAGCAGGCCAAGACATCAAACTTGTTTTGTCAGTAGTTTCATTAGTATATCAAATGTTTAAATGATTGCTTCCTGAAATATCCTTTGTTCATGACTCGTCAAGTTCGACTGTCTACAATTAATCCAACACACACCTATAAGGCAATGTAACACTAAACAGTGACTTCTCCCAGATCCACTTCTTGCAGTGATAAATATTCATATTAGTTAATTAATTAAGTAGACACTGGTAAATGATCTGATGTTATTTCTCCTTTTAATAGCAAAGATAAATGAAACACTTTATGCTTGCACAGTTTCATATGTTTGGATCCCAGCATTATTTCTTTAGGCTTTCTGGCATGATACAAAACCTGTTTCTAATTTTTCACTCCTTTCTAGGCATATCTTAATAAAATGAATACAATAAGTGATAAAGTTTGATGATACTGTAATACTATGCATCATTCTTCTTAAATAAGTTTGCATTATTTTGTTTATTTATAATGAATAAATACTGGAGAAGTGAACAGTTCTGCATACTTATAGCACTGATTATGTGAATATCCCCCATTTCTCTCAAAAAGTATGAAATTATAATTTCCCTTAGATAAAATGAAAGTTGTGGTCCCTTTTAGCCTTGTGATGTACTATCTGAGTTAAGATTTTAGCACATATTTTTATAGTAACTATACTGTTTCCTCCATGATCAAATGCATGGTCTTTGCTCCCAATCTGGTATTCTTTTTAAAATGTGCAGGGAATGTTTGGGTTTAAAACCAAAATTGAAGAAGCAAAGGCATTATCTACTTTTGTTCTCTAAACCATCTTAGAGCTAATTTTGACTTCAGACAGACTTCTGCTACAATTAGCTATATAAGTTCTAAATATCAAAGAATATTCTGTTTGAATTAGATGTCATGATATACACATTATGACTTGAAGAAAGTTTTAAAGGACCTAGCTCGTTGGAAGTCATTATGCTTTTCATGGTCAGTCAGAACAAATGTTATTAAAATGAATATCTCAGTGAGATTCAATTATTTATCACAGGTTTTCTTATAATGATACCACTTTCCTTTTTTACATCCTGACAAAAAATTACATGAAATAATAGCTATTCACAAGCTAGTATTATTTGACTTCAGCAAAGGAAAATATTTTCATTTGCCTCACAGATTCTTTTTTCTTTTGCTGTGCTTTCTAAAGATGAATTCAGTTGTGTTGAAAGGAGTTCTTCAGAATCAAGTTTCAAGAAGGGGACTGTAAATATGAGTAATTTGAAACTAAATCTTTTTTTTACAGTCACATCAGTAGAGGAATCCTGAGTCTAATTTTAGATTCTTCTTTGCCCTCAGGAGGAACCTCCCTCTTCCTGTGGATTATGTTGAACCTGGGGAAGTTAACCACCAGAGACAATGGCTAGTCCTTACGTTCACACCCCAAAGATTAAACTGTTCCATTACAACTCAGTTGTAAACTAATCTAACTAATATAACTTTAAAAAAAAGACTTCTGAGCAAGTTTTTTTTGTGAATAATTACTTTGTGACTTTTTATTTTTCTTTAATAAAAGAGATTTAAAGAGAAATTTTGGCTTAATCAAGGCAGGATTTACTGGGTAAATTCAATGAATACATATATAAAAAAAATCCAAGTAATTCTGCTTTTGGGTCATTTCCACTTCTGTTTATTCCATTCTGCACATGAGACTGGGACATTTAATGAACATTGACAGCACTGCAGGAGTAACAACTACACCTCAGCAATCTCCACAAAAGAAACCCTAGTGTTGGAAATTAACTTCTTAAAAGGTGACAATTCCATTTTCTTTTCACTTCAGCAGATGAAAAACTTCCTGCTTGGTTTGGAGTGCATGTAACAGGTAGTACCTCAAATATTCTCTCCCAGTTGCATTCCCAGTGCTCTGTGCCATTGATAAGCAAAAAGCAGCCAAAATCTCAGTCCTTAGGAATCATCAAGGTTAGATGTGAAAAAACCCCCAAGCAAGTCTCTAACTAGACTTGTATCAGTTGATCCAACCTTGTTCCATAGAGTGCATTTCCTAAAGCTATTGTCTCAAGCAATGGGGCTATCACAATGGTTCCTTGAGGTTATCCATAGCTGGATATGAATAATTCATTCATATTAAACTCACACTTCCTTTTAATTTAACTGCTGTTGTGGGTCAGTCTTGTCCAGCTACCAGATGCCCACCCAGCCACTCTCTCACTGCCCTTCCTCAAACAGAACAGGGGAGAAAATAAGACGAAAAATCCCACTGGTTTAGATAAAGACAGGGAGGTCACTCACCAATTACTGTCACAGGTAAAACAGACTTAACTTGCTGAAGACTAATTCATTGCTAATTAAAATAGATAATGATGGTGAAAAAACAAAGACAAAACCTATATTTTCCCTCCACCCACATTCTCCCAAGTTCCATTTCCCTCCTTCACCCTCTTGTCCTGTCTTCCTGAACAGCACAGAGGAATGAAGAATAGAGAGTCACTGTCAGCCTACATGTTATGGTTTGGACCATAACACTACAACAATTCCTCTTTGCCTCTTCTTCCTCCTCACACTTTTACCTCCTCCTGCATGGGCTCTCCATGGGCTGCAGTTCTGTCAGGGGACACCCACCTGCTTGGCTGTGGGATCCTGCACAGGCTGCAGTGTGGATATCTGCTCCACTGAGATTGTCTCTCCTCGGGAACAGTCTACAGGGCTATTCTCACTTCTCACTGCCTCTGCATTTTTTTACTCTTACTTAGATATGTTTTCCCTGAGGTGCTACCACCTTGGCTGCTAGGGTCAGCCATGCCCTGCAATAGGTATATTGGAGACAGCTGGAACCAGGCCACACCTTGAGTACTGTGTGCAGTTTTGGGCACCGCAGTTTAGGAAGACATTGAGGTACTAGAGAGGGTGCAGAGAAGGGCAACTAAGCTAGTCAAGGGTCTGGAAAACAGGCCTTATGAGGAGAGGCTTAGGGAGCTGGGCTTGTTTAGCCTGGAGAAGAGGAGGCTGAGGGGAGACCTTATCGCTTTCTTCAGCTACTTGAAAGGCCATTCTAGGGAGGTGGGTGTTGGCCTCTTCTCCCCTGTGACTAGTGACAGGACTAGAGGGAATGGGCTTAAGCTGAGCCAGGGTAGGTTTAGATTAGATATTAGGAAGAATTTCTTTACTGAAAGAGTGGTTAGATATTGGAATAGGCTGCCCAGGGAGGTGGTGGGGTCACCATCCCTGGAGGTTTTTAAGAGGAGGATAGATGTGTTTCTTCAGGGGACGATTTAGGGGTAAGAGTAGTATAGGGCTATCAGTTGGATTAGGTGATCTTGAGGGTCCTTTCCAACCGTAATGATTCTGTGATTCTGTGTCCAGCATGGGGCAGTCCCTACCTCTCCTCACAGAGGCTGCTCCTGCAAGTTCTCACTACAAACACCTGGGCAGTTGCACCCAATATAACTACCTGCCTTACAAGACTATAAGAATGTTTTTGTTAACTTGGTGTCAGATCTTGACCCTGCTAAAACCAGTGACAAAACTTTGGTGCTGTTTTAACCTGTAGTATTTGGCTTTGTTTAGTTAGGACAAAATTATTTAGTGCTTTTAAATTTCCCTTACAAAGGGGGAATTCATAAATATACTTCCTTATAAAATTCCCTTCTCTGTTCTTCCAACACCCTTATTGTAACTGCACTCGTAACTGTGACTGAAAGTATGGAAATCCTTAACCTTGCAAGTAATCTATTACTGTTTGTGCTTACCATCTTTTGTTTGTAATTCCTCAATTCTCAGCCTACAACATATCATTTCAATAGATTTGAATTTGTTAAGTAAGATTTAATGAGATTTTGATTCTAATGCTTTATTAAAATCCTATTGCATCACATTGAATCATTCATCTTTTGAGCACTTTTGTCCAAAATCTTTTTTCTTCGAGCAAAAAAACACCCTTTGTAGTTCCAGGATGCTCATTACTCTAGACTTCATTTAGCTTTTTATGATTTTGGCATTCCACAGTCTTAGCAAGTTTTATTTTAAGAAACATTAATTGCAAAGTAACTGGGTAGTTTCATGACAGTAGTATTGGAAACCTTGGAGACCAAAGCCAGTAACATTTGAGGAAAGGCCTGGTGAGCACAGCCAAAACAGAAAGCATAGATAGAAACAAAAATATCAAGATTAAAAAGAAGAAAAAAGCTGCTGAGCACTTCCTTAATTGAGCTAAATAATAGACCATCAGTGACTTTAGTCAATGAAATAGATAAGGATGAAATTCATTTGGAAAAGATGAAGAAAAATGTTGAAGGAGAAGCTTAGTTTATTCATGTTTGGCACACACCTAATTTCCCAGGATAATGCAATTATATCTGTAGGCAGATTAAGTAACATAATATAAAATAAAAGAAAGGAAATATTTTTACATTAGGAATATGCCTGAGGACTGTTAAAGCAAAGTATATGTCAGAAATCCATTAAACTGTATTTGATAATGTTGAATAACACATATCAGCACTGTGGTTGTATTGTCTTTTCCTTAAATAACTACAGCAGATGTTCCTATGTGACTTGAAAGAAATGAACAGTGACCATTGACAGAAAAATTGATGGAGAAGAGTACAGCTACTAGTCATTTTTGGACCTCTCAGAGGACCTAAACTGGGAAAATGTATCACAGGTTCTCAAGTAGGGATTTCAGAGACAGATTTAAGGACTACAACACACAGGAGGCACTTTACCTTTAATGAACACACACATCATTAACAACCTGTCATGTAGCAGATGTAGAGCACAAAACAAATACTTAGAGATACTATTCCAAGGAGAACAAGTCACCATATTTTTTGTCCTTTTGATGTACAACTGTAATTAGGAACCCTACATTCATTTTATGTGACTAATGTTGTATTATGATTGTATCTGTTCTAGGAGCAGTGATCAAACTTTTGTAGGTATCATTCTGTGTCTTTTACTGGTTTTCATGTAAAAATTAGGAAAACAGTCTAATTTTTTACAAACAAAACAAAGATATGAGTTTAAGAGAGTCACATGAGTACTTCAGACTCCAGAATTCATGCTTTGCTGATCAAAAAATAGAATATATGGTCAATATTTTACATATTTATGCAATGCACCAAGCTTAAGAAGACTGTAGAATTCAACTCTACTAAGTTTAAAAAGTTTCCTGCCTCTCTTATGTATCCCGTTGCTGAGTCACGTTTGCCTGTGGCTGTAACTAGGTTATCAGATCATCCAGACAGAAATTTCATGTCTAGCTGCTAATTATTCTTTATTACAGTTCATATTATTTCTAATATATGAGGAGTTTTCAGGAGTTATAATCAATTTTATTGCACTACCATTACCATTTCATATACCCAGTGGCCTTTTATAATCACACAAGAAGAATAAAATTTTTTTAGATCATGAGAAATATCTCAACTTGACTTTTTAAAAGAAAATACTGCAGAAAAATTTATTACAAACCTATTATAACTTAAAATATTTTGTATTAATGGAAGCACAGCCCAGAAATACATACCCATCCTGAATAGAGCCTCTGGCATTTAAATTCTGCAGTTTAAGGACACAATTGGTTTAAGTTTGTGAAAACCTTTGAACAGTAACAGTTTACAGGCTTTTTGCACAAGGTACAGTGATTTGATTTTCATATAGTCTGGCACTTTGTCTCATTACCCTTCCATCACTGTGAAATTTACAGCACTTGACAAAGTTGCCTTGTATACAATGAGCATGAAACCTATATAACATACATCATGCCATTCAGAAAAAGTGCTGTAATAAACTAATACTCCAGCAGTCAGATGAGGACTTTACTATCTTCCTTGCCAAACTGCAGTACACCCATTTCCTTTGCCCCATAGTTAAAATTATCCAGAGATTATATTCATCATAGAGTCAGTACTCAACAGCATTTCATATGATTTAATGTACTGTGAGAAATAGTTCTGACAAAGATGGAAAAAACCTACATATCAGAGAGAGAGCAATGACCAGTGTTGTCATGTCACTGTGACAAAGTACCCTGAAACTGCACAAAAAGGCAATCCAGTAGTTTCCAAGCTGCTCCACTTTGGGGATCACAAGCTTCTTTCCATTGGCAAAATCTGTATTCACAATTATTTAGCTGGTAGCAAAGGGATATGTGCTAGATAGTTGTGGAGTCTGTCACCCAGTTTACAGTGTGACTTGGTGATCTGGTGTTTGTAAATTTACTCTATCTGCATGTCTGATGAGCAGCTATTTGTAGATGTTACTCTTTCCAAGTTTATTCATAGAAATGCTAGCATTCCTTTGATAGAAACTTTTCTTTTCTTTTCTTTTCTTTTTTCTTTTCTTTTTCTTTTCTTTCCTAGATTATCCCTAACTCAAGAAAAGATAGAACTATATTTCTTCATTTTTAAGAAGTACCACTCCCCTTACTGTTTTGCCTGAATGATCCTTGCTAAAATAAGCATAAATGTTGAATTTAACATTCTAGTCATGCGAATCGTCCCCTCAGGTTTCTGCTATACCAACCAGGTTGTGTTTATGCTCATAAATAAGCAATTCCAATTCTGCTTGTTTATTACCCAAGCTCCTATCATTGTGTATAGGCAATTAAAGATTAAAGAATTTCTTCTCTCTTCGTCCTTTGGTGTCTTGATTAATTTTGTTCTCAGCATCACAATTCTGTGCTGAAAGTTCATGTGTTTCCTCTTTTCACCCTTCACTTTTATTTGATGTCATCCTAACTACTGCAGTATATTTCTTTGGTATTTCTCCTGGTCATGTTCTCTAAGGAACATTAGAAGGTTTTAAGGACTTCCTAATGCCTGCATTGAAATTAATTCTCAGAATTGATTGCCATTTCATTAGCACAGTAACACCTTCATAGAAATCCATAGTTGGTTGGCAACCCAGAGTGTGGTGGCTCTGTATGCTTTTGAAGGAAATAAATAATCCACTTCAGGATTGTTGATATGTCACTTTTCCTGTATTTTTCATCAGATTTCTGGTACTACAAAATACTTTCCAGGAGCTAGCAATTCACTTGAAGCTGTTATATATATTAACTTATATCTAGGGTACTACTGGACCATGCTAGGATAGACTGAATCTAATGTCACTTCATATCAGCAAAGATCATGCTCAAAATCCTATTTCTATTCTAGAAAAGCAAAATAAATTGTGACACGGTGGTATGATTTCATTTCACTAAGCTGTCAGGCTAAAAAAGTTGCACAACTCACAAAAAACAATTATGTTCATAGGCAACCATTTTTAATTGTGTCATTTCTTAAGAAAGTTTTATAAATAATTCAGGTTATGACTTTAATTAGCATTTAAATGATCACAAAGATAGTTCTGCTCTAATAATAATGTCATTTTACCAGCAACTGGTTTGCCACCATGAAAATCACAGGAATAGAAAACTTCTAAACACATCTGAACAAATTTGAACAAATACTGGCTGGTCACTATATTTTTCTGTAGGTAAAGTTGATTGATTTAGTCATGCAGACAGGGTTCACAGGACATATCTTGAGAGTATGCAAGGATTTTAGTAAACCTCAGCTGTGCATTTCACAGTTAGCAGATATTCTTAAGACTGACCCATATGCCCTGATTTAACTCCCATAAAAGTCAAACGCAAAGTTTGCTATTGCTAATGTTTGGAGGAGGAAATCATCCATATTAATGAGATTCTTGGGGACTTCTAACAGGATGTTGCAGTTAAAATTTTGCAGCTCTCATAACCATGGGGTAGAATACTTGCACCACAGAAATCAGTGAAAGTTTTTGCTCCTGACTTTGCACATGAACTCTGTCTTAAAAGCTGTAATTTGTTTGCCCAGCTAGAGATAAACAATATCACATTTGACATGCTTTCATATTGCACCTGATCACCTGTCACTTCAGAAGAAAGGCACTGAACCCCAGTGGTCCTGTGTCATTATCTGTCAGACTCATATGAATGTATGAGATGTAGGCTATCTGAAATAGCACTAAATGCCTGTGTTTAGGCCACTAAATTTTAGACAAATAATTTATTGTCTTGGGAGTGATATATATGTTGTGGGAAATGCGAAAAACAATTATGTTTTTTATACATATTTGCATTTATAATATAGTTTAAACATAAATTTGTTGTCCAGACAAGCCTTCATTTAAGTAGCAATATGTACAGAAAAAATTTGAATTGCCTGTTCTTTGTCTCATGTTGTGTTTCATGAGTAAGTCTTACAGAGAAAGCAGAAAGTGACTTTGCAGTCCTCCCGGGGTATAGCAGTCATGTGTGAATCCATAATGTCTTTTCAACCATGCATCACTGGGGAGGGAAAATTCAAAGTAAGCTTTCTCTTCCACCCCTGAAATGTCCTTACTTTCTCATTTTACTGATTGCATGCTCTCTTTGTTTTTGAAATAATATTAAAAACACATAATAGAAACTCTGTTTGATTTTAAATACAGAAATATAGAATACAGAAATGGTCATACACTCCCCAAAACAAACTCCCAGTAAACAAACAAAATCAGCAATAGCTACCATGAATTAGGAGAGTGTTTTACATTTCCTTCAGCATAAAATAGGGAAAAATAAATCCCATCAGTAAGTAAATGAAGTGGATCTCAGCGTAACCAATCTATGAGTTGAAAATTAGTTTAATTCCCATGGTAAGAAGGTTAAGAGATTCATAGATTAGAGGGCCAGAAGGGACTGTTGTGATCAAATTTATAAACTTCTGCAGAGATTTTCAAAGGCACAGAAGACATTTGGGTACCTAATTCTCACTGACTGACAAAAGAAGTTGGATTTTAATTGTAGCTTCATTAAAAACCTCCCCATTAAAAGAATAGTAATTTGACCAATACCCTGAATCCAAAATCATGGTGCATTACGGTCAATGCTGCCCATGATTCAATTATCAGTCTCTCAATATAGTCAAAATGCAACCCAAAATGTAGCATACTCTGCTCAAAATTTTCTCTCTGACTTTACCTGCAGAGAAATTAAAATAAATTTCATTGCTGGACATATTCACAGACATGAGTAACCACAGAGATGGTGAAAACACCTTTAGATAGAACCAGGGAACACAATTTTGGGACTGTTTCTATGTGAAGTAGGCAGAAGTACAACAAGTCTTACACCTTGGGGAAAAACAAAATTTTTATTTAATTTATTTGATAAAACTCTTCCTATTTTATTGATGTCATCACCACATAATAATTAGAGGGCTTTAAGCTTACTAGAGCACAGGCAAGATCTACTGCATTCAACTTAGAAGGAGTTAAATACATTCCAGTTACTAAAAAAGAATTTCCTTGTGTAGGAAATACTACATTCATCAAAAACTTGAGGAAATTTGTTCATCTCTTAAACTGTTTCTCAGTGGTATACTTCCCATATTTAAATACAGTTTATCTTAGTTTTAAAAATAGCAGTTAAAAATGCTAACATAACAACAGGGAAGAGAGGAAGTGTTGTACTGGATGAGGGAGTGATCCATCTATTCCTTGTATCTGGTCTCCAGCAATGGCTGTTAACAGGAACTCTTCCTTTGGTTGATAGATCTGCTGTCTCCTAATGAAAGTTTTAAAACTCTGGGTGTATTTCTCAGCTCTTAAGTTTTGTTGCATTTATTTATTTATTTGTTTCACCATTACTGAAAGCTTTCTGAAGTGTTGCCAGAAACACAACTGCACACATTTTTACTCTGGCTTTGCGAGCTTCAAAAAAAACCAGTGGTTGATGCTTTTCTCCAGAAGTCTTATTATGAAAATTCCTGTTGGTCTGAAGAATTCTCTCTAGTTTCAGAGACAGAGAGAAAATTTAAGAGAGAGAACAGTTGTAGAACTGAAATTTTCTCAACATGGAAGACATTTTTTCCAGTGGATCTGCTGTTGCTGCCTCCTTCCCAAGGTGACTGACATGCAAGCTCTGGCAGCCAATATGCTGACCTCCCAAGAGCAAAAGGAAAGAAAACTGAGCAATGTGTTTGCTATCTATAAATATCTGCAATATTGCTACAATCTCAGATGTTGAAAAGAATTTTTTCTACATTACTTCAATCAGTGGTCTGGGTTCTTTACTTTTACATGTATTAATGGATTTAAGCTCTGAGTAATTCTGACCAACAGCTAATTTGTCTATCGAAAGAAAAATTTCTCTGACTGATGTGTTTTAATGTGGGGATCATGTGTCATCTTTCTGAAAGGAGAATTTCCTGATCAAGTATCCTACCCAAAAACACAGGCTTTACTGGCTTCAACAAATCCTACTGATGTTTATTCTGAAAGTTCAGGCATATGCAGAATAATGATTTTGAAATGGTAATTAAAATATTGTATACAGGTAGTTTATTTTTTTCTTCATCCTCTCCAGCAGCCAGCACCTCCTTGTCTTTCTCTACTACTGCTGGCTGCAATAAATACTAAGAAAGCATACTACAAAACAACAATAAAGAAACCCTGTTCACAGTATTAGTTCTATATTCTTCTGTAAAACACAGAAATAGCTTTCCACTCAATCCCTCTTTAAATAGTCATGCACAGAGTTGGATAAAAAATAATTTTTTAATCTTGTAAGAAGAAATTATTTTTATGTTCATTTTAGCTAAGAAATTTCATTTTAGCTAAGAACTTTCATTTTATAGGGATATTTCATATCTCTAATATGTTAGGAGGTCATTTCATCTGAATGTCCCACCATTGATTATTAATACATGGGTTCTGTTATACAGACCAGATAATATCCCCCAAGCTGGATTTTCACCAGGCAGCTGCTGCCTTTGACTTCTGTAGTATTGAATTAAAATCCTTTTAGGCTTTTTTTTGTTCTTCTTTCAAATTTCCTCTCTCACTTCCTCAATGTAATTCTCTGTCCATTCTTCTTCACGGAAATGAGATGCAATGACCCAGATGCCCTGCCTCTTCCTTTGTTCCATCTTTCTTCACCCCCTGCCAGTGCTGACTTTCTGAGAATGCTCACACAGCTTAGCATTGTTTTTCTCAGAGATCATCACACCAATGTAAGTAATATCATATAAACTTTTCAGTCTGCACTTTAGCTAGAACAAGGAAGACATAAGTCTAAAGAAAATTAAAAAATACTTTCCCTGACTCCATTTCTTTAGTGCTCTTGGTCCTGCAATTGTCCTGTTGCTCAAAGTTCTCTAATTTGCTTATGATGAGACAAATTCAGGCTATCTCTGTTTCTTTTGGCTTCAAAATGTTTGCAAACATCAGGATTTGTCCAAAGTATCTTCAATTCCACCAAGTTTACAGTGAACACAGAAAGATTCAAATCAGAAGTGACTCTTCTGGTATACCAGTACCATTTGTATGTTTAAACCACTAGGAAGTGTCACACATCATGTGGCTGATCTGGAAGAAGCTAGCAAGGTCTGGGAGGAGAATCTGATAACAGCAAGGATTTCTGTTTCCTTCCCTTCCCCTCTCTTTCTCCCCTTATCTACTTTTTATCTTCTCTGGATCAAAAGAAATTGGGTGTTTTGTTGGGCTGAAATATGTTCTTCCATGCACACCTTGACTAAAATACTACTGTGCCATCAGTGTTTTGGCTTCATTAATTTATACAGATTCTGAAACTTGATTTGTTAGACCTTATTTAAGCTCACCATGTAAGTAGTTTTCTTTTGATCATCTGACTGGTTTCCTTGAGAACCTTAATTTTTCTTGCTTGCAGCCTGTGGATGTAGAAGCTGATCAACCTCAAGGGTGACTGTTGTGCTTACTCAGCAAGATAATATTGGTTTGGGGATTAATTTATAGAAAAGAATAATCACAGAAACTACAGATGTGAGGTTAAGAGGGAAACCCTACTTTCTTTACCTTTGATTTTATGGACAGAAATTCAGCATTTCTAGAAAACAGACACATCATGACTATTATTTAGCATATCTGTTCCTGGAGAGCTGGGAGAAGCAACTGTACTGATAACAAATGTCATAGTATAGGTCTTTTTAACCCTAAAGGTAATCAAACACTGTAATAACAGCAATGAGCTAAGAACTTCCATAAAAAGAAAAACAATTAGAAACATATAATGTACATTAAAATACATTACATTATTATTATTATTATTTTCATTTTATGTGAGTACAGAAGGCACAGGCTGCAGTGAGAAAACAGCTGCAGCTCATTACAAACATGAAACATCAAGAAAATAGCCTATTCTTAACCTTTTAGTAAGAACTTCATATGGAATTAGTATATCAAAAAATACAATTCTTGACATTAGTTCACCATAATAGAATCTTTTTCCTCTTACACACTTCCACTTTTCCTCTATCCACCTATATTCCTCCTTTCTTGGTGACCAACAAAGAAGAGAAGCACCAAAACAAAAATTAGGTTTTAAATGCTTAGTGTTCCTTTAGAAATATATAGTCTTCTATAATGTAATTATATTATGATAAATCTTTGTAGTTTGAAAATTATGAAGTGTTAAAAGGTGTGTGTATTTTTTTGAAAGAAAGGAGGAATTTAGGAATTTGAGACAGAATTCTTTTGAAATAATATATTTAAAGAAACTATTAAATTAATTTCTAAACTGTCTTTGATATCGGTGTGTTCCTTGATAAACAGATAGATAGATAGACAGATAGATCTATCTTACCTTTTTCATCCTATATTTCCCAGTAAATATATCTTCAGCTTCTTACTGGAGAACAGAAAGACAGAATATCTATTTCACATGTACAATGGATGATATTCCAATGTTTTCAATGCTTCAGTAAACTAAATGTTTAAACTAAACAACTTACTAAATCTCTTACTAGTCAGAAACTATAAACCCAGTAACTTCAGTCTTTGAATGTCATGCATTTCTTTTTCAATTCCTTTGAAAAACAAATATTTGTCAATTTTTTAATCCTCTATCACATTTGTCACAACCAAACTACTTTATATAAAAGAACTGCATCCAATAGGCACAAGCTGTATAAATGTTTTTCAACTACATAACTGTCCTGAAGGAGATTTTACAGAGCAGGCTTTGTGTCATGCAAGGGAGATTCAGCCTGTAATGTGAACTAGTACATCTTTGGTATTGCTTACAAGTTGCAAGTGAGTAATGGTTATGGTAATTTTCAAAGTCTCTTCTCTAATGTATTGGTAGCATGCTTGTTAGCAGTGTAAGTCAGAAAAGTAAGAAAGGGAAAATTTGGGAAAGGAAAATTGTGTTTGATTCCTTTGTGGAGCTGTAGCAAAAAGTTGTAGCTTTCCCAGTTAAGATGAAATGATTTAAGGGGTCTTTGTAACTTTTGGATATAGCAGGTTTGGTTTTATTTAAGATCTCCTAGGTAAGCAGACTGAGAACGACCTCTCCCTTTTATGAAAACATGAAGACATTTTTCTTTCACACAGAATGGTTTCTTTTTCCCTCCCAGATGATTTATTATGGGTTTGTACAAAGATTTCAGTCTCCTGTGAGGCCTCCTAATTTGTTCATGTTTGAGCACACTCAAGGATGTGATAACCTAATATTTTTAAGGCAAAAATATGCAGAAAATGCACTTTCAAGTACCACAGAGACACTTAATACAACAAAAAGAATTTGGAAAGGAACATCTGCATTTTGTTTTTCTCTCACTTAAGCCACCCTTGGAAATAGTGGCTTGAATATTACCTATGTGACATTCTCAGTACCTTCTATCTTCTTAGTGAATTTTGTTGCAGAGATTTTCCTCTACATGTAGCTTGCCGCTACACAGGTTATCTTGAAAATACCCTTTAAATAGTATCTTTCATACATTGTTCTATTTTTTATTATTAATGTCTTTCAGAGGATGGGTTGTGAACACAGCTTTCTCTGCTTTTTATGGACTGAACTACAATTCCTGGAGTTGTCAGCTCCAGCTGTGTCACAGAAGGCTAAAAATAAATGGATATACTGCAACCTGGTAAGACTGTTACGTTCCTGTGGTGCTTATTCCTGCTCCTCAGTGAGTTACACTAGTTCACTGGGTCTGGTCCAAAGGAGTTCCATCCTAGCCTCATGTAGTTGTAAAGAAAGGTTTTGGAGCAGTAGCTTCTTTCTTGGGAATGGGAAGGAAACTTGTCTGTTCTTGTTAAGCATATAATAAAAAGCACTGAAGATCCTTTCAAGTCTACAGCAGTTCTGACATCGTATGGTGCCAGCAACAAGCTATTCCTGCAAAAACCTAGACTGTGAAGGAGTATATGATCATTCCCACAAATAAGTAGAACAAAAATAATTCTGCCATAAAACCTAGGCTTCCCCCAAAGCATATCCTCCTTATTTCCCCTCATACCCATTAGTCTGTGTCTTGTACACATAAGAGTTAACCAGCCTCTGAGTTCAACAACTGATGTGTCATTTACGTAGTTTTCCTGTTTCTGAGCAGCCTTCTGTAAGTATTTTTCCTATTTTCTCCAAACAATGTAACATCTCAGTGTGGGTTTTCCTTATCAGAGGAAGGTAACAACACCTTGAAATAAAATCAAAGCCACAGTCTCAGAATAAAAAAAGTTAGTTTCAGAAATGTAAAGAGACATGTCCTCCTATTTGTTTAAAGAAAGAAAAGGGGAGACGATCTTAAATACTTTCAGCAAAAGATAGAAGTTAAAAGTAAGCTCTAACTATCTTCTCTGGAAGAGAGAGGCAGAGAAAGCAGATGGTACCAGTTGCCTTTATAAAAAGAAATGTGCCAAGTCACTTGTAAGAAACATCAGTAGCTACAGTTAAAAAAAAAAAAAAAAGGAAAAAACAAAGCCAGGTTCCAACAAAAACCAACAACATTACTAGAATTCTAGAAGTTGCTTCAGGGTTTTAAAATCTGGTAACTGAAAGTAAGCCATTATATACACTGTCAGCTCAGTGATTTGTCTTCAACTTCATCTACCACAAAGCAAGAGGTCAAAGTTAAAGAACAGAAAGATCTGCCCTTCTGGACTCAGGGGAGGGAGGAGATGGAGCTCACTTCTCTCTGGAGCACTCCCCAAGTGTACGTCTAGCTATAGCAATAACAATAGTAATTACAGTCTCAAAGATGGCAGAATAGCTGAAAGAGCATGGGACAGTATTAGAAAAAGGAAGAATCCTCTGGAGCTATTGAGTACCCTGTGGAAGGCTGAGCATATGTGGAAGACCTGAGTCTGCTTGCTTTGGAAGTTTCCCTTAACAGTGAATAGTGGAACTTAACGCAGCAGGTAGCAAAACATGTGTTATTGGAATTTAAGACAGCAGAAAGCAAAAACTGTGAATCACCATTAGTCATTCCAAGGAATTAAAAAGATATGTTCTGAAAACAGATGAAGCCCTTGACAGAGGCAATGACAGCTGTTGAAAAGACAACAGAGCTCTCAAGCCTCCCTTATACTGACGGCTCTACAATTGGATTTTACATGAAGCATAGTTTGCTTGCTCCTTAGTTGTCATTTCTGAATCAGCTAGGGTCTGACACATTGCTGCTCCAACAAATAACTTACCACTGAGACTACAAAAGTTCTACTAAAAATTTTCTACTAAAAGTTTTACTAAAGTTCTCTTTATTTGCAGATCACAAAAGCAGAGCAGCAGTGAGAGCCAGTAGGCACTATTCATATTTGGTTCTTGAAATTTGGTCCCTAAAAGTTGAACTGTGACACAGACTTTTAGCCAAGGATGTTGTTAGTACCCAGCCGTTGTGGTGACTGTGCAAAGGTGTGCTGAACACAATCCCAGCTGCACTGCTCCACAGAGAGCATAAAGGCACATAATTCCTTCCAGCTCAGGAGCAACCCTGTACCTCTGCAACAGACTTGCCTACAGGAAGTAGCTGCCAAACCCCTCTGTCTTTTACCCACCCTAATTTCTTGTCTTCCCCAAATCCTGTCTTCAGAGAGGGGTGAAGGATGACTTCCTGTCTTCCCTTGGGATCTAGCTTCGTTTCAGTCCCTCCCCAGTCTCTCCAGGACTCACAGCACTGTCTGGGTTTTTTTCCACGAGCAAACAAAAATAACAAACAATAATGAAGTTTTTAACATTCCCTGGACAGGGGCAGACACTTATGTCTCTTGTCAAGAGACTTTTATTTGGAGGCTGAACAGAAATTTTGCAGGTAATAATCTCTTTCAATTGGATCACACTAAAAGACTAGAAGGAATCATTAGATTATTCTGTCTGGTTTCTTGTATATCACAACCCACTATAACTTAGGCCAATACTCTGCATCTCATTGATGCTTTTACAGAGCTCAATAACCTGCATTTGACTAAAACAAATCTTCTTGAAAAGTATCTGGAAGAAATAAAGAAATGTAGGATTTCTTCCTTCTTTTGGTACTTTGTTCCATCAGTTAGTCATCCATTAAGATCCTGTTAAACACAAAGCATTATTTCTAGTTTGATTTTCTCTTGCTGTAGCATCTTTTTTTTTCTTTTTTTCCATAAGATTAAAAAGCCTTTAAGTATACAAGGTGTTCTCACAAAACGATATTTAAACACTGTAATTAAACTGCCTATAAATCTTCTTTTTGACAGGTAAACTGTCAGAATATCTCACTGGAGTACCTCTCCTCTCACTGCCTAAAACATTCTTGTGGTTCTTCTCAGCCTCAATTCCATTTTTTTTTTTAACATCTTCTTCAAAACACATAAAACCAAACAATCCTGTTGCAGGATCAAACTCCCCATGACAATATCCAGAAACAGTAAAAAGACCATAGGAAGAAAAGATAAACGTTAAAGAATTTTAGGTAATAACCTCACAGTGTGTAATGAAAGAGTCAATGTTATCTTACTGTTAAAATGCAGTATAGGAATTCAAATGTCTGGGGTTTAGTTCTCATCATATTGAAGACTGTTATGTAAATTTGGGTAATTATTTTTGAAATTTTTCTGATTTTGTTAACATTAGATCTACTAAACTACAAGTGGGACCTTCTCAAAGGTGTTGCAACATTTAATTCTTTATAGTCTCTAAGTGCTTTAGGATCCCCATCTGGAGATCATTATTACAATTAGCATTCATATACCTCACCACATTTTTGTTAATGTGACATCAATGAAGGTATTCTAGAAATCATTAAAATCTTTGTGAAGTACTTCTTTGTAAGCTAAAAGAATATTCAATAACGTTGAAGAGAGTGTTCTTCTGGTTTCATGTCTGAAAATTAAAGGTTTAAAAGACAGAAACTGCTCTTAAGAATAGACTTCATTTTCCCCTTTAACAACAAAGTCCAACATATTTATACACATCTATATTCTTCTATGTACACAAACAGAAATATGTATTTAGGTCCAAATTTTAATTCTAAGGCTGAGAGGAATAATGGAACTTAATTTTATTATGCTAGATATTTTTTCCTAGAGGTGCATATTGATTTCACACTGTCAAGCAAACTGCAAAATACATTATAACAAAACAATTAAAACTGCTGATAATTATTACAATTAACTCGCTGCTTCGTACTAATGGAATGTTCAAGCATCCGAGAATTCCTGATTATCAGAAACTAATGGATGTTCAGAAGAGGATGTCATTTTCTGTAGCAATTTGTTCCTGGCCGATTTAATGTTCCCTCAAAACAGTTTTCCATTCCCAAATGTCTTATTTGTGGCTTTGCAGAGGAAAGGATCATGACAGAATTGTTTCAGTGCTTATTTTATCTCTCAGAGGCTCAGATCTGTTCACTTTGCCGTTATGCCAGGAGCATATAACACAAAGGAAAAGAAGACTTGAGTCATTTTATACATTTATCTGTTAAACAGAGCTGTAGGATTCTCATTTACTGCAGTGTTAAATGTGAATGAATTCTACTGAAGTTTGTAGAGTTTTGGCTAACAGAAGGACACTGGAGCCTGATCCATTTTATCTAGCTGTATTTCTGTGTCAAGGGTGCTACTCTGGCTTACTTGAAACCTCTTTATTGTATAGCTCTTGATGCGTGTTGTGCTGCTGTAACACTTGTGATGCTGTTCCAGTTTCTGACCAAAACACTGCTCTATCTAGGTTGTAAGAACAAGAAACCAAATGGACTTCAGATACTCAAATCCAAAGAGTGCCTGCAGTAGCCATCATATAGAAAGCAAGCTGGGAACAGTAAGGGGCAATCCCTCTAAGCTTGCTGCAGTCCACGTGCATTTCTTGCACTTGCAATGCCAGCTACACATCAATTAAATGTTGCCCTGAAATGGGATCTTTTCTGCAGGGACTCATATAGCTGATTTGGAAATCCCTTCATTGTGCCACTGCAAAAAGTCATGATATAACAATTTAAACTGCAATTTGCTTTATGAAATAATGTTAAATACTTTTCAATAGGGAGCATTGTGATCAAGGATGTCACCAGTTCTATAGGACACCTGTTCAACAGAACAAAACTTCTCCTGTGACTAACATTTTGGGAAAACACATTTGTCAAAAGCTACACTGTCTGCAAAAGCATGAGACAATTAAATTCCTTTTTGAGATTTGTATTTCCAGCATCTTCATTCTGTTCTTTAGAGAAATAATGCAATTAACAGGGACAAGCAAGTATTATTATTCCCTCATCATCCCCCACATGTTTTTGTGTATTGAACTTACAGGAGAACATGATTTGTGATATTAAGGTCTTTCATTCTTTCATGAATAGACAACATAATTCAAATAAATAAGCCATCACAGCCTTAAAAACCTTCCTATAGAAAATAAAGGAAAGTGAATGAGAAGAAAAGCTTCATATTCTTTCATTAGTTGTGTTTAAGATATGATATAGTCTGAGGAGCAACAGTGTCTCTTTGAATTTTAAATAAAATTCTCAATAAAATGGGGCAGAATTTCTAAGGATTACTTTAAGACCTTTAATCTTTTTTTAAAGCAGGAAATACATTAGTGCTTTGCTGATTTCTAATGCAGGAAATACATCAGTGCTTTGCTGAATCAGGGCCTAAAAGAGCAATCCAGTCACACTCTGGGACAAAAATATCACAGTGTGTAAAATATCCATAATGTGATTAAAAAGAAAAAGGTCATTTTGAAGCCTAAAAAAAATTTAAAAGTTAAAGCTTTGAAATGTTTCCACACCTAGAGTAAGCAATATACAGCTCCCCTAATATGTTCACCTACTAACACAGCTTAGCTAATTACACAGCTTGAACAAACAGCTTTGTATCACAGGGGATAAAGGTAAAAGCAGGCAAGTCTGTTCTGAATTTAAGTGGCAGAACAATAGTTCTTATAAAACACCTATATAATAGACATGTGAGTGCAGAGTACACTGCTGGGGGATGAATGCAAATGCCATCAGTTGCAGATTGACCACTGAACTCACTTGTGTCTGTAGGAAACAAAAAGGGACTGAAAAGGAAGCAAGACATGGAGAAAGCTTAAAGGAAAGCACAGAGACAAACTGTCTATTCTGTGCATTAGGAGCACAACACAGATGCCACAGCTAGCAGAAACCAAAACTACCCATCATGCCATATTTCTCCTACGCATAATTGAAGAAGGAACTAAGTATCTCAGAAGTTAAGTTGTTTTACTTAGAACACACAACAACAAAGTAGTGCCAAGAGGCATGAACATCTAATTAATTAATATGACCAATATATGACCCTACCTATGCTATATTCTCTCAGAGTCCAATGTACCAAATGAGATCACCATTTTTTGTGACACCCAAGTACATCTGGTTATACATTTGTACTGCATTTAGCCAAAACCCCATGATTTTAGCTACAGACTTTAGGTGCTCTTACAGTAGGAAACATTCTTTTTTTCTATTTCATCTAAAGTTTAAAATGGCAAAGTAAGTAAAATGGCAGTGAAAATTCAGAAAAGGCTATAAAGCTTTTGAAGGATTTTGGATTACTCTGCTAGGGTACAAAAGTGCTAATTGCTGTTTCTTCTCAAAATACAAATGTGAGCTCACACCTTTAGCAAATATCTGAGAAAAGCTGAATCATACTACAATTTCTAGCAGAGTGTTCTTCTATGATCTTTTTCACTACATTCTTTTCCCTCCCACGCCTTTTTCAGACTCCATAGCCAGGATGTCATACAGAGCTGCTTAATATGATTCACATTTTAAGAGTACTATGGGTATGTAAAACATGAATAAGTCTGACTAAAAGAATTAGAATCAGAATGTAAAGCAAAGAAGTGATTCTTTCAAGATGCTGTGAGGTTCACTGTAACCTCAGTACCAAATCCAGCTCTTAGGCTTACTGCTTCATGGAAACTATGCACAGGGCAGGCAGATCCCACAGTGTGCATCTTTCTCTGCTGAGATCAATTATACATATCCTATGTTCACAAGCCTGGTATGCTCAGACAACTTATTTGTGGTTTTAAAGCAATTGTTATTTATTTTGTATTTACACTAAAGAAACTTTACCCAAATATTTCCTTGAATTAAAGACTGCAGGTGTAAAGCATCACATCTCAGTTCTGACATGTCAGTACCCTTCTTAGACCTGAAGGTCATTATCACATTCAGCAGTCTGAAATGTACATAACACACATTTTAATTCTGGCAACATGATAGAGAAAAACAGGAATGAACTGATGAACACAGTGATTTGTCATCACAGACCCCTGTAAGAACAGCAAGAGGCATTTAAGGTAAATACAGTAACAAGTCCCAGCCTTAGCTGAGTTTCAGCTAGAAAATGAGAAAATAAGCACTAGGATCGACTGAAGTCCCAGTTGATTTATATGACACCATTAAGAGTAGAGAAAATCTTAATATGAAAACAGTTGAACTCAGGGTTATTAGCAGGGATTTTAATTCTTCATTGTTCACAGCAGAATGCCCATCCCTAGAAAACTCAAACCTGTTGGCAGCCTGTGCTAAAAAGATGACTAACTATTGGTAAATGGGAAAAACTCTTTAATTTGGGCATTTTATGAAGGACACAATAAAATGAAGTGAGACAGCTGAACGACTTCTTGCTTCCTACAGTGAATTTTAAATACCTAGAGAAATAAAAAAGCTGTCATCACCTCAAGCTGTTTATGGTCAGCCTTGTAGATGGGCTGAAGCAGCATGCCGAGAGAGTGTGGGTCCAAGACAAAGACTCAGACTCGAGCTTTTGGCTTCCCTGCTGCACAGAGGCTCAGACAGGTCACAGCGGTGAACCGCGCAGAGCTTTTGATGGAGTGTTTGAAACAGGGAAGTATTTTCCATTGTTCACTTCTGGAGACATACAGACAGCATATTTGTGTTGACAGTGGGAATAGACTTGCCTTTTTACCACAGGAGTGTTCATCTGCCATTTTTTTTGGTGACCAAACTATTGACAACTCATTGCAGAACAAATATTTTGGGTACAAAAGCAATCATGCAGTAAGTGAATCTGATGAGTGCATTTCACATCCAAATTTTGTTTCCTTTTCTCCACCCTAGGCTGATGTAACTGTGAATTATTTGAATTAATCTGCCATAGATGTCATAGCCTAAATGTGTATAAAAGATTTTGATAAAATCACAGTAATTTCTGTTGCCTTAAATCTGACAGACATGCAGGTAAAATGAGAGGTGTAGTGTAAAACAATAAAACAGAGTAGTAATCAGTTACTGTCAAGTCATTTTTCTTCCTTAAACAACTTTTTTTATATATATAAAAGAGAAATTACTACAAAAAAATAACTAATTTCCTTAATGACTTAAAGACTTACATATTTCCCCTCAAATCTAGATTTCACACTTTCAGTGTAAATTATAAATAAATTGTTGACATTTCCATGATTTCTATAGTTCATTACATTGGAAATTGTGCCACCTGGACTGAGACATACATTCAGTAACTCATGTCCTAAACAATCAGATGTAATTAATATGATAAGCACAATTCATATGATGTTTTCATATCTATGATGAAGCAGGCAGATGGGGACAAGATTCTCACATGCATCTGGTACCAAATAATAGGAGTCTGGCAAGAGATTTTTTGCTTGACTTGCTATTTGCATATTTGATTAAGTACTAAGAGATTTTATGTGTGAGTAAGTTAGAGACCAACACATGGGCCATGGAGGTGGAGGGGCTGCAAAACAGACAAGGCAACAGGAAAGTGTCAGAGAAGAAGGAATTGTATCCAAACCTAACTGTTTTTAAGATACTTATATGGAAGTTGTCATTAGGACAAAGCAGTTGAAAGGTTTACCTTCTATGCTCCATTCCCCTAACATCTATTCATGTGACGCTTAATAAAATTATCCTTTATTAACTGATAAATCTCATGTAGGATAACATATGGATATTGTTAGAAATAAGAATACCATTCCAGATTATTCAGACAGATGTTCAATCCTCAGAAATGCTGCTACTGGAACACAGTTACCCTAATAATGACAGATAAAAAGAACATAATGACACATTCAATTCCTGGAATATAAAACTGAAGAAAATGTAAAAGCTTCTGAACTTTTTCATCTAGATGCCAAGGACACAGTGGACTATATAACTTTATTGGCCAGAAAAAGGTTCATATTTTGATAAAGCTTTGAAAATTAAAGACTATTTGGTGTTCTGTATAGAATAGTACAAAACCTTAGAACAACCAATTGAACAACCACAGAGACATTGTGTAAGGTTTCCTTTCAGAAACATCAGGCCTCCTTACTGATGTTTGGCCTCCAGACCATCCAATTCTTCAATAAACATAGTCTAGTATAACTGCTTTGTCAGATGAACTATTGTTTTCCAGTCAGCATGACACAACCCCATATCTGCCATCACCTAATTCAAAAATATATTGAGATTCTCAAATATTTTAGGAACAGACATGGATACAAGAGAAATGCTAGTTAGGTTACTATAAAATTTTACAGTTTTTCAATGAAAACTGACTGGTTTGTTTTCTATTATTCCAAATGTTCCTTTATTCAAACCAATATGTCCATGTAAAAGAAGTAATTTATGTCTCACAATAAGAGTTCCTACAGCTTTTAAAGGTTTCCATGGATTAATCATACTAGCTTTTTTTTTTTTTTTTTGGAGCAAGATTTTACTGAAAATTAAATTGATCTACAGGGTCTCTCACAGTAGCAAATTGCCAAACAAGGGTGTCATCAGTACCCATATAAATAAAAAAATAATATCAACATTGTTTAGAGACAATATAATCTCTAAATTAAACAATGAGATCATAGGCCTTAATGACATGATAAATGAACATACTTTCAAATTCTTATTTTAAACATGGTATGACTAAATTAAATAATTCTGATGTGCTATCACCACCTGTGTCCTTTTCTATGTACCTCACTGCTAAATAGTTGTATCAGTGATTCAAACATCTGGAATAATTCACTCTGCTGACATGATGAACCATTCACAGTGACTTAATGCCTCCTATTACAAACTCCAAAACTCGGACTTAAAATGTGACAAGGCTTTTACCTGTTTTATTTGGTACAAGTGATCTCCTTAAGAGGAGTATTCTTTCTGAGACTTTATAGTCTCTGCAATTCCTTTGACACTATGGCCAGAATGTTCTAAAGTGAAAATCAATGCAGGTTGCAACAGTTCTGAAAGAAAAAAGAAAACTCTAACTAGAAAAAATCATGGGGCTTCTTTCTCACCAGAATCTTATAACTGCAGATCTCTGCTTTCTTATAGCTGAGACTGGCTATGAGTTGCTACAAACAGAGATTAAAACTAAATAACTAACTGTTAAACCCCTTTCAATGAGATGAATCAGAGTTTCTTTCTCCCATTCAACCTAATGTGCAAAGTCTTATCTCTACTCCTAATCAAATTAAATTTGACTGTAAGGTAACAGTCTGTAATCATGGTCCCAAGGCAATCAGGGGGAATTTTGTCTTTGACTTCAGTGGGGTCAGGGTCTCACTCAAAATAACAGTGCTTGGCAGGGGGTGGAGGGAGGAATAAGAAATGCTATAGGGTGACTTAATACCACTTTGCAGTATAGTTGGTGTAAAGGATGCTGCCCCTGGCAAGAAAACTCTAATTTTACACGGTGACATGCACACAGGTTAGAGACTATTCATGTTCTTCTCACATATATAATACTGCTGACTTTTCCTTAATTGGAGTAAAGGTCTGGCTGTCCCCAGAGACACCTCAATGTATTTCTTTAGACCTCACTTTAATCCCTCTGCTGATCCATCACTTTTTAGGTCTATTTCACTTGACAAGGCCTTGACCAAAGCCATACTCCAAAATTCTCTAATCAAGAGCATGTAATTGATTGCTCACGAACAACTCTAAGACCTGTACTCCCACCAAAGAACCATAGGTCATGGATCTTGGCATCATATCAAAGCTCCATTGCAGCCAAAAAACTCTCAGATCACTTTTCAGATCAACACATAAGCAGACACAGTACTTACTCTGCATACACTTAATTATCATCTGCTGTAATAAACTCCACCTGACCATGACTGTGTGCTAGCTGAAGTGTGGATACAGCACAAACATGGAAACAGTGAGCATAAGCACATACGTTGCCTTCAGGATAAGGGATTTATTTCTGTGCTCTGTGTAGAATGTACTCATCTAGGAAAGCAAAGGAGAGATTTTAAATTGTAGCCTTCTCCCTCCTCTGCTGGAGCTGGTTTCTAACTCCCCTCCCACAGAGCACTTCTGGTGCTCAGTTGGTCAAGAATGCTATTAGAAGCAGCAGAATAAATCTTTGAAATTAATGTAGCATTTAAGATCACCTTCTGCCTCTGTGCTTCAAAATTTAACTGCAGAGTTTAATTTTCATTTTTCCTTTCCACTTTTTCCCACTGTTCCACAGAGTTTGCTGAATTTTTGCTTTTAATGTTAGTGTTCCTCAGTACATATTGTAAAATGGGTTTGAATGACACATTAGCAGGGAGAGGAGGAGTTATTTTAACATCACCCTATCTAGTTTTGAGATGGTTACTATATTTGGGCATTTTTTTATACATTTGTTTCAACCAGTTGTTGATGTGATATAACAAAAATGCATGCTATTAGTTTACATATGGTCACATAAAAAGAACTGTTTTCAAATGTGAAACAGAGCATTCATTCTATTACATATAAATGTTGTTAAATATCTTTCTATGGCAATTATACTTTCATTCCCATTAATATTAATTCTATCCCTAATTATATTTTTTGTTATATGCTTGTCACCTAGTGTAGAGTGCACTTTCAACTTGTATTGCCTGGTAAAAATAGGTTATTTTTAAGAAGTCAATGCATTACTCTCATACTATTACTGGAAACCCATACTGTGTTTACACTGCTTTAGGGCTTCTGATGACTAATAGTCAATGCAACTAAAGTATACATGTTTAAAAGGTGAATTAAGTTTAATATTTAGGGCTTAGTTTTCATGAATTACTACTGTTATAAGGGGACAAGATTTACTGGAAGAACGCAAGATTTCTTTGTTCTACAGCTCTGTTGCAGAGTGTTTCTCTTCTATCAAGTGCAAAAGAAAGTTGCTTCTTTAAAAAGAAATAAAAACAAAAGAGGAAAAAGGACAACAGATTGAGGTCAAATGATGTTATCTGATGTAATTTGCACTGATTTTACATTTCTACATGAATGAAGCTACTTTGATTTTTCATTCTTCACGGATCAGAATTTGATACCCTGTTTTAATGTGACTGTATCACTGCTGAATATTTTTTCTCTCTCTCCTTCATTGTTCTCACTTGCTAATAACTTCCTTCTTTTGCCACATTCTGAGGAAAATGCCAAAGAAAGAGTCATTAGTAAATACAGAATTCTTCAATGACTGAACTCCCATCACTGGGAAAATAAAGGCACTGATATTTAAATACAAATTCCTTCCTTTGACAAAGTCAATCTGGCAGTCCTTTACCTGCCAGGATATCTGAACTCCCAGTCTAACACAAAAATGAGCCTTTTGGATTACTGGGGGTTAAATCAAGCTGCCAGGAAAGCCAGGGAAAAGATCTGATTCCCAGATGTCTCTGCTAGAGAAATTAATCCTAGAGTTTAGCATCTGGATCTTTCAACTGCCAAGTTTGCCTCAGTTGTGTGTTTCATCACTGGGCCAGATTAAAAAAGAATGATGAGCAGGAGCATGTTCTGCATCATCACTGACACAAAAAAAAAAAAGGATGAAAAATTATAATTAATTAATTAGATAGATAGACAAATAAATAAATAACCCAAGAAAAAAAAGTTGGGGAAAAAACCTCCAGAAACATAACAACCAAAACCCCAAAACAATAAACCAAAAATCTTTAAATCAAGCATGTCTTGCCACTGCATGTGCATGTTAATGCACTCTGAAATAATGCCCTGCTTTAGAGATATGTCAAGAAAAGCCAGTCAAGGCTGCTGCTTTTTCTAAACAGTGTGGAAGTTAGAGGTGGCAAATTTGTGCAGGTTCAAACTCCCATTAGGGTGCCACCTGTCAAGTTTTTCTCTGAACACACAGGTTTATGAAATGTTTTTCTTCCAGGGTGATAGCAACCCTCATCAAGCATTCCACTCTCACAAGCACCCTGTACACTCATGTAATGTGATTTCAAAATACAGATGGGTTCCACCTGCTAAACTCAAATCCAGATCTGGGCATAGTTCCCCTTACAAAGTTCAGATATTATATTCTGGGGAGTTGAGCTAGTCCCATCATAGTTTGGAGTCCATCTGCAAAGCTGGAGTGCATTCAGATCCTAAAATCCTCACATCATAATTCACATCAAGATCTTTCCATTTTTATTTTTCACATATGTAGGATGCTCAGGAGCAAATTTTGACATTATACCTAACCTTACTTCAAGGAAAAAGTATCCTTTGTAACTACATCATTTTGGAATCTAACATTTTCCAAAACTCAGTAAAATTGTATTTTGCTTTTCCCTTTCTCAAAACAAACTTTGAGAGCTTCAGTCTGGGAGCTGGAGATAAAAATATAGGGCAAAACATAACTGATCCTCTCACCATATTGAAGGCAGAGATGGAGTGAATCAGCAAGCTGAGATCCAACATAAAACTTACATTTAGAGCAGTCCCTCAAAGATAATGAGATCCCTGGTGAGGCTGATCTGATTTAGAGGGAGGAAAAATTAATCCAGCTCCATAGTTTCAGTAAGACAGCTGTAGTTTTATGCTGCAAGATGACTCTGTGTATATTATATCTAAGGAAGATACTTTCTCAGTGGTAGGAAATGTGTCTCCTTGAACAGCTACAATCTGCAATAGGGAAGGATGATTTATTTATCTTCATTATAGAGAGGGGCCATGACACATTGAAGTTGGTGATAAGAAGAAATGAGAGCTAGGAGAAGTAGTGGGTGAGTAACCCATAAATGCTAGTCAGCTATTCCTGCTGATGCTGGCGGAGTCTATACATAAATATACATCAGAAACTGGAGTACAATACTCAGATTAGTAAATACCCTGCTTTCCCCAGAAGGATCACACTGCAGAGCACAGTACTCAGCCTTTTCCAATACAAGTCTATACACAGGCATTTTCTTCAGTTTAGAAAAAAAAGTTATGTGTACCAGCATAAAATCAAGAATGTGTCATTGTTGATGTGGCCAAACTACATCCAGGATACTCTCTTTGTGTTATGCTTTGACTGTTATAGGATATGCTGGTAAACATAAGCACAAGCACTGCAGGAAAATAATTCATATTTTTTAATTTGTCCCTTACTGCCTGAACAATGATTTGGTCAACATGGCTAAAACTTTCAAAGGCTTCTATTGCTGCCAAGGGACACAGTTCTTAAGATTAGGTAATTTAAAGAAATACCATTTTAGAGAGTTGTTTAAAAACCTCAGTTTTCCTTTTCTCAAGTAGGAAAGTCTATGTTATACAAATAGCTATTTATTTTGAACACACTGGACCACACTTCTGAATACTGTTACTTATTAGCATAGCTGCAACATATATTTATGCTTCCTGCAGTGGAGTTGAATACAATTAGAAATATTTGGGAAATGAACCTGTTTTTACCTATAGAAAAGGTGGTTTATAGAGTAACAAAGAAGTAAATAAATAAATAATGAAAATTTTTGAGAGTAGAATTCTTTCCACATATAGACATTATTTTTCCAATATTTTTATGTTTTTGAGAAATATTTTCTTTTCAGATTCTTAGGAGAAAAAGCCAAACTATTTTTCTAGTCCACTTTAACAGGTGAAAATGTAAGACAGTTTTCATTATTTTCCTTCAAAAATAAATTTGCATGTGCCATAGGACATATTTAGTCTCTAAGCTGTTACTTTCCACAATCAGGAGCAAAGCAAATGAAAATTCACTCGAGTTGTAAATAAGTGTGTGAGTTGTTGCCACAAAAGGAATAATTGTGTTATTTATTTGTTATAACTTACTACATGAGCATTATGTTGTTTGTTAAAAACTGAAGTAGCTGGGGCTAAAGGAGAAGGTTTTCCTTTATGCCTTGTTATGCCTCTTTTACTCTGGACCAGATCAACTCCTGCCCCAGAACACTTGGCCTTTTCTCAAAAGAGACAGAGCAAGCTCCACTGGAAGAAACTTCTGAAATACACAATGATGTATCCAGAGAAAGACACAGAAAATGGGGAATTTGAAATATAAATGGACACAAGAGGCTTATAAGAAAAACAAGGAACTTTCTCACAGCAGAGGTGACCAAGGGAGATCCAAACTGTATAGCAACTGCTCAATTTAAGAGTTGGTGGCTGAAAAGCAAGACCCTTTTTCCTAGTTTGAGTTTATTTGGGTTTTTTGTTGTTTGCTCCATTTCTGACAAAACAGAGCTTTTAAAATTGAAAGGTATTAAGATTAATTTAGTTATTTTTTAGTATGCTCTCTTTAAGTAAAGAATGGAGCAATTCCACTGCATGGCCTTGGCTGCCTGAGGTCCTATCCCAATACTTTTACAAGCTTTTTGTTCAAGTCCTTAAAGCAAGCACAAAAGAGAATCTGGTATAATTTAGGCTATCTGACTGTAGACTGAAAATCAAACAAAACCAAACAAAGCCCAGATATTATCCACCAAAGACAGAAAATTTGAAAAATGATGTAAAAACTAGGATGATAACATGGAACAAACTACAGCTGGTACTAATTCCAGAATTTTGATTGGGAAATCATAAATATGGATATGTATTGTTGAATCATACAATTTAAATCAAGCACTGAAACTTATTAGCTGATGAAAAATGTTGAAGAGGTGGCATAAAAGCTCTCAGAACAGAACCTGTTTCCTAATCAGATCAGAAACACATATTTTGTCAAGCAGATGAGTCAAACTGTAATAATTTTAAATATACAAACTAGATACCATGAATCACCCTGCAAAATAAGGAGCCATTGTCTACCTCCACAAAATATTGTGTGGGTAATCTTTTCCATACCACTTCTTTTGTGTCATAAGCTGTGTTATTGAGAACTAGGTGCAATAAAAGACTAAAGCTACACTGTAACATTCAGTTTTAGGTCTGGTTCCCAGAATCAAATTCAAATCTCAGAGCTAGGTAAGTACACATAACTTGTGTTTAAGGCATGAAGAGCATCTCAGAAAGGTAAGGAAAAGAACCCAACAACTAAAAAAACAAAAACCAAAACCAACCAACCAAAACAAAACAACAGCAACAACAAAACACTAAAGAAAACAACCAACCAACCATCCAAAAAATCCAAACCAAACCACATGATTGTCCAGAAACCAAAAATAAGACAGAGGAAAAGCTGATCACTAAACTTGCCTGAAATCCAATGCTGTGTCTGGATCATAGAAAAAGTCCCAGAAACCTTAGGAACCCTTCTTTATTTTGGAAATTTTAAAATCTAACTGAAATGGAACAAAGGCAGTATAAGTAGAGCCACATTCTGAAGGATAAGAAGTATGCATCATTCAGAAAAAGCCACATTACTGATGTTAGTAAAACAGGTGAAAATAAATTATGCTGGAAAAGTAAAGGAGATCTGGAAACTGTTTAGTTACATTCTAGTTCCTATTATAAATAAGATATATTTTAAAATATCTGTACAGAATAATAACAAAATTGACAAGAATGCATGTAAGAAATCATAGTTAACAGTCATCCAGGATCTGCCTGTGGACATGAAATCTGTTAATGTAGATCTGTGCCTGCTGAATCTCCTCCCAGGTGGTCACTTTTATCCCTCAAAAATAATCTGTTCTGGTAGTGGTTTATCCCTTTTCTGTATGTTTTTAATTCACTATCATTTATGTCCAACAATAGAGAAGTGGGTCTTGTAACTTCATCAGCTACAGGTCATAGCCTTTTCTCATTCAAATGAATCTATTAGTGAGACTCATGAAGTGAATAGTATAGGATAAATATTATGGCTACATGAGTATAATAGTAAGGTTTGTTGACAACAGCTAAGACCCTCTTTTGCCTAAAAGGAAAATAAGAGTTTTATAAGCTCTAATGATATGAGAGAGGGATGATTTATTCTGGGGTCCTTAGAGAGAAATGAATAATAATTATACTTCACCAGAGAAATGAATCATTCACCTCCATGTGTTTACCAAGTAAGAAAAGGGAAGAGTAGGAAAAAGTATTTTGGACAGGCAAATATGAATGCAAAGTGAAAATGACAGATCATTGAGTTTTATGACATATTTTTTAAGAATCTGCCCCAAATAATATTGAACTAGAATCATAAATGACATCATCCAAAGAAATTAGGAAACTAGCCTTGAATTTAATTACATATACATACATATACTTTCATATAAAGTTAAGAAAAATGAAAAAACCTACAGGTATAACTTCCCTATTCCTTAGTCAATTAAAAAAAATTCAAAACAAGTGAGTAAATGCATCTATGTTACATAAACTATTGCCAACCTTATCTGTCAGGAGTCAAACAGAAATGGTCTTCAATAGCAGCAGCAGCTGCCAAACTGTGTTTTAACATTGAAGCAACCAGATGAGCAACCCACTGAATTAGTCCTGGGAGTCTCAAAACTCACAAGCAGTGTTCCAGGTGGATTCATGCACTACTGCTTTATAAAACAGCAGAAACACAAATGGAATAGAAAGGACTATTCCTACATGTATGTGGATCAACAGTCATTTTAGGAACTATTCTAAACTGCAATATTAAGTCCCTTGTGCACTTTCAACTGGGATAAGTCTGTTAATTCATTTATTTCATTTACATTATGCAGGCATCAAAATGAAGAAATCCAGTAATTAGACAGGCAACAATTTCCAAAATTCTTCAGGGATCTCACATATCTATTTACTTCTCTTCCTGTTCCTTCTTCTGAACTATCACTGTCATTGTCTTTTCTTTACCCTTCTCCATCAACTTTTCCACTTCCTTGCTTTGGCAAACTCCTTGTTACCCTCCAGAGTTATACTGCTTCCATTGAGGACAATGCAGTAACTTCCACTCATTTTAATGTTCCAATATCAAGGCCTAACTTGCTAACTTTTCATCTTTCTCTGAGTTTCTCCACTTCTGTTTTTCTAATCTTTTCACTTCTTTGAATTAGCTTATGATTGCACACTTTGCCTCCATCAGAAAACCTCTCTACTGCTGCTGTGTTTCACTTGTACTCTATAGCATTTCTGTTATTTAATTATGTGAAGAGTTCTGGGAAATAGTAGAATGAAAGGCATTATACAAAGCAAAGGTACATTGTGTTGTAATTTGGTTTGGTTACTTCAGTGTGTTTATGTTTCAAGACTGTCTTCCCTAATAGTTAAATTCATTTATGTCACAGATGTTTGGTTATTGGTCTCCTGCCTCTTCTTAGAGGTACTGTAATTGAGCACTTGCATGTGGGAACAGAGGGAATTGGGGGTTCTTGATTAATTTTCTCCAGCTATAAATTATTTATTGTCTTGTACCATTCTCTTGTCATCCTCTTTGGGACTCTTTTAAACTGCCAGAGATACCTATTTACTTTTAATTGATTACTACTCTGTGCTTATTGAGTTTTCCCAGATGACAAACACAGAAGAAATATTAAAGCTAGCCATATCTAACTGTAGTAGGAAAGTGCACCATGGCACACATTATTGCTAACAGTGGAGTTTAATCTTTCAAAGAACTGGATTCCAGGTAGGAAAATCACATTAGCCTCCAAAAATGACTAGTGAGTGTAAACTTCTCAGACAACCTACTGAAGCTGTCCCTGTTTGACCATGGGAATAGACTATCTTAACTTCAGAAGTCCCTTGCCCCCCTCAGCAATTCTGTGATTCTGTGACAGAGCTAACTAAGCAGCAAGCTATCTTTTTGATAGAAAATTAAGGAGGAGAATTTAACTCCTTACAATCCCATGCATGAAACTGAGTAAGTCCCACTACTTCTCCAATGTGTTTCTCTGTGAAAAATGAACCTAGTGGTACTTACATTCTTCATGGTGGCACTGGAATATATGTTTAAAAAAATACATTGACTACATTTTATATTAATATTATAATTGTCTCTGTTTTAACATACTCTGCCTTCAAAATCTGCCAAACATTTATCTCACAAAGATTAATGGGACATTAAAAGAAAAAGCAAATGCCAGCTCTTTAGATGTTAATTTTGTAATTTTGGCTCAAAAACAAAAAAACAACCTTGAGTAAGAAGAGAAAAAAAATAGTTGTCATAAGAAAATATTCTGCACACTGTCATGTGGAAAAACACTCTGACAATATCTGGGGAATAGCAGCAGCTCTTACCTCACAGTTACAGAATCATTATAATGTACTAAATAAATAGAAGGTCAAAGACATGACACCAGAGAAGTCAGGAAAATAATAACATTTGCAGGAGTCACTGGAACTGTGGGCAACAAAGCATCTAGGTTCAATATCTGGCTGAAGACTCAATACACTTATAAATGGATGACTGTGAGCCAACATCATCTGTGGAAAACATCAGGATACAGACAACTCATATTGTAACTGACTGCTTAAGTGACTTTAAAAATATTGTAGGGAGACATGACAGAATCTATAACAATCTTCAGCAATAGTTCAGATACATCAAAACTGGGATTATTTAAAGCATTCAAATGACCTAGGAGTACAAAACAGTATAGCTACAGTTTACTATAAGGTAAGTATACCATATATATATACATATATATATTTTTCTTACCAGAGGTAAGAAAAACATCACAATTCACCATACCATCTCTATCTGAAGCCGTGGACCCTACTTCCTGCCAAAATGTTCTTGTTGGAATATGAAACTTTTGAAATGACAATACTCATGTCTGCCTTCAAAATACTTTTTTATATAGCCTGGAAGGACTCTCAAAATATAGTCATACAAAATGTTTACAAGGCCTTATCAGCAGGGATACAAAACTATACCACCCTGTTAGGTGTTAGTGGGAATAAAAAATGATGATATATAATATACTGCTATATCTAAAGCTCCTGTGACAGTGCTGTTGGTGTGCTGTTGCTCAGCTTTGATCAAATTACTTTACACCTATATTTTACTCATGTGATGAGAGACCCACAAAAAGAAAATTAAACTCCTCTTTCCTGGACAGTTAAATAAATCCTTGTGATCTCTCTGCACTTACTACCTGCATACACTTCAAATTGTCTACTGCAGTCAAAGCAACTGGAAAGTGAAGTCCCTTGCCTCTTTATATTGGTGCCACATGCCATTAGCACCTTTTACTGAACCCTATAGGCAGAGAACATGTGATGGAACACAAAATCTGCAACAAGAATCTTAAATGACTTCTCCTGATTGTTTATTGAATAATCTATTCAGCTTTGCCTATTATTGACTTCTTTCACAAAGCATGAAGATATTTAGTAGAACATGCTTGTACATGTTTTGTGTGAGCACAGATATTTGTGTTTACACTTGAACTAAATAACAGATCTGCAATGGTATTTGTTCATCCCAATGTATCTTCACCCTCTTCTCTTTCAGAGAGGGCTGACTCTTAATCCTGGCAGTATTTCAATAGTCAAACATAATTACACCAAAGCCATTACAACAGATTACCCATGTATACATTGAAATTCTTTAAAAGAAGAATAGGAAGATTCACTCATTTAAATACATTACATAAAAGGCTGTGGTTTTCATTTCCTAACCAACTATATTGATGGTATTTTAACTAAGCCATCATCTTTATTGCACTTCTACAAAGACCTTATCATAAACCAGCAGTGCTTGAGGCACACTAAAATCATAAGGATTTTCTCTGTCAAAGAATTAACACAATGGCCCTCTGGCACTATTTAGGAATTCTTCATTTGCTCAACAAACATTAAAATGCTGGCAGAGCATAAATGTAAGAGAGAACACCAAATTAGCATTATTTAAAAGCATTCAAAATCAGCCTAATTCTTATAAATGATTTCTTGAAGGTTACTATCGTGTAAAACAATTAGAAAATGCAAGGACAGTAAGTTTTCAAAATTAAAACCAAAGTTAAAAGCATTGTAAATATTAGTGGCCCAACTATTTTTGATTAGCAATGTTAAAGCAACACTATCAATCCTCCTAAAGTAGTTACAGCTCCTAGTGATCAACCCTTTTTTTTTCCCCTCTTTCCTTTTTCTATTGGTCTGTTGTAGGTGTATATCATGATCAGCCTTACATCAAGCTGTTGCATTTTAGTTAATCTGGAATTAAATTATGTCACTTTTCTTCCTATTCAGGACAGGTCTATTAATTTCAGACCTATTCTTAGAAGACAGCTTGCAGCTTCTCCCTAATCACCTCTCCATTTTGACATAACTTCCAGGAGGTTCTGGTCCATTATTTTACTGGGCATTGAGGTGAGTCTAATTCATTGAGGTGGGGTTGGTAATTCCAAATGTCCTCCTTTTTACCCCTTTTAAAAGTGGGTGTGATGTTTCCTTTTTTCCAGTCACTGAGGTCTTTGTAGGATGCACCTACAAATGCTGGAAGAAGCTGTCTGATGTCATTGTGAAGCTAATCTCAATTACTTTTGAAAGGTCATGGTGATCAAGGGAGGTTGCTGAGGGGCTGGAAGAAAGCAAATGCCAACCCTACCTTCAAGAAAGGCAAGAAGTAGGATCCAGAGACCTACAGTTCAGTTAGCTGCACCTCAGCCCCAGAGAAGGTCGTGGAGTAAATAACACTAGAAACCTTTTCCAAGCACATAAAAGCAAAGAAGGAGATTGCAGTAGCCAGCACAGATTCACAAAGGGGAAGTTATGCCTGATCAACCTCACAAAACAGAATGTCTAACTCAGTAGATGACAGGTGAGAAGTGACTGTTGCTCACTTTGACTTTATTAAGGCTTTCAAGACTCTCTTCATTAACATCCTCACAGGCAAACTGAGGAAGTATGGATAAGAGGAATTCAAGTGTAGACTGAAAACTGGTTGAACTGCTGGGCTCAGAGGGCTATGTTCAGTGACATGAAGTCCATCTGTAAGCCATTCTGCTGTACACCCCTGGCACAATGAAATCTGCATGCCTGAGACACCAGCGTACTTATCATAATATAATTTGTAATCACAAGTGTTTCAAACACAAGAGTCTCCAAGATCACTTCAGAAAGAAAAGCTCTAGTGCCAAGCAATCACCCATTCAAAGCAGTGTAGCTATTTCTCTGTGGTATTCCTCAGACATTCCTTTGAGCATATATTTTTTCAGTTAAAGTTATCTTCATAACAGTATATAAAAATGTAGCTCACCCAGAGACACAGGCATCAGCCTCAGTCTTAAGATTTGCTGTGAATCAGTTTGGAAAGAAGTGTCATTAGAATGTTCATGTATTTAGAAGTGATCTTTAACTTGTCTTCTTTATCACAAACAGCATAATCCCAAATGAGGTCTATCTGCTAGGCTACCCCCAACAGTGTAAGTACATGGCTGGTTGCAGGAGTTCACACCCACACATAGCTTTCATATATTCTTAAGAACTTCCAAGTAAAATAAATTTTAATTGTGAATTATACAGAGGCAAATAAAACAAACCAAAGGCAGGTGTTCTAGGAATTTCCAAGAAAAACAAGGAAGAGTTCATGCTTATGCAAGGCAACAGTATAATGTAGTTCATTTAAACTTAAATGGGGAGTATCAGCCAGGGCAATGCAAGAATTGTCTTGGAAAGATACAGAAGGTTTGGTGGTAATGGAGCACACTGGTATTTCTTTCATGTCATGGTATCAGGAAGAGATTATCCCTGACATTCTTATTTGTGTTTATCTGGTAAAGTATTTGGACAGAGTAGCAACTCTGTCAGGCTTTGTGTTCTGTTATTGTTAAGAGAGGCTACAAGTTGGACTGGGTACTGCAGGAGTCTGTCAATTTGGTTCTTTACTTGCCTGGATGTAATTTTGCTTTTAATCCTGCTACCATGATGCTAGTTAGTGCTCTTAATCTGAACAGATATGTTTTGCCTTTGGATTGTCATCACTGGTGGCATGATTTGTTCCTATCCTTTTTCATCCCTTTACTCTGACCAGAGGTTCACCACTCCTCAACCAGTTCTGCCCAAGCTACCAGGCTGGCAGCAGGTGCTGATGTCTTGCCAGGCTGACTTCACATGTGGCTTCCTGCTTATGACATGAGAACACAGCTGTTGCTATGTTGCTAGAAGTTATCCTTCTAATGCGCAGAAGAGGGGATATGATACTAGTACAAAACCAGAAATCAGCAGGTGCAGTAGTCATAGGTAATGCTTCTTTTACTTCAGTAGTTCTTTTTTTTTTCCCTTTTTTCCCTCTTCTTTTTCAGATGAAGATAGGGAGATTATAAAAAAAAAATTTAAAAATTGTAAAAAATGAATTATTTAGTATAATCCAAATCAAAATTTACATTTATATTATTCTTTTATGTAAATATTTGTATGTGTGTAATACCTGCTTAGTCAGGTAGAATAAGCACATGAGGGAAAACTGAACATATAGTGCAATTCTTAGCTCTAGTGATCAATTTCTTCAAATGGAGATTGTCTTTTCATTTGTTCAAGTATAATTAGGAATAAATTCATTGAAGTTGGAGCTACAATTAGACACCCATTGTGATATATGAAGATTTCCTCTCTATTGCTATCAACAACAGATTTATGAATTTTATACATTTATTGAACGTTAAACAATGAGTGTATCAAGTGCTTTGTTCTAGAACAAACCATGTTACTCAGCTCAGAGTGGCTTCAGTCTCTGCAAAGTTCTTTCTTTTTCCTTAAGATTTCTTTAACATCTCCTCTAAACATGAAGTGTGACTTTATCTATGCACCAAATGTGTCCCCAGCTCATGACAGAAATAAGGGTGTCAAGCAGTGATGGATCCTTTGGACTGTTTTGAGCCATACACACAGCAGGGATGTTCAGATCATGCTAAATCCAGAGCAAAGCTAAAGCTTCAGACTTCATGTACAGCAGACATAAATGCCAACATGACCTGCTTTGATCTACTGATCCTTCCCTGTTGTACTGAATAACTTATTCATGTAAATGTAGCCAATAACTTTTGGCACTTTACATTCAAACTCTTTCCCTTGGTGGTTGTTTTGTAACTACAACAAGGATTGTTCCACACTAAAACTCTTTCCCTCCACAAATCACCTTTTTTTCTTTCTTTTCTTTTTTTTTCCAGATCAACAGTTTAACATCTCAGATCCACTTTAGAATTTATGTATGCAGAGAAAAATTTAATCCTTGCAATACTCTTGAATTCCACAATGCCCTCCTGATCCAAGCTGGTTTTGACCAGTCTCACCCTTCAGTTTTTATCAGAAGATACAAGTGTTCTGTTTTTACACTAAGTGCTGGTGCAGTGAGTTCATTCTTTAATTTTAACACAAAATCCATGACAATAGACACTCTAGGTGTGGGGGAATCAGAGAATCTGTGCAACAGGAACCAGTGCAATACACTGCAAAGCAGTATTGTCCCCTGTTCAGACAGCTATGGAAAACTAAACTTTTATTTTCTTGCTCTATTAAATCTCCTACAACTATCAGGCTGAATTTGCTGTGTCTCTACACTTCTTCCTAATCTTCTTTGACACAATTCTCTTTCTCTTCACATCTACCCACTGTTATTCCCCCATCCTTGCTCATATTGTTACCAACAGGTAGAGAAATCAAGTAAACCTAAGAAACGTGTTCACTGTAGCAGAAAAAAAAAGCATCCACATCAAAAAAAGAAAAGCAGAAAAGAAAAAAAAAAGTACATTGACTCACAGTTTCATTAATGCACTCAGCCTTAAGTTGGGATTTCATGAGGTAAATGGCCCAAATCAGGCTACAAAGACATTTGAAAATGCATATATTTCTTAAGGCTCTATATGGCATTTGGCTTTAAAACAATTATTGGAGAATTCAATTAATTTTGCAGGGTACTTTGTGCTGATCTGTAGATGTCATAAAAGAGAACTTCAGGCAAAAATACTGCTGTCTTTTGGCATGAACATTGCAAAGCAAAGCAAGTCTTCTGCAACTATCTATATAGCTAGCATTTCCTATAGGAGCTTGGGGGTTTTCAGGGGAGGTGAGGGAGGGAAGGAAAGTGCTGTCAGCACTGAACACCTTTCAGCTTTACAATTACCTTTAAGTAATGACTCTTAAGTAGCCATTTCAGAGTAGTATCCTTCAGCATAAAGGCAACTTGTACATGGTCAGCCTGAAGAAACAGAACTATGTAGGTGCAGTGACAAACAAGCTGAAACCAACTTGTTTCAATTTACAGTACTGAAATGCTTTTCAATTCAGTATTGTAATTTGTTGCATTAGACAAAGTAAATTAGCTTTCTATAAAACTCCTTCTTGTATGATCTTAGACAAAGATCTGCACAAGCCTGTGCTATTCAAATAACTGGAGAGAGATAACCCAGGCAAACAATACTGATATTTCTAAATTACTCTGGTTTGTTCTATTTTCAGTGAATGCAGCAAAGAGGCAGGGCACCTGAGATCTCAGATTAGGGATATTCTTAAACCTCATTTGTACTCAGTGGCTTGAATATAGAGAAGTCCAAGAGATGCAGTAAATTTGCCCAATGGATAAAAGCCTTAACAAGTCCATTCTGCAGCTCATTGAAGTCAGGCCATAGCAAACAATAAGGACTCAAGAATAAAGTAACCACTCCCTTTTCATTTAAAAAAAAGACTAAAAAAGACAAAAACAAACAAAAAAACCCACCCAAAACCCACAAAACACCACCTGCAAGGTGCCAATGAGCAGAGAAGTCTGGCCCAGTGTTTCAATGGTTCTGCCTCTTCTGTAAGCCTTCGTTATTTCATTGTGAGGAGACAGGACAAAGGAATATTTTGCTGCAGAGTTACTGACATCTCTGATATATGCCTTCATCCATTAGCATTTTGGGAAGGATTTAGTTGCCTGAATATTAGTGTCTAAACACTTTTGAGATATTCCAAGAAAGTGAAGATGTGTATGCAGGGCTGACAGATACTAAACAGGATTTAAAAAGAGACTTGTACCCTTCAGGAGCAGCAGCTGGGAGCCAGGCATGATAGCCTGCAGTATCTCATGAGCAAGAGGTTATTTATACATGGCTCAAGTGCATGAAGCTATCCAGGTATTTATAGATAGCCTGACTCTGTCAGAGATGCATAATATAATGACAGATCTGATAAGTAGATCTGAAGGACAGTAAGCATGAAATTAGCCCAGGGAAGGAATTTCCTTCCCATCCTTCCTTCTCCTTCAGCACTGGACTGTTGGCACTGTTAAATTCTGTTGATATTTAATAAAAGCTAGCATCTGTGCCTTGCTTGCCTCCAATTACACAACTTCATCCTAGGGCCACTTTGGAGCTTCTTACAAGTGCTGTTGCTTTAAGCACAGCTATAACAAGAGAATGGACTGACAGTTTTTTTCTGCCTCTAGCTACCTTTGTGTTCTTTTTTATCTTATTTGCCTCAATACTGTTTTTGGTTGGCCACCCTAAATGACCAGCCTGCAGCAACAGCACCCCTGTAGGAGACCATCTGATCAATCCTCTCTCTGTACAAGGCCTCCCAGGAACAGAAAATATCAGTGAAGGATGCTTCCATGCCCCAATTACATGCAAACACACATCACCACCACTACTGAACTGTCAGGGCTATTGAATTGGCTAGAGAGAATAACAGGGATTCTTTGTGATAAGCCATGATAGATAATGTGAAAGTGCAGTTTATAATTGTTAACAATGAACTCAATACATGAAGGTTACCTCAGAATTGCTCTGTAAAGCTACTTTAGGGAAAAAATTCACTTCAGATCATGGTCAACATCTGTCAGAGAGAAGGGAAAGCTGGAGAAAAAAAAATCTATCCAATTTTATCCATTTTTATCTCCCTAAGAGTCTTCTCTGATAGCTAGATGAGTAAGAACGACTGGTTTAGAATGTCACATTTAGGAAGCAGACAATATGAAATAAGAAAACAGAAAGGAAGAGAAAATGTAAAAGGAAAATAAAACAGTTCAGCTGACATCTGAGTTATATTGAACTAGGCATGCCTTCACTATCTAGCAAGCACTTGCTAGTTACATAGATTCAAATGTTTTCTGAGTTTTCAGCCTCTAAATATTCCTGGTTTTCTGCAATGAAAGTGTTGGTCTTTCCAGAGTCATCACTGTTCGTGCTGGTCATTTGTATAAATTAGTAGTAAGTTAGATGTGATGCAGATAAAACATTTAGGCCATAACATAATTAAAAGTCCTATTTTATTATGTAATCAATTATAGCTATAATATAGAGTTTTGTGAAACTCTTATACATTAAAGCTATCAGTATATGTATATAGATTTATACCTTTAATGTATAATTTGTTTATGTATGTATATATTTACAGATAATACATATTTCTGTAGGAAATACTAAAGTTGGTGTAAACCAGAATGAAGTTTGGTAGATAAAATTCTGAAACTATTTTGGACTTTTAATATAAATGATGGGATTTGGTTCTCTCAGTTCTTTCCATACCAAGATTTGATTTTCACAATGCTGTGAAAATTCACATTTTAAAAACAAGGACTTTCCAAGGTACCTAGGCAGAAAAACAGTTGAGACATTTTGCATTTTGCAACTCTGAATTTCTTGGAATGGATGTTAAGAAAACAAATTCTCTTTTGAAAAACTGGCACATACTATATCAAGGAGCACTACTAATCCAGATCAGAAATGTATAAGTAATCTCCTATGCAAACATACAGGTAACTGTATATTATTTTAGCTGTATAACAAAATGTTACTCAGGGGAAATGTTTGATACTCCCATCACACTAGTCAAAGTGAGGCTTAACACAAGGTATTGCAAGCAAAAGAAATATGCTACTTGTATGCCAAGAATTCAGGTTAGATCCAACAGCTTCTGAGATATAGTAGATTTTTCCCCTTTTCCCCTAAGGACCTGCAGGTTATTCAGCAAATGGAGCTGAACCACTCTACCATTTTTCAGTCACTGTGCAATAGGCCCTAAATGGAAAAGCAGTCTGACCGTGACATACAACTTCAGACGCTGATTTGTCATCTAGCTCAACAGAATGCTTTACTGAAGACAACTGAGATAGTAAATTTCTTTCCATATTCATATCTGCAATTAATTACAGATTCAGTCTCACCACCAAAAAAGCCCAGAATATACAATCACCACTGATGAGGACTGGGTCAAAGAAAAGCTAAGCACATGCTACATCTGTATTTTTCCCTTTAATTGAACTTCCTTCTTAATAGTAGCAAATAAAATCTCCTTTCTCTGCTCACAAAAAGCATTTTCTTCACCTACAAACTCTGGTTTCACACAGAACTACATAAGTTTGTCCACTTTTCATAAAGATGCAGCTGATTATAAGATAATTTGTTTATCTTTGTGATTAATTAGCACAGATTTCATTACCTTGACCCTCTCCTATAAAAATCAGAAATACAGAATACCTACAAAGAACCAATAGATATTTTTATTATTGTTGTTTTAAATTAAATATAACAGGGAGGAATTACTTCTTTCTTTTTTCAAATCAGTAAGTTTTCCTCAGAAAATATGGCTTCCTAATACACAGGATGAGCAAGACTCACAAAACCTTTTTTTATATCTAAAATGTCAGAAGGTAAGTCCATTTCTTTGAAGACTTGTAAGGCTAGAAATTAGAGCTTTATGTTACTGGAAAGGATCAGTTTTCCAGTTTCTAACTTTGGAGAATCCCAAGACACTGGATGTTAATGTCATGACATTTTAGATATAGAGAAACTCTTTTAAGCTATATTTAGAGGTTTCAAAGGCTCTCTCTGGAACTTGCACACTTTTGGACCTCCACTAACTAAGGGATCTAATTTTATATTAACAGTATAAAAGATAATCTATAAACATATTTTAATGCTTTGAAATGGACCTAAAATAGTTTATTAGTAACATATGTGGCATGTACAGAAAATATGATGATATGATTATACATTAAAGGTTTTACAACCATAAATGTAGGTCATCAGAGCAAATACAATTGATGGCAAAATCTTTCAAAAAAGGTAGCCTAAAGTGAGAATTTTCAGTCCAGGCTTAAAGTACTAAAGAAAAAGTCACCCTTTAAATTTATCTATTTATTTATTTAACTCCACAAAGCAATTTTTTTTTTCAAAGGCATAACTTTTTTCATTGCAAAAAATTCAGGCTAGAAAATTGCCATTTTCCAGCTCCCTCCCCTCACCCCAGACAATTAAACCTTCGTTGTCCTTCCATGAGCACCAGGAATTCTATTCAACAGTATAAGGATATATGAGGCAACATGGGGTTTTGTATAACTCTTGTACTTCTGCCATTGAACCATGTGAAAAATTTATTCAACACTATATCTTAAACTGAAAGGAGAAACATACGTGGTTTTAGAAGTATATAGACAGGAGCCTCAGACCATTTAATTTGCAAATTTATTTGTAAAGTCCAAAGGTATTTAATTTTATTTCATAGATATCTTTCATCACATTCACCCAACTTATGTATTACTTCTCACCTAATTATAAAATCACAAGGTACAATCAATGTGAAAATTAGCAAAATAAGGAAAGTCTATTAGGTATATTGGTTACCATTATTTTTAAGGGAATTACACTGCCATCAGATTCTTACATTTTCTCCTTGTTCCTAGAGGAAAATAATTTATTCATTTGTCAGACTAGATAGAAATAAATAAACACATATAATCCTAAGCATTTACCTTGAGCTAGTATTATTTCTATGTGATTAATTTCTACCATGAAATATTTGCTATTAAGTTTGGTTTGGCTGGTTTCTTTATGAACTAAAGAATAAAATATGGCCAAATACACCTGTCTGTTACCCCAATGAAAGCCTATGCAAAGCAGTAGTTTTACAGGTGCAATTCTGAGATTTTCTATTAGCTAGGACAAAAAAAAAAACAAACATATATTAAACCTGTCTGTTTCCTTTCTATTATAAATATTATAAGGTCATCTGTATGCAAGCCTATCACAAGATTCATGCTGAGTTATAAGTGCTATTACTCAGTAGAAAGTCTAAAATGTAGAAAGCAGACCTCCCAGAAAATCAACAATTTAAAGATAGTCTTACAAAGCACTGCAAAAGTAGATGTTCACACACAGCCAGTTTTCCCATAAATGAGGTTAATTTGTGTTAGCAAACTGTCAAAGAACCTGTCATATTCTATTGTCTTTCCAAGTACAAAAATGTTAAACAGATTACAAGAGTGAAATAATACCCAAAAGAAATCCCACACAATGAAGAAAATCAGTTGGCTTATAGCTTCTCATTTTGAAAATACACTTACATCTGATTCTAAGGAACATTTTTTTTTACTTAATTATTCATATTGAAGAATACTATCCTGCATTTTTTATTTTCATAACATTTCTTTAAAATTAATGCAATAATAACAATAGTTCTGGTGAATACATATGCAAGATCAAATGTTTCACTCCATGATAAACTTCAACTAGTAAATTGATCTTTTTCATTGAAACAAAAGATACGATTTCACATTTTGTGAAAATGAATACAGAGTACAAATAGTAAGAGGTGTGAAAGTACCACTA
Organism: Galbula dea; assembly: GCA_013399015.1. Taxonomy (NCBI): domain Eukaryota; kingdom Metazoa; phylum Chordata; class Aves; order Piciformes; family Galbulidae; genus Galbula; species Galbula dea. The sequence goes on along the minus strand of VWZX01005355.1, from coordinate 1,582,229 downwards.
CTCCTTAAAACAGTAAAACATATGCCAACATGTACTGGATGTGTTCAAGAAAGATTTTATGTGTTCCCACAGGGCCTGGCAAAGCTCCAAATATCCAAGTGGAGGCCAGTGGAAAGTGGAGTCCCTCAAGGATCAGTACTGGGACCAGTCTTGTTCAACTTCTCTGTCAGAGACATGGACAGTGGCATCGAGTGCTCCCTCAGCAAGTTTGTTGACGACACCAAGCTGTGTGGTATAGTTGATACGCTAGAGGCGAGGGATGCCATCCAGAGGGACCTGGACAGGCTGGAAAGGTGGGCCCATGCCAACCTCATTGAAGTTCAATAAGAGTAACTAAAATGTTCTGCATCTGAGTTGGGGTAATCTGAAGCACCAAGATAGGTTGGGCAGGGACTGGCTTGAGAGCAGCCCTGAGGAAAGGGACTTGGGGGTGTTGGTGGATGAGAAGCTCAACATGAGCTGCCAGTGTGTTCTTGCAGCCCAGAAGGCCAGCCGTATCCTGGGATGCATCAAGAGGAATGTGGCCAGCAGGTCAAGTGAAGTGATTCCCCTCCTCTACTCTGCTCTCATGAGACCCCACCTGGAGCACTGCTACCAGTTCTGGGGCCCCTATCACAAAAAAGATATGGAAGTGCTGGAGCAAGTCCAGAGAAGGGCCATGAGAATGATCAGAGGACTGGAGCACCTCTCCTATGAAGACAGGCTGAGACAGTTGGGGTTATTCAATCTGGAGAAGAGAAGGCTCCGAGGAGACCTTATATTGTAGCCTTCCAGTATCTGAAGTGGGCCTACAAGAAAGCAGGGGAGGGACTTTTTAGGATGCCAGGTAGAGATAGGACTAGGGGGAGTGGATACAAAGTAGAGGAGGGTAGATTTAGATTAGGCATTAGGAGGAAGCTCTTCACTGTTAGGTTGTTAAGACACTGGAACAGGTTACCCAGAGAGGTTGTGGAAGCCCCATCCCTGGAAGATTTTAAGGCCAGGCTGGATGGGGCTCTGGGCAACCTAATCTGGTAGGAGGCGTCCCTGCCCATGGCAGGGGGATTGGAACTAGATGATCTTTAAGGTCCCTTCCAACTCTGACAAGTTTATGATTCTATGATTCTATGAAATTAACAAGAGGAAACAGTTCAAAAGGAGCTTATAGCCCAACTCACAATGTACCAGGAAATGCCACACTTAGTCTGATAACACGGAATTCAATGTATCTTAATAAGAGGCAAATCCTGGCCTCATGCTGCTTTCTTCATAGTTTTCAGAATAATTGTTTTGATTTCCTAGGATTTGAATTAGCACACAAGCAACAAATTGTGAAATATATACCTATTCTCTTAATGTTTAATAAAAACATCCAGTAAATACTTAAAATTTCATAACTGTGTTAACTTCTGGCAGATATATTTGCTACAACAAGCGTAAAAAAAATGGCAATTTTACCTGTTTTTTAATTCTATTCTTTTTTAGGGTTTCTTTTTAAAGGAAGTCTTCAATCTTGATGTTAATTAAGCATACTGAATAAAAAGGTGAACGCTTTTCCACTAAATCACTTCAAAATTACTTCTTTGCAGGTAACCTCTGAACCTGAACGTCCCCTCATGGAACTTCGGGCCATTTTCTCTTATCCTATCACTAGTTATCCAGAAGATACAAACCACCACCTCACTACAACATCCATTCAGGTAGTTGTAGAAAGGAAGGTATCCCCTGAGCCTCCTCTTCTCCAGACTAAACAACTCCAGGTCCTTCAGCCACTCCTCTTGAGACTTGTGCTCTGAATGCCAAGTACCCTCAGGTGGATTCCATCCAGCCCTATAGACTTGTGAATGTCTTAAGTGGAGTCGCAGGTCACTAACTGCTTCCTCCTGGATTATGGGGGCGTTTATTCTGTTCCCTGTCCCTGTCTTCCAGCTCAGGGGGCTGAGTACCCTGAGGATAACTAGTCTGACTATGACAGACTGAGGCAAAGAAATCATTAAGTACCTCAGCTTTTTCCTCATTCTTTGTGGCAATGTTCTGCTCCACATCCAATAGATGGAGATTCTCCTTGGCCCTCCTTTTGTTGTTAATGTATTTGTAAAAACATTCTTTGTTATCTTTTACAATAGTGGCCAGACTGAGCTCCAAAATCACTGTGTCTACTGGCTAGCATTCATTAGAATGACATTCATAATTTCACATGCCCAGGGCAGATTCACATACTGTGAGGATCAAGTACCTTGAACTCTTATTGTTTACAAACCATTCGGTGTCTTTCAAAACTCAGGCACAAAGAGACATGAACATGCAAGCACATTACCCATTTATCTAGACAATGAAATTAAAATGGTACACAGTGTGAATTTAAAATAGTATAGCCACATCTTCCTAATTTTGCAGGTTTTTCTAAATGAAGTATGTGTACATCTACACATACATACACACACACACGTATGTGTATATGCATACACATGCACGTAAATAAAAACCTCCAGATAGTTAGCAAGTGGGTTGACCACACCCAGAGAGGTATCATACTCTGGAATAGGAGACTCCACATAGTTTTTTATATTGGTATGTTTCAGCTTACTCCACCACTATTATTACAGCAGCATAATCTAAAAAACCTTCAATGGAAACAGATTTTTATGATGCAGGAATATTTCTGGAATATTTCTAAATGGTAGAAACATCATTCACATTAAAAAAAAATCTAATGCACTATCCTTCAATGTCATTGTTGTTGAAAAATGTAGCCTCTGAAGTAAAGTTTAAGATTTTGATTCATAGATACAATATTTTTAGTAGATGACCAAATTCAGGTGTCTGTTATTCACAGTTTACTGGGACATATCCTCTGACTCTTATGTCCTGAGTAATTTTATCTTTGTACCAATAGAAACTGAATACATCCCTTTCTATGTACATATATATATAGCTTTATATATAGCCTTAAACACAGCTTTATTGCCTTGCAGATATTTTTCTAAAGCATTTTTGTTTTCATTCTTTGCATTGAGTATAAAATCAAAAGTATTTAAAATCCTATTTTTTTGTTTTCCTTTATTATTGTTTCACAAACTGCTAATTAGAGAAAAATATTTCATATAAATGATTAGCTCTTATGTCTGCTTTAATACTTGAGAGGTTACAGCAACAGGAAAAGGAAGAGCTTTAATTAAAGAATGAATTATTGAATACTGCATTTTAATTGATGTAGCCCTCTGCTATTATTTTGTGTTTTTAGAGATATTTTAAGTGTAATCAAGATGACACACTCACAGAAAAAGCGAGACTCTTAACTACTGAGGCTAAAGAAGGAAAGGCTGCTGTATGATCACATTCAGCCATTTAAGTTCAAGAATCATGTGAAGTGTGGTTTCCATGACAACAAGTCACTAATTGCTAACATAAAATAAAGTAAAAATCAACCTTGACGGGATTTGGCAGTGACATGGCAGCTGAAAAACCTTCAAAATAATTATATGACAATTTTCCTGAACGAAGAAGAAATATAAGCAATCCCATCTTCTGAGACAGGATGAAAGCACTTAGAGTTCCAGGGTTATTTCAGATTTGGCAATGCTGGCTGCATACAGTAGTCATTGTGTATTGCACTTGATAGTCAACACCTACCTTCAGCAACAGATAGGGAGAGATGTTTGTGATGAGGTGATGAAGGGTTTTTGCATCCTTGGGCTACAGAGCAGCAAAGGAAAATACTGTGGAGAATGCATGAAGTAAATAAAAGACACAAATAACAAGATTTTAGCATAAATTCACAGGGTAAGAAGAAAAACAAATTAAAGGAGAGCAGAGGGGAAGAAAGGAGCTGAACTCATACATGCCTCCCATGCTAACTTATTAGTAAGGGTTTCAGACACCTCTAGCTTACAGACAAAGAGAGTCTTTTGAGACTAGGGGAAGCTATTTGGGAAGCACAATGGCACCATTCAAAATTTACCGATTTATGAACTGCTGCATATCATTTGTAAGAATTGCTTCAGCCTGAGTTACCTTTCACCAGCTCTGTAAGTCGACTCACTGGGTCACTAGGAGTGAACAAGAACATTTTGATAAATTCAGTTTCCATGACAATGAATTAGCCATGGAAAAGGGGGAGGTGTTGAAAGATCTGTGTTCTGTAGAATACTCTTCAAATGTTTGCCTGTTTTCATTTTTAGCCATTTAGTTCTCATGGCTCTGTTCCAGGACTCTTTTAATTTGCCAGTAGCTGTTTTTCCTCCACAGATTAGAGGAGTAATTCATCAGTGAATGTTTCACTCAGTGGCCCCATCTAATGTAAAAGAACATAAAAATGATTTTTTCCAATTATGCTTTTTGTTTGTTTAGAAAGAATGCAGCAGACTCTCTTTTTTTCTTGTTATTCCACTATAACCTGGCTGTAGAATGCTTAATCTTTCTTATTTATTGCCCACTACTGTACTTATGAGTACAATTGTAACTTGCAAGATGTTGGGAGTTCATTTTAAACACTAGTGAGCCTCCAAAACAAAACAAAACAATGATTTGGAGTTTGCTTCAAAAGGAACAAGCCAATAAAAGAATGTCATATTCCAAAACCCACTACAGCCTGCACCAATGGGAACTGCTGAGAAAAAAAAAAATCAGAAAACAACTGGTATTTATTTTTGGTAAAAGTGCTTAACATTATTTTTCATCTGTCTGACTTATGAAAGGCTAAGCCACTGGGACATTTGTTAGTGTCAGAATTAAATTCTACTCAAATTTGTGAATGGCTTTCTGCCATTTTCAGTGCGTGCTGGCTGAGGGCCTTATACTAATGATATTAAGAATAAAGGTGTTTAACCAGTCAGAAAACATACTTAAAACTCAGAATAAAAGGTAAAGGGAGATCAGGAGAGCTGTTTCCACTGACTATTGAGGCAGATCATTTTCCATCCAGAGACGATAGAGACAAATTTGACTCCTTCAGAAAGTAAACCTGTTCTTAGTACCTCCAGCAATATGCTACCCATTGCCATAAATAAAAACTGAAAGGGCTGAACACTTTGCTTCCACTGTCTGTCTCCTGACCAGCATCATTTCATGTGCTGTACAAGAAATGGAAAGGCTTTTTGAGAAGCTGTTAGTGGTTGTGCCAGCCCAGCATGGGATGAAGTGTCTGAAGGATTTGCAAAAGAAAGAAAATGTTACTAGCAGAAAAAAAAGAAAGTCACCACACAGAAAAAGAAAAAAAAAATAGACAGAGGGAGGAAAAGCAGGGAAAAGGGGAGGGCAGAGAGACACAAGAAGAAGGAAGGGAGACTGAGAGTCAGAGAGGGAGTGGAGCAGAGCAGGGAAGAGGGAAGGGGGAAGAAAGGGGAGGGGAACTAGAAGAGGGAAGAGAGGGGAACATGCAGGGGAGGAGAAGGGGAAGGGGACAGTGAAGGGGGAAAGGAAGGGGAAAGGGAAGAGAAACAGAAAGGGAAAAAAGACATCATTTTTGTACATAACCCTGCAAAACTATTTGATGTGTATTTCACTAAGAGACAAATTTCTATTCACTAATATATACATATGCTACATGATATTTGCATAGTTATTTTGGCTTCTGTCTCCATGGGTAATTCACACACACATGAATATTCACAAATAAGTGCATATTTTCATTCACAATCATTCATCCATAGACAGAAAGTGAGAGAAGAAAACTTACTTAAAATTGTATTGCATGTGAGGTAATTTATCCCATCCTAAGAAAACCACCTAATTGAAAATATGCCCATTTTCCAAAATGCAAATGCCATTAATACTATCCTATTGTGAAAATACTGCAGGGTTGGAAATCAAAGTAACTCTTTTAGTCTATGAGACTTATTTGTTCTGAAGCAGCCTCTCCCAAAAGAAAAATAAGAGGAAGAAAAGATGAATCTGAGTTGATTGAAATTCAGTAAATCAGTAGCCTTGAGTCTCTCAGTCTTGATTTAAAATAGCAGGGGCACTTGCCATCAGGCACTTCAGTGCATGTGGACAAGGATAAGCCTAATGACTTCTTTTGTTCATCTGCCATGTGGAACTATTTCAACATTCTTATCTAGGTTGTGAACGAGGTGTGCTAATAGCTCCATGCTTCCACTCCTGGAACTGAGGAACGAAATGCAGGTAGCAGTGCACTCAGGTCCCATTGATATTAATGGTGTGAGATCACTCAGCCTGCTGCTTCCAGTGAAACACAGTGCAATGCCCACTGCGAGAGACAGATGTCAGACACTTCTTCACTCTATCCATGACCTTCAGCTGGCACCAGACACTGCTGCGCATCTCGGCTTGTTAACATTTTCACAGGTGAGAGATGGATAAACAGTGGTTTTCTCAGAGCTGTAGATTGCTAATAAGTGTCACAAAATACACACTGGAGCTCAGGTGCAGATCATTAAAGAAGAAACAAGAATGGGAGGAATAATGACACGTCAATCCACCTCCAGTCAAGTTTGACACCCCCGTGAATACTAGTTAGCACTGTGCACAGAGACTTCTGCCTTCTGTTCTTTGGAACCTGAACCAGAAGGATGGCAGTGGAACTTATTTCCAGATGCTTTTTGTTAATCTTTGATCCCCTGCTCAAATTAAGGATGAAAAAAAGAACATTCAAACATCTGAAATCTCTTCTTTTTTCCCCCTAATAAAGGTTTAAATGATCTAGTCAAGCACTGTGAACTTTAACTAATAGTTTCACGCTATGGTAATGGCACCTATTATTTGAATTCATTTCCCGTACTGACAGCACAACTCAGGCACACTCCAGTCTATGACATTTTAAGTGACTTGTGATTCTCAGTTGTGCTTTCTACAGTACACATATATGAACCTCAGAGTGGAATATATGTGCATCTCTGTGCATGTGTGTCTGTGCAGACTGCAGCATATGCTACTTTTATTTTTGCTGTTATAGAGAGAAATACATTTTTAAAAGCACACCATGCTTGGACAAGATACACTTGATCCAAAAAAAGAAAATACTTGAGATATATGACAAAAGTTTAGCAGTTTTCATTGTTTCAGTCAAGCCCATGCTATTCCAGCCTTCATCCTTATCACTCCATTTTTATAAACTAACAATATGAAGCATGGCAAAAAATAGAAATGGTAAATCTAGTACTGAGCAGAAAATTAGTCAAGCATATATTTTTTGTGTCTCATGAGACTTCTTATAGCTATAAAACAGCCATTCAGTTTGTCTACAGTATTTCTTATACATAAAAACCCCACATCACTGGCTTCCCCCTTCAATGCACTACAAGTAGACATACAACCACAATTTGGAAAGCTAAAACATGGCAAGAAATGTACCCTATGCTGCTTCTCTTCTTTCAGGTCACAAAAACATGGTTGGAAATTTCATTTCAAATGGAAAAGAAATGCAATATTTGTCTGATTTTCCCCATACAGCCTGGGAATCCAGACCTGTACAAGGTAAAACTTGGCTCCAGTATATGTTTTCCTGGTGCTCATTTTGTCTTGGAAGACCACTTCACCATGGTGTGGTAACTTTGTGTTACTTTCAGTTAAGGGATAAATCCTGCAACTCAAAAGTTGTCAGCTTGTTTCTCCTGGGCTTAAGAAACGGATTCATGTTAACACTTCAGTATTACCACTGACTCGAAGCTGACCTAGAAACTGAATCATAGACATAATTTATAACCACAGAACAGAGACCAAAGTAGCTCTTTGAAATAAGCAAACTGTATCTTTAGTAATCAATCTCTTTTCCTTTTAATTAGTTTTGCAAAAAGTAAAATCCAGGAATATTTAAAATAGAATATTTTCTTTAAAAATACACATTTGTCAGCAGTGTGATATTAAGAATAGCTTCATGCATCAAAAGGTTATTCAGCATTATTCATCTGTGCCTTTCCAGTCATGTTACAGCAATAAATTAGGAAATGAAATGTTTTCCTCTTCTCTGTCATGTCTGTTAGGAACTAATATATCTATACTCTTTGCACAGTGAGGTGGGGTAAAGGGTTTGGATTTTGACTTTTTGTTTTTGCTTCTGTTTTTTAAGAATTAGAAGAAGAATCCTGAGAAATACAAATGAAACCTTTACTAGGCCTGCCCTTACAGAAATCTTGTCTGTGTTAAAAATCAGGAAAACTTGACTTCAATAAATAGTATTAGGCTCTTGGTAATGCCAAAGTCAATAGCTGCTCTTGTAACTGTGTTACAGTTTAAGCACTGAGGCAGGCCTGTGCTAGTCTTCAGCACAGGATCAAAGAGATAAAAGTGGAGTGACAGCATCTCTTTCACTTATATTCTGCCATTCTAAGGATCTTCACATGAGTTCAATTCTCAGTGACATTTTGCCATTGATGGTTTTTAATGCAACTTTTTCATTTTTTTAAGGAATCTCCTCCAAGGAAGATGACATCTGAAGGAGTTAAGAACATGTGAGTCTAAAGTATGGAAACCTGTAGGACAGTTACCCACTAATTCTACCAAAGATTTTTAACTGATGTGCTGGAAGAAAGATCTCTATGTCTTGTTGTCTGAATATTTCTGTGTCATTAAGCACTAAGGACAAATTCTTTGGATTCAACTCAAACAAAAGGTGAGAGGTACGATTCTCTTCCAGCTGAATCCAGTGGCACAATTAACAGGCTTCTTTCAGACTTATTAACTATCTAGTGTAATATATGACAAGCCATATTTTGAAATAAGCAGATTACTCTCATTGTAATGTTTTGTCCACAACTTTGTACAGATTTTATTCCTAAAGGTCAGCTGACTATTCCCCAGTTCAAGTGAAATTCACAGACACTTCTACAGACCATCTGGGAAATTCTCTTCTAGGGCATAAATTTCCCCTAAACTAAAAAAGTTAAAGTAATGTGAAATTGCATGCTTCCACACAAGGTTTTGTTTCAATTAATCAAAATATTGAAGTCACTTTAGATTGAAGCCATGTTTGGTAAAATAAAAAATCTGACATTTCTGTCCATGATCAGATATGCAGTTATTCTAATAATTGGGCCTTGCTTTACAAGCTGTAGTCAGCAGGCCTGTGACTGGAAAAGGAGGATAAAGTTGACAGTCTCCAGGATGATAAAAGTCAGTTAAATATCAGAACTGAGTCCTTCAGGTTTCCAAAGACAATCATGTAACACATGTAGAATATTTTCAGCCTGAAATGTAAAAAAAAAACCCACAAAAACCCCTTTATGTAATAGTTAAAGAGTCTTTCTTCATTTCAAGCAAATCACAATTCATAAAAAAACCCACATGAGATCAATGTAAGAAATATAGGAAATATAGTTGGGTAATATTATTGGTATTTTGAAAATGGCATCTGACCCAGCCTGAACTGGAAAAGATATATTCATTAGAGGTGACTAACAAGGGGGTTTTTTAACAAGTTTTTGAAAGAACTAAAGTTGGCAAAATTAGTTGACAAAGAAGTCTGCATGTCATAAGCCTAAGCAATAATATACAGGAAAGTAGTTCTGTAAAGAAAAAAGCAACAGTTTCTTCAATTTACTTTCTTACATTTATTATTATGTCTGAGCCAATGCCTTGTGCCTCAATATCTGTATATATTGTATGTTTCTATTATGAGTTTGTCTGCAGAGTTGTCATTCGGCTCTGAAAACACAAACTTTTCGCACCACTTTTTGTTTTTATTATTGTTATTCAAGCATAAATGTATTTGTTGTGGTCAGTTCAAGGAAAATCTTATTTCTTATGGAGAGCTGGCATACCAGCATGTTTCAACAGAAAACAGCAAACCTTCTTTACATCACAACCTATTTTTAATTCACTAATTTAAATTTGTGCTTGTACTACCATTTATATGGTGGCGATAACTCACAATTTTCAGGAGGTAGGGAGGTTCCTTTGGCACCACAAGCCATTATTTTCTTTAACTGGGAGCAGCCATATCTTTTATATCTTCCAGTAAAGTTAGAGAAAAGATATGTCTAACCTGTTGAGTGGATCTAGTGGATGGTGTCCCTGCCAGGCAGAGGGGTTGGAACTAGATGATCGTTAAGGTCTCCTCCAACTCTGACTATTCTATGATTCTATGACTTTGTGTTTAGAAGTGTACCTGTGTTTTTTTGACTCTATAATCTGGCCTGAAAAGAGATCTCATCTTATAAACTTCCTACCTTTACCAATTCCTACATTATCTGACAATATTTCAGCTTCAGAATACTTCTGGCTTCCACTTCATCCCTAGGTTCCTCATTGTGTTGGCCAGGTAATGTGGTTAGGGCTTTGAACCCTGCACACTACATAGGTTATGGTTATAGTGGGATTTTTCATACTAAGCTTAAAGCCCATTTTCTTTGCAGCACTTTGCTTCTTTTCAGATATTTTGTTTTGCAATGAATAGGATTTTATGTTTTTACATCTTAAATCTACATGTTTTCATATCCAAGGAGATAATTCTGGTACAGTTTAGGCATATTTTACTGAAGCATCCAAGAGCATTGATACTGTCTCAGTCCAGATTTAATATTCTTCAATGACTTTCTCCTTTTTCTGACTCAACAGAACCAACAGTTTCATGATATGTTTATGTGAAATGCAAATAGGGGGGTGAGAGAAAGAGGGAACTGAAAATAATTTTCACATCCCTTAGGGATGTGTGGTTATTACCACCCTGCAGCAGCCCCTGCTGGAAAAGGACATGTATCAAATCCATAGGTCTCATCACAGCTAAACCTCTCAAACCTGCTGCTTAATCATGGGCTAGATGTGTTCCAGCACAGTCATCAATGACCTCTAGGTTCACCAAACCCTGGAACTATTTCTTCTGCCGTCTGCAGAGTGGAAACTGCACACTCTTATCACAATGAGCCCTGAATGCCAGAAGAATAAATAACACTTATGAGCCTCTTCTGACAGATTTGTAGCCTCAAACAATAAGGAAGCTGAAAAATATTAGTGTAAGAGAAACAAAGCCATACACTGTAAGATAAAGCACCTCAGAAAAGCTTTACTTAAAGTGCATGTCATGACATGGTGTCCACAGAACATTTTTCACTGAGTGAAAGCACATTAAATTATGCTAGCACTGTCTTCTCTTCCATGCAGTTGTTGACAGATGTTTGCAAAAAAACCCCAAAAAACTCCTTTTCTGTTTGACCTTAAAAGCTGTATATTGCATATTTATAATGCTAAAGAGTAAACCAGTCAAATAAAAAGAGGAGTTCCTCTGTGATAGAAACAAAATACTTTTGCTTTGTTACTCAACATTACAAGTTGTTTCTCTTAATAATATTAATAATAAGAGCAACAACAATAAAAGTACCACTTGTCATTTGAAACACACAACTAGAGTGGAAAAAAAAAAAAAGCCAGTGCTTGCAATTTGTTTTGCCACACATCCATGAAAATTCCCTATAATGGAAAGAAAATTCTGCAGGCAGGTTTTCATAAAAACATATGAGTTTTCTTGTATTTGTCACCAAATTCAAGCTATTCTTCCCAAACAGCTCTGTAAAATGTGTATGTTTCTAATAGGGGTGATATTCCCTGAGAGTTCTGCTGAGTGAACAACAGTTGGAGTAATTTACATGAAAGTGCTTCATGTAATGGGGAAAGCTGGAGGAGGTGTGTGTGACAGAAAGAAGGGGAGGAACAATGGAAGACAGGAAACAGGAAACAAATTGATTTAAGGCCTTGGAATGACTGGTTATTTTTGCACTGGGAAAACTGTCTTAAAGAGGAAGAATGATTAAGTTTTAAACAATGACAGACACCAAAACACAAGCAGCCTCAACAGGAACAATACCCTGCAGGGGAAGACGTGTCTCTGGTTTACCTCCATTAGGAGTTTCATTTTGTGGAGTTGTTGGAGAAGCAAATGGTATTTTCCTGTACTTTCTCAAGTTCAAGTGGACAAACAGACTTTTCCTCATTTTTAAGAGAAAGTCAGAGAGGCATGACTGTTTTCACATTTCTCTGGTACATGTTACACAGGCAAGGGTGATAACTACACTGAGCAATAGAGAAGAACATAAAAAAACAGTGAGTTCAGGAAAATTAGGACTATAGAGCATGTGGGTTTTGTCAAAATACAAATAATTTCCCCTGAAAATTATTTTATTTTCAATTTTCTAAACTTCAAAGAATGAATAGCTTTATTATTTTGCCCATATTTGCTTCTTCATTTGGAAGGAATTATTTTCCAGACTGTTTAAATCCCTGAAGGAGATTACTGCTTTATTAGACTAAAGTTTCCTTAAATGATCTAACTGCCTTACAACAAAACCATAGAAGAATTGCATCAAAGTATTTTTACTTCACTTGTCTTGTAGCAAATATTTGATGTGGAATTTAGATTGAGGGGTGCCATGGTTTAAGTCCACCCAGCTAGCAACAAAGCACCACACAGAGACTTGCTTACTCTTGCTACTCCCCTCCAGTGAGAAATCACACAGATATTGATTGGCTCAGCCTTGGCCAGAGCTGGGTTCAAATTGGAAGCAGGGGAGCTTCTAGAAGATTCTTACAGGAGCCATGCCCACAGACTCCTCCTCTGCTACCTAATGCAAGAACTCAATGCAAAAGGATAAACTATTTAAAGGTTTTCACACTTGCATAAAATATTGCAGGTCCTAAAGAATTTTCTGTGATTATCTTTGCAAAGTACAAATTTCAGTGAAAAATTAAAGCTTATATTTTTGCCCCTCTTCCAGACAGGAACATTCACTAGGCAAGTACATTTGGCTAACTTAGATACACAGAATCTGTCAGCTTTAAAAGTCACCTTAGGTGTTTGATGTATATTAGTCCTTCTAATAAAAGGCCATGTAATTTCTTTTGATACTTTAAATAGAAATCAATATACAAGAAAAAAATTTTGCTTAAAAACACAGCAAGAACTTAGCATTGAAAAGGCACATCTGGGTGAAGCAGGGAACTTTGGCTTCATGTAACTCTTATTTAAAAAGAAATAGGTTACAAATTAAACAGACTAAGTCCTCCCTCTCTGTGCCTGCCCTCCAGCTGCCAGCAGCTCACTGTAAGAAATATCACTGCCACAGAGCAGCTGGAAAAGTCACTGATGTATTATTGTGGCCAGCCAGCAGAGCTCTCTAGTATCTATTCATTGTCAATGAATTAGCAATACTTGGAGACTATTTATATGCTTTTTCACAAAAACAAAACAAAACAAAACAATAAAATTTCATTACACCAATGGTTATTTGTACCTTTGACAACCTTCTTGGCAGCTATTACAACAGCTGTGTCTTTGAAAAAAACACTGTGAGGGGGCAGCTTGTTAAATTTTGTAAATCATAAAGCCTCTCTACAAATGTGGATCACTGCAGCTGATTTAGTTGTTGGCCTAGAAACATTACTGTTAGAACCATTAAACAGGTCCAGAGTTTAAGTTGCACAGTAAATTATACACAGCGAACAGTCACAGCATCTTGCCTGGTGTTTGCTTCCTTTAAAACATGGACTGACTGCATTGCATCATCCAGAGACTCCGATACAAGTATACACTTGTTGTCAGGCTCCAGTTTAAACAGTGATACACTACTTTCTGCAGCCTTGATCAGTCCAAGCAGCTGAAGATTACCATAGTCTTTACTGAAATAAAAAAAGGATAAAAAAGGAATAAACCAAACTGAAAGCAAAGCTGGTGTGATGCCAGTAAGGGGCCCCAAGCTAATGCCCTGTTATGGACCTTCCTTTCTTACATCATAAATTACTTAAAATGCTATCCAAATCAACCTTGTGTGGTCCTCCTCACCTTGATCTCTGCATATGCTGTAGCTGCTCTTCCTTACCATTGGTTCCAGTTTTACAAGTAAGCAACGCTGCCTGCATGGTGTGCAAAATACTAAAACATAAGGTAATTACTGGAGACAGTGTAAGATGATGATAATGCAAACTTTAACTCAAGATAAAGGAAACATTACTTCTCTATTTCCTCTCAGATGTTAAAGGTGAGCATGCAATTACCAGAATATAATTAACAAAGTTACATACTCTCTTTTGATGAATGCCCAGCTAGACGCACGTCAGGTAGCAGCCTCGAACAAAAGAATGTTAATTCAACTGAAGTGCAATAGAGATTGTTTTGATTTATAGTTCTCAACCAACTGCTTTCTCCCTTTACTCTGACTTATGATGCATAGTGTTGAAGTGCAGCGTGATTAGAAACTGTCTGAGACTGTGGCCTTTCATGTAAAATGGAAACAAATATGTCACTCAAACAGGTTTGGTTTACATATACTCAGCAGCCCTCTTGGAGCTTAGTTTTTTATTGTCTAGCAAGGATTTTTTTTCATAGTAACTGACCAGAGGAGTCAAGTTTTTTACATTCAGCACTGGGCAGACTGTTCTTTCATATTTAGGTTAATAACTGAAATATTGTATTTTCCATATTCTGAGTAAATAAAGTAGCATATCTAAATAATGAAAATCTGGCTACATGCTGAAAAATGTAAATCGCTCTATGCTACTTGTCACCAAGGGAAACTATTAATTCGTGCAGCAACTTTCAAGGCTGGAGTGATATGGACTAACAGACCATAAAAGTACACAGATGTTTAGAAAACTGAGGACTGGCAGCTGTGTAATGATTAACCAAAGGTTAATAGCACAGACATATGATGCATCTTGAACTAACACAACAATTGAAACCAAGCAGAGTATGTCTTCTGGAAGATTTTATAGATATCGAATGCCACATTTACAATACTATATGATCTGGATATATTTTTGAAATTGTTTTGCTGAAATAAGTAAAATGTGATTTAATAAAGACAGCTCCACAATGGCTGTTATATGATGGAGTAATCAGATGTACCCCTCAGTGATCTATGATAGCTTCCACCAAAAATCCCCTCATCTAAACCACCAGTGTTTTGATGTTTCTTCGTCATTATTCATACCTTCTTGGCTGGAGGGCTGCTCCTGACCATGCAGGAAAGGGGCCAGAGACACTTTTGCCAAACCTTCTCAGAGTGGTGGGTTTTATTAAATAAAGTCAGTGAGTTGTTAGATTTTTGGCAGGGGCATTTGAAAGGAGGACATGTCAATAGCTTTCAAAACAATAATCACAACTTAGTAAAATGTTACTGAGCAGTAGTGGTTTGATAAATTCCGCCAAACTTCTCCTCTCCATCTTCTCACACGCCCTTCAATCTGTAAGAATCTCACTGGAACCTACCCATCTGTAGATGACAAGGCTGCTTCTGATTCAGATTAGTGAGAGGCAGCAAACAATAACAGTAATGAGAAGAAAAAGAGAAGCATATTTACAGGCTCAGTGGGTAAAGAAAATGTTAGCCTGTTAACAAGAACAATGCTGCATGAACAAAATTGGCTTGGTTGTAAATGAAAAACTATATACAATTTCACGACAGTCCACCGTTCAAAGACAAATATTATATTGAATATTATTAAGTCATATCACATATAAAATAAGGAAGATAATTATTTTGCTTTCCTCAACACTGATTAGACCTCTGTTGGGTTATCATGTTTAGTTTTGAGCGCAACATTTTCATAAAGGCAGCCAGATTGGAAAGAATTCAGTGGAGATCCACAATAATGAGAAAAGTTTTGGAAAATAAGATCTATGTGAAAAAGTTAAGTGAACTGGGCATGTTCAGAGTAAAGAAGACTGAAGGGAGTCTTGATCTGTCTACAAATACACAGAGTTTCCATGAAGAAGACAGGGACAAATTATTCTCATTAGTCAAAGAGGACAGAACAAGAACTAATGGGCTTATGCTACTAGAGAGAACATCTAGGTTAAGTGTAAAGGAAAAACTTTAACTAATAGAACAGTTAGTTAGAAATACAACATGCTGCCAAAGAATCCTTTAAAAATCCTTCTGAGATTCAAGTTTTAGCTTATTCTTCCTTTATATCTGGCAAAAGGAGGATCACAGAGTGGTTAAGGCTCGAGCTGCTTTCATTCTACACTGTAGATTTCCTATGTGACATTGGGCAAGCCTGTTAACACTGCATTTTAGCTGCCTAGCTGTAAAACAGTGACAAAAGCAATTCTCTAGGTCTCAGAGACTCTGTAAGGATAAATAGTTAAGGATTCTCATCATCATCTAAGACACTATACAAATTAAACATTCAAACCTGCCACAAAGCAAAGGCACAATCTGCCTGGCATACCTATATGTCCTTTCCAATGCACCAGTGCATTTTTGTCTTACTTGTTTAGCTTTCCAGATAGAATACACATCTCCCTGATCCTCAGTGTAGTAAGACTCATAATAACATAAATACATTAATGTATTTCCCAAGCTATTTTGTTCTCTACCTTCTTCAGCTATAGCCCAACTATTCCTGTCCCACCTAATCTCAGCTGAGGCATCACACTGAGGTTGCCTATAGTCCATGAGATTGCAAGAATAACTTTTCCAAAACCTTCTTATAAATCCATGCTTTGTTACTGTAGTAGAAACACTCTGAAGAAATTGTACATAAAATATGCATTGTAAAAACTGTTCAATGTCTTTTGACCCCTCCATTGCAATAAAAACCCTGAATAAACATGAAAATAAAAGGAAGTTACAAGAAAGAATTAATTTGCTATTAGCATGTCAAACACAAGAGGCAACAAAATAAATAACAAACCACTGCAACCTAAAACATTTATGCAAAATAAACTAACACCATGTCAGATTTCAAGTGCTGAAGCATAAAATGGGACACATTTCAAGAAAAGAATAAATATGTCTCCCCATGGGCTCGACTGGTTTCACTGACTAGCAACTATGCAGAAAAAAAAAAGTGATGTAAATGACAGGATAACAGGAAAGTCAGTCATGAACCCAGGTGGAGCAAATCAAAAGCATGACACAAGATCTCAGAAGACCTTGACAGTGCACAGGCATAATGAGCTAACAACCATTAACCCAAATGCTACAGGCATTTCATCTGGGAAGTTAAATGTTTACTGCATGGAGTTACTTCCTATATGCTTATTCATATGCATCCCTACACTCACCACAAAAGCCTTTCAAGTAGAATTGTGTGAACCATGGATTCTTTTTATTCAGTTCAGAAACCAACAACAAAAATTCAGCTTAATATTTGGCTCTGTTTCCAAGTTCTTTCAGCCATCTTCTAATCCTCTGGGGGGAAAATGCACAGCAGAATTTGAAATGAAAAAGTTTGTTTGAAATGAAGAGCTACAACATTTTGTTTCAAAAAACTAAATTGTAGAAACAAGAAAAAGACTGGTAGGGAAGAAAAAATCTCCAAAGGGAAAAGAGAGTTGCAAGTCTAACTTTGAACTTATACACTTCCCACATTGTAATCAAGTGACTTGCCAGCCAGCCACACATGTATACCAGAAAAACAAGTGAGAATGAGACTGTGGGGAGTGTGGTAACAGTTCTTCACTCGTAGTACTTTCATCTCAGTACATGTATTTGTGCAGCTGATACATTTACTAGTTGGATTTTTTCATGTTGCAGACAACATTTCACCCAGTAGCTTGTAGGCAGTGCTTTACTAATTAAAAAAAAACAAAACAAAACCAAAACCAAACCAAAACCAAAACCCCTAAGTAATTAAAGTGTTTGTTAACACACAAGCACTTCTTGTATAGACACTACACAGAAAGCTCCCAGGCAAAAAACCAGTATTTAGCTGGAAATGACTATTTTCAGCTGTGCACTTGGGCCAATATGTACTCCCCTGTGTACTGTGAGATTATTTGACTTGATCAGTTAATCTAATTTTAGACTGCTTGGGGGAAGGGAAAATCAGTTAGATGAATGTATTAATGGTAGCATCAGATGTGTTTGATTCAATCTTGCTATTCTTAACGAAATGTATGCAGCACAGTTTCTGTGAATGCAACCAGAATCAGATGAGGCAGTTTTCCTGCTGACTGCTTCAAGTTCTTGTTAGGTGATGTTCAGCTTCAGAAATCACCCTTTCAACCTTTGCCCTATTTTACGTTACCCAGTTACTGAAACCATGTCTGTTCCTTCCTTGTTACCCTACTTTTCTCCTCCTTTCTCTGAGCTTTTGCCTCTCTGTCACAAGCTCTCAGACCTCTAAAAACAAAATACTCAAGAAACCCCCTCCACACAGGTATGTATTTCAAATGTCATGCTGGTGACTGCTATTGTTCTAGTTGTCTGGTTCCACTGGGAGGTTTCAGAGATTCTTACCTTTATCCCAAACTGAAACAATGTTGTTTACATTCACTAATGAAAATAGAAGGCATAACCAACTTCTAAACACACAATTTCATGGACAATTGCTGTGTATTAGGAATCCCCACGCAAATAACAACAGGTAAAATTTCTGACCCCAAAACTAAGCCACAAGAAGAGACTGTTTAGAATCATAGAATCATCAGAGTTGGAAGGGACCTTAAAGATCATCTAGTTCCAACCCCCATGCCTGGCAGGGACACCATCCACCAGATAAAAACACAAGCCTAAATGATATATCAAAAGATCAGTTTTGCTAGACATGGAAAAGAAATCTGGTGTAAGGAGACACGGAAAGGTATTGTCAGAAAGAGCCTTGTTTAGACCTCCAACTGCCTGGCTGTAGCATTGGTTAAAGAAAGTTAGAAAATCTCTTTTTAAATGCTGACTTATAATCCTTCTTCTCTGACAAGGAAAAGAAAAAGGAGTGCAAGGAGAACTGATTTAAAAATGGGAAGAAATCGGATGACTTTCACTCTCCCTAATATTTTGCTCCAATCTCCCATTTAGTGCAAAAATGGCTAAAATGTAGCAGTACTTTCTTTCCAAGTGAAGAACCAAAGCCAAAAAGAAAAAATAATTAATGAAATATCTTTTAGTCAAAATGTATATGATCTATCAAAAACTGGATTAAAAGTATATAATGAGCTTTATCACTAGACAATGCTGATATCCCTCCCAGCACCTCAACAATAAGGAGAAGCAGCAGCCAACAATACGAAGAAGCAGATTTTAAACCCCTTTAAAAATCTGGTTACTGGAAAGCAGAGGGTGACTTGGCAGGAGCAACCTTCCCTATGGCAGAGATTTAGCTTGCATCAGCACCACTCATGGAAGTTAATACTAAATAACAGAGTAGATAACAAAGTGGGATTCATGTTACTTACTTTCAGATGCCTATGCTAATTTTATACTACTATTAGACACCTACTTTTTATTACTTAACCTAGTCACTTTTTACAGTAAATAGAGACAAATAGGTATTTTTAAGGTGTAAAACTGACCTGTTTTAAATGTTTACATTGGCATGAGATAAATTGTACTCTAGTAGAATCTTACTTTCTCTAGGAGGAGTCATAGGAGCACAGACATAGACATCTACACTGTACAACTTCACTGTAGACATCTGCATTTGGTCAGGTAACTCCCAGCCAAAAGGAAAACAAGACCAGGGGACAAAAAGAGGAAGAAAGACTTAAGGAGACATTATAACACCAGAGTCCCCACTATGTAATGCAACCTAAAATTTAAAAGCTAAACCCTCACAAATTTAATGTTAAAACAAGAATAGACATTTGGCTACTCAAAAAGTAGTCAAATGACTGAGTTCATCTTCACCAGATGAGTCAGAAGCATCATATAGTCTTTTCCCCTTGATTCAAGACTAAAATGTCATGTAGTTCACCAGTCTGGCACTGCAAGTTTGTTCTGAGTGGTACATGTCTCAGTGTCCTCATAGGTTTCAAAATATATGAACTCAAGGAAAGTTACTCTTTCCCCAAGGAAAGAATTAAGCAGTTTTTTTTTTAAAATAACCTCAGAGGATTCTTCTTTTCTGAAATTAATTGTGAATATTCTTCATGTTTTGGCTCCATTTCCTTCTCATACCTTTCAAATAATGCTATTTGTTTTCACATGTTAAGCTACTTACAAGAACTAATTGTAGAGAAAAGGGTTTAGACTCTAGTGTGTTACTGTTATAGCTGGACCCAAAGCCATCAACACAGCAAGCAGGTCAAAGTCTAATTAACAGATTTATAGATTAAATTATCTCATGACACTAAATTACAGTTAATGCAAGGGATTTTTTTTTAAGTTTTCAAATGAACATGTAAAATTTCAAGAATCTGAAACCTTTTTTTTTGAGAATGAGAAGGAATTCAGACAACTGTGAGTGAAAAAGAATAATAAGAAAAGAAACAATGCAGAAAATGTTCACTCCATCAGTGAAGGAGATTTCTTTCTCTTCTTGCAGCTATGGGAAAAGACATACATAAACCTAACCCTTTTTAGATTTGTGTCACCCTTTTTTCACTTTACAACAAATAGAGATGTGTAGCATTTTGTAAAAGACTGCAGCTTAAAAGAACAGGTTTTGAGCACTATTTTTTTAAAGTTTGTAATGCTTTGCAACAACAGAAAATGTTGATAGGAGGGCTATTAATGGGGAGAAGAACAGAGTATGACAGGGAAGTTTTTGGAGTCTTTTGTCTCTTTTAGACTTGATACATTTCAGTACTTCAACTGTTCCTAAATTCTTTCTCTACCAGAGTTTTAGTATTCAGTTGTAGAATATTGCACTTCAGGTAATCTTATTTGTAAATTAATATGTAGGATTGATATTCATACATAGTTTAATTTGCTAGACACAATCTTGAAAAGTCATAAACTTACTTTGCATCTTTACATACTCATATAGTAAAGAGGTATAATTTATAATAAACATCTGTTTTGTAATACCAATGTGACAGAAGGCATTAGGCAAGGAAAATTGACTGTGGGTGTGAGAAACACCAAACACAAATATGCACATATATAATTAAACCTTTAAAATACAGCTGAGTGATTTTCTTATGCCAGTCCAAGGATTATTAATACACATGTCAATGTCAAATTTAATAAAGCTGTTGCATTAATTGTATCTATGGTGCCTTGTACTAACACCTGTCAAGGTATTTCTGGTGCAGAAAATCTTTGTCATGAGTGAGCTAGATAACATAAATTATAAGTGAACTAGCCTTTTACCTCAAGAGATCCAAATTCAAATACTGCTGTTAGTCTCAAATGAGTTGTTTGTCACACCCCACTGAACCTCCAAATATGGCACAGTTCTGCATGGCTGGAAATCCAGACTCGGGAGATGTGAAGGATTGGAACATCAGGCTGTATCACTAATCAAGATTATGGTGTATTGGCAGAGACAAGTAGGAGAGTGTGTGTGTGTAGCAATTGCCAGCTCCTTCCCTCACAAGCCAGCACTATTCATGTCTGAAATTCCATAACCAGGAAGTTTGTTAACAAATTTTGGACAGAAGAATAAGCTGCCATTACTTATATCACCTTTGGCAGATCAACCTCATAAAACTGCTCTCAGAGAAAATAAAATTTCAGGGAAATGTCTCATTCAAGAAGAAAAAAAGGAGAAGTTCCCTGAAAAAAGTCAATACAATTTATGCTTCAACCAGTAACATCAATTAATATCTCTTTGCAGAAATTGTATGCATTAAAATTAATCCACCCAATTTTCACTGGAGGTAAGGCACTATACCAAAAGGCTGGCACAGTGCTAGATCTGTGCACAATCACAACTTATATTCATTTACACAAACACATAGAGCTAGCTAAAGGCAGGTCCTGACATGTTCATGTGTACCCTATACTGCAACCATGGGAAGATGGCAGCCTTTCATCAGGAAGAAGAGGAGAGAAGATGAGGATGCTGCCAGCATGCTAGACCCACACAAACACTAGTAGAGGCTATGGTAAAGCCTCTCAACATACCTAACTCCCAAATGTGCCTTTAAAAGCTTTTTGCCATATGTGTCTGTTTGTATAGGTTTAAGTAACACATCATTACGAATCTCTCAGCTGGATGTGGAGATACAAAGCTCCAATTTAAAAGCAAAATGTTTATATTTTTAGAATAAAGCAAGGAAAATCCTTATTAGCAAGTTTTTGGGCCAAGTTGTTAGTATGCAATGGACCAGGTTAACTTTCAATGGATCCAAGCCAGACAGAAGTAAAAAAAATATATCCAGTATACATAAGGCAAGATGTGGAGGATGGATACATAGCAGAGAGTGACTGTTCCAACATAGCATAATAGGCATTAAGTCCTCTATTAGCAGATATTTAATACATACCTTCTCAGTTTTACTAGCAACTCTCTCTTGGGAGATAACAAAAAGACAGGGAGAACCATTTTACCTTTCCTCTCTTCCTAAGTGAAGGATCCCAGCTGAGCAACAGATTGAGATCTCCAAAACAAAGAAGGTTGAAAAGGACCTATTTAGCAGGTGAGGTTTTTTAGTATGAGGATTCAATACAGGAAAACAAACCCATGTGAAAATGTGCACCTGTGCATGTGTAAATAATGCTGAGACACCCAGGAGGGGAATTTTTTGTGCCTCATTTAATAAAATACTCTCTCACTTTGCTCTTAAATAGGGATTTCATTACATTAATGTAGGCTGGACTCTGCCTTGTTACAGAAAGTCTCAAATAGCAGTGTTAAGTGAAAATGATAACTGAAATTGCAAAAATTTTTAGAAGTACATGTTAAACAAAAGCTATGTTATGATCTATCAGTCCAATAAGCAATATATATTTCATAAAAGGCTCAATACATACTTATATAAACAAGCAACACTTCAGAAGGTAGAAGTGTATTCAGGTATTTACTGAAAGCAATCTTATTTCAATCTCCTTTAACAAAATAAAGATCATATTTATACAAACTTACACAGGGATATGCATGTGAAAGTCTATTCAAAACCCCAAACTCCTCAATACTAAACAATAAACAAATGTCAAAATTAATACCAAAAGACATGCTTAGTTATGTTTATTATGGAAATAGATTGTATAGAAAAAAATAAGTCTCTGTAAATCACACATTTATGCCTATGTCTTGGAGCTGATATAATCTAGAACAGAACAAAAATATTTTGACACACTGATTTTGTAATGGGGTAAGAAATAGACAGTGAATAGGTAACATGTAATCAGTAAATAAGAAACATAGAGACTTAAGGAATACATATCACTTCACTCAGAATAATTTTTCTGACATTGATCTTCAAATAAAGTAGTTATTAGAAAGATATAAATATATATGTGTACATGTATATTTGTGTCTGTCTTCTGACTAAACAAGGGGAAGTAAGTAAAGAGAAATGGGCAACAGAGTCAGATGTCTCTGATATAATCCTGTTTGTTTATGAAAATGTTCAGAATCCTGTTTTTCATAACAAAGTAGCAAATAAACAAAGGAATTAAAACCACATTAAGCATTGCCTTTATTCACAGTTGTCAGTGCTATTTTCAATCAGAAATTTTCTCAAAACCTTTTACTCATTTTTTTCTTCAAGCTACATTTTCAAATTTGTTCAAAATACATCTGATCCTTCCTTACAGTCTTGCCTATCTGCTTCTCTGGACTTGCATGTCTCTGTCACAGATGCACACATCTTCAAAAACAATAACTAACAAAACTCTTTCATCCGTATGGGCACACACATATGCTCTCAGTGTTTTGGACAGTGACAGATTGTTGAATTTGGGGTGTAAGGTGCTATAGTTTCAAGTATCTGGTTCCATAAAGGATCATAACTATCAATTATTATTATCTTAAATGATCTGAATGTAGATTTTGCCCAATGAATAAAAGATGCATGTTTGTGGGCATACCAATTTAAAAGTATACTTTGAACCAATTCATGCAGAACCCTAACATCACTGCAGTACTACATTTATGAGAGGTACAAGAGACCAAAACAATTATAGAAGTTTGAAATTCTCTTTCAAGGAGCAAAGAAAAGTGAAAACAGACAAACACCAAAAAGAGTGAATTAAACTTATCACTCTAAGATGATTGAGTGAGTAGAATGATCACCAAGTGAGTACACTCAGTGGTTGAAGGGAAAACAGCTCACAATATTTTACTGAAATACAGGTAAAAAGAATTTAGCTACACTTTCAAAAAAGTAAAAAAAAAAAAGGAAGAAAATACTGAAGGATTTAACCAATCCAAATATTATTTTTTACTATAGATATCAAAAGATTTCTGGCAGATGTTTTTAAGTATAGAGCCTACCTTGGTCCATTTACTGTGTCTTTTGATTCTGATGGCACAGAAAGTTCTAAGAGTGAGAAATCTTATCTTTTGATCTGGAAAAAAAAAAGACTGAAGAATATCATCTATGCCTCTGAAAAGCTTTGGAAAAAAACAGAGTAACTGATTTCAAACTGAACAATCAAACATGAAGATTCCTGTGACTAATGAACCTGGAAAACATGGCAAGTCAGAAAAGGTTATGAGTTTGCTCTTGATGTGGTTAAGACTCTGCTCAGCATGCCAGCCCAAAATAACAGGGAAGAGATACAAGGAGTTGTCAGAATGGTAAAGCATGAAAGAATATTAATAATGGGAACAGAAGTGCTCCTGTGGAAAGAAAACCAATGACAATTCATCTGCAAAACTTCATAAACACTTTCAGAGACCTTAAGAAAAGAGTTCCTAGTCCAAAGGTGCTTTAGCAGTGAAAAGAAAATTAAGTCATCTCCAGATTACTCTCTGGTCCAGTAAGAGCAGTATGGTCACAATGGGCTAATGAGTCACAAACGTTAATGAAATCTGCATGTCAGCACAAAGACAGAAGGAGAGTTTAGCCTGAGTAACTGGGTATGGTCTTGCACATCTCTTTAATTGCAGGAAGCCGGCAGTAGTTGAAAACACAGTCTGTTGACATGTATTGTTAAAACTTAGGCATGTGAAACTTCAGCAGACAGGATCTCCCTCTGGAGGCGTTTACAGGCATCTACTGCTTTTTGTTGACTCTGTAAGGAAGTGAATCATGCATTTTTAGAAATCTGGTTCACTAGCTGTTAAAATGCAGTTGCCAGTTAGGTGTCTAAGCTGGAACAAGTGGGTCCCATTCCCCAAATATAAAGAATATTTCTTTTATTATACATATCAGACCTGCAAATCAAAGAAAAGGCTCAGAAAGATTTGAGGGCTGCAGGCTCTCTTTCTGGAACATTTGGCAGAAGTGAGGTAGAACAGATCTGAGTGCAAGATATTGGTACATCACATTGAATAGCCCAGAAAAATATGATTCTCAGAACAATTGCTCAGGAGAGGGAGCTGTAGAAAGTGGTCCCAACTGTTCAGACAGAAGTGGTTATCACCTGTCACTCAGTCTTACACCTCAGTCTTATCTGAGGTCAGAGCTCTCGGGTTTATGTGAAACTCTTTAAAGATGCCACACAAGGTGAACTCAGGAGTAGCATATGAAAAAATCTTGGAGAATATACAATAAGACCATCTAGGCATACCAAAATAGAAGAGAATATTTGGAAACAATGTCTGCAAGGAAAATATCAGTGTTTACCTTACAGAGCAAGAACAAAAACCAAGGTAGAAAAAGAACTCATGTTTGTCATCAGGAGGAACTGCACGTAGAGAGCAAATTAGGCACAGATGTGTTTATGTTAACTGAAGAAATTTATTTGCTCCTACCCTCACAGTCTCATTTCCCTGAGACAGCTTTGTAAATGGATATTACAGCTGACTACATGACTATGTGTATTGTACCCATTCTTGTCAACCATACTATACTTAACACAGTAATATCTAAATATGGATGTAAGAATTTTGGTTACAAGCAACAAAAAAAATTGCAGAGAAGTTTGACATAGACACACACATGAGGGCATGCAATTTACTACCTCTAAATCTAGAGGTGTTACATCTCATTGTTTTACTTACTTCCCTTTTAAAAGGTTAGAGAAGGTTTTTTTCACTGGTAGTTGGAAAATGGTGTCTGAAAATAAAACTTGTTCTAAAAAAGCTTGTGAAATCAGTCTCCATCTTTTAACATAATTAAATTGCAAGATAACATCAACAAAACATGAGACCACCACATCTGGACAATTTGCTTTTTATGAGAATTAATCATAAAAAAGGGAAAACAAAACTCTTTCATGTCAGAAACTCATAATAAAGAAAAAAAATTGGAGAAGTCTGCAAAGACAAGTTCAAATATATAAGGGTTAAGAATGAGAAGCTGCCAACAATCAATGAAAATGTTCAATGAATCCTGCACATAGCATCTCTTGTATCTAAATATTTTCCCAATAAATTGCTGTCTATCAGCCAGGATGACAGAATGGTTGAAACTTTTCTGAGAAGAAGGAAATAATGAACACTGTCTACCATTTTGTCCCAGATGACTTCAGCAAAGGAACAATTTCATCAGAATCCAGAAAATAAGAGATCACACTATCTAAATGCACAGGCTAACCAGTTCTTACCAACAGCACTTTCGTTTCTCCAGAGAAACTTATAAGTACAAATTATGACTGGGCAACCCCTGTGAGGCAAAAAATAGTTTTAACTACAACATGAGTGAACCAAATCTCTGCTGACTACTCTGTTTTAGGATGACCTGTATATATTTCATGAATAACTCAGCACTGGCACTCAGTGAATAATGCTTCCAAGTGTTCCAGTATTTCACCACAAATATTAGTAGAATATTAACTGTTTCATCATGGAATGAAAATTTAGATTAGTCACTGATCAACAGTTTGATTATGATCCCTTTCCAGTACACTAAAGTAAACAGGCTGGTTTTGTACAGGACCTTTCATGCTGAATTTCACAGCTTTATAAGAATATAGGAGAGACTGATAGACTAGCACTGTGCTGGCATGTGTGAACAGCAATATGCATTGTATAAATAAGTGAAAATGTGGGTACTAATTGCAGGATCATTGGTGGGACTGTATGCTTTAAAAAAGTAATGCCCAGTCTTCATGCTGTGTTTTTAGAAGCACTATCACTTAATGTTTATTTAATAATATGTATCCTTCTTCACAAAATTTATCATCACATGGGAATGTAACTGTTTTTTTCAATACAGCCTATAGAACATAGCCTGACTGTATCTGGAGCTGAGCATAAAGGTATAAATCAATAGATCCCTGCTGGTGCAATCAAGAGCCTATCTTTCAAAAATACCAGGAAAGTCAAGGCCTCCATACACAGAAACACTATTTGCAGCTCTCTATCAGTGCTACAGACACTGTTCCCTAAGGCTCCATCAGGTTTTAAACAAAAAAAGAAAGTCAGTTCAATAACACAATGATCAGAAAATTGAAAAGATTCCTCTCTACAAAAATAAAACCCAACATATTATTATTATTGTTGTTGCTGCTGTTGTTATTACAGCTCTGATTAAAGATTGTGGGTTTATGTTTGTCTAACGGATTTTGTAGGGTTAACACAGCAGGAGCTCACTTATTCTGTCACCTTGCACTGGGCACAACTGAAGCCTTAGTGAAAGCTTTTTTTAATTTACCCAACAAAACTTTAATTCCTAATTTTGTCAAACTGCAAGCAACATATTTAATAGGTTGAGGGGATTGATATTACTATAATGAGCATGTCTGTATACCTTCATGACTGCAAACCTATATCTCACGGAGATTACACATATGGCCATATATTTATGACAGAAGTGCAAATGTGTATGTGTGGTAGTGGCACTCTCAAGGTACCAATTAGTCCAACAAATAGCAAAAAAAAGGATGGGTGGTATTTTTCCTGAAGCATTGAGCAGCTTACAATAAAATCAGTAGAAAAATACAGACTGGTCTAATGAAGCAGTCAATAGTGAATCAGGATATTTCAGGCAGGTCTCCAAGAAGCAATGGAGTGTGGTATGAAAACTCTGGAATGACCTCATCGCTGTTATCTCCTGAGCTAGAAGGGATATACAACTATCAGCAGAGCACATTCTAAAACTAACTAGCTGTGCTAAGAGTATGGGATCACTACCTTAGCCAGAGAATTCACTTACAGCACCAGTTTTGATATCTGAGCTTGTTCATTACCACAACTCTACTCTGCAGGATGTGATGAGCAAAACAAGATGAGCTCTAGCCAAGGTGGATCTCCAAAGCCAACATGTGGAAACATTTGCTGTTTTTACACCTGACCCTAGGAGCAATCTTGAGTGTACTCCTCAGGCACTGTCACGTGCCACACCATGCAATATTTTCCTTGTGATTTTTCCTTGAAACCACTATATACCTGAGGCCTAACCCACTATTCTTGAAGTGAAAGCACTTGACAGACTATATCTTTTAATGGTAGTCTTTGTATACAAAGTACAATTCCTAATTTATCTGAAAGGTACAATGCATATAGAACAAAGGTAAAAAGTATGCTTAGATTTTCTTTTACTTCCATTGTAAGTTTTGGGCACAGAAGTAGCTTTGGCTGGGAAAAACACATGCCTGGACTTTAGAAACAGGAAGGCATTCAGAAACATCCCTTTCTTCTATGTTTCTTATGGATTGCCTCTAGACAGCATCTGCACACTATGTTACTCACTGTGAATACATTCTTTAGGTGTTTGTCTCTCCCGAAACACTGCATGAAGTGCAAGAGCCTCAGAGAATCCTGGAGTGCAATCCAGACCCTGAGGCATAAAAGTTGTGTCTTTTGGGTTGGGTTTATTTTTTTTGTTTCTGTTCTTTAGGGTTTTTTCTTGATTGAGCTTTCAACCCCCAGGCATGTTCAGTCTGTATTGACAACTAAAATATAAGCCATTGCAGTATCTCAGGCAAGACCCTTATAGCACTTCCCTTCCACCACTTCTATTTCTTGCCTGCAGCATCCCCATTCTGTAACCCTATTACATAAACCTGCACAGAATACTCTTTGAACTTGGAGAGCAAGAATTCAACAGGACTTTTACCCTCCACTCTGCAATACCCTTTTGACCTCTTGTGCTATTGAAAAAGAAAAGGTTGCAGAAGATTAGTAGTAAAGCTGCAAAAATTAAAATCTGGTAGGCATTTTCCTCCTCTCTTAACATTGCAGTAGCAATGGGACAGGATTTAATCTTCCACTTCTGTGCTTCCTGCAACCTGCACTAAGCAGATCATATGTAGATATGTCATTACCAACGCTCTTCCTCAGTGTTATTTCCCAGGACAGTGAAATCAATACATACTGTTTGAAGCAATAGTACTGAAACTTAAAATGGGAATTTCTTAGTTTGTAATTTTTTCCTAGGCTTCACAGTTTCTTTTGCCTATGCTTCTGTGTTCTGTATGTTGTTAAAAAGAAACAAACAAATCTTCAAGTTGTTGATAGCAATAGATCATAATAATTCTTATGTGTTATTATTAAGGAGAGACTACAGGAGTTTTAATCTACAGAGTATCAATATCATACATCAAACTACCTCCTTCAGAGCAGTTGCAGTCTAGCATCACAAAATAATCTACAATCAGTACTCTATACCATGCACAGTCAAGAAGCCTGCATGTTAAAGCTTTTATTAATGTAGTCCCATTGTGTGAAAGGTGGGTGTTTGATAGGTCTCAGAATCAAGTGTATTTACTTTTCCAATAAAAATATTCAAACTTTCATCATATAATCTAGTAAAGAGAATGCTTTGTCTTTAGACAAAAATCTAAGCTATAAAAAGACATGAAAAATGTTTTACTTTTCTACAGCTTCTGTGCACTTTTTGGACAAGGATATTAAAGTTATTTACAAGCGCTAATGAAAACTCTCAACACCTCTGCAAGACAGTAAGAAAAATTATTGTGAATGTATAGACTGAGATTGTGAACTGCAAGATCAGCAAGTCACAGTACATCTTGAATTATTATTATCAAAAGCAAATCCAGATTATTGCATTATCTGGAATTAGATTGTCCAATTATTATTGAATCCATTTCCAGATTGATCCTCATTATTGAATTATTATTACTGTTAGAAGAAAAGAAGAAAGGAAGGAAGAAAGGAATGAAGGAAGGAAAAAATAGGAGAAATAAATGGTCACAATTCAGCTGCATATGGAGATAAGCATGAGAACTTTCCTAAGGAAGCAGTCTTTAGCCCCTACAGGGAAAACTGCAAAGTAATCCATTTAAAAAGGAAGCAAACTAAACCTGTATCTGGATTGGAGGCCAAGACTATGCCACATTGTCCCTTGATTACTCAAGCTGGAAGACAGAAATAAAGCACATCATGCCCCTCCTGAAAATTGGGTTTCCTTTCATACAGGAGCAAAGGCATGGAGAAGGGGAGGAGACAGTGTCATCCTAATTTGAAATACCAGTGCAGCAGACAAATTTATCAGGGCCTAGATCTGAGAAGCACTGTTATACTCTTCAGTGCTGACAAGTCCAAGAAGATATTCCATAAATTGCAATGCATGTCTCAAGCTCTAACAGAATAATGCATTTCAGTGAAAATCCTAATCAATTACACAAATCCTCTCAAAAAGCTTTGTGTGGACACAAACATATTACATGTATTTTCTCAACAATTGAAATTGAAAACTGATTAAATAAAAAAATATATTAAAAAAAAACCAAAACACAAAACCAAACCAACTTTTTGTTAAACTTCACAAGTTTGTTGGTGCATGATTCAGAAATTCTAGGAATGTCTTAGGTCTGGTTGAGATGGACTTAATTTTCTTCATAGCAGCACATATTGTTGTCCTGAAACTGGAATAGTTTACCCAGTACACAAGCCAATGAACACAGAGTCAAGGTATTTCTTTATTACAATTGTGCAAAGCTGGGAGCTAGGTGATATGCTGCCAAAGATTCCCTTGCCTCTTTGAGACAAATGTATACCATCCTTCCCTAACAGGTTATAGTCATCAAAGAAAGTCCCATTGTCACAATGGTTACCATGATGTGTTTGAAAATCTGAAATGGCTTCTTCTGTGTTAGATATGAAGATAGTGGAAGCAATTTTGTGGGAGAAACACCTGCCTTTCAAAGTGTCCAGTGCAGTAGAAGAAAAAATATATAAAGAAGAGGAACAAATAGGCATGTGATAGATAAAGACATCTTTGTGATAGTCACAGAGCCTACAAGTTGGCTAAATAGTGTGGTAGATATTGAAATGTCAGGCAAGAAGCGTGTTTCTATGGACTCAAGCTATTTAAATAAAACACAAAAAGTGCTCACTGCCAAATGTCTACAGTCATGAAATATTACCTGACTTGGCAAAAATAAAAGTTAAAAATTGCAAGGAAGCAACCTAGTGCCAAATTCTAAAATGCAAAAGATAGATATTGGCAAGTATTCCTGAGTAGCAAAAGTGTCTACCTTACCATATTCTGCCCAACAGAAGCGTATCCAAACAGTCTGACAATGTTTCCTGGGATAAAATTAGTCCAACTATATCATAGTTAATATTGAGTAGACACAATATGGTAGAGAGTATAGCAGATCTCAGTCATAATTTCCTTTGCATGATATAGGAATCAGGGAAATCAGTCACAAACTGTGTAAGTACAAGAAGACTTCATGATGAGCAATACTCTCTCCTATACAAGCCACACATAACAGTCTTTTTTCCTAGAACCTTAAACCTAAGAAAGTAAGCTCAAAGTGACAAATGTCCATACTTGAGATACTAATTACTCAGAGGCTACTAGCAATCACAAAATACATCTATGGGGAGGCAGAAAACAACCTCTGTATGAAAATCTTTGAGGCTGCTGCTGAAAGATGTCATATGACAATTAGTCCAATAAAACATAACCATTAGATGTGTCTATGTAGGGATGTGAATAAAGACATTGTTGTCACTGTGATGCTAGTGGGATGGGACATAGGGACTTGTGTTCCATCTTGTGTCCTCTTGCAGAAAAGACAGCCTGAATTTGTCATTTCTAGGATTACTAACATCTCCCAGATCCAAATAAATCAAAATTAAAAAGCAGTTTCTTGTAAGTGTTAACATGCAAAAAGTTTTAACAATATGGTTAAAGACAGGAAAACTATCCTAGTAGGAAGTACCCATAAATCACTTGAGAGTGCTTTTTAAAAAACACTGTCAGTCACAGAAAGCCTTTAGTGTGTGCTACTGAAACTGCAAAGTGTAAGCATGAAAGAGACTGACAAATACATTGCTGATTTCTTATCCAGAGAAGCCTTGCAGAGCACGACTGCAGCAACTTAACAGGAATGTGAAATCTCTAGCCTGATATTAATGCAGAAAATGCAGAGAGACAGAGGCATGAGCTAAGTCTGTTATGTGCCAGCTTCAAGGTAGGGGCTACAACATATCTAAGAACAAATGATACAAGACACAGATTTACAAGTGCTTGCATCTATCATTCTGTCACACTCTGTCAGGACAGCCAGACGCCGTGGGAGAAGCCTTGTCTGCTTCCCAAGAATACTGGAACTGCCCAGACAAGCTGACAATCCAAGATAGCATCATATAAAAAGTCAATTGAATCATAAACCCAAGGTCAGTAAAAATAAATTCTTTCAGGTATCCACTGAAGCCATACAGAAACAGTGCCCCATTCATCCAGGATGTAGTGACATTGTACACTCTGCAGCAGTGCTGCACTAAGCCACGATATCTGGGACCTCAGGAGTAATGCTTTGTAATGCCTACGATGAGCAGAAACTAGGCTATAGGACAACATGCCTGCTAAAGTTTGGTTCTTTTTCTAATGACAATTGTTGATAAAAGACAATGCAATTACCCAAAATCCCAACAGGCTTTGGAGCAGTCATAATTATAACAGAGCGTTTTGTTTGCATGCCAACACAGATTATTTCTTCATTGCAATGTTCTATGTAGGCATCAGTAGCAAAGTTCAGATTCTCTGATTTCTCTTATCTGCAAATGTAAGCTTCTACATGTGATTTAGAAGCACAGAATTCCCTAACAGTCATTGAAAATACAACCAGCACAGCCAGTGAAGTCCTTAAGATTGTTCAGCTAACCGAATATACCTGCCTAATTTACAGAAAATAACTACTCTCCAGCCCCCAGACTGATGTATCAACAGGCCATTACAATTAAGATCTAAGTTTAGATATTTGGTGTCCATATATATGTATAGATATATTGCACACAACTAAAGTTAGATATTTTAACTTTGATATTTTAACATCATTCATGTCAGTTGATTTCAGTTTTCTAGGATTTAGTGTTCAGACAAAGCATGTTGCCATCTTGTTTCTATGGTCAGCAGAAGCTTGAGAGCTAAGCCCTTCCAGAGGATAACTCATCAGACTTGGTAAGGAACCTCTCTTAAGGTATCATATGCCTACTATGAGGTGCTTATTTCTTTCCCCTAACTACAGAGACTACCTACTGAAGAAGACTAGGGAGAATTAATGTGAAGCGAAAGAAACCCCACGCCAAGACAATATCATGGTCACTATTAAAGCTGTAGTGAAGTATTTTAACAAGCATTCCATGCTATATCATATCTAAATACATTTGAGTAGGAGCCTCTTGTTCCCTACCATCCTCTGTGGGACATGAGGACTTTCCACCATGCTTTACATTTTTCTCAACAGAAGAAGAGGACTCGTAACAGATTCCTTAGAAAGAAACAAATGAAGGTGGAAAATGGAGAGAAAAGTGTGTTATTGAGCCATGATGGCATGAATTGTCAAGCTCACTGGGGAGAGAGATGCAGAGAAAAATATTTAGGAAAACCACATCAAAGAGAATCTAACCACTCCAGGAATCAGACACTTGGAATTTATGAATTGTGACATTCTTTCTTTCATTAAAAATGGATAAACAGTTTGCAAAGGTTTAATGACTAAAATGGTTACTGATTTTTTAAGAATCTAACAAAATAATAGAGCTTTCACCCATCAATAATAACTTCTAATGAATAAATTATTGCTATCTACAAAGTATTTATGAATAGTTTCCCAGTATATTATGGACATTAATACCATTTGTTGCAGATAGTTACAACCATGTCAATAAGTATTTGACCTGATCATAAGACACATGACTCAGTTAGCCTTTATTAAAAATGATTACCTATTTTAAGGAATCATTTTGTAAGCTTGTTATAAACTGTTCATAAATGAATCTTTATGTAAGGGATCACAGGCTCTGTTTATTTTTCAAGATCAGATGACATACATCTAAATGTATGTTCTGCAGTTAAGAAATGCTGCCAGGTTAAATGATAGCCATTTAAAAAATAGGGTAACACATCAAATAAAAATTGCCACAAATATACATAAAAAGAGTGAATTATGGACTAGCTTTTCCTGATATGTGCTATCTGGTACGCTGCTCATTTAAGTGATTGTCATGACTAATTTATGTTCACATTTGGCTTTTGTTGGCATTCTGAAAAATATGCTATTAAAAAATTACACAAACCAAGCACATAAAAAAAAGTGTGTAGGCTGAGGCTATTTATTCCAAGCTTTGTTCTGAACTGAAAAAAACCCCAGCCCTTAAATTAGAATCTTCAGTTCAATTCCATCATGAAAGCAGTAAGAAGATAAGGACTTCTGATAAAAACACTGACAATGGCAACATAAGTGAGCACAGCTAACATGTCTACGAAGGAAAAGGGTCATGTACAATACATGCTTGTACTACAGATGGACATGGCTTAGCAGAGACATGCTCTGTACTTTAGCTGTTTACTTAGGCAGCAACACAGTTCTAAGAAATAGTTGCTATGCCAACTCATCACAGGACTATATATATACATTCATGACCAGTGCTTCTTTGGAGAACTCTGTTACCCTTTCTTTCAAAAGTTTAAATACACTGCTGCTATATAGTTTCCATTACAAGACCAAGTGCAGGGTCCTGCATCTGGGGCGGAATAATCCCCACTATCAATACAGGCTGGGGGATGAGGAGCTGGAGAGCAGCCCTGCAGAAAAGGACTTGGGGGTGTTGGTTGATGAGAAGGTGAACGTGAGCAAGCAGTGCGCGCTGGAGGCCCAGAAGGCAAATCACATCCTGGGCTGCATCAAGAGAAGCGTGACCAGCAGATCAAGAGAGGTGATTCTGGCACTTTACTCTGCTCTGGTGAGACCTCATCTGGAGTACTGTGTCCAGCTCTGGAGCCCTCAACACAGGAAGGACATGGACCTGCTGGAGCGGGTCTAAAGGAGGGCTACAAAAATGATCAGGGGGCTGTAACACCTCCCCTATGAGGATAGGCTGAGAGAGCTGGGATTGTTCAGCCTCAAGAAGAGAAGGCTTCAGGGGGATCTAATAGTCACCTTCCAGTACCTGAAGGGGTCATATAGAAAGGCTGGGGAGGGCCTGTTTACAAAGGCTTGTAGTGACAGGGCAAGGGGTAATGGATTTAAATTAGGGAAGAGTAGGTTTAGATTAGATATTAGGAAAAAGTTCCTTACCATGAGGGTGGTGGAACATTGGAACAGGTTGCCCAGGGAGGTGGTTGAGGCCCCGTCCCTGGAGGTGTTCAAGGTGAGGCTGGACAGGGTGCTCGGCAACCTGATTTAGTTGGAGATTGCCTACTCACTGTAGGGGGTTGGACTAGATGACCTCTGAGGTCCCTTCCAACCCTGATAATTCTATGATTCTATGATTAAGGCAAAACTTTGTAGTCTGTGGACAATTCACAGCCCTGATTTTTCTAAGCTAGGGCGTGGAATACATAGAACAACACAATGGGATTTCAAATAAGGAACAGGCAAGCCTTTTGACGTCACGTTTCTACAATCACTGAACAGAATGTTCTACTTGCAAGCTTCTAAAGAGTTGGTGTTTAGATGATAAAGGGCATTGCTTTTTATAATCTATTATTAACTGGTGTGTGTGTATTACTGAAGGAGTTCTCTGAAGAGAAAGCAAAGCATGTGTTGGTGGTGTGATGATGAAGTGCTTTTTTGTACTATTTACTAGAACAATTTTCCATATTAACTCCATCCAGTCAGCCTTATTTAATACAGGAACAATGCATAGTAATCTACATCTGGAGCTTAGAATTGATGCCTTCAGATAAATATGCATTTTTTAGCATAAAAAATCATAGAGGGAGCTCTTTAATTACCTTTTTCTGTTTATGTTACTTTAGGGGCTGGGTTTTTTTCAAATTCATTTGAATTTTCTCTCTATTTATTTGGTAATTATTGGATGACTACATGCAGCACTGCCATTTCAATTAGACTTTGATGGCTGATAAAACCACTATTGACAGCAAGTGCACAAACGAATGAAGGGAAACCAGATTAGCAACGTTTGTGTCATTGCATTTAAATAAAACTAAATGTTCTGGCAGCAATACAATCAAAACTCAAATCTGAAGAGAGAAGAAAACTAGTAAATGGACTAGATGATCTTGAGGGTCCTTTCCAACTGTAATGATTCTGTGTTTCTGTGATTCTGTGATTCTGTGAGATGGGAGGGAGGGGGGTTAGGCGAGAGATAATCATGTCTTTAGACATAAGGTTTTCTAAGGCAGTGATATATCCTTTTGAGACATAATTTTAATTCTTGGAGAGTGTAGCCACTTCTTTTTCAAATAGATCAGAAACCTAGAAACATTTATACATGTCTACTAACAAGAGTTTTGCATCTAGACAGACTTCTTGAAATGTGAGAAAAGCAAGAGGATAGGAAAAATCTCAATGCAGACACAGAGAGCTCAACCCACCAAAACTGGTAAGGAAAGAAAAGCCTTTGTGATAAATTCCAAAGACTAAGACTTTCTGTCTATTGTAAAGATCAAAATGAAGGCAAGAGAAGAGGATGAGTGTGATAAGACCTTCCTGTCCATTTAAGAATAATGATATACATGCCAGAAGAGAACTTGCATCAGTTGTTCTTTTTAAGAATAAAACAGAGCATCACTGAAGCAACTGTCTCTTGTGTCTCTCAAATCGAAATGAATGACATATTTTGTATTCATTCAAATGTCTACAGAGAAGGTACATGAAACTGAGGACAAGCAAAAAAAAACAAAAAAAACCCCATACTAAATGCTCTGAATCAAATTTGATGTAATAAGGCTGCCACAGGCTGAAAGTAGTTCTCTGCTGTGTTTCAGAGCCTGATTCAGTTCAAAGTTTTTAGTTTCTATGGCTCTTTTTAGAATATTTCTCTAGGAAGCAAACAGTAAAGCTCATTTTTCAGTGAAATAACTTCATTTTAAAGATTAGCATATTTTTATTAGAGAAATTTTACATTTCTTGGTGAAATTCTATATAAAAGTCTAAAATTTCTTAGAATGAATTCGCTTTGTTTACATCTCATAAATTTCAGTAATTTCTTAGGGTTTGGGGTTTTTTCTTCACATTTTTTTTTACACAGCATTGTTCTGTTTCTTGCTCTCCTTCCATGAGGTCATACAGACTCTTTGCAATATTCATCCAAAAAGATGTTTGTCTAGACTAAGTCCATACTAGATTTCACACTGAGTTTACAATCTCTAGATGTAGCTTCTCACTTAGAAATGGATGTAATACACCTCTGAGGAACATTAAAGAGAAAATATACAGAAGTACAAAACTCACTAGCATAAAATGTGAGCTTATTTGCACATTAAAAGGACAAATGAGGTTACTGAAAGTGACTGCACCACCGCTACAAAATCCAGAGTCTTCATCTGAGAATTATGGAAGTAGTCTGTCAAAGGGCAGATAGAAAGGACTGCTGAAGGCTTGCTTTTCAAAATCAACATGTCAGGGCCATTGCAGTTACAGATCTTCCAAATGTACAAATACAGGGAGAGAGGAGCTAGCTCATGGACCAGATCACATCTCTTCTCTGGCCTGCTGGAGCCGTTCATACTGCGCCACAGTAACCACTCATCCTCCAAACATGTTATCCAACACATACCTTTGGTTGTCAGCAGTATTGTGGTGGTATTTGGGTTCAGAGAAGAGCAGCCAATGAGTTGTGAGTTTTGTTGTTTAGTGTTACATGTCTTTGAGGCAAAGAACAGACAGTGTAGATACTAAAGTAGTAAACAGGGATAAGGTGTTTTCTGTGATGAATGTTTATCTTGAAAAGAATCCTAAAGTCTGGGTGGCTTCCAGGGTAACTGAAGAGCAGGAGACAAAAGGAGGAGTAACCAGTTCTGAAGCACATCACAATCCACATTACAATCCAACAATAGAACAGATATCTGCATTTAGGCAATGTAATCAGAATGTATATACACATACTTAGTTTCTACTTGACCTCTGAATTGCTATTAAAGACACAAACTTCAAAATAAATTTTTGAGTTTTAAAGGTGATCTTAAAGAAATAGGATTTAAATTTCCCACTATTATTTTATTAGGTAAAAATTATTGAATATTATGAATATATTCTGTGCATTTTTTTAAATGAAAAGGAAAGATTCTCCCTGCAGTATATTCCATCAAATGATGAAGTTCAAAACAGTGTGCAGGACCTCATCTTACAGACAGAATAAGCCAACAATGGAGCAGAGTTATTGCAACACAGGAAGCAGTGTGTGGGGGTCCTCATTTTTAAATTTAATATAACTGACTTCTCTCAATGATTTATGGGGCTGGGGAGTCTTGTCTCTCTTATCCTTTCAAGAACAATCATGGCAGGCTGGAATGGTTTCAAAGGCTGAGCTAAGGGAGAATCTATATCCTTTTCCCTATAACATTGGTGCTCACTGATCTGTTTTCCCAGAGACTTCTATTCACAAAACTGCTGATCTCAAACTAGCTGCATTATTTCTGGTTTAGTGCTCAATCTGTAAAGAGAGAAAACCATGAGAGATTAATGAGACCTTTTTCTTCTCATGTTTTTCTATTTTTCTCATAAAATCTATTACTTGAGTCTTTCTTTTAGGATCTGCCTGATATCTCTTCATATCCAGCAGCACACCTCTCCAATTTTTCAGCTTTGTTTCCAATGCTTCTTCAGTAGCTTCTCAAATTACCATGTTATAGGAGAACAAGTAATAATTAATCTCACGTTTTCTGGTAGAGTCTGGAATCATAAATACCTAACTATTAGCTAAATATGAAATAAAAAAATAAAAAAAATCTGCTGGCTGTATACACCAAGGAAATTCTTGCAATCAACCATTTTATGCCAGTAATTATGGTTTCTTAGTTACTCATAATAATAGTGGAAGTCAATATGGTTGAATACAGAAGTCTTCTCAGAATCCCTTAGATGTGTAAAGGACATCATAACATGAACCTGAAAATAATAAATACAGTAATATATAGCCATTTCATTCCCTTTTTCCCCTTTTTTATTATTCTGTTATACTGAAGAATTGATAGCTTTGCTGAATTCTGCCAACCACTGTGATTTTCCATAGTTCATATATTTCCATAAAGTAAATACCAGTGATGCTTATTGCATTACTGCACAGTGAAACTCCTCTGCTACTGTAAATAAGGGAACAGTACTTAAAAACAACACACACATAAAACAAACACAAAACCAAAAGCAGCCAAAAAAGTAAACAGAACTGCAGTTCTACTCTAGAAGACAATATGCTTGAGTAAAGCTGTCTGTGGTCCCCTCTCAAAGTGCAGAAGACATCCTCAGCTACTATGACCATTGCATGAATTTCAGCAGCTGCCCTCACAAATCCAAGTTTACTTGATCTTACTTTTACCCACAAATATCCATAGTATTTAAGGTATGAATTATACAACTGTATGTATCTTCCTAGGTAAAAAAAATTTCAGATAGTTTTCTGCTTGAAGGAAAGGAGTGAGAATAAGAAGAAAAAAACCCACTAGTGTCAGAAATTAAGAGTCATCTGGGACGTACTCACGTATTCCACTGTGGAGGAGTGTGTGAGAAGCCAGGTACAAGAGAAAGCAGAATAATCCAATGTAAGTAAATCACATTCAAACCAGATTCTTTGCTACAGTTTTTCAATTAGGCACAATAATCTTCTCTCCTAAGCACATTTTTGTAGTGGTGCTGTGTGTTGTTAGGCATTTACTGAATTTTTTATACAGATGTAACTCTATGTCTGCAGTTTGCCAAGCTATTCTATATGTTCATATTATTGAATGAATTTTTAGTTTTTCTGGATGAGAAGTATGTCTAAACATGTAAGCCATTATCTTTCCATCTATCTTCAGAATACATCAAAGTAAAAATAGTGTGCAATGTGTTATCTGTACAGATTTTATTGTAAAGCTGAGAAATTGCACAAGTTATTAAATAGAACTGTCACAAACTGCACCTTATTTTCCACCCCAACATGGGTTTTGGCAATTTTGGTAAATGAAAAATGACTTCCATTGGCATAAATTGTTCAATCCATACAAAACAAGCAGGACTTTGATTTTGATCACAGTGCAGGAAATCACAAGCAAGAATGTGGTTTTTTTCTGTTGAGTAATTCTAGATTTTAAGTGAGATAGCCTTGGCACGGTTAGAATCTGCCTCTGTGCTTTTCCATCCAAATATATGTCAGTACTGTTTTATTTCAACAGTCAAATGAAATTACCCTTGCATTTCAGTTGTGCATCTTCTAAAATTGCCACTGTGAAGTCTTCCCTCAAAAGCAAATTAAGGGAAGTTTGAGGTGTGGGGAACCTCAGCTGCCACTATTTGAGCTTCATATGAATTAGTGTATTTCACTTATTTGATTCTCTGAAACAAAATGGATTTGTTTTCTTTGGTGTCACTCAGAAGCCTAGAATTCAATTTTAAAAAATTACTGAAACAGAAACTGTATTAGTCTGCTCTAAAATACTTACTGAAGATACTTCTTTGGTAAACTATGCTCATGTCAACAAAAAAGATACACTAGAGATCACACACACAGCAACAGGAAGAGAAGAGGGATGGAAACCTGTGGTTCAACTGTCCCTGTAGGTGAGTAAAATTTTATTACATCTATCTCACACAGCAACTGTACAGCTAGCCCCTGTTGGCAACAGCAAAATCATGGCTTGTAAGACATATAATTCCTGTCTTCTACAGAAGTATGTGCAGCTTTAGCAGCCTACGAAGCCTTTGAATGTCAACACAAAAGCTTCTGGGAGTTGCTTCTGATAGCTGATTAGGAGACAAGTAAAATGAAAATCCTTGTTTTATTACTAAGTGTGATGTTTAAAAATATATGAACTCAGGGGAGATATTTTTAGGTACATACATTTTTTTCTGCCTCTCTTTTCTGTATTTGCAAAGTTAATAGCTATATGTTTTCTATTCATGGCAAATATTATATAGAGGTAAATTCAGCTTAGTCTCCATGCCAAAGAGTGGAAAAGATAGTAACATATTTTCACCTATCTTATGATGGATGTCAAGGGAATCTTTGGCAGCAGGCTGGCCAACTTGGTGAGGTGGGCTTTAAACTGAAACTCTCAGGGGGCAAGGTCCAAAGTGGTAGTGCTTATACCATTAAACCAACTGGGGAATAAACCAGGCTAACCAGATCTGTGATAAATGTTCCTTAGCTACCTCCCAAGACAAGAACCAGAAAACCAACCACCCTAAGTGTATACATACCAATGCACACAGCCCGGGGAATAAACAAATGGGAACAAACAAATGGTCAGGATCAAAGGGGTCAATTCCAAGGTGGATCTTACAGTAAGTATCTCTACCAACCTCCAAACCAAGAAGATAAGGCCAATAAAGCAATATTTGGGTTACTTAAACAAGCTTTGGGTCACCAGAACCTGGTTCTTGTGGATGACTTTTACTACCCAGGCATTTTTTGGAAGTACAGCTAATATCAGTGCATATGTCATCCATCAAGGTCCTGGAATGCATACACTGTTAAACAGGAGAGGTGAATTAGTTTCCAACAATGCTGAAAAGGTGAAGGTTCTCAACATTTTCTTCACCTCTGTCTATACCAGCACTCTTGCACTGCAGGCCTTGGGAACAAAAAGCCAGATCAAAGCATGGTCAAAGGACTGGGAATTCTGCCATAGGAGGAAAGGTTGAGAATAGAAGGTTTAGGAAAGACCTTATCACCGTGTTCCAGTATTTAAAGGGTGGCTACAAAGAAGATGGAGACTCCCTTTTTACAAGGATTTACGTGGAAAAGACAAGGGGGAATGGGTACAAGTTACTTCAGAGGAGATTCTACTTAGATACAAGAGGAACATTTTTCTCAGTGAGAACAAACACCCATTGGAACAATCTCTCCAGGGAAGTGGTGTGTTCCCCAGCATTAGACACTTCCAAGATTCAGCTGGAGAGGGTTCTGGGCCACCTTGTCTAGACTGTGCTTTTCCCAAGAAAGATTGGACCAGATGACCCTTAAGGTCCCTTCTGACCTCATATTCTCTGTTTCTATGATTATCCTGCATAAATAAAAATCAATCAGAATGGATAGGTGTCTGGACTGTCCCTTCTTTTCTCTTTCAGAAACCCCAGTGCTCCTAAAGGAAGAGAGATGAAGATGATGGGGTTATAACTAACTCGCCCACAAGTTGAGTTCTGAGTGAAGGCAATAGTCACTTTCAAAGATGTTGAAGTTGCAACCACATATT
This sequence comes from Galbula dea, assembly GCA_013399015.1. Taxonomy (NCBI): domain Eukaryota; kingdom Metazoa; phylum Chordata; class Aves; order Piciformes; family Galbulidae; genus Galbula; species Galbula dea. Next base: position 1,540,090 of record VWZX01005355.1, on the reverse strand, counting down.
CAATGCACACATTAAACATTTTGAAGACTTTTGTAGAAAACCTTCAAGAATCTCTCCTGGGGTGGTTTGGGTCAGTGTTTATTCAGTCAGTTGAAACAGTCACAATGACATTAGCAGAAACTACACAGAGGTAAGAGTGAGTTAATGGGAAAGTGGGAAGAAAGAATTTCATCATACTCCTGACGAGAATGCCTTTGGCACTGCACAATAATTAGCCCTAATTTGCTACATTGCTAAAAAATGTCCTGACTCAAATTTTGAAGCTTTGGCATATTTTGCTTGTATCTTTCTTTTCATACAATTTTCTTGATAATAAGCAAATGTAAGTAATAATATAAAGAGAAATTTAAATAATATTATAATGTGTGTTGTGACCTTTGTCCCTCATGATCAGAGAGGATGCTTATTGAGGGAGTGAATCAGTGAGCCCTTAGTATCAGCACACCAGAAGTACTAGACAAGCAGAAGATATTCATTAGAAAGGCACAGATTCTGCTAGCAGGTACTCTAACTTACCCAATTTGATTTCAAGATGATTACTGAAAGAAATATTCATCCTACTGTCATGCTCTAATTATTTTGTACAGTACTTCAATGGTATCTTAGAATCTCTTGTTTGCAATTTATAAGAAAATGTCTAAAGGGGCTGAAGCTCACAATTTCCTTTGAAAAGCTATAGGACTCTAAGGTGCTGTGAGGTGCTCCTTAGTATTCTACCTCTGGTCAATAAATTTGAGGAAATTATTCTTGCACCAATTGTAACAGTGATAGAACAACACCTGACTGGGAAATCATTAGGTATCTTAACCTCAGCAATATTGATACTTAATGGTGAATACATGCTCAAAGATGAGTCAGTCTTCCTGAGGAACAGGATTTCTCACTTAGTTGTAGTGTCTATTAATTACAGATCTAGCTGAATTTGATTTCGGACTCAAAGAATAGAAATAAGCATTACTAAAGAGGTGAAAGTCTCCATTAAAAAATGAAACCCAGAACAACTAGCCTAAATTTGTTAGGATGGGAGAAGATACTCCAGAGGTAAAATGTGTTGACTACAGAGAGCAGAATATAGCTCAGACCAACTCTTCAACTTTTCTCTTTCTGAAGTATATGAGATGACTAACAGCTGCTTGCAAGAATTTTGATCTTTGTTTTTGTGTTTAAAGAACATTTGAGCACACTTCCTAAGCAGCATGAAGTGAACTGCAACCAGGTTGAAGATCACAGAAAGATTTGAAGATGTAATGATCTGCAATTTTCAAGTATGTGAAGTTTTGGGCCTAACTTTACTTTCAAAGGAGTCAATAAAAGCCCTTTTGTTTTCAAAAAAACCCACGATCATAACAGCAACCACTTTGGAAAATTACATGATAGGAGTAAAACTGTTGTTGAAAGAAAATACAGAGAAAATGGATCAAACAAATAAAAAGATGGGGAATTAAGACTGTTGACTACATGTTCACATGCCCAGGTAAAGGTCACAGGACTGCTAGAGTAACCAGACCACAGTGCTGTTACAATGGGATGTGTGTGCACATCTACACTATTGTATTATTATCTGTTGGATAGTTTTGAGACATAAGTTGGGTACCTATTTTAATAAAGCATTTAAAAAAAAATTAAAAGAGAGTCCCTAAAACCACAAACATTTGACAGCTTATTGCTTACCTTTCAGGGAACTTTACTCAATATTACCACTCCAAGATAACATTGCTATTGTCTGCCTTTTTTTCTCCCCTTCCTTGATCACTAAAGATACTCTGCTTAGAATAAACTAAGAGGAAGAACTAAGTAACAGAATTGCTTTCAATATGTTCTCTGAAAAGTAAAGGAAATGCAACCTTCTTTCCAGTGCTCCTTGTATTTTTCTAATGCTCTATCAATCTTCTGTGTTCCAATTTTGCCATTAAATCTTCTACCACTTTTGCACTTTGATTTCATGCTGAACCTACAGAAAAAGATTTGTCTGCAACAGAGTGACAAAAATAATTATTTAAAAAAAAAAAAGAAAAAAGCATTTTGCAAAGCCTAGAGGAGTGTGGCTCTGTAATATTAGCAACTATTTCACCCAGAGGTTTATCAACAGATAGAGTATGACATTTTCACTAATTGAATGGTCAGTCCAAATATGCTGAGACTTATGGAAATAGCTGAGTTACAAGAAGTTGGCTTAGACCTTAATGCAAGTCACAGCACAATGACTCTTATATTATCATTACATCACTTCATTTACACAGTCACTCTAATTGACTTTAATAGGTTTTGGATGAGAGCAAACACACAGACAAAAAGATTGATTATACAAAGTGAGAATGTTTTTATTAAACTTGCCCCATGAATATACAATCTGACAGCAGCTAAAGGCTTTTAGGAATTTATGGCAGCCATCACAGAGACATTTTTTCAGCTCCAATTTAATTTTGAAAAGACAAGGTTTCCAGAATCTTCTTCATGGGATGTGTTTAAACATGGAAACTGTTTCATGGACCACCCTCTGCTCACACTGACCACTAACAGCTAACTAATGATTATATGCAGCCACAATCATTTGCATGAAAATACACTGTTAGGAAATTATCTGATGATCTTTTTTTATTTCACTTTAAGAGGGCTGGACTATATGATCAGCAACAATCTGTTGCTGGATAAAACAAGAGGTTTTTGCAAATCATAGGCAGTCCACAAGCTACAGTTTAAGAAACTGTCCAAGATGATCCTATGCTACAAAGCATCATTGCATTGCTTCATTAGAGGAAGCAGACATGGATTACAGGAAAACCAATGAAGTTTGTTTCATGAAAAAAAAATGTCATAGCCCATGCTGGGAATCAAAAATCACCAGTGTGTGTGGTTTTGCCACAAAATACTGAATAAGAAATTATTTATTATGGGGAAATTTAGGTCTTCATAGCCTAATTTTCAGGTTCATCTCTGCTTATAGCTAAAAGACTTTGCATGTACAAGCATGTCTGGGTAGTTTTCTAGTATCAGTTCTGCAGAGGTCCAAGGACTAAATTTGCATATGCTGAAATGTGTGGATATGTTTTACATGTGGATATGCTAACTCCAGCAACTGTCAGTGTTAACATTCATTCTGGAGACATAGGAGTACAAAATTCTAGGTGCACAAGTAAGCACTACAATGAAACCTTCTTTTAATGACTGTCTGAATATATATACAGATATACTGTAGTTCTTTCTCCTTTGTCTAACCATGAAAGCATTTTGTTCTTGTACTGCTAATATATAAGTTAAGAAGAAAAATGTATTCATAGGATTAACTAGTTTGTAGGATAAATTGGTTCTTGTTTGTTGTATATGTGGCAGTAGTTGATCTTGGAACAACCATTTCTGGTTTATTTTTGACATAAATTTCTCAAGGCCTGTTCTGTTTGTGCAAACTTATCTAATGTATTGGTAGACTCAGAATTTATTCTTCCTTCACCCTCTGCTCCACCCATTCCCTCTTCTTTCCATAACTGTTTCCAGTCCTTCAAGGATTTTTTTCTCCTATTTCTTAAGAAGGTTTTTCCTTTGTTTTGTTTTGTTTTTCATTGTGCTCTTCAACTTCTCTGATTTTTAAAGACAAGAGAAATGAAATGAGATATATAATCAAGATGGTTTTCACTTGACTTGTTTCTCTAAGAGACATTTAAAAAGAGATTTGATAAAGGAGAAAAACAGCTCTACTATGTAATGATCTTTTCTATGGTAATCCACCCACAGAGGCATTTTAATATGTAACTCACATTATTGTCTCACACATGACAATCTGATAGATTTTAAATTCCTCATTTGTTAAAGTATAATGAACAGCACTGTTGCTGTTTATATTGATGCAATAGCAGTTTGTTCACACAAGAAGGTATAGTCGTGCCAAGCTACATAAGGTGATACTATTAATGAATCATATGAGAGCCACCAGCTATAAATAGCAAGGAACTCATTTCCATAGAAATATGCTTTAACCCCATGCAGGCAACAAAAAGGAACAGATACATTTTCACATCAGCAAGCAGGTGTCTTCTGGCCTGCCCAGGCAAAATCATCCCCTTCATAAGATACACACAAATACGTAACAAACACAAGCACATTCTTATTTTACAACCATTTCTAGAAGATCCCAAAAGAAAAACAAAATAAGGCAAAGCTGTATGGACTGATGAATAGTGTCAAAGCTCTGACAGCAGAAACTAACTCCTCTTCTTGCACACTGCTGTCCCTTAACAACTCCCAGGTACATATAAGCAAACACAAACAGAACGAATCTGAAAAGGGGATTAAAATAACTGGAGTATCTTTTCGAAAGACACCATAAACCTACTTTGGCATGTATTTATTTGGATGGCATTTTCTTTGCACTCTCTGTGTCTTTTAGACAGTATACAGCATATTCTTTTTTAAAGATGTAAACATGAGAAACAGAGACTTGAAAATAGTGTACATGTTACACTGTGATTTTAAAAAGCCAACTCTATTTTTCCATAAAGAGTAGAAGTCTCAATACCAGCAGAAATGAAGGGTTACAGAATCGGAACAAGTCCCTTATTGACCTTATATTGTCTGAACCTTCAAACACTAGAAAACAAAACAAAAACAACCAGATCACTGAAACTGTGCAACTTATTTTAGAAATATCAAGAACACTTAAAGATCATGAATAAAGATCACTTCTTTGTACTGTTGTAACCTTTTCATGCACTACATTTGACCTAGAAAAGATCCTTTAAATGGTTTCAGAAGACGTAGCATTTCTTTCAGGGTTTTTTTCACACAACTAGAATTTGCCTAGAAGTTGATGGAATGCTAATGCACCACAGGTTTTGTATTTTTCACTCTCATTTTGGAGACTTAAGAATGTGAAGATTTCTGCAAAAAACTGAAGATTGCATGGACGCTTTTTCAGACTAGTTAAAAAACATAATGGATTTACCATGAAACAGATATTCTAATGAAGTCAAACACTGAAGAACTATAATGAAGGCAAAAAACCATAATTCTCCAATGGTTTATTAAATCTTTTGCAATTTCCTCTTAAAGCACAGGGGAAACTGGTAAACAATGGTAGAAAACCAGTGTTTTTCCCCACTAACACTTCCATAACATTTTTTGTAAATATCAGAGAAAAGGGCAAAAAATATCACTTTATTGTGCTCTTAAACAGCATCTAGCAAAGTAGAATTGCTACTGCTGGAGTAGTACCATACAAATGTTAGAAGAAGAAATAAACACACATCACAAGAGTTGGATGGCACATTAAATAGTACTACATATTTAAGATTACTATATGCAGCTTCTGAGTCTCGAATCTGTATCACCACCAAAGCTTAATTTTCCAACGGATGTTGCACTTCTCCTCAAGCTGTTTATTTGAAAATGTTATGCATTTTATTGTTTAATTGCAGCTATACATAAACTGGTATGTTAAAGGGAAGGAAAAAAGCCATGCCAGGAGCAGCCAAAACTAGGCAACAGTGAATTTATTTGTATTCTAAAAGTAATTTTTCCAGGTTATTTCCTAATCACACATTGCAGATACAAAAACCACTCCATACAACTAAATGTCATTTCTTTATTGCATTTTTGCATTTCTTTCTAGTTTTTCCCATGTTTGCAATTACTGATGAATAAAGGTTTGTTCCTTAATAGAAGCCATATTTTCATTTTTACAGAGTAGACTGAGCGATTTTTTATTTTCTCTTCTCTGGGAAGCTAAGAAATTTTGATAATACCCTGTTGTCCAAGATACCATAAATATAGAAGGAAAGACCTTAGCTGGAATTCATTTATCTAAATGCAGACTTCTCAAATGTAAACATCTATGGGGATATCAAGGTAAGAAACAATGGCCAGGCCCCCAAGACTAACTGACATTGCCTAGCTCCTATCCAGCCACGGACAGATAACTTCTTCTCTGGTAGGAGAAATCTAGCTGGAAGAGTCCAAAACAGAGCCAAGAACTGTGATAGCAACTAATTTGTATTCAAAGCTTTGATTCTTGGATCACTTTTGGTGTGCAATGTAGAGTTGCCTTATGATTGAGACTGGCACACTGAGTTCCTTTCCAATGAATGACAGTAGGTACTTCTCAGGAGTGATTACTTTAATGGCAATTTGATGTTGATCATGCCTTGAGACACCTATTTCTCACCACTGATTACAAAGGAAGGCTATAGCAACTTAGTTGTGCTACAGAAAATTGCAATGGTGACACCTAAGTTTTGATGAGCTAAGTCTCAATTGTATGGATACTAGAGTAGTCTGTAGAGTCTCTGGTCTGTAGAGAAGAAAAGGTTCTTTGAAGATTCTTTTTGCTTCCATTCATCTAGGTAAAGCTGCTATGTGGAGAAAAGGAGGTAAAATTTAATTTAATTTTAAATTATGTTTCTTTTAAAAGCAAAAAACTAGAGATGCTCTGTCAACTGTGTGCACAACCAATTTCAGAAAGAGTACTATGGTACATATAGAACTGCAAGTTCTACATTTGCTGTTTAGCCAAATGTGGGAAAAAGTTTTTGCACCATAACAGCTATTTGAGAATGATTAATATAATAATTCACCTAACGTTATAGTTTAAATTGTATTATTTTAAATAGTAATTTTAAAATGTTATCATCTTAGTCTAACAGAAAGATGTTAGATTTACTTTGACAAGTATAAAAAGATAATGCAACTTCAGCTTCATAAAGGTATTTTTCAAATGAGTAATTTCATTAAAATCATCTTAGGTAGCACACTTTTCACCTTATTTTAGACATTCTCTTGCAGACAACTACAGCTGAATCACACACCTGAAATTCCTTTTTCAGTCAAAGAAGAAAAACAAATGTTTAAAGGCACAAGTCTTTTAACCTAGAAAGACATTATTCATACTCTACAAATGTCTACCTCATAGAGTCATTATGGTTGGAAAAGACCTCTGAGATCAAGACCATCAAGGCAGATTAAGGTGACTAAACTGAATATAGTCCTTCATACTCTAAGTCCTTCGCTTATATTCAGTAAGCTGGCTCCTATCCCTTGAAATGTTTCTGCAGAACTTCATACTATTTTCTTAACCTAAAGAGTTAGAGAAGTTCTGAAAATTAAGCATTTTAATTTTGGTTACAGAGGACTAACAGAAGAGAGAGACTACCTCCACATTTTTTGGGGAGTGGAGGGAGAATGGGGAGAATGTCTAGGTATACAGAATTCCAAATATTAACTATGATTTTAGTTTTGCCTGGGGTTAATTTCCTTCTGAAATGGTTTGAGCATAGAGATTTGCAGAAAGTGATATATAATTTTAATAATTCTGACCTGCCAAGCATATCAGGTCAAATTCTTTCTACTAGTAAATTGTTTCTGTTCTCCTAAACAGCACTGCATGATCCTTCTGTCTTTAGAAAAAGGAAGACCTCAGGAAAGGCATGTTGTTGATTCTGATAGGATATTTTAAGAAGGAAGTCCTTCTAATTTAAGTGTGGAAAGAAGTTCTCTTATAATTTGGCATTGTAAAATGTACCTAGACAGTTATATTGTTATATATGTGGAATATCTTGGATTCAGTTAAAAATACTCAGCAATGTTTTCCCACAGGAGTTAGCAGTTACTCCACAATGAAAAACCAGTACCACATTCTCAGTCAAGATCCTACACCACTGAACTTTTTATCAGGATTACTACTTTGGGTACATAAAAGAAGAAAAAAAAGATATTTATCCTAGATTTGTTGTCCTTCTCTCCTCTACTCCTAAAACTATGAACACTGTATTAGACTTGGTACAACATTGCTACTAAGTACTGGAGATGCACCTAGTGTAGTAGGATATGTTAAATAAGTACTATTCATTTCTTCCCCACAGACAAAGTGTTTAAAATCCATCAATTCTTCACATGTGAGGCAGATTGTGATTTACATGTTAAAGTGCCCCTGTGAATTGATTTGCATAGGAAAGACTTCTAGGGCACAGAAACAAAGGATTACTGAGCATGACAAGAGTACTATTAGCATAGAGAATAGAGATTCTTCTACAACACAGCCTTCAAACAATGTAAATATATTCATCATGAATATATAGATCTTGGTGGGTTTCTCAGCCAAGAACAAAACAAAGATCTTGTCTCAGGAGCAGCAAGTCTAAAGTTGTAAACACTAGGCAAGCCTCTAAGCAGAGTCACAGACAAGGATGTGTGGACAGGCCTTCCTTACACCAAACTCAGCTAGACTTTTGGGTTTACCTCAAGTGTAAACATTTACATCTGTGCTAATCTGCTAGATTTCCTTTTACTGACAGTGTATGGAAATAAGATCTTAATGGTGTGTTTCATCTTGTCCTAAGGCAGACCTTTAAAATAATCAGAAGAATTTCCTCTTACTATAATTGCATATTTAACTTCTTTTTTTTTGTAATAGAAAACAACTATAGAGACAGTTACTTAAGCTCCTATTATAGACTATGCAGAACTCATTAACACAGTCACTGGAGCCTTTTGAGCTAATCACCCTAAGATAGCTACTTGTAGGTACCTCCTTTCCAAACCTGAACCCCTGTGTTGTAGATGCTTGCAATAAAACTCAACTGACTAAACAAAAACTCATGGCATTACATGGCTTTGTAGAGTATCCTTCCTCCCTTATGGCTAACTCCAGGAGGGAGCAGATTTGCTGCATGTCATATATGTCTGTCTTGGATGCTGAGGGAATCTCAAATGACAGGTGTCTCTGTTTCAGCAGAAGCACCCTGAAAATCACTGATCTGTCAGCTTCACCTCCTTGTCTAGGAAGATCATGGAACAGACCATCCTCAAAACTCTGCTAAATCACATGGAGGACAAGGAGGTGACCTGAGACAGCCGGCATGGCTTCACTAAGGTCAAGTTTTGTCTGACCTACTTAGTGGCCTTCTATGATGGAATGACTACTTCAGTGGACAAAGGAAGAGGTGTGGATTTCATCTATCTGGACTTCTGTAAGGCCTTTGACACGTTCAATCACAGCATCCTTCCTTCTATATTGGAGGGAGACAGATTTTATGGATGGACTCTTCAGTGGATGAGGAATTGGTTGGATGGTCACATCCAGAGAGTTGTGGTCAAGGGCTCAACATCTGGATGGAGATCAGTGACATATGGCTTCTCTCAGGGGTCCATAATGGTACCAGTGCTGTTCACTATATTCACTCATATTTACAAGAGAGGTGCCTTCTGACAACCTTATTACTCCTCCTAGTCAGAGTGGCATCAGTGGTAAATACAGGACTACACAGAAGCAAGAAAGACACCACACAGTTACACACCTCTTTTGTGGAAAAAACTGGCCAGAGAAAAATAATTATCAAGCTGTAGGCTACCAGTTGTGGGGAGACAGAAATTAATCCAGGGTCTTTGTACACCTTCATTCTACACTGATTGAAAGTTCATTCTGGACTCTACCTAACCGAGCTTCTGCTGTTTTCCCTCCAGGAGGTTTGAGTATTAAATGGCATTGATTCTTCCTATGGAGATAAAAGACTGCAAATAAATTAACATTAAAAGGGATATGCCCTTGAGAAAGCCATTGTCAAAACACTGAGCTAAAGAACATCAGCTTTAAAAGATTTGGCTGAGGTTAGTGTTCTTGATGTCTTAGTATTGTGGCATTGACTGCAAAAGCGAAATTCTTTGTCTTCTGTAACATATTGCTCATGGCACTAATGCTACCAGGATTTGGAACAGAAGTATCTGTATACACAGGCACAGTCCCACTAAAGTCAGGTTATTTCAGGGTTAGGTCTCTTTTTCCTCTTTTTTGAAACAACATTTCATATCCTTCTATACTGTTGTTGTTCACTTTAACTGCAAAAATAATTTTAATAACCCCACGACTGTGGCTCTCTAATGGACATTTGCAAATGTTTCTCAGCAAATCTTTTCACTCTGAAAGATTCTGCTACTGAATGTGCAAGAGGAATTGAGGGAAAATCTTTATATTCATTTATATGAATTGTCTGTTGTATATGGAAGATTTTCAGCATACTTATTTTTATTTTACAACAACAAAAAGCATGTTCTGTATTGCTTTTCCTCTAGTTAGAACACAAATTAATTGAGGTCATGTTTCTGTTAGAGGAACACAGTCATATTTCTAGCAAAAACACATGAAAATTTAATCTGTGTCTGAGAGACTTTTGACCTTTCAAACTTGCAGGGTATTTATTATTCCTGTTTTATTTTAAGTGGGGAGTCCTCACATTCATCTGTTCTTTTTAAATATTTACATTGTAACTTCTCTGGGTAAAGTAGCAGGTGCTTAACTTACAGATAACGCTCATGATTTGTGCTGCTGCTCTCCTTGACCATTTTCCATTTTGTCAAGGGGTCTTCCAAAATTACAAGTAAAAAAAAAATAGTTCATCTTGACTACTGATTATTAATTATAAGTTATAAATTATCTGGACTAGTTACTTCTATGAAGTATGAAAAATAACTTATTGAATGTAATTGCAACCTTCCATTTTTTAATGTATTAGTCTCACCTTCCCACTTTTCCCTCTATGATCATTCACTTTCCTCCTTCTCAGGAAATAAATCTCAGTCTTCCAACCTCATTTATACTTTATATTTCATATTTTATTTATAATTTTTGTTTCAATTGCCTTTACTGGTAATTTATTCCACTTGTTCATTTATCTTTTTATAAAATACATTAATCCTGTCCAGGTTCCCTAATTTTCCTAGTTTGTTTGTGTCTTGTTATATCTTCTACATTTTAACCCCTTCTGAGCACAGAGAAATGTGTCCATGTTCAGAATTGGTCCTTTCTTTCACAGTTTTGTATTTCCCTTTCACTGTTTTGTGTTTTATATTCAAGTATTTTCTAATGTTTATTAGATCACACTAAATGACAGTGCTGCAGTGTTACAGCAAGGGCTAGTTAAGGGATGAAAGCTACTCAAAGCAGATTTCTTATCATTGACTTTTAAAATACTTCATGTTTTAAAATAGAATATTGTTCAAAGCCTGATTATTTAAGTAGACATCCTCTTTATAAGCAATAAAATCTTATTTAACAGTACAGTCACTAACATGAACCTTAATATTCCAGACTGGTTTTTAAAATGCTGTCCTTATTCAATAAATAAAATTATCATGTAAGGATTTTCCTTCATCTGTTTTCTCTTACTACATATTCTTTTATTCTTTTCTAGGTTTCCTGGTTGGTCCAAGACAGAGTATATAGGAATTGAATTTCACCTTAATTTATCTAAAAGACTCTTATTCTGCTTTATGAGGTCCTGTGTGGATCTTTTATGGTAAGGAAGTACAAGATAACATATGAATAAAATATTTTAAATGCAATAAATTTTTGTAGGAATTATATTCAGATCCTCTGGATTCATCCCTTAAAACAGAGGCAAGGGGTCCTAACTGGTCACTTATATTCCTTCATTAATGAGTGGAAAAAGACAATTTCCATATAGGGGCAGGATTCTTCCTGTCCAAAACAGGTGCTCAAGTTAGGGACAGGTCTATGTTAATAAAGTAAGCAATGCACAGGGTCCATTCTGGGTACTGGAACCAGACCATAGGTGTTATTAACCTACTCAGACTTGGCCTGGCATGATTGTGGGCAATGCCCAAGTAGATCCTGGCCACAGATCAGGACCTAGAGTATACTAGGGACTATTCACAACAGGCATGTCACACGTCCACACAGTTTTGGGGCCAAAACAGTTTGCTAGCAAAGATGCAGAAAAATCATACATCAACCTGAACTACTTCCTCAATTCTGATAAATGTTATGACCAATATAACCCAGATGTCTAAACTTTAAATTACTTGAATTACTTTTTCTTGAGAAAAAGATTATCTCATGGGCATGTTTTGCATTACAATTACAATCACAATCACAGAAAGTCCCCTCTTCATGAAAGCAATTGTTTAAGTGAGAGTAGGGCTTCATTTTAAACATTTTTATTATCTTTAAAGAATTTTAATTAAAGAATACAAAGGTATCAGCAGTCAAGACTTGGATTCACCATGTTTGGCTTCAGTAACTAACTGAGCCATCGAGGACAGAGGATGAGTCTCTACAGCTAGCAGGAAAAGGTGTGTTGAATTATTTTCAGTCACTGCACTTTGCAGTCAACTTCAGCCCACAGACCACCATTTCAAAATACATCTAATATAGTAGTTTTCTATTTTTAATAACTGAACAAAAGGGGAAAAAAAGGTACCAAGCATAGTCTTTTCTCTTTGGGGACATCTGAGAGCTGGCTATAATGTCCTTTCATCATTTGACAATTGGTAATAATATTCAAATGGCAAGAAATCCTTTTTAACTTTCTTATTTTGTTATAGTTGAGAAAATGTCAGCAGCTGTGGAAAGCAGATGGATCAAAATTCTTTACCAGCTCTTTTCTTTGTATTATACTATAGAAAGGTGATAACTCACAGCAAAAACTGAAATGTGTAGAAAGTATTACTGAATTTAAATAATAGCAATTCCATCCTGCCTGTGTAATTTCTCAGATGTTTTTTGTTATGTCTTATTAATGGCTCAAAGTCTATATTTCTACCATTTTGCCAATACAAATATTACAGTACCATCTTTTCAAGGTGGGAAGAATTAAATATATATTTTTAAGACAAAACTATATTTCACTTTTCATAATACACAAAGAAGTAAAATCTATAAAAATTTCAGGCATAGGGCCAGACTTTCAAAGGGTTCAATACACAGCAGGTCTAACTGAGAAAAGCCTTTTTGAAAAGACACTTATTTTGGTGTTGTAGCAGGAGATGCCAAGTTTGAAGTATGCCCTAACACACCAAAGGCTCATCCTACCCAGTACTCTAACTGTGACCATCGACTCTGCTTAGGGACTAGTATAAGAAACAGGGTATCTATGATGAATGCTCTTGTCTTAGCTATGTCTTCCTAAGTGTCAACAGTTAAGAGCATTCCTGAGAAGGGTGCATAGATCCTGTAGCATGAACCAAACCTCAGTTATACAATCAGACATACAAAACACAGTTGTTTATACAGCAGGAGCAGTGTATCCTGCAGCAGTAAGCAGCTGTCCAGAAAAGGAGGATTCTGATGAGAAATATGGTATTAGTGGTGGCTCCAAATGCACAAAACATCTAGATTATCTGCTCTGTTGCACAGGAATCACATTATTTTGGTATCTTTTTCCTTGTTTTACAAGTAACCATACCACAGAATCATAGAATCATAGATAATGAATTTGTCTTCTCATGTTATAAATGTAGTGGAATTCCAGGTCTGCATGCTCATCATTATTTCTTTTCTTACTAGAATATTTATCAAATAAATTCTAGGTTATTTTAAACAGGGGAGGAAATATGAAGAAATTCATTCATCCCAAATTAATTAATACAATAAAGAATAGATCCTTCTGCACAGTAAGAGAGATTACAAGGGAACTGCCTTCTCAAGCAATTATCATCAAACCTCCTTTGTTAAGAATTAGGTTTTTAGAAGAGGGTTAAGGGAGTATGCATGTAAATATGGACACATTGACAATATTCTCATTTTAAAAACAAGGAAAAACAATTTATAAACTCCAAGCACAGGTCCCTCAATAACTCAAAAAGAGACTCTCTTCTTTTTACTAGCTTCTCTGCAGTACTTTATGGACCAGTCCTCTCAAGTGACTGATTCTAAGATATAAATTAATTTTAGATACACCTTTTATTCTTTTTGGGCACTAAGGCAATGTTCACTATTTGTTTTGGTTGCCATGGAGATAATTGACTTCCTGTGGTGGCAAGAGCCTTGTTTGGGGTATTAAAGGAGCTTGAGTCCAGGGATTCTTTAATTTTCGTGCAGTAAAGAAAGTAATTTCATCAACAAATCCTTTGTAAGATTTCTCTCCCTCACAATTTGAGTCATTCATGTCATAATCTTGTGAATATTTAGGGTTTTTTCCCTCCACATTCCTTTTTCAGCTCAATCTGCACACTCCACAATGCTGACTCAAACCACAGGGAAGGGCAAATAGGCTATTTACTAGTGTTGTACATGGGTCCAGAACAAGCTCCCAAGAGCATATTACCTGGTAGAACATTGACAGAAAGAAAGATAGTAAAACATTTGATTATAACACAGCCTTCAAGATGAACTGGTTAAGATTCAGAGACAGGAGTTTAAGACAAACCAGCACAAGAAGCTAGAGACCTCAGCATCTAGATAATCAGCAAAGAGAGTAAGGTGTGTTCTGAAAGTGCAGTCTGGTAAACAAAAAAATGCTCAAAATTACCTTCTAAGAAGTTCCAAAGATAGAGGTGGTGTGTCAAGGCTTTGAACTAAGGACTTCCAACCAGAAAGTATGGCAAAGGACTTTGTGCAACACTCAGCTGAGTTTGGGTGTTGAAGGTTTTTTTAGTATTGAAAAAGTTACTTCAGCAATTTGTCTTGGCTAAGAAAGCACAAAGATGGAATAGTTAACTTTGGTGAAATTATTTTATGTACTATCCATCCCTTTCCTTGCATCCCTCACAACAGTTATCATCCTCTCTTCTGAGTTCAGGCATTACCATGTTAACTAAGAATGAAAACCTTAGATGAGCAAAAGGCAACTGGGACTAATATTAGTTGTCTTGTTCAAATAGTACTGAGCTTATGTATGTCTGAACTCAGGATTTATACACTCTTCAGAGTAACTTGGTGCAGCTGACAACAGTCAGAAGCCAGGATGGGTGGCAGCATGGGACTTGTGACAAGCACTTCTCTCCATTTGAAGGTATTCACATATGATTTTACTTCTGATCCTATCAGAACAGGATACAGCATGATGTGACATATCAGCAGAGATGCTCCCACCATGCATAGCTTGAACTTCAAATGATATTACAAGAACTTGAGGAATAAGACCTCTAAAGTCCTCCAGCTGCAATGGTAAACTTATGCATTTCCCAAGCACAAGGCTTTCACTGAAGACACAATAAAGCCTTTGGACAAATCTTCATTAATAACAAGAATTTAAAAGGGATTTGTCCTATTTGTCCACACTAACAATGGATAAAAGCATATAAATACAAGAAGGATTGTAAATGCAATCTACATTAATTCCATGATTAGCTCTCTGCCCTCTAAACCCCACCTCCTGTATTGAGGGTTATACCCTTTAAAGAGGCAGATCTTTTATAGTTAAGAAAAAAACCAATCCATATAGTCTTTTCTAATGCACTGGGGGCTTTGATGTGGTTTGTTTTAAATCTGGTGTACAACACTAAAATTCTCACAGTTATTACATTCAGGAATATACTTTTGCTCCATGGAAATTATGTCATTTGTTCCTACAGCATCTCACAGCAAAGAAAAAAAAAATAAAATCAATAATAAAAATGGAAATCTTTCAGAACAAGCAATAGTAAAACAAAACTTTAGAAATCTTCTTTTAAGTGTACAACACAAAATCAATTTGCCATGACCCTGAGAGTCAGCTATTCTTGCCCTTGTGACAGCAGAAGAAAAAAGAAAAGAAACAAACTAAAGCAATACATAAAAATCTTTTGCTTCCTAGGCTTTGGAATGCTTTTGAGCAAGGGGAACATTTAAAGCAAGCTTTTCAATTTTTATCAGTGCCATCTTCTAATATGTTTTTAAGTGGCTGACATATCATTAGACTTCTAGGGTATCAGTCACTTTTCTTTGTATGAAAAGCATCCTTTAGGTAGGCTGAAAGCTGATAACCACTGTTGCTTCTGCAGCCTCCTGGGTTTATAGTCTGTTCACCTAATCCATTATTGTTTCCTTATAAAGGTTTCTTTTTTTTCATTTACCAAAATCTGCATCTGAATAATAATTTAAGCTCTAAATTTGAAGATATCTAGACAACATTAAAATATTCATACTGGACAAGAGGTTTGATTCTACTGGAGCCACACATTGGAATTTTTTCAAGAAAAAGACAGAATACAACAATGTCTTCAACAACAAGAGTCTTCAGCAATCATGAAAAAGCAATTTTTAAGCAATTGTCTCAAGGTTTTCTGGGCTGCTCTTGTGTTCAGCTGAATTTTTTATTAATCTCTTTCCTTAAATTAACTGAACTGAAGCATTCAGGGATTCTTTCACAAAATGTTCACTCCTCTGCAATATTTCCAAAAGAAGAGTCTAATACAATGCACAAGTCAGAGATGTGAAGAGGAGACAACAAAAGAAGTACTTAATTTTGATTTCCTAAAAGAAAAACTTAAATACAGCTTCCTTACAAGCACTGCAAGTGCAGTTACCATAAGAATGTTTGAAACACTATGATGTCTTTCTTCTCACATCTGCACCTCTGCATTTCTACATTTAGAAATCCTGAATAGAATAATCCTATTTTCCTATTATAAGGTCAAGTTACATCAAGTTCTTGCTAGTAAAAAAAAAAATCTTTAGCATCCTATTGGAATGTTAATATATCTAAAACCTCTGAGACTCAATATTGTGATCTTTATGATGATTTACCACAGATAAAACTCCTGTGCAGCTCCAGCAGCACTTTAAAACACAAGCTATTACTAAGTAGAAAAAGATTTTCAAGCTAAAGTAACCATATGAAAAGATTCAATCTAATGTCACTGAGTTAGGAAACCTGGTGTTCTAAAAACCCAACATGGAGACAGTGTTCAAATATAATATATCAGCACTTTCCCAGATAGATATGGTAAACATGAGCTCCTTGCATCTTATTACAGTTCAAGATCACAGCACAAACTTTATAGTTGCAAATAAGGTACCCAATAAAAGAAACTGCTGAAGTCTCTAACCCTTTTTTCTACCCTAGCCACTTCATATTTATTCATCATCTGCTCTGAACTGCTAACACAAATATCAGGTTTACAAGCTGAATTCCAATAAAGGTATGGGATTCCCATATTTTTGACCAAATGAAATATGTGCATAAGTTCTGCAGTGAAAGATGAAATTACCCTTCCAACAATGTAAAGTTTGAGCCTGGCAAGAGCCTAAACTAGAAGCAGTAGCAGATGTTTGCAATCCTGAAATTGTTAATGCTGAGGGTTAATAACCAAAGGGATTAAATGCATTTTTAAAACAATAAACAAATAGCCACTCAAAATTGAACATTTCCTTTTCTTTCACTGAAATATTTTGAAGAAATGCATCTTTCAGCTACCACAGCTATACAATTTTAGGCTTACAATACAAACACAGGGAACCTGACACTTCTCTGATGAACAGTGCTGTTAGAGCTTCAGGCATTTTGGTTAACTAGTGATTGGATTTTCTAAAATAAACCTCATTTGTGAGTAACCTTAAACATGCATTACTTTGCAAAACCACCCAGTTAAGGTCTGATACTGCTCTTACCCTATCTCATTAAGACCTTAATTAATTCAATGGATGTTGGAATAAATTCTTTAGGATTGTTTCCAATGACTTCTACTCCAGCTAGTACTGTACTCCCACACAGAACCATGGCAGTGAATCAACACAGTGGAGTAAAATCTTGGTAGTCAGTGATATGTTGGGGCTTTCAGCATCAAAATAGAATATTTAAGTTTAAATGCATTTATGAAATGTATTTTTTCAGACCCATGCTATAAAAATCATGTTTCCTCTGTTTGCCTTCCTATGCATCCAAATAATACTGAGTCCCAGAATAGGCAGTTCTCTATCCTGCAACATGGTTAAGGGCCAATACCTTACAACCACATAAGGCTATAAATGTGAGTTTTACACCATTGAAAAGGGGTCTCAGCTTCTCATAATAGAAGGTCAGGCAACATCAGGCCAGAAAGGAGTGACATTTTATGTATAGAAAAGCTGTTTTACAGAAGGTAATTTTTAGAGGCTTCAAAAATTTATTAGCTATCAGTTTCTTTTCTCCCTGTATCCCATGGTGAAGAAGCCAACCTGACTCAAAGTAAAAGGTCATGAAAAATAGTAATAATAATAATAATAATAATAATTAAAGGAAAAGGAACAGAAATATTTCTGAAACCAATTTTTTTTCTAAATGCACAGCACAAACAGCATGTATAATAGTATAATGTGGTCTGTAGGATTTATAACATAAGATAATGGAGCAATAAGAGCAACTCTCAGCTGGAAAAAATAGATGTAACCATTGTAGCCAAGCTATGCATACCAGCTCAGGACTTTTCTTTCTTTTCTACTCCCTCCAGATATCCAACCTATCAAAACTGTCAAGTTATGCTATCCCCTTGATATACATAGATTAAGTCACATTAGTTATTTATGTGATGATTCTTTTTATTATTATTATTAAATTCCTAATTCCTTTAGTTAACCAGAAGGACTCAAGGAATTTGCAAGCTGACTAATGCTCACAAAGATCACAATGGGACTTCTACTGGATGCAGGATTTAGCTCTAAACTCGTAACTATTAAATGCTGTTTTATATTCAAGCCTTTTTGTATGTATCCCCAAATCACATTTGTCATGCATAATTCTTTTTAATTTTCTTTTGGACATTGTCCTTCTGTTTAAGAAATTTGAAATAAGGTATCTCCAAAATACATTATCTAACTGGACCATTAAGCTAAAATGAGATTTAAAACTTGCCTACACATAAAATACACTGCACTACTGGGAATGTCACCTGATGCAGAGACTCCTGAGCTAGTCATATTTATTGAAGAGTGTATGGAGGCTTGGAATTAGAAAGACTCTTTCTTCTGCATGCATAAACTGTTTCCAGTACTACCCTGATACATCCATACAACACAACATGAGAGTCCATTCATATTTTGTGCCACATATGAAATACCTAGAACCTGATTTTCTATGATCAAAATGCAGCTTGTTTAGATTTCACTTGCAATTTGTGTTACCATCTCTCCAGTCATTGTCAAGGTGGAGAACAAGTCAGGGGGATAAGACTCCAGTAACATCAATTCCTCTCCATTGTCCATAAGGTAAGATGAGTTCCATCATTCAAAGTCAATTAGAAGAACTCCATGTATGAGGAATATTTATTGCATCATTTTTTATTTAAGAACACTTGTGGCAGAAGTATGTCCAGGGTGACATATGACTATATTAACCACAAGAAAAAGTATCTTATGGTCCTCAATTCCCTGTTGAATTCACTGCAAACACATCTGTCTCTGCTGTAAACAAGGCAGGGATCTTACAGGAAAACCTCATGAATTTTGCCACTCTGATTCTTTCAGGTCGACTCAACAATATCTAGCTCTGTAACAAATGAAGCAAGGGAACCATCTGAAAAATATATGATTTCATATCAAAAAGGTACACTGAGAGAGAGGGAGATTTAAGATTGCTTTAGCACCTTAAATGATACATTTGATAATTTAAGTGCTTGACTTTGCAGCTCTGATATTCTGGCAGTTTAATAACTTAAAAACTGCAAAATCACTTCTTTAAGATCAGGAGTTTCAAATCCATTATTATTTTCCAGCAGAAACAAATTGAAAATAAAGTCATTTTTGACTACAGAAAACTGCATAGACCACTCAGAGGAGCCATCAGGAGAGGTGGATCTGTAGGCCTGCAGTGCAGGTCTCTGTCCCTTGAGCTAAGGGAATAGCCACAGATATTGCCACACACAACCATCCTTCATTTGGGACACATATCCAAAGGGCAGAAAGCACACATTGTGAGTGCTTGCACACAACCTCTGTAGGCTTTCACAGAGGTCAGCAGACAGTATAATACCATTTCCTTACTAAACAATGTGCTCACATTCCACTAACTTCCCCCCAAAATGAAAGATAATATTTCCAAACATTATTAACATGCTTTATGGAGCTGATTTTTTACAGACATTTTAAAGAAATGTTATTTATACTTAATCCAAAATATTTGGAAGTATGTTTGTGTTTCTCTTCCATCACCTTTTTAGGTGACAAATTTCAGAATCACAGAATCACAGAACGTTAGGAGTTGGAAGGGACCTTGAAAGATCATCTAGTCCAACCCCCCTGCCACAGCAGGATTCCTTACAGTAGGTCACACAGGAATTTGTCCAGATGGGTTTTGAATCTCTCCATAGAAGGAGACTCCACAACCTCTCTGGCCAGTCTGTTCCAGTGCTCTGGCATCTGAACTGGGAAAAAATTTCATAAAATTCTTGCTAAACAAGCTGACTAGAATGTCACCAAAATTTCTTCATTTAAGACACTGCAAAATTGATAAACATATTATTTTGTTACAAAGATTCAAAGAAAAAAAGTCCACAAATGTCTTCACTATAATTCCATGAAGAGTGACCATCTGTTTGCTGTCATTATTTTTAATTATGTCTATATCATGTCTGGTGCTAAAATAAAATCACCAGGCCTCAAAACAGTTGGCCTTACATGTTATTTAGAAATTCTTCTGCTTGCACTGTTTGTCTTCCTCAGGCTTCTTGAAGAAACATGGCCAGAGCACTTTTGGACTGATATTGCAGCCCACTACAATAATGGTCCCTCAGGGCTTTCTGAAGCCATTTTGCAGGACCAGCCTGATGCCTCACAACATTTACAAACATATGTGCACACAGAAAGTTGAGATAGGATTAATTTCCATTCCTAGGATAGGATTTTTAGCATGAAGAACTGACACTTCAAAAGGCATACAATGATAAGATAAGGAAAATATTGGGAAAGCTATCTGAACATGACTGATTCAGTTCATTGGAAAGTGTAAAACTGGTAGTTCAGGCATGAATATATGTTAGCTAAAGGATTGATGGCAGAGGTTGATCCATATTTTCAGCTTCAAAACCACAAACACTTAAACTAAAAATAAACAATTTCTTTAGTCAGGAACACAGCATCAAAGAGGACCCCTCAACCCTCTGAATTTATTCTGAGGCAAGTGGTGGTTACTCCAGAAGATTACACTGAAGATTTCTTCTACATATTCTTTTGCCACATTCTGTAAAATGTTTTATCTAGAAATAAAACTAAATCCAAAATAAAGTTAAACTCCATAATATAGTTTCACCATACCTGTGTAACATTGTCAGTGAGCTAAACACAGACTCTGGGGTATTCCCCCCGGCTTCTTGATGCTGGCCCAGAAATTTAGTGTTTCTTCTGGTCCAGATCTCCCAGCCTCAGGCATCTCCCAGATATCTAGAAAATTTTGATTGACACTCAACAGTTGTGTTTGGCAACTGAACAGAACCTCATGAGACAAAACAGCTGGTATTTAGCTTACAAGTTGAGAAGAACAAAGGTACGTGTCTATAGGTAGAGATGTACATGTGAACTACCTGTCTATGTTTCCATTATACTCAATAGTAACTTATGGATTGATTCAATGACCCATATACAAGGTTCAGTGACATTTAAGCTTCTCTGTAATTTCCTTCAAAAGGACACAGGTGTACCATAGTTCTTGTATCACACCTACCAGTCCCATGTGGATATCTCAGATACCCTTGGGCACCTCAGAGATTGAGATTTTTATTCTATACCTGGTCAATACAGCCAGAGGAGTCTGGAAAGCCACCCAGATGATAAAATGTTCATTACTAATGGAGGACAAATGTGTGTCACAAGATAGGTGTGGGCTGAAGTCTTTCACCTTAATTCTCCATTATAATCAAGCACTGCTTTGTATAGTATTAGTGGCAAACATGGTCCTACACCAGGTGTCCCAGGTGGATAAAAGAATAACAGAAGCTTTAGTTCTATTCATGACTACGTGTCTTCTCCTGTGGAGATTATGTACAATGGGCTTTGATTACACTGTGCTCTTTCCGACCTCTGCAGAAGACCTCAGCATTCTTGACAACTATTTCTTTCACTCTTTGACACTAAGAATAGAGACTGGTGTGGTCACTGGAAGCATAAATGCTCCTTTTCACAAAGGATGGTCTTTGTTCACCATCTTTTGTTGTATGCAGTAGACCCAGTGAAGTGGAAAATCCATTTCTACAGGTTCTGTGGAATGAAACAGTTTTTAAAAAAATCCCCTACAAAGTTAAGAAATTTAACATGAAATTAAGTTCTTTCCTTTCAAGGTTTAATTTAGTCTATAGAATTTAATAGAGAATTACATCCTTCATATGGAGAGGTTTACAGTTCCTGGTGAAAGGTGATTATTCTCTGTTTAATTCCCTAGATCTTTTTCTATAAGGGTAATTCCAGATTCATTCAACAGTTATGCCTCTCCTGCCACGTTGGAAATACTCCCACTTTCATGAATTTGTCATGGATCCATCAACAGAAACAGAAACATGAAATTTCCTTTCCTAATACAAAAGTGATATGCTATACTCTTTCATAACTTCCCATTTGATAATTCATACATAACAATACCATTATTCCTGAAGGACTGCACCCTGTGGAAAAGACCTACTCTGGAGCAGCTTGTGGAGATCTGTAGCCCATGGGAAGGATTCACATTGAATCCAGCCAGGATCAATCTGTAATAAATAAAAATTCCTGCATGTTTTGTTCCATACAGAATGGCTTTTGTCAAGACCAATATGTTTCAGTCAGTGAGATGCAGTACAAGGTGAGGGGAGAGATTACATTTGGACAGTCTTTGATAATTTGTCAGTAACATTATGAAAGTCTTGTTCATATCACAAATATTCACATGTGTCTTCTGTATGCTTGAAAATCAGGTAATCCCAGTGTAAGTTATTAAATATATTCCACATTTTGTAATTTGAGAAGCATCAAGACAATAAAAATAGATAAGCCAGGGGCCACTGGATGAGTACAGAGCTTTAACTGAGTAGACTGTAATTGTATTCAAAGGATGTAAATGTCATTCAAAGAGGACAAAAGTTATATAAACAAAGGCAAATAAAGAGTAAACTGCAATTATATCATGTAACATTGTTTCTGCTTGGAGAATCCACCCCTGAGCTAATGACCTTAGGGAGTTTTTTTATTCAGAAGAAATAAAAGTACATGTTAAGGTTTACACCAGAGTCATTTGACCTAATTGAATGAGTGTGCATGTCCTGTGTTCACCTATGTCTCTCTACTGATTATAAAAACAGTTTATGGCAACAGGTTCACTGATCCTATAGAGGTCACCCTCTAGAAAGATTAATAACACCCTGTGTGTCTGATTGTAGTAAAAAACAAACAAACAAACAAATAGCTATCACCACTACATCACTATATCCTATTTTTAAACTTATAGCCCTAAAAATATTCTGTGAGGAATCCAGAAGAGCTGATCATTTGCATCAGAAAGTACTGTTTCAAAGGAGGTACTCAAAAGCTGATGCTTACTAGCTCCAGTGGACTGTGTGCTGTTAACCACAGTTTTTCTGCCAGTGTTCTGCTATGCTGGGGAGATTGCACTCTCAATGAATTAATAGACAGACATGCTCTGCGGTTTCTTAGGCAAATATTTCAGATACTGCCATATCAAATTCAATTTGGATAGTTATTAATAATAGCTTTAGCTGTGATTCTACTAATACTTACTTCTGCTAGAGATGGCTGATTTCTTCAAAAATTGGTCTCCAATAATTTCAAAGGATTTGTTATTACATCTGGATGAAAAAGTTTCTGTCAACTTGCAATACATTTAGTTCTAAATTCCTGTTCTTTCTCAGGGTAAGATGTGTGAAACACACATCCTTCCAGTACTATGTTCCTGTTTTTCCTTTAGGTTCTAAATTATTCATTTAAGGTGAATCCAAGGTAACTCTAAAATTGCCTTTGAGGAGAAGCATTGTTTAAATACTTCTAAACAAAAAACTCAGTTAAAGTTTTATTAAGACCATCATGGAGTAGCTGAGTGTCAAATCTTACCTGACTTCAGTTAAACTTGCATTGAGATCAATTTTAAGGTGTTACTTAAAATTTAAAGCCTGAGTATGGATTTTACTGTTTCCAAAATATTTCATTGTTAAAAAAAAAGTTTCAATTGTTTCAATACAAATTTTTAAAATGTGAATAAACTCACATTAACTGAGCAAACCACAGTGCTGTTAACACCATTTAGAAAAATAAAACCAGACAAACTAGCAAAACTAGCAATAGAGCTAAAATTTAAAATACAGCAGTACAGAATTCTCCAGCAAAATGTAACAATACAACCAAGGAAACAAACACCTTCTCCTTAATATTTGTGTGCTGATTTTGGCTTGGATAGAGATAATTAATATGTGGCTAAGTTTTGGATTTGTGCTGAAAACAGTGGATAATACAAGGATGTTTTAGTTATTGCTGAGCAATGTTTACATTGCTTAATGTTTATATAGTCAAAGTCTTTTCAGCTTCTCACACCATCCCATTAACAAATAGGTTGGTTGTTCACAAGAAGATGGGAGGGAACACAACTGGGACAGCTGACTCTAACTGACCAAAGGGTTATTCCACACCATATGACATCATGCTCAGCATATAAAGCTGAGAGAAGAAGAAGGAAAAGGAGGACATTTGTAGTAAAGGTGTTTGTCTTGCCAAGTAACCATTACATGTGGGGGAGCTCTGCTTTCCTGTAGTTGGCTGAACACCTGCCTGCTGATGGGAAGTGATGAACAAAATCCTTCTATTGCTTTATTTACATGTGTGGCTTTTGCTTTAGTTACTAAACTGTCTTTATCTCAACCCAGGAGCTTTCTCACTTTTCCAGTTCTGTCCACCATCCCACTAGGTGTTAGTGAGAGTGGGTGTGTGGGGCTTAGTTGCCGGCTGGGGTTAAACCATGACATATGACCAGAAAACACTGGAAAAATTCAATGCTTTTGACTTGGGTTATAGAAAATTCAATGTTGTCAGAAGAAAGATAGTAAACACAAAGGAGAAAAAAACACTGGGACTTGCCTGCTGCAGTCCAAAATTAAGAAAAACTGGGTGGAAGAGACTAATAAGTATGACTGTTACTTAACATGTCTTAACATGTGATATTTCGCTTCCAGAAACAAGCTTCTGTAATAGTATGTAGTATGTGTATATGTACACTTCTCTTAAAGAAAAAAAAAAAGAAGAAAAAAGAGCTTCAAGTAAGAAAATAAGACAAGAAGTATTTTGTTTTATTTCTGAAGGATGAAACATAAAGAAAACCAGAAGCTACTTTTATTGCTAACGAAGTGCTAGAGGTTCATTTTGCTGAGACAGATACACTGGTGCTCGTGGAGGATACATTCCCCACCTAAAATGTTTGCTTCAGAGAAATTCACATTGGTATAAATTGTAAACAAGCCCTGGGAAGTCAGAGCCTTCATAAAGTCTGGATTTTGCCTTTGGGTTCACATATGGGCAAAGTGAAATTTAGTATAAATGAAAAATATTTCATTTTGTTTCCATTTAATAGACCTGAGGAATTGTTTTAAGAACAGCCTTAAAACAAATACATGATTTGTGTCAGCATTTTAATAGAGGTTGTTGGTTTTTTTCTGGATATTGCACTTTGAATGTGTCCTGATATCCTGCAAAATTCCTCATCAAGATGGCAAAATCTGCATGTGAGGATTTATCATAAATAGATTTCCCTATTTCAGAAGAGAATATTTTTCTTTCTGTTCTGATCATATTTTCTGTATTTATCAGTCATAGCTTATAAAGAGATCAAGTCCATCTTAGAACAAAAATCATTTTAGGGTTGGTTTTTCACTGCCCTTGGATGCAATGTTGTTTGATAGATCCTTTTTATTTACATTAATACACTATTCTATGTCTTTTAAAGGTATATTTTTCTTTAGTATTAAAACACCCTGGCTTCTGGTGTACTTACTGTGCCCACAAGTAGTCTCACTGAATCTCCCAAAAGGAGGGATTCCAGGCTTGCAAATAACTGAAAGAAACAGGGGTGTATATATATATATATATATATTAATTCAAGGTTGAGGAAAAAAAGTGTAACAAATATTGCCTGCCACAGAAATAAAATCAAAGGAGACAGAATAAAACAGTCCTGCTGAGTCACTAGATAATCGCTCTGCGTCCTCTGATTTTAACACAATTGCTCACTGGGGAGGGAAACAACAGAAAAACCTGAACAATTGAATTCAAAAACCAACAACTATTTAATTTTCCTAAACCTGGGAGAACTTGTTATGTTTTAAACTTCTTCCTAAATCTTATGAAAAAATTATAAGTCAACTTACAAGTTTATGTGTCTTTCCCTTGTTTGCTTTTCAGTTCTTGTAATATGCTGTTATTCTGTTATTTTTGTGGTGTCTTAGTTGTTTTATGCTTTGTAACCCAAATAAAAGTATATATGCACATGTGATATTTAATAAATAAGTTAAATCTAAGATGATTTATCTTCTTTACCTTTGTTTTCAAATAACTATGCTGCTGAATAAGAAGATAAGGTGTGGACTCCTTGTTTGCAGCAAATATTTGAGAATCAAGCCTTCATTTAGAATAGCTTTATTTGCATTAAAATCTAACTGAATTTATTGTATGAAAGAAAGAAAGGAAAAAAAGTTTCAATGAATCGAGAGTGAGGCTTTGGCAACTGAAAATGATAAATCACTATGAATAATATACATAGATTCTGTTTATGTTAATGAAGCCTCTCATTCTGTTTTGTAGAATTATTACACAATTGCAAAGATTCAAAGGCAATAAAATCTAAAGAAGAGGATGTGGCTTAGTTTTGTTGAGCACTGCCTGGCAGATCAGAGGAGTTCATCAGGTTATCTTTTAGCAAATGTTACAACTCAGCTGCAGACTAGACCTCAGTACCCATCACAGATGGAAACACTGCAAGATGGCCCTGAGAAACACTACCAAAAAGAAAGAGTAACAGGGCAGAAGAACATCTCTGTGTATTCTGGGACTCAAAAAGTGGGAGTGCTAAGAGGAAACAGGACTAACAGCACCTATACATACAATTTTCTTTTAAAATGTGCTGACATACTTTGGGCTATTCTGTAGCATGTGTATTACACCTTTAATTAGATTTTTGTCTTGAAAGCTGAACACTGAAGCAAATCAAAATGCATACGTGATTCCTTTGTTGATGAAATTTAAGAAGATGGTAATCTGTCACTGGTAAGTGGAACAGCAGGCTATTGCTGTTTATCCTGGTTTTGCTAAAATGCTGTGAAGAGAATGGAGGATGTGAAACAACAAGCTAATTTCTAGGTGCATACTTCTGCTGCAAATTTCAGATCCACAACTAACCACATTCCATGCACAGGCTACACTAGTAGTAGTTTTGCAATGGAAAAAAATGGTTCCATCCTTTGTGGTTACAGAACCCTCCTAAAAACAGAAACAACTTATGACTTAAAAATCTGTACATCATATCAATAAAATCTAAATCTACTCTATTTTTAAAGCTTTTTATTTGAAATTCACATATAATTAACTTTTTTGAAGTATTTAAATGTACCTTTTGAAAACTTGGGTGGCAGATAAGTCTGGACACCCAGGTTTGATTGCCAGTAGGAACAAAACCTAAAATAAATCTGTTTTAATAGGGGTTACATGTTTAGGCATCAGGGACTTGGCGCAGCTGCATTTGAGTGTCAGAAGCAAGTTTCTGGGGCATTTCCATTCCTCCTTTTATCTTCAGCTACAGAGATCAGAATAAAACATTATCAGGAGGACTCAATGCCATATAGGTCTAAACACAAATGAGACAAGTGAAGTCTAAAACAATTCTTCCAATTTCAGCTTTCCCTCTGGCTTTATTCTTACTACTCCAGGAATATTAAAAAGAAATGGGATGTTTTTAATGGATTGTCGGCAGCATTGTTTTCATTAACAAAAGGGAACTCAATCAACTGCTCTGCCAAACCTCTCTGTCTGTTCTTTGATGGGCATGATGAATGGTGCCAAGCATTGTCAGATCCTGCCAGATTAAATTAAAATGATAGGTGTTCAAAATCTTTTAGGACTAAGCCTAGTGAAATTTTGATTGTATTTCTTCCTGAAAGAAAAAGGATACTATAAAAGTAAGCAAGAAAGACAATAAAAGTTTAGAGAGAAAGTAGATTAACAGAAACATACTATCATTAAAAGTTTCTTTCTAAGGCAGTGATAGAGATTGACTGAATCCAAAATATGTCTGTTTACACATGACTGCCAGCACCAGTAAGAACAAGATGGAAAATGATAACTCACAATAGCTCCACAAAAACAAATTTTAAGGAAGTGACATAAAACTAAAATGTGGTTAGTGAGTGTACTAAAACACCCTAAGCTTTATCAGGCTCTTAACCAACTGCAATAAAACAATAAGATTCTACTTTGGATTATTGTCAATTTTAGCAAATAAGGAAGAAATGCAAAACCTTTTTTAGGGGATACAAGGTTAGCATTTACAGATATAGAGTTAAGAATCAGTAATGACTCTATTTGTACAAGCACAAAAAATTCAACTACTTCTGAAGTGTAACACGCTTAAAAAGGCAAATTCCAATGAGTCTTTCAAATCAGTACATTTGTTCTTCAAGTAGCCACAAGTTAAATCCTCTGGGTTTGATGTATTCACTCCCCACCTCTTTAAATTTAGAAGCCTGCCTTGCTGTTCCACTTCCTTTTCAGAAGAGTAAGTCTCCTTCCAAGTTTCAGTGTGAATGGTATATTACCTGAATTTGCAGGTAGCATAATCCAGTTTGTAAAAACAAAACAAAGCACTGTAACCACAGTGGTGATGTTTACAAATACAAATTTGAATGACAGAAATGTTAGTTTCAGATAATAAATTTATATGGCTGCTGTTCTTGGCAATAAGGAAAAGGCTCTGGCCAAGCAACACACCCTGAAAGTGGCTCTTATACCAAACAAAACATTAATACAACTTGCAGGATTATATTTTGCTTAGAACTGAGGGCTGGCAGCAGCTTTACAATAAGTCTTCAGGAAGTGTATGATTCACCACTATTATATTTATTATTGGTGGTCTTGTGGGCCAGCACTGGACAATATTGCAGACATTTATGAAATACTCTTTACCTTTCCAACTCTGTTTCATGTCAGCAGTTCAGACAATTTACAACTGCTGTTATGTGTACAACTGTACAGTGAAATGGAGTTTGTTGCAGGAGCTCCAGGTCTCAAGTCTCCTCCCACATAGTATGTGTCTTCTTAATTTGCAGTGCTGCTGACACAGTATGCCTGATTAGGGACTAGTGTTGAAGATAACTCTGCAGGAGAAAATGCTTGCCCTCTTAGCTGTGGTGTTGTATAAATTCTGCCATGTGTACAACTTGGGAGATGTAAAATGTAGCTTGGTGCAAGTAGGAAATCCTCTATTGCTTTTAGTAGAGTTGCACAAAAAAACCCCTCTGTTGAGACTTTGACCCACAGCAGTCAAGAAATTAATACAGCAGGATGATGGGGAGTGTTATATATCCTGATGAAGTGACAAATCACTGGTTTGTTTTATGCTAGGGCTGAGGCTTTTCTAGGTAAAGGGAACAGTCCCATGGCTGGACAGAAATGCAGGATTTCTAATGTCTGCTCCAGTGAAGTAAACAAAGACATTTTGAGAACTAGGGGGGTGGTGTGAGGGCTAAAAAAGGCATATATTTAACATGGATGTAATATAGATTATTCTACAGCATGCTCTGTAGAGACAGAAGAGATCAATTATGGCTAAATTGAGATGTGATAGAAAGAGATTTAGTGATATGAGGAAGCTTAAATTAATCCCTCCTAAGGTAATATCGATAAACGTTATTTGCTGGTGTCGTTAGTCTAGTGCTTTCAGCAGTCTGTGACAAAGGCAAGAGCACTGCATCATGTGAAAGGAAGGAAACAGTTCATCAACAACCAAACCCAGCTCACCAGATTCTCAAAGTCTAGAAAACCAGCCACTAATAATAGAACTCTAAATGCTGATTGACTTCAAGGCCTGAATTTTTGCTGTTGCATCTGATTGCCATTGAACTTAATGCCTTGTTTTGATTCAAGACCAAACCACAGTAGCACACACTTCTGACCACAGAGTGTTTCCAGGTGACACAAATCTGCTTAAAAAGGAGTGATGACACACCCTGAGCCAGCTGCAACCAATTGCCCATTGCTAGGCAAGCCTCTTGTATGGGACACATTCATCCTCCTCTTAGAACTACACCTCAGCAGCCTGTAGGGCTTTGTTCATTCATCCTCAGTTCTTCCCTTAGAGCTGGAGTTTGCTACTGAGAAAAGATCAGGTAGGAGCAGTCTTTTTGTTACTTGTCCCCTGTTTCTTTCATGGCACAGGATGGTGGTGGTAGAGAAGAACAAGATGTTTGTAGGTCTCTGTGGGGTGTCTCCAGCCACTGCAGCATAGGTGGCAGCTGCTACCACACCCAGCTCTCCTCTAAGAATGCCTTCATCATCTGTGCCTTTGCTCCAGATATTGCTACCTGAGGGCTAAAACTTAAAACCACACACTTTTTGTTATTTTTTCCAAAAGGAAAAGAAACTATGGAAGATATGCACCTTACCCTATGTGAAGGACTATTCTGCTTTTCCCATATACCATGATTAAACACTTGTTCCAATATTACTGTGGTTCAGTTCCCTATGTGATCTTCAAAGGTGAAGCCTAAACTCCCCCCAGCCCTCTGAATTCAATGGAACTCTTCATCCTTTGATGACACTCCACATAAAACACTTTGAATATGTGGGACTTTAATTTGATCTGATCCTAAAAGCCATCATACTAGAACAGACCAAAGGTTTGTGTAGTCCCCTGCAGCGGCTGAAGGCTTCATGGCTCTCAGTGGATTTCTCTTCTACTTGAAGTCTCCCCTTGAACCCACTTGCTATATAGATAACCTGGCACCATGGCACTGAAATCTGCCTGTCTGCAGAATAAAAAAGGGGTTTAATGAGGCAGGATACTTTTTGAGAGAGGAAATGGAGGGAGAATGCAGAAATAATATGTTGTAGAACATCAGAGATTGCCTAGAAAACATCTGAAACTGCATTAATGAAAGTTGCTAATACAGCTATGGGGTGGATTGAGGGAAGGGAGGAAAGAAAGGAGCTGCTGGTCATAAACTTCAGAGAGAGACCTAAAATTAGAAAAATCCTGTTGAAACAGCAGCTTTGAAAATTATAAATTGAGCTAGCTTTGGAGGGAAGTTAAATACTAATCTCAGGGGACTGTGGGCAGAATCTGACAGACTTGAATGGCTAAAGCAACATTTTCTCGAATGAAGCAATAAAGCTTGTATGCTGCTAGCTTACAGTCTCAGACAGGGAAAAGGGAGGAAAAAAAGATCTATTTTAGCAATTAGGAACTGTATTGGAGCTATGAAATATAAAACAAAAGAAATTTGTGAACTCTCTGAGCCTTTCTATTAATGCCTTTATACTTGAAAAAAAACAGGTCTCTGGAGATAAAAGGTCAGATTGTGAAGGCTAATATGTCTAGTTACTCAGCAGAATAAAAGGGCAGATTGGACTGTCCTTTTGAAGCTAAAGAAATTCAAAAGTGATTTAAAAAAAAAAAAAGCCACTATGAAAAACTTCAGGGCTTTTCCAATCCCTTGTGATTTTTCTTTTTGTGTTTTCAGAATATACTAAATAACACAGCTTAGAGGACAAATTTGCCTTTACATTATGATGGAGGCAAATCTTATGCATTCCTGTAATTCATAAACACATTCTAAAATGTAGGTATTATGTTTCCACTTTTCAGTTTGTCTAGTAGAGTATCTTCTGTTACTACAACCACAAGAAATAGAAATAGTTTCTTCATAAATGTTTGTTAAAACATGCTTCAAATTTGGTAAATGCACTGAGTTATGTAAAAATGGTGAATTAGGAGAGTGAAGGTGGAAAGGAAACTGAATATTGCATGGCTGAGCTCAGTTTTAAGATGGGTTTCTTTTTCTTTTTTATTTGGAGAGACTGAAGCTATTGATGGCAATAAATTCAAAGCTGAATATATTAATTTTGAATATTGTGATACTTTGGTTCCTCCAGGCATATATTACTTTGTTCTTGAACTTAGAAGAAGCACCAAAACTGTTCCATTACTAGCTTCCACAGTGGAAGGCTTTGCCTTAGCAGTAAAGCTCAAGCAGACTCCAGTCTGACAAGCTTCTGAGCTTGAGTAGGGGGCATTCACCTATAAGCTATGTTGTCTGACAAAGTCATTCTGAAGAAGCTGTGGTTTCTCATATTCTTTCTTCCTGCCTCATGAATTCTGTGTTAAGATTTTTCTGCTGATTTTCAGCAGATTTTACACTTCAGTGTACTCTTGTCCAGCAGTTTTGGATTCTTCAGACTCTGCTCTCAGTTTCCCCAGATCAAATTATATGGATCTAGCTCCAAACTCTGAGTCTCCTAGAGCCTTAGCAGTTATGTACAACTACTTGCATCAGTATCAAATCTTGCTTATGCTTTTGTTAATACTCTTGTGTTTCAGAAAAGCAGCAGAACTATTTTAATTGGGCTGGAAAGGCATTAGTGTGACTTCCACAACACACTAATAATAAGATCAATTTTAACTTTGCTTATAGGGCAGGGGAATTATAATGATGCTATAGAACCTCAGAATGGTTGTGGGTAGAAGAGACCTCTGGAGGTCATCTTGTCCAGCCCTCATACCCAAGCAGGGCCACTTAGAGCAGGCTCCCCAGGGCCATGTCCAGATATCTTTTGAACATCTCCAAGGATGGAGGCTCCACAACTTCTTTGGGCAACCTGTGCAAAAGCTCAGTCATTCTCATAGTAAAACAAGTGTTTCCAGATGTTCAGATAGAGCCTCCTGTGTTTCAGTTTAGGCCCATTGCCTCTGATCCTGTCACTGGGCATGACTGAAAAGAGCCTGGCTCCATCCTCTTTGCAGTGTCCCCTCAGGCATTTGTGTAAAATGACAAGATCCTCAATGAGCCTTCTCTCCTTTAGGATAAACAGTCTCAGCTCTCTCAGCCTTTCCTGTTAAGAGATTCTTCAGTCTGTCAATCATGCTTGTGTCCCTTTTTTGGACTCTCTTCAGTATATCCATGTTTCTCTTATACTGGGGAGCCTAGAATGGGACACAGTTCACCAGGTGTGGTCTCATCAGGACTGAACAGGGGGAAAGGATCAGCTCCATTAACATGATGGCAATGCTTCTAATGCAGCACAGGATACCAAAAACCCTCTTTACTAGAAGGTCACATTGCTGGTTCATGTTCAACCTGGTGATCCTCAGGACCACCAGGTCCTTTTCTGCAAAGCAGCTTTCCAGCTGGGCAGCCTCCAGCACATACTGGTGCCTGTTATTGTTCCTCCCTGAGTGCAGGACTTTGTACCTTTATTTGTTGAGGGTCTCATGGGAGACACTATCAATAACCTGTCAAAGGGATTTATTCACAAATGTCTTCTCTGGAGGCCTGTAATGGGATATTTGACTGCTATTGGCCCCATGACAGAATTTAAATATTGGCACTATTTGGTTCTCAGAATTCTTCATATATTGTTATATAACCTTTTAATATTTGTATTAGTCACTTCACAATTATCTTAGAAAAAGAATCTTATTTCATTTTTGCTTGAGTTTAAAGTCCATATTAGATAGGCAAAGATTGACTGTTTGTTCTAATGAAATCATCTCTTTCATACCTTTAAAAATAATTTATTACTGTTTAGAGTTCTGCACTGATTACTCTCTAAATACTACTAGCCTTAATAAAACCTGTCTGGTGCAACCCTAATAAATGTTTTATCAACTTGGGAACTTCTCAGAACAGATGACTTTGAGATTGACATGAATAAAATTCAACTAGTGAGAAATTATTTGTGACAGAAAGAAGCAAAGTACTTTTTGAAGAGCTTGGTAATAACCTGTTTGTCTTAACAGAGGTAGCAGCTCCTCTCCAAATTAAAACTACTCAAAATAACTGTATTTTAATATAGATCTTTACTTCCACTTTATTTGGTATCTTATACCCTTCCCATTCATGTACTGCAAGTTCTATCCAAGGATATTATGGTATGTAACGTCATAGTGGAGCAATCTTCATGAGAAGAGCTCTTGGTTGTCTTCCCCTCCAGAGAGGTGCTGTCATTACAGAGCTACAGAGTTAAGCTGCTTCCTTTTTCTATCCCTACTGCACAAGTTGACATTTTTTATGCATTAGTGCTGGGAAAATTATTTGGAAATCACAGAATCATAAAATAGTTCAAATTGTAAGGAGACTCAGGAGGTCATCCAGTCCACGTTCCTGTTTGAAGCAGGATTAATGTCAAAGTCAGGTCACTTGGTTCCTTGTGCAGTTTAGTTTCTAAATACTTCTTGGAGACAGTCCCAGCAGCTTCTCTGGGTGCTTTTTACAGGTCTCACCAGACCTCACTGTGAAAAATTTTATCCAGCTTATCCAGTCAGAATTTCCCTTGCTGCAGCCTGTGACTCTTGCCTCCTGTCCTTGACTGTGCACTTCCAAGAAGAGTATAGCTCTGCCTTCTCTGTAAATCACTTCCTTTCTCTTCACCTGCTGGATATCCTCTTGCTAATACATCTTGCATGTGGTTAACCTTCATCTCCAGGAGACCTTGCTGCAGATTTGTGTTCCATTTGTTCATGACAATTATGCCTCCACCAGTGCTATTCTGCATAGCTGCTGCCTGTGCACTCAGGCCCACCCTGTACTCATTCTATCCCAGGTGAAGGACTTTTAGTTTGCCTTTGAGTTTCCTGAGCTTCCTGTTTGCTCATTCCTCCAGGTTGTAGAGGTGTCGAAGTCTTGTCTTCCAGCACATCAACTACCTCACCTTGTCTGGTGTCATCTGAGAATTTGACAAATACTTTCTGTCCCATTGCCCAAGTCACTGATAAAGATATTAAACAGTATTGAGAAGGTTGCTAGTGGCTCAGCTGTGTAAAAAGCTTGCAAAGGTAAAGTGGAGGATGGTTAACTGCTCGTTCCTAAAGCTTTTGGATACGATAATAATAGATGCCATAGGGAATAGCCATGCAGAAAGTAATAATTCAATGTTCAGAATGACATTTGAATAGCATACAGCAAATAGGGCCTGAGGCCACACATCAAATACTAAGAAAAAAAGAAAAAAAAATAGCATCTGCTCATTCTTTGAGCATTATCTATCTTCTGTGTTGAAAGGGCTAAAGGTTCAGTGAAAAATCTAGTGGTTAGGATTTGGTGCTCTCACCACTGGGGCCTGGGTTCCATTCCTGGTCAGGGAAGAATTCTGCTCTGGCAGGGGGGTTGGACTAGATGATCTTTTGAGGTCTATTCCAACCCCTGACATTCTGTGATTTTGTGATTGTGAAAAATAATCAGTGGTCATTTACTTAGGTGCACAATGAGACTGAATCCAGTATTTCCTGTTTTATGCATGCTTATCATTGCAATCTGAAAAATATTTTGACAAAGACATGCATGTATGTACTTGGAATGAATGAAAAGTTTATATCTTGGAGCAGAGAGCTCCAGTGAAGGGACATATATTCCTGCAGCTTGGTGAGGTCTTGCCACTGGTATGCTCCATGAAAACTACTGCTCTGAACAATCTTAATTTTAGTTGATCACCTCTACAAGATTAGAAGAGGAGAGGAGGAAGAGATTTGTTTCAGCTGAGGAATAGGAGAAAGGAGGAATAATATGGCAGCAGACAAGTAGATATGCCCAGTTTCATATTTTGTGGGGGAAATTAAGATACTGCAAATTTTTTAACATATCATAGAATGGTCAGGGTTGGAAGGGACCTTAAAGATCATCTAGTTCCAACTTCAAATATCTTCTCTTGCTAGTTGTGCATACTGCTGTTACTGTCAGTGTGTTCTTCATTTTGGACATTAGCTGTCAAGGATTTTGGACCAAATTTCAATCCTACATCTGTCTTTAATCATAGCTCTTACTGAAATAATATCAAATGTACCATTGGTTATTATATATTGTGTATATATACCTAGATATTGAATGTGGTGCTGATATTGTACACCAAGAATTCAAATACCTGTTTTCAGTGTTGGCCTAGGGGAATGTTGTGAAAAAAGTCACATTTAAGGTACTTCAAAGAATTCCCTTTCAAACACAGTTAGTGTGTTAGTGTCCTGCACAAATAAATGTGGATATGCAAGTACTGGGCTGAAATGTGGAGGCAAATTATTGCTCCTTGTATTTTATTACACTTCATTATTGGTTTATTTGTCAACAATTTTCAAATCCCAGCTGAAAAGAAACAGCAAATCATATTTCATAGGTGTAAAAATACAGCCCTTTAATGATATGCCTCTAATGCATGCTACAGATCTTGATTATCCTTTAGCTGGCAGATACATAAGGTTTCTTAAAGAACTGTATATGATAAAGGAAGTGCAGAAATCTGGAATGGATTCAGATACTGGCTGCTCTTAGTTGAGTGAAAATGACTTATGCTGCTTATGATTTCTTCTAAAAGAGGAAATCCACTAACTTACTTGAAAAAATGGGACCTGCAAACCTCCACTTCTTTGCTTTTCAAGCAGATCAGTGGCTTTTCTCTTTTACAAGAGAAAATGAAGGGCACAATAAAGAATGTCAAAAGGAAATTTGTTCAATTTGAAAGGTGCTGAAACAATTAATTGGAATGTCACTATTATAATGAGGCAATCATGTATTAACAACTATTACTTTTATTAATGATCTGCAGAAGACTTGTATTTGCAGCTAGCTCTGGTGGACTTTTTACTCTTGAAACTTTGCATATCTCCCTGTCTCTTTTTAAATAATGCTGTAACTTGCTCAGAAATTTAATTTCCACCTGAGCAGTAGAGAAGGCATTCTGTTAATGACAAATATATTAATAAAACCTTAGAAGAATTGTGATGTTGCTAAAGTAGCTGCACAGATTTCTTTTGCTGTGCAGTCCTCAATCTGGGAGACTTCTATTTTGTTCTCTTATATGAAAAGATGTGCATTTCTTTTCACTGGACATTGTAATTGCTGAAATAGGTGGATATGGTTTCATTAAAGAGCCAAACTCATAAGTAGTGCTTTTCCAGCTATCTTAGATATCTAGACAAAAAAAAATAAGATCATGTACTACTATATCACATTTCCAAAAGGGCTTAGGGAAAAATAATGCCTTTTAAACAACTGGAAACTATAAATTCTAATAACAGTATGTTTAATCTCTTTCAAAAGACAAACCTTTTGCTGCTAACTCAAAGGCAATGATGGGGAGATTCTCAGTGTCAATACTGAGGGACTCTTTCAGACGTGTAAGAGTAAATGTCATGTTTTGAGGTT
This sequence comes from Galbula dea, assembly GCA_013399015.1. Classification (NCBI taxonomy): domain Eukaryota; kingdom Metazoa; phylum Chordata; class Aves; order Piciformes; family Galbulidae; genus Galbula; species Galbula dea. The sequence goes on along the minus strand of VWZX01005355.1, from coordinate 1,503,058 downwards.
ATATCCTGAATGAGTGGGACATATTTCTTGTTTTAATTAAAGAAACTAAATGCCTATGCTCTCTTTTCTTTCCTCTCTTGTCAATGTTTCACAGATCCTCATGCTCAGCTCTTCAGAAATTGACCTGTGGTCCTTTTGGTCTGTTAAGAGATAATGTGGTGTGCTGCTTCTAGACCTAGTGACCAATGCCACTGATTGGTACAGGCTCTTGACATTACAGACAAATTGAGTCTTCCCCAAGGAAGCTCCTCAAAAAATGGAAATGAATTATATATTTTTAGTATTACAGTTGTCTAGATGTTTTCTATCCAAAGCATATGGGGTTTATTTTCATACCTGTTACACTGCTGTACATCACATATATGAGGTGGGACCATGGAAGCTTGACTTAAGACACACAAATCCTTTACTAGCTTCAAATCCAGAGATGTACAATGCCAAAGTTCAAGTAAGGTGTGGACAAAAGGTTTCCTATGTGATGGACTTAAAGGTATAGGATATAATATGCTAGTGCATTTTCCTAAATTACTGTAAAAGGGGTTAATATTTTCCTTTTCAGTTTTTAACTCAACATATTATTTATCACACAAGTGGTTTCATGTCAAGTAGGTGGAGGAATTGTGAGAGACAGAGATGCTAAACCTTGTCATAGCCTTGTGTTTATCTCTGGTGCTGTCACTGTAGGAGGTACCAGCTACTGAGGCCTTGTCAAAATCCATTAAATGTGGTTTGCTGCTTAATGCTTTGGATATGAAGACAAGATAGGGAATCTGACAATACAGGAGGAGCAGATAAACAAAGCACTCATAAGAGAATCTCTGCTGAAGTGCAGAGAAGTATTCATCAACAGTTTCTGATGATCTTTTTTAAATAAAAAAGAAAAAAACTAGGGAATTTTAGAGTGGTTCATAACTGGAGCAGAAAGGGTGTAGATATTCTTCTTCCTCCAAGAAACAAATAGGAAATACCTGTCTCATTCAAGCTAAGCAAACATTGGTCTTCTAGTAATCAAGAGACTCTAAATATTTTATCTAGTTGGGAGGGTCATAGCAGTCCAAACCATGAGAGTTGTGGATAAAAATAGTCTTTCCAGTGAGTTGTGGACAAAAATACTCTTCCCAGTGAGTGCACAGAGATGGAACTAGATGGAGACGACAAAGGACAAATGTACCAAGAGACTGGCAGTCACTGCTGCTGTATGTAAACAACAGAGCAAAAGAAAGACTGACTCCAGTAATTTTTCAGTGTTTATTAATCACACTGGTGCACAGAAAGAATCTAAGCCATAGCTTTCCAATTTTCAATTTGTTCACTTACATTCAGATGCTTATGGGCAGAAAAAGTACAAGGAATTATGCAATGCCAGGGTCCTGGAGGCCTGCTTGGCCCTGTCCACCCCATGGGACTACCTTCATCTTGTCCACCAGTGGACCCATGTTCCAGTACAGACATGGCCTGTCCTTGTCCCTGAATTCTTTAATTTCCTATGGGTTGATCAGTCTTCAGTAATGTAATAATTTAATAATCCAGTGTTTGTGACTTCTATAGGGAGATTTTCCACAATCTAATGAATCCTTACTGGTAAGATCATTGAAAGGAAGCTTTCCAGGTTGGCAGATGCTTGTCATTTCACTGTGAAAAGTCTTACATTAAACCATTTTTTGGTCAAAACCAAGCAACATGTTTAAAATTTGTTGCATACACCCAAGAACAATAACAGGGGATGTACAGTATATTTGAATTGGAGTTGCATCTATGATAAACAGAATATTTGCTCAATGGCTAAGCCATGAATTGTTTCTCAGTGCTCACAAAACAATTGTGCATCCTGTCTTTCTTCTTTGGTCTTCTTATTTGGTTGGTTTGGTTTGGGGTTTTTATTATATTATCTTGTCACAAAAATACTAGTTTCAGAACTACTATGCCTATTTTGATAATTACTGGAATATTAAACCTGTCCCATTTTTTGAATTAATAAATACACAAGAACATTAAAAACCCAGGTATTCTGTCCCTTGGGGGCATGTTTTTATAGCCATGAGATGCTAGTGTTTCACATAGGTCTGTAAAGAATCCCCTAGGTCATAAATCAAGACTTCTCCTTTTGCAAGCAACCACAAAGATGACTTTATATATTTATAAAGTTCCATATTAGAGACTGAGATTTTAGTCTCATTACTGCTACTGGATGGCTGTTCTAAACCTCATTTCTGTAAAGGTTAGAAGCTCTTGCCTAATTCACAGCTTAATTATGTTTACACAGTTTTTGTGCCAGTCTCATTCTTTAATTTAAAAGGAAAGGAAAAACTACTTCTGCACTTTTAGAAACAGGTGCCACTTCCTCACAGCTTTCATCCTGCTGGGCTGAAGAAATCCAACCTTCATTGGAAGAGGTTTCATTTTCAGTCCTTTTCCCAACACCCTGTGTCTGTTAGCTGCAGTTTTTCTTGATTACAAATGACCAGAATAATTGACTGTGTTCTAGATAATACTTTACAGATCACAAGAAAATATGTTGTAGTAATACAGTACCTTGTCCTTTTAGAAGATGCAGGACTCCACTGTCATTAGGTGGAAATGTGGTCCTTTTTCTGATAGTTTAGGTGCTGGCTTCAGAGAGGCCAATATTTGAGCTATTCTTTTCAGCATATTTAGGAGTTGTGGACACACCTCAACATTTTGTGAGTAAAATCCATTTAACAAAATGTTAAAGCTGCACAAATGTTCTATAGATATAAAAAAACTGGGAAATGAAACAATGCTCAGAGGTGGAGGATAGACCACAATACCACAGTCAAATATTTAAACTGAATTTGATGTGAATTGGGAATAATATATCTCTCTTAATAAGATATATTGGAAATATATTTATAATTCCTTTCCACCACCTGCAGGAACTGGGGAAGGCATCTCATTTTAATGACAGTTGTTTCTTTGGTCATGCATCCTCTAAACCTTCAATTTGGATTGAGAAAGGCTGTGTATAACTAGACATATGGCTTAGATAGTTAATATAATAACTCAGTGTTGCTCTAGACTGAATCAAAAGTGACTCTTACTTGCTGTATAGCAAGTTGAGGTTCATCTTTGCATCCATTTTAGTATTTTCAACTGTTGCTTTGTAAGTACCAGTAGGTAGCATGTCAGCAGAGCTGTTGTACTTCCAGCACAACACTTGCCTTTCTCTTGTTTTGCTAACAAGCTTCTGACATGAGTAATAAAGAAAAGTCCTGAGACACAGATTCCAGAATCTGATAAAAATTAGCACTATATCCTAACAGCATCCTGTTGTCTTTTCTTCAGTAACCTCAATATCCAATTTAATTATATAAGTTGAGTTTTTTAGACTTGTCTCTGTATATAGAATTAATTCCCATAAATCTTGTGCTCTCCTCATTCTGCTCTGTGCAGAGATTAGTTGAAAAACTGTCCCCTTTCCTTGCTCTTCAAGACAGCTTTCAAAACAGCTGTAATCTCAGGCATAAATATTATTGAGAGACTGGCAGACATCTGCAAAACTGATTTTCCCATCCTCTTATCAAGGATTTGTAGACAACCAGGCACCTAGGAACCACTCTTTGAAAGCTGGACAGTGCAGGCTAATGTTTCTAAATGGAATTGGCTGTCTTAGCTATATTTATTTGTTATATTGCCTATGCTTGTCCAGATTCATTCTCCATCCTCTCTTCCCCTAGAGTCTTAATGAATAGTTATTCACTTTAAATTTGTTGAAAAATAAGCTAGCAGAGAAGATGGATGCTAACCCCAGAGGCATTTGGAAGAATTGCATTGCTCAAGTTTTCTGTAGACTACCAGGTCAGTTCTTCACTATGCCAGAGATTTGTCCCTCAAAGAAAACCATCAGGAAATGACAGTGTCTTGCTATTGTTAATCTGAGAGTTAACTGTCCCCAGGGCAGACTGGGAGTGTGCTTTTCAGGGAATTGTTATCACAAGTCTGTATGTATCAGTGTTTGCAGGGCCTTCATGCACTCAGATATTTAAGACTAGAGAAACTGTGTATTATACCACAAGGAAATACTCAATGGCATTTTGAAATATTATCTATAGGAACACAAACAGAGAGGAGGCCTTTGTGGAATAACATAAGAGCATAATGCACATCCAGTAACTTCAACAGTACATTTTAGTAGCACCTTGTACACAACAGACTTAACTCTGCACTTGCGAGCAGTATTTGTATAATTTGTCAGCACAGCAGGAGTCTGTTTTAAATATAAAGCAGTAAGATTATAGCTGTAATAACTAGAACTGGCCAGGATTTTTTCAAGAGGAAGCTTTTTTTGATGGAATAAGTATTTTGGAGGTAATAATTTTAAAACCACAGGAATGCATATGTTAGTTTCAACAGTAGTGGAATTTATGCTCAAAACAGAAAAGACCTTTATCCACCAGAGCAGCTGGTAGGCCTGGGTTCTTGAGGATGAGGTAGGAGATCAGAGTGAAGATGCTGTTTTGTGTGATTCAGAAGAAGGAATTAATGTGCAGACTTCCCACTCTTAGATGAATGGCCTGATAGTCACACATTTCAACTACTCTGGATGTATCTTTCCTTTTTGAGATACTCTGCTTTGTATTAATAATGCATTGAGGGAGAATGAGAGACTGGTTTCAGCATTGCTTTTGGGTACAGGAGATGAAAGATCAGATACCTGTTCTGAAGAATATTTATTTATACAGCAAGTAGCAGCTCCAACAAGAGATACTAGGAAACCCTTCAATTTCCTCACCGGCTTAGTAACCCAGTGGGTTAGACATTCATCTGGGATGTCAGACTGAATTTTCAACTGCTGGGCTAGAACACCTAGAATAAGCACTTGAATTTTAGTCTTCCTTATCTTAGGTGAACACACAAATATGAGTGTGAGGATCTTCATATTTTCTTGTCTTAGTCTCAACCTCATGTGTACTGTGAAATTTCATGCAGCATAAGGAATCCAGAGCACTGTTTTGTAAATGCTTGCTCTGGCATTAGAACCCATAGTCCGGATCAGTAGCAGGGTAGAAGAGATTTCTTTCTCAGTGGTACCATCATTTGGTTGTATCAAGTGATGTTCAAGCAATTGTCTTTCTGTAATGGTACATCAATTTTATCTGACAGCTCCCAGAGTATATTTTGTAGTGATAAAGAGGTTACTGTAGTAGCCTTGCAAGAGTTCACTCTCTTATTCAGTTCTTCAGACATACATATGCTCTCTAACATCCCCATAAGTTCTCCAATATTGTCACATAAATTTTCCATATGTAGCATGAACTACTAGATAGAACTTCTACAAAGACCTTTAGGAAGCCTGAGGATTAAAAGATGTGACACAAAAACAATTTTCATTTCTTTCAGTATCAGGAGGGGTCTATGCTTCTAGTAATAACAAAAGCACAGATTTGTCAGTTAGGTTTTCCTAAGATTGGTACCTTTTCTTTTTCTTTATAAAAAGTCTCAACATGCCAAAAATATTTACACTTCTAACAAAGAAAAAAATTTGCACACACCTAAAACCATTTAATCTGAATCATATTTCTCTTCTCCTTTCTGCTTTCTTCCTTCTACATTTATAGTTGGTTTTCTTGTCAGTAGATAGACATAAATGCTGTTGCAGAAACAATTGGAAACCAGGAACATATATTTATTTAAACTGATATTGATTCAACTTAAAAAAAAAAAAAGGAAAAAGAAACTAAGGTTTTCAGTGCTGTGCTACAAATCATTATGACCAGGACTGCCTATGTGTAAAGAATACATGAATGAACTCTGCTGATATTGCTAAGGTCTACTATGAACTTTAGAGAGTTAGAAATTGAAGTTTATATGAGATTAAAATCTCTGCATGATATTAATAACCAGATGCAAGTCCTTGTTCTGTTTTTCTTGGTCTCATAACAGTAATGGCTGTTCTATTTGTTTATGCAGTTCTATACTCTATAGTTGACAGTTCCATATTTGGGAATGTCTGAAAGAGGTCACATGACCTTTCCAAACACAGGAAAGTTCTGTTCTTCTCAAGATGACCTGAAATGTTTTAATTATTGATTATCCCCTTTAGTTGGTGATGCAACCACCAAACACATAAAGTTCAGTGAACCCACAAGCATACAGCTGTTATCTTTGACTTGTGGCCAAACTAAAAATCAGAATAAAATTTACTCAGACAAGTGTGAAGTCTTCTTTTTAAAACAGTAATTTTCTAAGCCAAATAATCAGATTGAAGCTAAGGGGAAGGGGAAGTGAATCCTTTATCTAGAAATACTGATTCAAAGCTAGGTCAACACTTCAGAGATGAGATGTTAACACGGATTACTGATTTGGCTGCACAACTTCCACAGAGAACACCCAAATCTCCAATCTATCGGTATATGTGCAGTTTTACCTTGTAATCCAATTTTTCCAATTTACCTCATATGGAATCTTCTCTTACATACTTGAGAAGTGGTTGATTTTTGTCTTGTTCATAATCAAAACAAAGTTTGAAAGATGTTAATGGCAGATAGGCTGGTATAAACTTTCACACACACTAGTGACAGATAAGTGATATAATCTTTGGCACACACCAGTGATATCTGCTCTGCTGTACCAGTATGGAACAGCCAGAAATGAGAAAGTAATAGTTCCCTATTATTTTTTACCATTAGTATTTCTTATGAAATGTTGATAATTAACTAATCTGAATCTTAGTATATGAGGTCAAAAAGGTATAACAGAAATTGTACACAACTCCTTTTCCTATTGCTTATGCAGGCACTGCAGCCTGATCTGTTCTTCAGATCAATTTTCTATTTCCCAAAACTATAGGGAAGGGAAACAATGTAATCAGAAATAAAGTTTCAGTGTTTTTCATACCTGTGCTTGCTTGTTTTACAGCAAGTAGATGCAAAGAGCTGATTCCTGAGTGTATGTAAATCACATCCATAGTAAGCTAGAGGAGAGAGGTCTTTCCACTACAGTGAATGTGAGTATCAACTCATCCGAATGGATATTTGATTTCTGTTGAACTGTATCATGAGTTGCAAATCAGCTTCTACTTTCCAGGTAGTATAGTCTGCTTGACTGATAACAAGGCTTAATTAATGTGCATCTGAAAAGCTCCTTCCTCTCTCTTTATTTTGAGATGAGGCACATTTGTGCACAGAGCAGTACAGGTCTTACTAGCAGGTGTAATCCCATCCAGAATTCTCCCCATTCTGTGCATGACAATAACAGAAATGCAGTAGTTCACTGAGATAAGACTTTTTTTTGTTAGGAAGCACCTTCTTACACTGTATGACAAAAACAATTGGAACTGCAACTTCTTACAGAAAATTCTGGGATAGTTCACATTTTAGGACATCAGCTCAGTAATCTGTGATCAAGAAGTTTTCAGAATGTTGTTGAAAAAATGAATGGATTTTCTCAAACTTACATGTATTGTACCTCAAAAACCAGTAGCTGGCTGTTCAACTCATACTTTAAAAGGACAAGTTTAAATATGAAGTGATTTTAAAGGAGTACTAGTTTTATGTTGGTAGGAAATCGGATTTTTCATCACACAAAAAGTAGATATTTCAATGTAATGCTTGATAAACTGGCAAATAACTGGCAACTATTTGGTGGTTGGACAAATCTGCCTATAAAAGCAATGCTACAGTCAAAAGCTCCTACAAACATAGCAGGACATGAAAATGTTTCATTCCAACTGTTGTGAGATTTAGGGAGAAAAGTGCTAGCAAAATTAGTCCCCTCACTGTCTGTTTCCTTTCTTTAAAAGGCAACTAACTTCAGGAAATGGATTTTTCTCTTGTCTTTTTTCTTTGAATAAATATTTCCTTGAATGTATTAAGTAATCTTTCTACCTTAAGTTCTTACTCAGATGTCTCCCACCTGGATAGAGTAATATTTAAGTGGTCATCTCCATGCTGCAGGTGGTGAAGTGGGTCTGGTTCTTCTCTGTATTCCAGGTATAAAATGTTTTTCTTTCCTGTTTCTTTGTCTCTGGGTTTTGGGGTGGGTTTTTTTCCCCTCCTTCAGTGAGTGCTCTTTGTCTTATCTGTCTGATGTTATATTTGTGTTATTTAAAGTACATTTTTCCTAGGAGACAAAGGGGTAGAAAAGCTATTACCAGGAGGCAAACAAGATGGATTAATCTCAATGTGATAAAGTAATCAGATTCCAAGATAAGAACAGCAGAATTACCCTGGAATGTTATGAGACACACATACTACATGGAGCGAGGAAAGAGTATCACACTAGATTATATGCATTTAAATAAACTTCTCACACAAGTGATGTATTTTTAAAGTGCACATTACATGTTTAGATCAATTACAAAAAAGTCTTGTCTTGAACTGATTTTTTTTTTTTTCTACCATCTGAGCTGACTAATTTGTATTTCTGCTCAAACCTTTCTGTACCTTTTCTGGTGCAGTTTTTCTTCAGTGGAAGGAGTGAGGCAGAATCAGGTGCTTAGGTTAGGGAACTAAGGAATTTCTTGCTGCCTCATCAGAAGTCAATACTAGTAGAAGGGATATCCAGATGGGGAAGCTTGGTCTGTTGCCCAGAGACCCTGCTTGTGTGTGAAACAAGTAAGAGTTTGTCAGTCACAGAGAATATCAGGTTGCAGCTCAGGTAGGTGTGTGGTGTGGTCCCACCTGATGAACCGTTCAAAGCAACTCTGCTGGATACTTTGAATCTTCTTAGATCCTACAGAGCTAATAACATTTGTTACATTCTGAGAGCAGAGAAGGAAGGGGATGCCCACCAGGCAAATTAACATGGAGCTTAAATATTAGCTGGAAGGAATGCTGGAGAGGAAATAGTAATGAAAGAAGACTAAGAAGCCATGGTCTTAAGAATTTGGTGTGACCTGTTGGGAGCCATAGAGAAGTAAGAGTGGGAAATGTGTGGATAACTATCAGTGAGGGAATGGGAGAGAAGAATGCTTTGTGTGGGAAAGGCAGATATGCTGATATTTATAGCAGAACAGAAGGAGTTATGGAGGGGTTGTGAATAGCCAAAAAGGTGGTTCATTCAGTGGGCAGGAAGAAGCCAGACTGTTAGAATGGCTGCACAGTGATGTTGGATAAGAGGAGAAAAGGGAACAGGCAGGAAGCAGACACTAATATTGGTGGAGGATAATCAAGTGATTCTTCTGGTGATCAAAAATGACATAGGGCAGTTACAAATTGGGGGAAAATGAGGTGAGATGGTAGCTGACACAAAAATGAGGGAAGGATTAATGGAATAATCTAGTTCAGGTATCTAATGACTTGCAAGACAAAATGATAGTTCTGTGTAGGGTGCATGTAGTGTGTGTACTCAACTGAGGTAGATTTAATGCTGCTATGTGTTATGGCCACAAGAAACTCTCTGTCAGAACACTTAGTCCTATGAATGTTACAGAATGAGATCCACTAACAAGAACCAAACAGGGATACCCTGCCTGCTGTTCTTTTTTGTGCTATGCTAGCCTTAGCTAAACAAGTTTAAAGAACGTTTGCTGCAGTCTGAGAAGTGACTTTAAACATTCAGTGTCCTAAATTTGTAGTTACCCTCTGCAACAGTATCAAGCATCATTAAGGTTCATGACACCACACTGTAAAATACAGAACAGTAGAATTGCATGTACAAGAGGTTGCAAAGTTTGTGATTCAGAAAAAAAAATGAAAGAAAGAAAAACATTATAAGCAGATTGAGGGGTTATTCTGCTATAAACTATTATAAAAACAGGATTGTTGGTTCTATGCTATAGCTGTTCTGTTAATCAGTTAAACTGTAATCTTATTTACACTACATACAGGTAAATTATTTTGTATTATGAGGGGACAAATATCCAGAAGGAGAAATCTATCACCATTTATTGTCTGAACAGGGGGACAAGGTCTACAGTACTTGTGACATGAGTGCAAAAAGATTGTGTTAGATTTATGAAAGTCCCTGACAGAAAATGAAGCTCTTCTATCTTCTGTCCTGCAGAGCCCTCTATCTATGGGCTTATTCTATGCAACTTGATTAATTTGGAGATGCCTTGTAAACTCTTTTGATTTCCCTGCATAAAGTAAGATTTTCCTTGCCAGAACACAGTGTTTTGTCTTCCATATACAGCAGTTTTTCTGTTTTACTATTAAAGAGAAGATTTTCTCTAAACATCATAGAACTCTACAGCTTGTGAATTGATGCAGTTGCTATGTCAAGGGAGGGAACTTAAAAATATATAGAAACAAAATGCAACAAGTCTTTTTAAATAGTTAGGGAACTGACATGAGAGTTTAAGCCAGTGAGTGTTTACTGCTACAGTTTTATAAGATAAGAAAGATTTTTAATGAAGCTGGGAGTCAATGTCTATTAGTCTTGAGAAGGAATAAGTCTATTTCTACTAGATGTGACTACTCCTAATTGTTGGCTAATCAGTTGCCAGCAGTGTGACACAAATTTATGCCAGGAAAAGCACCAACAAAGAACTTCAGGGAAAAGTTGTTTTCCCAGTTGAAATGAGAAATTAATATTTTCCCCTTCTTATCTACATTTTAAGGGGGGGAGGTGATTATGACTTGTACATGATAAATTGAAGACATATTGATTGCTCTCTGTGGTTTTTCCCTTCTTTTCTACTTCAGTTTTTTTGTGATGTGCCCACACTGCAGTCAAAAATTCAGTGCAACCCCTGTAAGTTGCCAGCTCTGCCACAACAAAATGTAGTAAAAAAAACCCCACCAGAGCTTAGAGCTTGCAGAAGAGACCTATGGAGACTGCAGGCATATAAGTAGGAGATTTAACCATGCTGAGCTCCCATCTGCCCTCTTGACACTGCTTGCAGGACCCAGCTTAGCTAGTAGTAAAGCAGTCTCTGATAGATCAGTTTGAGTCACTCTCATAATTTTCTAGTTAAGAATATAATGACTAGAGGAAAGTCATTCATGGTCTGGCCCCATTTCTGGGTCTGATGAAACAATCCAGCACCACTGGATGTATGCCTGCTGCTACACAAAAGAGGGATGGGGCAAGCTTGAGCACTGGACATTGATGACCATTCAGTAATTTTTAACTTTATACTTTTCTGTACTTTGAACTGCTCCTACTAGTTCTAAGACAGACATTACATGGCCATATATAGACAGATGTAATGTATCTGGTAGTCTGACAAGCGTGGTATAAAAGCCATGCTGTGCTTTAACTCAATTCTGTGCTGGTGTCAATAAACATCACCAGCATTAACTGTATGTGCTTTTAATTAACTCAGTTCTGTCAGTGTCTGTTAGATGTTTTTCAGCTTGGTCATTTATTGAGAGTATATGAAACCTTACCATTTCTGCCTGCGGCTTTGGGACAATAACCATAAATGGATACCTGTCTCCCAAGCCAGGATATCTCTGAGCTCTAACTTTTATGTGCCAGGAGAATTAATAGAGAAGCCAGTATTCTGTTTCCAATAGTGGCAAAAGAGGAAGTTTTCTAGGGAAAACACATGGGCTTGGCTTTTATGATCCCTCCCCTTCTAGTCCCCTGCTATCTACAGCTGTTGTATTAGAGTTGTGAAAGGATGCATTCCTTTGTGGTCCTTTTAGTACTCCTTAACAAAGATGTAGTCTATGAACTAACCTAACCTCTTTTAAATCCTGCTGATACTGTCTGCTTCCACAGCCTCTGTGGTTAAAATACTACCTACTGCACGGTGGGGGGGAGAACCACACACCTTTTATCCATTTTAAACTTAACTCTTACAGTTCACTCCAAGCTTAGTATGTGAGATTTGGTAAATAAGAGCTCTGAGTTCATCTTGGCTATTTTCTTTGTTATTTTGCAAACTTTGGTCCTGCTCACCCTTTCCAAACTGAAAATTCTCAATCTTTACTCTTAAGTTTAGTTTAGTTATCCTTTTCTTTATCTCCAACTCCACTGTGCCATTCTTTGAGATGCAGAGAAGACAATACTCATAGGACTCAGTGTGGGCATGGTAGAGCTTTTGTGCAACAGCAAGTGATGTTCTTTCCTTTTGGTCCACAGCAGACATCCTATCAATGACCAAAATTCTGTAGGCTTTTTTGGTTGTCACTACACACTGAGACAGTGATTCAGAGAACGGTCAACTCTGTTTTTTAAGACCTTTCATTAGTTTTAGTGTCAGTTCTGAAGTCAGCACCATGTAGACAGTTTAGATTCTATTTTCTAGATGCATTACTTCCTGTCTGTCTGCAGTGAAGCTCACCTGCCAACCTTTTTACCTTAAGTGATCTTACTTTTTGCAGACTAGGAAACATCGCAGTTTATTCCCTTTTCCAGGATACTGCTGAAGATATTGGCAAGAAATAGTTCCACCTCTGAGAGACTCCACTGATTGCTCTTCATTGAGAAAAGTGACCATTACCCATTATGCATAGCACCTGTTCCTTAACCAGGTATCAGATCATAAGAGTCTTTCCAGTACTTCTGATGGCAACGGAGTTTCTTTCATAATCTGTGATGTAGAAGACAAAAGATCAAAGATTTTTGAAAAAAAAAACCAAATAGGTTATGTAGACAGACTCCTTTTGTCCAGGTACTTCCTGACATTCTAGTAACACCAGATTCATAAGGCAATATGCCACTTTACAGAGGCTGTGCTGACTTTTTTTGTTCATCTGGGCTCTCAGTGATCTTATTCTCTATTATAAACACTACCACCTTATCAGCAGTNGGGGGGGGGGGGGGGGGGGTGTTACATTGCTCATCCACCTGTATGCTGGCACAATGACTATTTGTAGTAATAGGCTTCATGACTTGGCCAGCATCTCTTACAATTTCACGTTTGAACAAGTAAAATATGTACTAGTGGAAGGTCTATTAAGAATTTTAGTACCTGGCTAGACATCCAGCTTCTCATATACAGTGTGTTTCTGTAGTAACAGACATAGTGCAGATCCTGCGTGCCTTAGAGTCTCTGTGTAAAGCTGATATTGCCTTTGGCAACTACAGAATGTCTCTCACTCTCAGCTTCCAGAAGAATAGAATATACTAATACACTCATGCTGTTCTTCACCTTGTACTTGCTGTTTCACTCAGTATGTCAGTACTTGAAAAGTGCCAGGCATATGTTGGTTGCTGCATGTCACTCTTGCTGTCTCAGAGTCTTGAGACACATACATTAGATATGTGACATATGCTAAGAATGAACAGTTAATGTTTGAGAAGGATTTCCATTGCTTAACAACAACTTTGTGTGTGTTAGCTCTCCAGCTTCTTATACCTACTTCTGTTTGTATCCCCTAACTAGTTAACTCTCTGCTCTTATGAGCCTGTATAGTACTTGGAATTTGCAACATAACTATTCAGTGAATTTAATCAGTTGCTTATCAACCCTTTCTGCTGTGTGAATGTGAATTGGCAAATACAAAGTATTTCCATCTCCTGCCCTACTGTGCATTCTTCTATCTGCTTTTTTTCTCTTACCATTTCTCTTTTTTGCTTATATTTTTGTCCTTATTTCCCCTCTTCTCTGTATTTAAATAATGTGGTTTAATGTATTTATTGACTCTCCTGTTTGAATTTTTGTTCTCTGCTGTCTTTCACTCTTTCTTGTCTTCAACTCATTTTTGCAGTCCCTCACTTTACAGAGTTTGGCAAGCTGATACTTCCAGAACCAAAAGAATTAATGTCTTGGGTTCAGGAAGAATTTAGCCTCCTATAAGCAAGGAGAGAAGGGTCAGAATTATCTTGCACAAAAGGGTGCGGTGCAATTTATTGTCAATAGGCCAAAATTCTGGATACTGTCTCTTCAGATATTCTAAACTAAGCTTCATTTGGACTGGATGTTTCAATGGTATTTGCACCAGTGGAGAATTTGGCCCATGAATATTCTTTAGTGAATGTCTATTGTGCTGTGTTCTCCACTTTCTGTCTACGCAAGCAAGTAAGAAATCTAAATAATTAATGGCTGCAGCACAACAAAAAGAATTTTCTACAGATACTAAGCATACCAATTCAGACTCACCCATAATTTTAATCAAGCCTCAATAAAGATCACAGAAGTCCTTGCTTGCACGAACATTGTTGAACACAGAGGCATTTAACTTAGTGTTGTAACTGGGCTTTTTACTTCATCAAGTAGAACTTCAAAAAAAACTAGAGATGTAGTAGGAAGACCATAGCAAATGTCTGCTATCTTTTATCCATGAGGAGCAAAAATGCCTGGCTTGAAAGTAGAAATAACATTATAGTTGTGATGATTCAAGGGTTATCAATGAGGTAGGGAAATGCAGTGAGTTTGATTAAACTTACTGATATAGCTTTGGAATAAAAAAGAAAAAAGACAAGCTTGATGAGTATTTTAGGGTGATTTAGAATAATTTGCATGGAGGATGAGTTATAATCCAGGCTTGCTTTCAGTTACTTGAAGCCTGTGTTTGTTTCTGGTCCTAGTGTATTTTGGGGTGAGATGAATAGATGAAGATAGGTTTTTGCAGATTCTCTTTTCTATATAATGTCATTGTAATAGTCTGACAATCAGGGTTATGCATGATATGTTTTGTGAGGATGATGTCATATCTCATAAGCCTCCAACAGAGACGATATAATCATTTCACAGAGGGAGCTATATGATGTAATTGCAAGCAACACCACATGAATCAGTGGCCCAGCAGGTTGCATTCAATTCACATTTCATACATTGCTAATATGTCTCTTTTTTTATTTTTAGTGTTTTCCTATCTGAAGGTGTCAGAGTGAATTCTTTTGTGTGTTCATATGTTTTATTGCAAATCTAATTTATTTTTGTTTGGTTATGGGTTTTAATAGTAATGAAAAATGCCACAACACGTTGTAATTTTGAAGGTTTCTACCTGCTTTCCACACTTTATAACTTGATACTATATTTTTACTATTCTGGATATAAAGATACTTGAAGAATTTTTTCTCCATTTTCCTGGTTTTTAGTAGAACCCTAGGCTTTTCCTCAGTAAAAGGTTTCTCTCCTGATCAATCCAGTAGGTGAAGCATGGACATCCACTCTGAAGAGTGAAATCCTTCAAAGGATTTGAAGGATAGGAAAGAAACCCAGATACTCAACCAATAAGCATATAGCCCATCTGGCATTTTCCTTTAGCATTGTCTTCTGCTGTGTTGTACTTGAACAATCCAAAAGGCTACTTCATGTCAGTCTCAATGTAATTTTGCTAGGGATGCAATTCTGAGGAAGTGGGATCTGAGCACCTAAGAAATGTATAGCCCATTCAAGTTCTTTAGAAAATCCTATTCTGGAATGTGAAGATGACCTCCTGGGAATGCCACAGGTGCTCCTGGTAGGTGGTGTCTTTCTACAGGTTTCCAAGTCTTTCTGTCAGCAAATAAATAACATAGCTAGACTCTGTGAATATAAAGTATTGCAAACGTTAGTCTACCTTAGCTTGAATGTGGTAGCAGGAGAATGGGTGAGAACCAAAGGGTGAGGAAAGTATAGAAATGGATCACAGAAAACACATATAAAGTTTGGGGGTTTTTTAAGAAGAAAAGATCCCCACACATCTCTGCTAATGCATGGCTGCTCTGTTCTGTTGCTTTCCTTCTGCCAGTTAGACACTATGAACTAGTAACCAGTCGTAGGATGTAAACAAACATAAGACCACATTATTTTCCTCACTCAGTTTTTTCACTGAGGCTAATTGCTCTTTGAAGTCTTTGATGGTTTTGCCTAGATAAAGATTGGGTTAAGTAAGATTCAATCCTCTGGAACTAAGAATAATGGAAGTAAAATTACTTCCACATGCAAACAAAGTAGAGATTTCATTACAGACTCAGCACTCCTCTCCAAGTGTACATTCAGAGAACATCAACACCTCTTCTCTATACATGTTCAGCTGCACTGACCTGTCCTTTTTTTTCCCCCCTGTTTTCTTTTTCTGGGTATTTGCCCCCCTCTCCCCTTATCTTTATCTTCATGCTTCCAAGCTGCCTTGGTTTGAATATTATAAATAAAAATATAAACCTTTTCAGGCTCTTTCTCTGATATCATTAGTTGTGATCCTCTTCATGTTCTGCTTCAGATAACAAAGATAAAAGCAAAACTGTGTGCAGATTATATAAGTATTTAAAAGTTGTAGATGACA
Organism: Galbula dea; assembly: GCA_013399015.1. Classification (NCBI taxonomy): domain Eukaryota; kingdom Metazoa; phylum Chordata; class Aves; order Piciformes; family Galbulidae; genus Galbula; species Galbula dea. Next base: position 1,486,994 of record VWZX01005355.1, on the reverse strand, counting down.
TTATTGGATTTTGAATTAAGATTAAGGAATTTCCAAAGATAGAAATTAAAGAGCAAATTTAAAAATAAAAATACAAAGTGAAAAAAAAATGGAAAAGTAGACTTTTTTTTTTAAGTACTGTCATCAGAAGCACAAGCTGTGAGGAAACTTGGTTTACAAAATGTCTGCAGTCTGAATTATTTTGAAGCACAAATGTTAATCCAGTGATCAATGTCCATAGTATTATTCTGTTATTTAAATTGTACTTACTGTTTGGTAAACTTGCTCACCTATACTCAGATATGAACTATATTCAACATCCACATTTCAAAATTGCCTCTCCAATTTCATACACTTTTTATAGTTGTTTAAAATTACTTTGGGACCAGTTTGACAGTTTTCACTTGGGAGTATATTTACTCAAATAGATTCATTTTCTTATTTGTTATTAATCTCCAATTCCTTGCAGGTGAGCACAGTCCTTTATGAAGTAGCTGGTTTTCCTGGATAATGTATGTAAAATATTGGAAAATAGTGACATTCAGATCTCTCTTTACCAATATTTTTTGATATTTCCAGATATAAATGTTTGTTATTTTTACCCAAGGGTCCTTCAGGCAGTCACTGTCTGCCACCTTGGGTAGAGCTGGGCACTAACCACTGTTGCTTTAGAAACTGCCTATCAGTCTAATGCTTTAAAATACCATTCATTTGTTTCCACACTAAAGAATTATCCTGTCCATCCATTTCCCATTTTGACCCTGTGCAAACTTTTATATTCATTTAGATAACCTTTTCTTGCTCATGGTCTGTCCACCTAGTTGCAGTGAATTCCCTCTTTAATGATACAAACTAAAAATGGCTTACTCCAGAGCAAAAGGCAGGAAGAGAAATTAGAGGAAGGTAAGGATGTTGTATTCCATTTGATTTTTATGATAGTCTCTGATTTTTTGGGGGGTGATTGCTCAATTTATGCTTTTACAAGAACTGAAATCAAGTGATTACTCTGAAAATGTCTTGACAGATATGGCTGTGCAAAATGCAGTCTCCATCATTTCTTCACACCTGTTATCTGTAGTTTCTTCTTTTCAGAAGACAAAAGGCTATCTTCTGTTTAGATAATGATAATTTTTTACCTTTGAACTTTTTTTTCAAGCAGAGGCCATGAAATAGAGAAAATGGATCTACCTGTAACTACAGACCTTCACTTCATGAAGCTCTATGATTCAAATCATTGTATATGGTAATTAAATTTTCTAGTCAGGCCTGGACATAACAGCTAATGTAAGCCATTTCTGAGATTTTTCAAATGTCTTAAAATAGTTTATTTGGATGCAACTAGTAATTTTAATAGTACTACTTTTATTGTGACATACTCTCCTTTAAAGCCTTATTATTGCCATCTTGTTCATCTCTTTCTGGCCATGGCACTAATTATAAGATGGAGGTATTCTTCCTTCATTTGATAACTTGCAAGAAAATGTGATTTAAAGAGAGACACTTAGCATAGAAAGCTCATAAACTTCCACCTAAATAAGCAGTTAAAGAACAGCAGATGTTTTTAGATTGCACTGGTAAATGGTGCAGCGTTACAGGCCAATCAATACAGTTAATGCTAATTGTAATGTACTTTTGTCAAAAGGAAGCTTTTTCTTAAAGTTAATTTCTGATTTATTTTCTATAGAGCAGTTCTGCAAACCTGGTGTCTTTTGCATTTCATGCCTGCTAATGGAAAGCTGGGTTCATTTGGGTGTTATTATTCTGGCTCAAGTATATTAAAACAGACTCTGACATGCCTGATGGAAAAACCTATCAGATGTTTACAGAAGGCTTGGGTTTGGAGTTTTTTTAATGATATTATGTTACTTGGCTTGGAATAACCCAAGTAATGTTTATGAACTTTCAAAGTCTGGAGTTCTTGAAATTCTAATTCTAATCTCATGCACTTGTACAGTCACATAATGCTGTTGGCTTTGGAGGCTTAACTGTTGAATTAGAAAGCAAATTGGATTTTTTGCTAAAGGAAGTAGCATGAATTTTTTGCCATTTGATATCTGAAATGCTTTAATTTGAAGTGTGTTTCTAATGTGTTGTCTAAGCTTTCTCATAAGATCTTTGGGACAGAAGCAGTGCTGCTTTTTCATTGTGTACAGTACTTGAGAGACTGGAGCATTTTTCAGCATGAGAGTGCTGCCACAGTATCAATTGTAGCTGTTCTGTGAAGTAAAAGGGGTGCTTTTTAAATAGGTCAGTTTATCCTGCTCTGCTCTTCTAGTATCTCAAATGACATTTTGTAGGCCATTTTTTGTTAGTAACACAATATAGTACAAAATGTGGCAATATAACAAAGGGAATCATATGAAAGACAAAACAAAGGCAAAAAAAATCCCTGAGATAATTGTGGTAATAAAAGCAAAATGTAAGAAATTCATTGAAAATTAATATTTATGAAGTACCAGTATTTTCCTCCATCTGCCACATTGAATGTATACCTATGCCACACATACAGATAGCAACTTTTTCATCCCAGTTGCTCAAGTTTAGAAGAAACCCAAATGCAGCTCATCTGGACCTACAATAGTTTAGTGCTCAGGCTTAGGACACTTATGCACACTCTTCTATTTGCATCTGCTCAGATAGCTCTCCCACTATTAAAATCTAACTTTCAGAACCCTTATAACAGCACATTTACTTTTTTCTGTTAAATAGTTTTTCAGAACACTTCCTCTTCTGTCCTGTTTTATTGAGAAGGAAACAGTATTATGTGAGTGCCTACACACATACAGCAGTGACAGAAATAGAGAATATTGCTCTGACTTCAACATACTCCTTGAAAAATGAACTGAAAATATTCTTTGTGAGACTGCCAGTGTAAATTTTTAATGTTGTTTGTACAAACACTGGTTCTAACCAAAGAAGGCTCTTTCTCATACCCCCATCATCAGTCTGAAATCATCTGATTAGCCTCATGAGGGCAAAGATGGGCAAGAGTTAGCAAAGCTGATTGGATTAGCAGACATTAGAATTGCTCTTACCTGGGCAGTGGTGGACAAACACAGACTATGTGCCAACAAGCAGGTCAGCTTCTAATTTCATAATGAAGGAAAAGAAAGGTTCAGTTTAAATTTTCATCTGACTTTTTAACACTGCCACTCTCTATATTCCCTTCTGAAATCTTTCTTAATACATGCTGATGCTATTTAGATTAAAAACGTCATTCACATTTGGATACAGCTAAACCTCTAGTGTCCCTTTCTGCCAGTCTTAAGATATCACAAACATGGCTCTATTGACTAGGATGAAATGAGGCTTTCTTATATTACTAGGATTATTGGCAAAATGACCTTCTGCTATTACTGGAATTGTCTCCCTTAGAAGTACTGAGTGATATAGTATAAAAGTTTCTAGAGAGTTGAAATCTAAATCTACAATGCATTGATAGGTAATTTTTCTCTCTCTTGGGCTGTAGCACATATCTGAAGCCAGAGGGGTGCTGTATTGTCCCAGACCAGGACTTTTGAACAAGCAAATATGTAGGGGAAAGACAGATAGCAAAGTGAGGTGCTATAATCCTGAGACAGTGTTTCCATGGAAAGCTTCCAGATGAGGCTTATTTTTTTAAAGCCTGAGATCAACAAACTTGAGAGTAGGGCTAAACAGACCTCTCTTCTCTCTCAGACAGTAAGTATGAGTTGTTCTTTTCTGCCAAGACAATGACTGAGAGGCAGATTGCCCTTTAGACTCCCACAGCTGGGGAAACATGGCATGAAACTTAGTCCTCCCTGGCATGGTTTCTGATCCAGGAGTGAGTATGCCTGACTGGCTCCACCTACTTGGGAGGAGACACATTTGAGCAGGTGTTTTGCCCCCAGTGCAGAAATGCTCAGGTGGTGTTCAGACCTGCTAGTGTTCCTATTCTGACCAAACAGTTCCAGGACTGTAAAATCCTCATGAAAATATTTTCTATGAAAGTGCTCTGAGAAAAGAGGGTGTGGAGACTTTTGACAGCCTCTGCCTCCTCTGTTGTTCCTTCACAGATATGTATGTCTCTCACAGATGGAATACATAGAGTTCAAATATAAAGTAATAGTAGGAGAAACTGATGTTTATCTCCACAGGCCCCATTAGCAAAACAACCTGCTTAGTCTCTAATGTGTGATAGCAGGGTGCAGGGGAGGTTGCTATAGTGTTTTAGCTTGGCTTCCTCTGTATCTTTTAGTCTTAGCAGCTATGCAGAAATGCAAACGTAACTCAAAAGTAATTGTTGTGCTGTGATAATCAGAATTGCTGCACTTTGTCAGCTCATTAGGAAGGCAAATAGATCTCATTTACACAGTAACTTTTTGGCTGATGATTAAAGTACAGAACTGAAAGTCACTCACCTGAGGTCATGTTTCCGTCTGTAGCATTTGGGGGTTTTTTCTGTCTTCTTTTATTTCTGTAAAAACATTGGTTAATCATACTGTGCCTCAATTTCCTTTGAGGTACCAGGAAAATATGTTGGAAGCTTTTGATTGACAAATTTAATGTTTGTAAGGTGTTTTGAGATGTTCAGATTAAATGGTGTCTTGAAATGCAAATTACAGAGGTAAACATGGCTGAAGTGGAAGTGCCCTATTCCTATTTTGATCTCAGAAGCTGTCAATCTTTTAACTGGATTTTTTTTGTGAAAGCCTGTCTGGCAGCACTGGCTGATCTTCTGTTTCATTTCATCTGTAGAGAGAGACCTGTGTTTTGCAAGGAAACCCTTGATTTGTTTCCTTTATGCCCACAACTTGAGGAATTCAGGCTAAAAATTAAATGTGCAGCAATGAGGTCATTTTGATGGGAATATGACTAACATGTTTCTTGCAGCCTCTGCTGAAAAGCTTTAAGTTGGCAGGAAGATAGGAAGCATTTCCACCTTTCATTGTCATTCTTTGTCTGGTGAGCACACAAGACCACTTGCATTTTACCAGGCCTTGTTCAGAGGCAAAAAGTGTAAGTGTTTGTTGTTGTTCTGTTTTCATTTTGCAAACTCTAGTAGGAAAAGTCAGCAGTGTTATGAAATTCATTATAATCACAAGTGTCAGTGTGTCTGGAGTAGCTGTGGAAACTGTTCAGTTCTCTAGGGGATGTTTATTTCAGTTGTTTCATTTGTTCTAGCTATTTAGATGGTCCCTTGTCTGGATTTCTTTCTCTATTTGTTGCACCTTCAAAGCAAATACATATCTCAGAGTCTTAATAGCTGACAGCTCTCTTGGGCTTAACAGAAGAAACATATTTTTGTCTCCAACCCCACACCCTGTGAATAACTTAAATGCAGTGATAAGCTCTCTTGGGCTTTTGTGTTTCTAATGAAATATAAATAAACCAGATGCAAGCTCTTTAGAACAGGGTTCCTGTTGTTATGCATTTGTCTGTAAAGCACCTTACTGTTTATCTTTGGAATTAAACAAACAATTCCATCTTATATCTGATAAAGCACAGCAAATAATAATGATTAATCAAAAAAATTGCAATCTTCAGTCTAGCTTTAAGAAATACCTCCAGCTGTCTCAGGATTACTAAAACCTGTTTCTTCCTTCCATGTAAATGAGTTGTTTACAGACACTAAATTTAAGTCACTCAGGATTTTCATAGAGTTTTTGTAGGGTTTTTTAATGTCCTACTTAAAAATTATCCCAGCTGTTCTTGTAACCCCAGTAAGCAGGTGAACTGTTTATTTTTTTTTTAGTTAGTGAGATATTTATTTCAGAGGTGTATTCTGATATCTTTGAGATCCATAAGATTTTACATTTAGCTATACTGTTCAGTTACAAGGGTTTCCTTGAGGACTTCTATCTTCAGATGATAAACAACAGTCCTTCAATGTTTCCTTACCAGATCCTGGAAGTGTTAAGAATGAATGCTACCTGGTTTTGATTTTCACCAGGCTGCTATATGACCATATTTCCCTCCAGCATGTCAGCAAAAGGTTACAAGGATTTCAGGATGTTGAAACTCATACAGCTAAAAAGAGAATTTAGTTCAGTTTTATTAAGGACAGCTTGACTTTGCTTTTACATTCTCTAGTAAAAATGCCACGCATTTCTGAACATGAAAGTGATGTAACCAGAGCCAAAATTTGCATTTATAAAGCTTTAGTTGGGCATCTTTTCCACCTTTTCCTGATAGCACTATATCATGTAACTATGTCTTTACAAGTGAATACTCCAATGCTATTCACAGACTGGTATGTATCTGATAAGTTGGGAACAAGTTTACTTCTGCCAATCCAAAAACTGAGGGCAGAACCAAATGTGTCAGTGAGTGGTACCAAAATCCACCATATATCCTAGAGCCAAATCAAGCATACTGACTGCAAAGAATAAAATTCAGATTTGATTTCCAGCTAACAGGCTCAAAATCAGCCTTCAACATACATAATTCTTGACATGCTGTCTTTTTTGTTAGATGTTTCTTCCAGATCAATCCAAGTACTGTTCTAAGAGACATGGTCCTCAAAAGTGCAGTTTTTCTGCAAATCAGGAAGCATTGCAGATTACAGATCACCCCAGATCACAAGGATTATCTTCATGAGACCCAGATGAAGTGCAAGGCAGAAACATGGCACAAACCAGGAGTAGGATGATGAGAGGCCTGCTGCTGTGCCTTTGCTCCTTGAATCTGTTTTTATTCCTCTACTTTCATTTGAATTGATAAGGTGAAACTTTGGTGTGTGCTCCTGGGAAGTAGAATGGGAGGGTATAGACCAGAACATATTAAGCAGTGGCTTTCCTAGAAACACTTTTTAACATATTTTTTTGAGAGCCCCAAGGTGGTAAAATTGAGCTTTGCTTACAGAGCTGAGATGTCTTGAACCCAGGCTTGCTGACTGATAAAATCCATAATTTCTGGCAAGCAAGCAAAGTAGGATAGTTAATATTTACATTTCTTTTGAAGTTTTTCAGTTTGCTCCTGCAGATCATAGGAGGAAAATCCTTATAACAATCCCATTGATTTGCACTTCTAAATCTTGTTCTCAGAAGTAATTTAGGAACAAAACTTTAACTATCAAGGAGACATGATTAAAAATGTCTGCCTCTTTTGAAAATGGGCTTCAGCTTTTAAATCTGGTACTTCTAGGAAATCTAAACTAGGCAGAACAGAGCACAAGACATTTTTGGAGGAAGACCAGATTTTAAAGACTGCAAGATAAATGTATTGATAAATACATATGGTAAAGATCCAAAAACATTTTAATGTTACTTACAGCTGTCTGTGGAAATGTTTTCATTTACAAAAAAAGGATCATAAAGTAAATATTCTCCAAGTAAATAAAAACCAATGGTTAGGGCTCTTAAATGTTGAAAGGGGAAAAAAATTATCTATTACTGAAAATGTCTATCAGCAACTAGTTCTGAGCACTTTCTTCTGTATGTATGTCTTTGCAGTTCTTGAAATGATGCCCACCCAGGGTCTGTGGAAACAACCACTAACCATTCACTGCAAAAAGGAACTTTTTAAGGAAGAAATAGGGGGGTTTTTATGTGTTTAATAACTCAGGCTTTGGCTAAATATAGGGAAGAGAAATGTCTCTTCCTTTTCTCTGTATACTTCTCAATAGTTTTTGCAATTTCTAGAGACTTTTCACTGAAAAACTGTCATTACAAACTAAAATCTGTTTTTCATAACAAATTCAGCAACAAGGAGTTGTGAAGTAAAGTGTTTGCCATACATAACCTATAGTGTGTGCACTACCACATCTGTTATCAGTACAGTGTGCTATGCAATTGCAAACAGTAATACAGGCAGGTTTTCATTTATATTAATGTGACTAAGCTTTGTTTGATCATGCTAAAAGATAAGCACTTTCTAAATGTAATCCCAAATATTAATATATTACCTACCAAAGGCCATTGTTTATGTAAGGTGACTCACATGAGGACTCTGAATGGAAATTTATCAGTCAGATTGGTAAATATTCTCATTTAGGTTTAGATTAGAAGATAGGTTTTTTTATAGAATTCACATGAAATCTGTAAATTATCACCAGCTGATGATTTACTATTGGCAGCAGAAAACAAAAGTCATTGTTGTCAAGCTAAATCCCACAGTCCTGTTAAGGAATACATCCAGTAGTATTGAGTGAAAACTGAAATTTGCATTCCTGCTATGGAGAAATTGCCCACTTGATGAACACAGAACTTTAGCAAAATAAACCTCAGATCTCAGAACTGTGACCCATCATGATCTCTGTATTACACCTAAGGCTGTGCTGGTAATTGATTTTCCAGCTGATATTCAAAAAGATGAAAGTAACCAACATTCTTTTCCCCAACAAAACGGTGGCTAGAGAACATTCTCAAAATGCAGAAAACCTGCCTCAGTTTCTTCCTTTGTTTGGGGGGATTTGAACTCTCATTTCCCAAAGACATCCATTTTGCATGTGTTGTTAATTGAACATGAACTGGAAAGAAGACCTGGGCACACATATTCATGTGCTGAGATGTTTTATTCTGTTATCATAAGCTTGTGCTTTTCCTCACTGGACAGTTTTTTTGTAAGGTACTAGCACTGACTTCAAACCCCTCCAGAGGAAGGAAGGAATTTAACCTGAGCCTAAGCACAGCCTAAATAATTGCACTCTCCACGGAGGTATGAAGTAGAAGGGGATTATATGCACATACCTATTTCTATCTAACACTCCTGAGAACACAGGAAATTGCATTATTCTGGATACTGCCTTATGATTTCTTTTCACACAGTACAGATGCTAAATTAGTGTAATTGGAGCCTTGTTTGTAAATCTGAGCTCTGTTCCCATTTACTTCAAAAATGTGTCTGAATAGCTTTTTATATTAATATCAGTTGGCAGATAATAAAAAGATACTGACCTGATTGCTTATTAATACCCTGTAAGCCTCCCTTTACAGGCAGAGATTATCCTGCCTGACTGGACAGAGTTAAAGGTTTTAAGAGGTAAAACTAGAAGAAAGAGAAAGCTACAGGAGGTGGACATGATACAGCATTACACTATGAAGTTTCTCTCTGGAGAACTTAGTTGTTGAGAAGTTTAGCTAGGCTGGGAAATTTTAGTCTGCCACCCTAGACATTGTTTTGGAGGAAATAAGGAAGCCTTAAAGAAGCCAGGGTTTATCAGGAATTAAAATGAATAGTAAGTTGTTACCAGCAGCTGTATAGAAGTCTCTGACAAAGAAAAGGATGGAGAAACTGAAGGAAGCAGATTGCATATACTGGTTTGGCTGAATATATCAAAGCTTCAAGGAAAATTTACTTTGAGAAGAAAGGAATATCTAGAGAAGGTTATTTTATTTTTAACTCTCTGCTCTGCATGTGTGCACCTTTGAAAAAGGGAAAGCTTTGTTCTGAAAAAAAAGCCATTCTGAAAAAGCTTCAGTCAGCTCAGTAGTCACAAATTCCCTGAAGGAAAAAGGGTTCACAGATGCCAGATGCACTTGTCATGCTACCAGAGTGGAGAAATGGGAATGTCTGGCCAGTGATCCATTTCAAGTTTCATCTTTTGAGAGTGGCCTGGTCACTGACTACATGGAAGAAAAATAGAAATAGTCCAAAGGGAAAGCTCTCCCAAACGTGATGATGTTCATTGGTTTTTGGTGATCATTTCTGACCAGTAAGAAAGACAGCTGAAGAAATCTGTCCCCAGGTACTTGTTCTACAGCTTACTTACTAACCCACCAGCCTTTCAAGCATTATTTTTACTGGTGCTGCCCAGTAGCCTGGAGTAACAGAGCCATCAGGCTGAAAATAAATCAACCAGCCTGGACTGGGAACTTCTTTAAATCTCAGCTGGTGGTCTCCTTACTACCATGTCAGCATAGCAAGTCAGACAGACTTTGGCATTACAAAGAGGGAGACAGCCTGTAGCATAAAGCTCTGAGGGAACAGCTACAGATGGAGACTGGGGTGGTCACCCTTAGAGCCCACTCATCCAGTGTGGTTTTACACATCCCTCTGGTGCTCATGTCGTTTACAGCGAGCACTGGGGCTGGCCATATAGTGCAAATTATTGCATGTGTTTCTAAGTTGCAGTATATGTTGGTTGATGGTTTGTCACAGATTTGGAAAGATATGATTAAATGAGTGTAAGATCAATGTGGATACAGCTTAGGTTTGTCAAGAGAGTGAAGAAGTTTTCTCTTTCTGAAAGCATATAAACCTCCCGATGTTTTGCATGCATAACCCAAATCAGCATTTGTTTACAATAAAGCTCAATAAGAGAACTGATCAGCTTGGAGGCAATTAAAATCTTATTCTTATCCATGGGTAAGGGAATGACCTGGGATGTACCTTTTATATTATGTGAAATAGAACATAAAACTACTGAAGCAGTGTCAAATGACTCTTTAACAACATATTATGTGGTGCTACCACATTACTGAAAATCTACTGGCATTTTTTAAAGGCAATGTTGTCTGTTGCAGTTTTCCATGAGATGCTGATTAATATGCTATTGAGTCTATAAATAAGCTTCCAACCAATGACAGTTGTGACAACATGTCTGCACTTTGCTAGGATGGGACCAAGATCAGTAACTCAGTTCACATAGGCCAGTTATCTACCATCTAAGAGTAATGAATGATGAAAGGCAGGATATGAGTTGCTATTTGGAGAGAAACTGTTCAGAAAAAAAGGACAAGATGAGAATTTCCTCATATCACTTTAGCCATGTTACAAACATACTTGGACAGAAAAATGAGAGAAGTGTCTAAGTGCAAAACAAGCAATAAATCGAAAGATAATAAAAAGCAGTGACTGACATTCCAAGGCTACATACCACATTTCACCATGAGCACAAAAAAACACATAGAGGAGGGGGGAAAAAATACCCAAACAACCCTCTGATCTTTGATTTAGGTTTAAGGTAGTTAGTACTGCAGGCCTGTTCTGGACTGGATTCTAATTTTGAGATATCTTTATGAACCTCTCAGAAGTTCATACTCTGGAAATAGGGAGCCTGAAGTAGAAATGTTGGTGGAATCAGAGGAACTGTGTAATAAATGATGTCCCTGGGATACTCTGCTTTGGGAATAACTCAAACACATGGGTTTGAGAAGGCACCTCTGTGTATAGTTTGTAATTCCTAAAATATGTTTTTCCTGGGAGGTAATTAAAATCCATGTAGTCTTTTTGTCTCCACTAAAAGTAATGAAATGGAGTAGCTTCCTTAAAAATACAGCATATAATAGGAAATCTAAAGCCAGTGGAAACTATAAATAAAATCTTAAAAATTATTTATATAGAGTATTGAAATATCTTCAGTATCCCAGACCATGGTTATTAACCACTCATATGTGTTAATTTTTTTTTATGGTACTTGTGTATCCTAACCAATCCTAGTTTTTAAAATTTTTAAAAAGACTTATTCATGTTTCAGCAGTCTGTATCAGTAATTTGTGAGAGATTTATTTTCCTTAAAGTTTTTCCTGAGCCTTCTCTTTTCCAGGATGATGATCCTCACCTGTCTCAGAATCTCCTCATATGGTAGTTGCTCCAGTCCCTTAATTACCTCTATGGCCCTTCACTGGACTTACTCCAGCATGTCTATGTCAATCTTGTACTTGGGAACTCAACATTGGACCCAGCACTCCAGATATGTCTCACCAGGGCTGGAGAGAGGGCAAGGATAATCCCCTCCATCTGCTGCCTTTATCTTCTTGCCATGAGGGTCATCATTGGTGTATTTCTTACTTAAAACTCTTACCCTTTCTGTTGATAGATCTTAAAGAAAGAATACATTTTATTCAAGTATTAGAAACAACATGTAAATTGTAATGGAATACAGACAAAGAATACTAATTTAGGAATTGTCATACTGAGGGTATTGAACTGATTCATTTGGAACACTTGTGTCTGTATTTGCAGGTTAGTCTGCTTTATGGAGCAGCTAGCACTAATTGCTTGCAGGATGTCAAATGCTGGTAAGATATCAATATGTTCCCTCCTTACAGGTTAGTCCTGAAACTTTAAATTCCACCTTTATATTTGTTTCATTTTGCTGCTTGATATTATAGCTGGACAATTTTATTAATAGCATTATGTGTAGATTTCCTTTAATTTTGCTGGTTTATGAATCTCAAGGGCATCCTATGACAATCCTTTCAGAAGGCTGGTCACACTTCTTTGTTTTGCCTATTCAATCAATCTCTTCTTTATTTAAATTTGGATTTGCTGTCTTTTAGTGTATCTGGATGTCATTTTAGTCTTATCCTGAGAAAAGAAGAAAAGATAGCAATTATCTTTCTTTATTCATTATTTACACTCTTTAACATTTCTTGCATCACTAGTGATTTAAATACTTTTACATGAAAAACCCTATTGTCTTGAAGTTTTTCTTCTTCCTGCATGAATCATTCTTGTTGCCATAAAGGCTTTGTTTTTGAAAATGATGTCAGCAGAATCATTTTATAGCATTTTAGTTATATGCTTAATGTATGTCAAAGTATGTAATTGCTTATTCCTGATGATAGATTGATTATTGTTCTGCTGTAAACATGCAAACTGGTGTCTCTCTTTCATCTCAAAAATGAAATCAGAGGCAATTTTCCTATTGTTAAAGAAAGCCAGAAACTGTTTGCTTTTTCATTTCTTACCTTTCCTAAGAAAAAATCCTATTCTGCTCTTTGTGATTTCCTTGCTGTTTACCAGAGGGACACCAATTAAAAAGATCAGGCATTATGAAAAGTCATTATTGCTTAAAGACTCTAAAATCCAAGCTTTTGTGACTCCCTTGTTACCTATTTTCATATAACCTCTTCCAAATTTGCTAAGCTGATATGAATTGAGATAAATTAGATCATTTATAGCCTAGTCTTTACTGCCAAATTCAGATCAGTAGTCTGTGTGCTTCACTGTGCAGAGCATGGCATTGTATGCTGGGTTCTCCTGGAAAATGAAATCTCAGATTTGCTCAGTCCAGACAGTTATTTTGCTTCCCTAGTGTAGGTCATAGTCATTGCTTTCCTCATTTTCTTTTCATGATGGCAACACTTATCTCCCATGTGCTGGATCTGTCCAATGTTTTCTGTGCCTCAGAAAATGCCAGCAAGTTTGATTGCAGTGTCCCATGCCTCTTAGTATAATTTCAGAAACACAAAGTTAAGAATACTCCTGGAGATGCACCTATCTAGCATTCCATTTCTTAATGATAAGTTAATTCATTAAGCTTATAGTTTTTTCTATACAAAGAAGGTGGGAATTCATTCATCTTAAATTATAATCTTGGTAAAATTTTCTTTAAATATTACCTTGACTTATTTTTGCACTAAATCACAGAGTTGTAGAATAGTTTGGGTTACCTAGTCATGTGTCATGGACAGGGACATCTTCCACTAGACCAGGTTGCTCAGAGCCCCATACACCTTGTCTTGAACACTTTCAGGGTTGGGGGATCCATAGCTTGTCTGGACAACTTGTTGCAGTGCCTCATCACCATCACAGTGAAGGTTTTCCTTCTTATATATAATCTAAATTTATCCTCTTTTGTTTTAAAGCTATTGGCCTTTATCTCATAATAATAAGAGACAGGAGAGAATATTTGTATCTATGTCAATTTTGGTTGACTCAGTATTGAAATAAGTGCTTGATTCTGCAGTCTCTAGAATTTAGTTCTGGACCTATTTTACATCTATTCTTCTTTTAAGAAATATGTATATTAACAGAGTTCAGTTCTGCCTGTAGCACTCTTTGAAGAGGAGGCATTTCTGCAGTGAAAAGTGGAGTTTTAGTAGAGCAAAATTAATTTGAATTTTTATCTCAACTTTCCAAACTACAGTGGTTTTGAACAGAATCTGCCTCCAAAAATGCCCCCAAGTTTGGCTTTGTAACAGTTGACAAGATTTTTAATGGGAGAGAAAAAAAGTGTTGTATATTAAATTGTCTCTCTGAAACCTGGCAAATGTAGATTTGGAGAGCAAGGTTGGGATTACATTAAGAGTCCTGGCAAGCTGCTGTGTATGTTTATTACTGTGGAAAACTGGGTAACTTCCATCTCAGTTCAGAATTCATAAGAATGACAAAGCTGCTGTTATTTAGAGACCTTGTCCTAGGCTTTGTTTTTCCTAAGACTTCACTGACCTGCTTAAAACACTTCAGTCTGGTTTTACTCACAAGACTCCTGTCTGCTTCAAAACACCAGAGGCACTCCAAGGAACTGGTGCAAATGAATCATCTGTGGTTTGAAAGATGTTAAAGCTTAATTGATAGAAACTATTTCATTAATTGTTTTGCAGCATGTGTGTTGGACAGCTGGTTTAAGGTAGGTGGATTATGGCTGCAGAGGCCACAGTTTGGAGGTGGATCATGCTTGAGGGAGTAAAGTGCTGCTAGTAAAAAAGTGTTAGCATAGCTACAGTACTATGTGGCTTTTTTCATATAAATAATAACATTTAATTTTTAATTTACCTGAAAAATAAAATTATTTTTCTGTGTTACTGTGTGTTTCCTTTTTTTTTTTTTTCCAGACTTTGGACTGCATTTAGGACATGATTCGAGCTTATCTTCATGCACACAGACTGTGATCCTGCTCTCTGCTTAAATTAGAGGCTGAAGCACTGAAAAATCACAAAAAGTGATTCAGGACTGTGTAGCCCTGTACAGACCAGAGTCATAAAATGTCACCCTATGTGATGTAAATTCTTGGAATTGCCTTTTCTGGGAATAGGAGTATGCAGTTGTCATTTCTTTGTCACAACTTCAGGGGAAGATGGATAAGCACCTCAAACAAGTCACTTGGAAAGAAACCTCCAGAAGTTTAAGCATGATCAATCTTACAGCTAACTTCAGCTGAGGAGGCAGTGTATGATTTATGCCTTCAGAAATCAACAAGTAGGACATACTCAGGAAACAGGTAAACCTCCTTCTAACCTTCATTCAGCCTAAACTGGATTGAACACCATTTTCTGATAAACTACAAGAATGCTCTGATTTCAAGACCATGGGAGCACTTTGCATAAGAAGACTTAAAAGTGTTCCTTTGAATGTAGGCAACTCAACAGCCAGGCATGCAAGAGTCCTGTGGATAGATAGAAGAAAACCTCATCCAATCAAAACAACAAACAAAAAAAACCAGACAAACCAAAACAGAACAAAAAAACCCAAAACAACTGAAAACCAACAAACTCCTCCAAAACATGGGGAAACCCTTCTTTAGCCTTGTGCCTAGGGCACCTAGCTGAAGTCTTCAAAATCAGCTCCAGGGTTTGTGTTATAGGATGGCTAGATAAAATGAAACAAGGAGTAGACCCCAAAATCTCCTTATCTAGTGGAATGTCTTAACACTGTATAGTCTTTGTGCTCAGCAGTAGACCTAGTGCCTTTTGCAACCCTGGCTAAAAAAGTCCAGCTACAAGAGGTTCTGAGAACAATCTGCTTAGTGCCTAAACTTCTAGAGAAAATTACATTTCTCCCTGTTGAGTTTAGAGTCTGAGGACCTCACCATCTGAGGGAAAGTGAGACCTTTGTGCAGAAGTTTTGTATCCCACTCACAACGTTCTTCTCCCCTGCCCATGGAAAGGGCTGCTGACACTGAATCCTGACCAAGGAATGTGAGAGAATTTAGTCTGGCAGACAGAGTTTCTCATTGCCATCTCTTCTCGCTCTCCAATCTGTACTCTGCTTTTTGCTGTAGGTGCTGTGGACTGAGAACTCGTCAACAGCATTCTGCCTTTCTCTTTTCCTGCCCCTGTCCTTTACTTTTTGTGGTGACAGGTTGAAAGAGGAAGGAATCAGATGACTGAGGAATATAGAATACATGTGTTGCATTGCTCAGAGAAGATGGAAGTGAGGCATTTTCATGTACTAGTGGAGCTGAACAGTCTGGTAAGTAGACACCCTCCACTATTTGTGTGTATGTTTAGAAGACCTGATGATAGATACTTTCCCTGTGTACTAAGAAAAAAAATAATTAAAAATATGTTTATATTGCTATTACAAGATCAAAGGCAGAGACTGGTTGCAAGAATGAGAACTGAACTGGGATCCTGTTTCCACCTGCAGTCTAGACACAGTCAGTGCCAGCTCATCTGTTTGTTCAAGCAGAGTTATGGCTCTCACAGGGTGAGGTACGTCTAGGAGGACATCTAGCCACAGGACCAATTATTTTTGTTCTTGGGTAAAAACAACCTGAAGACCAATTTAGTCCAGCTGGGAAACAGGATACTGCTTCCCCAGTGAGGTCTGGTAGATGACACTTTGGTATAAAAATGTGGATTTTTATTTTTTTTAATGGCCATGAGTTCCTTTATTTAACAAAGATCCTCTCAGGGTACAGAATGTAATAAATTGGCTAGGCAGAACCACAGAAGAAGCTGGAGGACTGTTGGAAGGATTAGGCTGGTACAAGCTCCTGCAGGTATTTTTGTCAGTCCTGTGGAGTACCACATGGTAAATTAGTGAGAGAAATGTAAGTCAGGAAGTGTGTTCATCCTCCTGCTCTGAGGAAGGGTCCACCACACCTAGACTACCTTGCACCCATGTTCATCTAACCTTTTACCTTAAAGATCCTCGATGATGGATGTTAGGCCTGGGGGTGAATGCATAACTGTTGCCCACTCATTGTCCAATATCTCCAGGGCTGACAGCTTGCAGAACAAACATCCTAGGATGGCTCCCTGCAGTCTGTGTTTGGTAGCCTCTGAACGTCCTCAGGACTCAGATCTCTGCAAACTGCCTTTGACTGGTCTGTCCTTTCCACAGAGGCAGAGCATCACAGTTTATCAGCACCACCCTGGTTTGTCCCATGGCATTCAGCTCACCCTGTGAAACTAGGCTGTCTTTTTAATGACACGAGTTACAAGTGTAATTATTCAGGCTTCATATTTCAAAGGCTGAAGGAAAACAATTACAAGTGAGTAAAAATCAGTTTAACGATGGGATACATTCTCTGTTGCACTACTGTCCTTGGATGCAGACTGCCTCCTGTTTTCCCTCTTTTTAGCAGAAGATCACTATGTTTCAGGGTCAGCAGCTTCTCTGCTCAGGAAAGTCACACCTGTCTTTAAAATCTCTTAGATTTGCAGCACTCCCTGCATGCTGCATTGTCATAGTATTTGTTGTACATGTGTTTAGTTGTGTCAGCATCCTGTAGCATATTCTCAGGTTTTTATTGTTAAACAGGTACCACAGGAACAGATATTCTCTCTTGAGATGTCTTTAAAGATAGGCTATTTCCTGACCTACTCTGGTGTGGGAGCACAGTGGGAACTACACTGCTTCCATCATAACCTAATAATTTAGTGATACTCAAATCCACTTTTTCTGTGCTGTGAACTGACTGGATTGCACCCTGTCTTTCCTTTTAGTGAACTTGGACAATGACTGGCATTTCTCCCTTTGTGTGTGTCTGTGTGTGCATGTATAAGAAACCATAAAGTATAAACATACATAAGAACAATGGAAGTGTGAGAATATATATGTATTTAAAAGTATATACACACACACATATCTTGTTTTCCCTCAGTATGTTCTCTTGGACAGAGAAGCCTTTAACCATTCCTCACAGATCTTATGTTTCCAAAAGTGATCACTGTTGTTTTAAGTGTCTGTTTTCTACTGAGTGTTCTGCATTCTTTCCAACCCTCTCCTCAAGTGTGCTGCATGAAGCTGGTCATAGAAATTTGGGTGGAGTGCTGTCCCATAAGGTACAAGAGTTTGTGTACTGTTACATATTAGGTGGCTGTGAGTATATCTCTAAATACAAAGAAAAAAGGCAAGTCACAATGGTAATTTGATGTTTTAAATTAGGATTGCTAGACAGTACACCACAGGATTAATCAAGCTCTCCACATTTTTGTTGTTATATTAATCCTTTTAAGTATTACCCTTTGCTGTTTATTGAATAGCATCATGCTTATTTCATAGTATGTCTTCAATTTACAGAGTAATTTAAGACTTTAATCCTATTATCCCAAATGCTTGCAAGACCTCATGGCCAGGTACCATCTGTACATTTTCCAAATATAATCTCTTCTGTAATCCAACCAGTTCAAAGTAAATGCAATAGAACTGGATCCATGATCAATCTCTCAGGATCTGATGAAGCTTATCTGGTTATACCAGGAACCAGCAATAGGATAAAAGGAAATGCTCCAGGGGAAGTTCAGGTTCCCCAAAAGGGGCCACATTAGTTGGGGTTTTTTGTCCTTTTCTCCACTATCCAGCCTGCCAGGTGTCACCTCAGACCTGCTTACCACATTAATATGTCTAAGGAGGTAACAAGATTGAGGAATGCTACCTTCCTTGCTTTTAAGTTGCTGTGTAGCAATTTGTTCTGTGTCACCATGTACAAAAATTAACTAATCTTGGTTCCACAGGCTCTTTGTTTAATCAAACAGGGTATATTTACCTTTCTTTTGATCACTTGAATCTTCCACATATCCACAAGTTCTTAAAGACCATGAAGAATCCAAAACTTAAAGTTCAGGGTCTGCTTTGACCTGCTTCTTCAGGACTGTAGGAGCCATTTCTTTGAGGAATACTGACAAAAGTTCTTCTAAACTATTTAAGTATTGTTTCTTTATTCTATCCCTCTCTTAGCCTGTTTCTATCTCCTATGAAACCATTGCTCTAAGTAGCTGATCATACAAAATCATGTTTATGAAGACTGATGCAAAAAAAGAGTTTGAATTGTTCACACATCTCTGTACAATTAGTTATTGCTTTCCTCTGATTTGAATAATCAGGCTATATTTTCCTTTGTCTTTTTCACACTTCTATTTTATTTTTAAAACCTTTCCTAGTTTCCTTTTATGTCCTTTGCTCCTAGTAAACCATTTTAGAAACTCTTCTTTTATTTTATCCCTGTATGCATTGCCACTTCCCTAACACCAGTGTGATCCAATGAAGTGGTAGGTTCCTGCCTGAAGTAGTAGAACTAGTGTGCTACTTCTTATTACTGTTGGCAAATGTGAGAGTCCAGATCTAAAATCCCATCTCCACAAGAAGTTCAGATGGAAGTCTTCAGACCCAGCCTTTTCTCAGGAAGCACCAAACATCCTGATGAGTTTGATCTTTAATGCTTAAAGAAAATTATTTTGCATCATATGGATTTTTTTTCATTTCCCACAGATATGATGTGAACATACCATACTGCAGTAAAGAAAAAAATAGGCTTCCTGAGTAATCTTGGAAAGTATGCTATTAAATATCAAATGGAATAATATTTACATTATAATTTTCTCAGAGTTGCTGTGAGTTTGTACATTATCCTTCCAAAGCATACAAGTATAGCACAACTGAAATGCAGCCAACTCTGCAGTGAAGGGCAATAGCTATGCAGGCTGTTGACAAGGCAGAGAAAATGTTGGTGAAGGACAATGGGGCAATCCTTCTTTTCATGAGAAAAGTGTCACTCATTCTTTAATGTCCTTGCAGAGCAGACAAGGCCTCATTTTTTACAGTCCCATATTATCATAATGGCTTTCTGTAATACACTGAGTAGTCACTAACAAGGCTACCCCTTGCCCTTTCTTTTTAATTACTTCCAGGTTAAT
This sequence comes from Galbula dea, assembly GCA_013399015.1. Classification (NCBI taxonomy): domain Eukaryota; kingdom Metazoa; phylum Chordata; class Aves; order Piciformes; family Galbulidae; genus Galbula; species Galbula dea. The sequence continues at coordinate 1,467,522 of VWZX01005355.1, read as the reverse complement.
GCATCACATTTCATACAGGTTCATTTGCCCAGGCCACATTTTTTCCCTTCTGGATGTCCATTCTGGCCTCTCCTTGCCTCAAACACTGACAATATGAATATCAGTCTCAAAGCAAAACATATCTCTGCCTATCAGACAACTCTGCAATTTACATTTAGATTTATTTAGTTTCTCAGACTCTGCAAGTTACAGAGCTGGGAACACTTTGGCCTGTAAAACCTTTTTCAAATAGCTGAAGCTGCATTCTCATCCTCTTTTCAAGCCATCAGACACCAGGTGCTGACCCAGTCCCATTAACCAATTACTCACACGTCAGACAATTAATCTTTCATTGCTGTGTGATAAAGTTCATTCCCATCTCTATATTATTCTTTACAGTCCCACTGTGTAAAACCTGCATATTTTTGTCACTGTTCATTTTGCCCTGGTCTGCACTGCTTCAGGCTGGGAAATGAAGTGACTGTAAATGTAATTTATAGAATCATTGGCTGTATGGAACCTCTTTTCAGGCTGACCTGATACGACAGGTTGTAATCGTTTCTTTGGAACTACTCTGGTTTGTCAAGTAGAGAGGCTTTCTTCTTTAAATATCCAAAATAACAGATTTGTTTGAGCAGGATTAGGTGGCATTCAGAGCTCTATTGCTATCTTATCCTTTGTCCCTTTTGTTTCTCACAAACCCTTTTTCTTGCAGCCTCCTGCTTGTCCTGAGCTTTGGAAAAAGAAAAGGAAGGGAATTCTAGCATGAAAAAATTAGGTACAGAAATTGAAATCTCCACCCTCACCTTCAGGTATTTGAACTGAATTCAGTAAAAGCTTTTGCCATAGCTGGGGTGCAGGACCATGTGCTGTATTGTCTGACAGCAGTAGACCTCTCTGTTCCCATTTCCCTTCCAATATTCAGATAGTAGGGACAGGACTCTGCATTAGCATTACATCTGCTCGGCACAAGGAGGTCAAATATCGTGGTTTGGTTCCAGAGGAAGAATGGCATGTGGGCCACACATCTCAGTGTTAGCACTGGCAGATCAGCTTATGTGTCAGAGGATTACCCTGACTACCATATCACAAAGAAAGAGGATAAAAGTCCTGTTTTCTCAGATGGACAAAAAATGAGAGGGCAGTAAGGGATCTTAAGAGATTGCTTACTTAATCCATCACCCAGCTATAAGGCAGGTTCAACTCTAATTATGGAAATCCTAATAGATAGTTGACTAAGCAGTTAAAAGATGTGCAATGTGGGAACTGCACATCCTCTGCCAACGAGGAGTGTATGTGGTGGGAACAGGATCTACAGAGGAATCACTGCCCCCTTCTCCATATGGCTAAGAAGTTCTCCTTTTTGTCTGTCTGAATCACTGTCATTTCAGTTTGTGGCTGACCATCAAAAGCAGCAAGAAAAGGGTATTGCTCTTTTCTTTGTGATCCTTTTTCTTTCTTAATTTTGTATCCCTCTCCAATTTTATTCAGGTAAACAACCCTAAATATTTCAGTCTTCCCTTCTAGGTCATGTTTGTTAGATTGCTGATTATTCTTCCTCAGGATTTGCACCTCACAAGTTTTTTTGACAAAACTAAAATGTTTTTCTTTTTTTTAAGATTATTTCTGCCTACAATAGAATTCATTCTTCTAACCAATTTCATAACCATTTGTGACTTTTATGGTGTATCCCATGTTTTCCTGTAAGAAAGTTGCAGAGCACAGTGTGAAATGCCATGTGGATGCCAGGATGACATTCTAAGGTATTGCTCTATGGCTTCTTCCTCTTTTCTGTTAGGCACTGTGATCACTGTTTCCTATACTCCTGAACACTTAGGATTTCCCAAAGATGGTCATGGAACAAACTGGAATGGAACTCCTGAGACCCAGCTGATGTGAAAGTTAACTTCTTTATGCCTTTAAAGCTCCCTAATTTACATTTCCCTATTCAAAAATAAGGTCTTGTCCTTTATTCACACCTATGAACTAACAGATATTTGGAAGGCTAACTTATTTCTCATTGTGAAATGTTTCTGTCTCTGAAATCCAATTTATTCATATTTATATCTGGCAACCTTTTCCTCTAGATTTGTACCTGTCCCCATGGTTTATTTGGTTTTGTTATGATGGGATAATGCAATGACATCTTTAACTAGATCAGGTTGCTCAGAGCTCAGTCCAGGCTGATTGTGACTGTTTCTAGGAATGGAGCATCTACCACCTCTCTGTGCAGCCTGTTCCTTTGTTTAACCACCTCCATTGTAAAAAATTTCATCCTTATATCTAGTCTGAACCTACCCTCTTCTAGTTTAAAACCATTACCCTTTGTCCTATCAGAACAAGCCCCACTAAAAAGTCTGTCTCTAGCTTTCTTATAAGCCTCCTCTAAGCATTGAAAGGCTACAATAAGATCTGCCCAGAGCCTTCTCTTCTCCAGGCTGAACAATCCCAACTCTCTCAACCTTTCTTCATAGAAGAGGTGTTCTAGCCCTCTGATCACCTTCACGGCCTTCTTCTGGACATGCTCTGACAGGTCACAGTACTGAGGATTGTTTCAGTACTCCAGGTGGGATTTCCTTCCTTTCAGTATCCTCTACCAATGCAAATACACCCATAAAGTTAACTTAATCCTTTCCCAAATGCTCATTAAACAAAAGCCCAGAGATGAGAAAGCCAATACTTTAGAGCATCCTCCAAAAGCCTACTGTGTTTTCACCCAAAACATGATTCTTGTGAGAGACAGTTGACACATTCTAGTTCATCCACCCACACTCTAGCTCCTTGTAGTCACTTTTGGTCTGTCATGGTCATTCCTATCAGTATTATTAACACCATATGGCTGAGGAGCACAGGGTAGCAGTTGGTGTTAACTTTCATTGGATACCATGTCTAGTTGATAGATATATTCCTCAGTTGCCCTTAGGAAACAGACAGTAATCACCACTGCTGCTCTTCTGCTTCTTTTGGGAAATGATGATGAATTGCTGAGCCTTTGGAGTTCTCTTCCTCAACTGCCACTGAGGTTGACACTGTACCTGCCACAGGAGAACTGGGACCAGGACACAGCACTGGGAGGAGTTGGGATCAAAATAAACAAAAGGAGATGCAGAGAAAAAACACGGGTGAAAAAAACAGGTGAGTGCTAGAAAATTTACAGAGCTGAACCATTTCCATAATGTGTAACTTTCTACAGTGGAGCATGTAGCCTACTAGCAACAGGTAAGTCCCTCCATTCCCTTTCAGGGATCAGAGATTGTTTGTTGTTGTTGCTGTGTTCCCTTAACAGTATTTCAGTTATCTCTGGAAAATCTCGTGGGTTTTGTGAGCTGCTGGCATAAAGATTTCTCTGCCTTCAGTAATGCAAAAATTTTTGATTTGGAATAAAATCTCATTGCTTTTTGTGAGCAATCTTGGAGGGTTGTGCATTTTACTTTTCTCAGTAGAAAAAAAAAAGAGAAAAAAGCCATAGCTAGCCTAGGTATTTTGTTATCTGATAGCAGCTGTGTCTTTCAGAAGCCCTCTGTGCAAAAGTGGCACTCTTCATCCATTTGGAATATGACACTAGATAATCCCCCTTTGCCTTCCCTGAGACAGTGCAAATCTGCCACAAAGCAGAGGCTTTCAGTGTGCTGCTACACCTGTGATCTGCAAAGCATCTTGGAATACTGTGGCAGGAGATTATGCAGTTCTGCATGTCAGTATAATTAGTTGAGATAAAGGGGAAACCGGGAGGTCAGCATTCCGAGATGTCCTTGTTTTTGCAAGCTTAAGTAATTCATCCTGTTATGTTCACAGGGTTTTCAGAGATAAAGTCTCTAAAAGCACAGATAGCAATCCTTTGCTATGTTACACTTCAGGTGTATCTTCATTTTCTTTCTGTAAAGAACCTAGTCATATTATAAACCTGTAAAATGAAGTTCAAGGAGTTGTTCTTGTCATCAAAAGCCTAAGGTGAAAATACTACCTTGTGCTGTACATTTTATATATATTATTTTTAAGAGAATTTTCATAGCTGTAGAATATGAGATGGCAAACAAGTTTTATAGGTGACAGAATGCAGGTGCAAAGCTGAGATATTTACAGAAGTTGCTTATTACAAATAGGATCCAGGTTGTGACTAGCCATTGTACCAAAAAAGGCTGATTCAAGGTACAGAATAGAGGACAAAAAGTAAATAAGACACCTACATGCTCTGTGATTGCTGCAGTGAATATGCTGCTGTTTTCTTCAACCTGCAGTGCATGCTGCTTTGGTGATGGATTGGTTTTAAATGAATTGTTAGTTTGTCATAGGCTTAACAAGTGAATGTTGGTGGACAGGTCAAAGGTGGGCATTTAATTTCAAGGGCTAAACTGAGCAGAAAATCCATGAGACAACAGACAACACCATAGCTTTAAGGTTCAGAGTAAAATGTATGCCCTATTGAATTGTGGTTAAGGCTTCAGCCTCCAGGTTGTATATCCAGAATATCATCAATTGCAAGGCAGAAGGAAGGGCCCTGGGGAAGAGAGTTGTCCATGTGTTTGTTTTTAGGGTCTGGAAGGAAAAAAAAAATTGTGCTAATACCATTCAAGGAGAGAATTTTCTGGCAGGAAGACTTGATTCACCCTCTCCTTTTGAGACTGAGAGAGACAGCTGCCATTTCAAGTCTGGCAATAAAGAACAAAGCATGTGAAGTTCATGACACAGTGCTGAGCAGGGGCTCCATCTTCCCTTTATTCTAGATTTAGGTAGCACACTGGTTTCTCTAATCATTTGCAAATGTTCAGATTCATCTGCTCACATCTGAGCTGGTCCCCTCAGGCTCCCTTTCTTTTTAAAGGGGCTACAGGCATGGCTGCAAACTGGTTTCTCTCCTCCTGATGTATGCAGTCAAAGGAGTTTAAATTGGCCTGTTCTATATAGGAGGAAAACCAGGATGAGTGGTAAAGAAAAGCCAGGATGAGTGATAATCGCTGTTGGGGATTTTTCCATCAGCAACATCTGAAGTTAGGTGATATGAAATCTGCACAAGAGATTGTGTATTGTTCCAGGCAAAAAGACCTTTCCTTTCGCTTTTGTTATTAGCAGGAGCAATTTGTATAAAATGCATTTTGCTCTCTATTATAGCTGGATTGTGTGCAGGGACCCTAGATTTCAATGGCAGTGCTCTCCTGCAGCCCCTAGTCTGATGTTACTAGCAATAAGCATCTTCTTTCATGCATGACATCTCCTAGGGAGCATAGAGAGGTGTCATATCACAGACTCCTGGGCCTCATTTTTATATAAATTAACTGGTTTGCCACCTGAAATGTTGTAATTAAGCTTTCATGTGTAAAGCAGGAGCATATGCTACTGTCAAAAGAATGTGAATGAGACAAGTCAGGCATTTCATGTTAATTTAACTACACTGTGATTAACTCTTTTCCACTTGTTAGTGGTGACCATATACACAAACTACTGGTGGTGACTATTGCTTGCAAACAAACTAGACAGGTTTCTTGGTAACATTATGTACTGTGCTGTGCACTAACAACTTGACATATGTTAAAGGTAGGAATCATTTCTCTCTAGCATGACTGATCTCAGCAATACAGATAAATTTTCAGTCAGAAATTTCTTGCTCCTAGTCAGTAACATATGTCTGAATTAGTGTTGGATGGGCAGAAGGTGAGTGCTGATGTACTTTGTTTCTATAAGAATGATAGATCATGGATTTCAAGTTCATAAAGTCCCTGAATGTAACAGAACTCTACAAGGGATCATGGCATGGGCTGAGACTTTGGCCCACAGACACCCATGCTATATAATTGCTAAACTGTCCCTGAAACAAGTCTGACCCATGTCAATGCATGGTTTGTGGGGTGACACAACAGGCAACATGGAGACAGCATGCTCTGGGCCATAGGCTTCAAAACTGCTCTCCCTTTGTCAATTGGTTCAGCTACCAACTGGAATGCTGTTTATAGACCACGTGTCTTCTTCTGAGTGGACTTAATGGGTGTGGCTGTAAGGAAAATGAGAACTGTGCATAAGGCCCATCCTGACTCTTGCTTGACATCCTTTCTTTTCTTTCCTCGAGAAACCGGTGCGACGGCAGCACATAATTGTTATGGGAAGTCTGATTGCAGGATCTTTTTTGCTGGTTAAAATTTCTGTCAGGAATTTAGCTTGCCTATTCAGCATCATATTTATTGGGCTGGCAACCAGATAATAATAATTATACTTTAAAACTGCATAGACCAGAGCTGGAAGCAATGAGACAAAGCCCCAAAATATCAGCTAGCTGCCTCCAGGCTAGAGCCACGCTTTGCATTATCCTATTGAGAAGCTGTCTGTAGCAGTCACTGAAGTCAAGAGGAGCTTTTGATTTCTCCTCAGGAGGTGCTGGATCAGATTGCTATAGTCTCTTTTTAAAGTCTAAGAACGAGGGGGCAAAAGGCAAGCTTAGTGAGCCACATTGCATGGATAAAACATCACTTTAAGAAGAACCATTGCCTTTGGAGAAACACTAAATCTGCAGGGGAATAAGGGTTCAGGGCACTGCAATTACTACATAACAGTAAAATTTCATCAGTGAGCACGGACAAAGCTGAATTTCTGAGGTAATGCTTGATGTGCAGCATGGGGGAGATTTGTAAAAAAACCAAATCCATGGTTGGAAAATGGGCAGCACTTAGAAATAAAACCAAAACAATTAACAGTGCAGTCTGCATGCAAGGTGCTTGAAGTTAAGCAGGTATCGTACACTCATCTAAAACTTTACTGTGATATATGTCTGCTGTATATATTTTTATTTTGCATTGTTGACCTGTGCAACACGCCAATCCTTTGGCATAAAAATGCCCAAAAGTTCAGTTGGATGACTGAGTTAGCTAGAGCTTTACCCATTCCTTTCTCAAGGCCAGTCCCACAGGGGTCAGCTTGTTCTGCCAGGAAAATGTCCTAAGAGGAATATTTTATTTTACCTTTGTCAGCACATTCGAGAGGATTTTACTCAAGTCACCTTTGTATATTTTATTCATTAGGGCATGATCCTGGAAGGCTATCATAACCCTCTGGTCAGAATGATTTTGTGCAGCCTGAGGATGAGGACATGCAGGGGACTCGTAGGAGTAGGTCCTTATTTTGGTCATCTATGTTCATATCTTGGACTTCTCAGTTGGAAAACGAGATGGGTTAATTCTTTGAGATAAGGTGCTGGAACTGTGCTAATCAAAGCATCCTAGTAAAAGGTGCAGGATGAACACTGAATCTTCTCGGTTTTATCTAACTAAAAGCAATTCTAACTTTATTTTAATATGGATTTGTGTATTTAGTATTAAAGATATTGGACAGGGACACGGAAGAAATGATCCCACATAGCCTTTCTCAGGAAAGACTTAATTTGCTCCTCCCTGCTGATTTTGATGCTCTACCTAGGTGCTATTGAATTTTAACTGTTTATTACTTTGTGTAAAGATTCACTGTACTGCAGTTCTTTGGAAAAAAAGTAAAAACTTCCCATCTCTCTCTGGGGATCTGGTAATCAGGGAACAGAAAATTGTATTCTGAAACTGCAGTTAGTTAGAGCTTATTCTGTTCTTTGTGGACCAGTGCCTCACGGTCACTGCAGAGGGGACAGAGAGAAAGCTGACTCTGCTCCCCTGTCAACCTGAGGCTTCAGCATTTAATCTGTAGCATGGGTTTGCAGGGTGGAACCTGTTGCATCCCAAGTGAAAACAATTTTCCTTACTACTATAGAGTTACTATTCCCTCCAATTCTCCACAATATCAGCAGATTCAAGGATAGATCTGGAGATAGGACTCTAGTTATCTTACTCTGACTCTGCAGCAAGAACTGGCGAGGTGCCACCCGCTATGCAGTGGGATCATATTTTTTTCTGTCTAAGCATTTTTAATGGAGTGCCCAGGCACCTTGAAGATAAATTCGTCATAATCAATTCCACTGTTAAAGGAGTGGAGAGCTCTCATCCCATTTTTCACTTCAAACCACTTTTTTTTGGTTCCTCTACCTCAGTGGCTGTCTTTCAGGAACAATGCTGATGGGTTGTGCTCCAAGATTCATTACTGAAGAAGTTGTGTGCAAAATTGATGGGTCTTGCATTATACTATCAAGGTGACTTGTTTGACTGGACTGCTTTTGCTTTGCTATCCATTAGCAGAAAGTACCCTTCATTAGTGAAAAATCCGATCAACAGACTGCATAATTGCCATTTCTATCTTACTTAATGGAAAGAGTCTTGTTGCACTGCATGTTTTCAACTGCGTGCAGCAACCTTCACATTAAAATGCAACAAATTAAGCAGAGCTTTTACAAAAGCCATTTTTTCTCACTAACAGTTATAGACTGCAAAGTTTATGTGGCTTGCTTTGGACTGAAAATTTCAATTAGAGGTTGAACTATATATAACAAAGAAGCCTAAATAATTGAGAATTAAAGTACCTTCAAAATGTGTTGCTTGCATGGAGAGTTGCTATAATAGCTGTGTTCAGGAGACAGTAGGAGTATGTGCACTCTGCTGCCATTTTGACACCTGAACATTTTAGAAGACAGTTTTTTATTATACTTAATGTATGGCTGCAGAAGTGTGGGGTTTTTACTGTGAACCCATGATTTGAGCTCATATTTGCTGGCTATGGCTTTCTCCTTGGTCTGAAACTCTAGGAGGACAGGCAGGCATCTGCGCTATCTTCTCTGTGCCAACCACTGCAGCTACCAAGAGCAGTATTGTCCAGCATGGCAGTAGAGAGGTATTACCATTATGAGGACTCCTCTCTCTCCTCATGCTCTTCCTTTAGCTATCAAAGTGAATAGGAGCAGAACCAATGCTTGGATTTAAGAGAAAAATATTCCTAGGCTTTAAGGGGGTTCATATTTATCTCTGTCAGACTTTTCCCTCCTTTTATCCATTTGAGGGCTTTGAGAACTTGCAATCCAACAGCATTGGTATTCTGAGGATATTCTGATATATGGCTTTGAATAGACAAGACACCTGTGGTCACACCAACTCTGGAACACCCACCATCATTTCCTTCCTGACCTTTAAAGATGTCAGATGAGACTGAATTTTTTTTTCCCCAGTTGCTTCACTCTGCCCTAGATGCAATTTCGGGTCCCAGAAATGAAATCAGGCAGCACATTAATCAACTCTGCTTCCCAGTCTCTGCACTTCTGTCTTTCCATAGTTTATGTTTCTGGCTAGCATAACATAGACTTAAAAAAGAGGGGTGTATTACCCTCTCAAAATACATAAAATTGTGGTATCAGAAGTGGAATAAGCTCATTTAGATGAAAGGAACTATTTTCTTCTGGTAGAGTGAAACATCTTATCTGCCTCTGTTTGGATTATATTCAAGTATTATGCCTCCTTTGGTATATAGGAATGATGTTGCATTCAAGTCATCTTCTCAGTGTATTTTGGTATGCTGCTGGAAAATATTTCCCTTAATAACTCTTCAGTATACATTGTTGAGTGGATCATGCTGCATTACTGAATTAAAGGTACAGAGGAGTTTAAAATGTACTCAGCCATTATGTTTCATACTATCTCTGTAACTAGGAAGGAGAGAAATATTGTATCTGGACCACCTCTGGTTTATTCTTAAGTGCTAACACAGTGATCAGAACACTTTATCAGCATGATTTTACAGTGAGATATACAACCCTGATCTTAATACTATACTACAAGTAAAACACAGTGCTGCAATGTAGAAAGTGTGTCTGGAGAAGAAGAAAATGTGCTTGCTTCATGTGCCAAAGAAATTTAAATCAAATAGATTGGTCAGTGGCATAATTAGTTTAATAGCAGATGGTAATTTTAGAATTTCTTACATATAGGGATATTGCCATAAAATTAGACTGAAAATTGGTAAAATCTGCAATTCTTCTAAAACTTTCTATTTCACAAAATAGACAGTTCCTCAAACTTTTAAGTGAAGTTATTTTTCTGCTGCAGTTGTAAAACCCACACATCACATTAAAAACCAGAAAAATAGAGAATAGTACAATAATGCACTATTTTGTTGTGGAGAAAAAAAAAATGTTGTCCTGTAATTGCTTTTTTTTTTTCCCCCCTGATCTCTTTTACTTGACCCTGGTTGCTTATTATGAAGTTTTAGGTGCCATAGCTTAAGGTTTATTGACCCCTGCCTGTTGCCCATTTGTTTTATAGTTACTGAGTATTATATAGCTTGGAAAAATTAGTGTAAAAATGATAACTTGGTCCTGTTCATTAGAAATGGATGTGGAAAAAGTGTTAGCAGTAAATGTCTTGGTTTTCAGCTTCTATTATAAAAGCGTAAAGGGCTAAAGTACCTCAAGCTGTTCAGCACTAACTCACTCAGTTCTGGAAAGTGTGACTTTGGATGAGCCAGGCTGAGGATTGGTCAGATGAGGTAGAAGAAGGACAACTGTGTGTTGGAGGAAAGCTGCTTATTAACAACTGAACTGAGATAGAACCCAAAGTAACTCCAGTTGTTTTTCAGGTTGCTGGTCTATGCTCCTTTAAAAAAATGCCTGATGCAGAGAAGTATCACATCTCCTAGCAGCCACCACCTCCTGGTGCTGTTGTACTTTTTTGTAAGCAAGTTGCTACCATCATTTCTCCTTCTGGGTTTACACACACTAGTATATCACCTACAGTCCCTAAGCCAGGTGTCAAGCTTGGTTGCATACAGCTTGAAGAGACTGATCTCAAGCATTCATATCTGGAGAAGGTCAGAATATTAGAATATTACATATGAATTTAGACAACTGCCATAAATAATATGGGGTGTATATAAAGTAAAAATTGATGTAGCAATCAAAATTCTTTTACTGAGTGGATTGACAAGTGAGCCAAAATGAATGTGAAGAATCAAAAAGATGTGCTAGACCTTTACAGTTTTACCGCTAAGAAAAGCCATAGGTGTTTGTGCCTTCTGTCTGCTGCTCAAGTAGAGAAGGAGCAGTGGAAGGTACCCTGCAAGATTACTTCAAGTGCTTTTATCTGAACAGTCATGTTTGAAGGTAAAAGAGAGCTCTTTTTATAAGGATTTAATTTTCAGGTGTGAATTACAGAAAGAGAGAGAGTTTCACATGAAATGTGAAACCTTCAGTATCTAGCACAAGTGGTATATAGCTCAAACCCTCAGTTTAAGGAATAAATTTGATACTTGGTGGAAAAATGACTAGCACATACCATTAAAGGTGTGCCTTACATATTTTTAGATTGAATTAACTTTAAATTTTAATTCAGTTAATTAATTTTCAAATTTAAAGCTATTTACTCCATATAATTTGTAGGTTGTTTTATACTTTAATAAAACCATAAAAGCATAGAAAAAGAATACAGACATAAAACTTTCCAAGTTATATTTACCTGAACTTATTAGACAAGAAAAGTACTTTTTCCTGTCAAAAATGCCCTGTGAATTTGTTTGCTTCTAAGGGAAATTAAAGAAAGATGAAATACAGAAAGAAAACTGACTGTGTACATCAACTGGACTGTGCACTTGAACTCTGAATATATCAAATTATGATGGCACAGAGAAATACTGAAGGGAAAAAAAATTACATACTGTATTTACATGGATTCTAAGAAGTTGTATAGCTCTTTCTGTTCTCCTAGTCACACAAAAGAAACTGTGAATTAAGTTAATGGCTGTTTGAAAAGATTTCTTCAGAAACACACTATCTTAGAAGGACTAAAAGCCCTGGAATACATTTTTAAAACTTTCTCAAACTGTAAGAAAAGGTAGCTTAAGTTCTATACATTTAAGTATTTCAGAAATAGAAGATACTAGGCTGCTAGTAGCAATTGCTTTCTTGAACATTTCAGTAGATAGATATTTTTCTAATTTTGTTTGTCTTTTGTTTGATAAACTACTCAATAGTGTCTTAAATTGTCAGCTTTCCGCTGTGGACTAACAGCCACTAATTCCAACAAACATGTTTACTGTGTTCAGGAAAAGGAATTTATCATTCCACCCTCACTTGGTTGATCATCCTGCTAGTACTTCAGAGACAATTCTCTACTCCTAGTCCTTCTAACTTAGCATGTCCTCAGCAACTGAAAACATCCAGTGAATGTGGGGTTTTTTTTATTTCCTTCAACAAACATTCTCTTTTGTGTTTGAAACACCACTTCATTTAGTTAAGCACATTGTACTTTGCAGACAGTATTACTGCACCCTGCAAACAGTCTTAACAGTGCAGGTACAGAAAACCTTAGTGGAACAACTAGCAGTAGCTGTATTTCTAAAGAGGCATTAAACCCCAATTCTATGGTTCCTCTAGGTGATTTCAAGTTACCAAAGGCAGCCTTGTAGGACAGCTTTGCCCACTGTCTGCAAGGAGAGCTGAAGAAATGATTGCCTGATAGGCTTTCCCTGCATCTTGCCCTGACTTCTGTTTGTAACTTCTTTTTTTCAGCTAAGGCAGGAAACATAATTAGAGCGTATAATGACAGCTACAACAACCCCAGAAACACCAGATTAATTCCCAGGATGGCTGAAAACCCCTCCATGCAGTAGGTGTAAACAGGCCCAGCTTCTGAGTTCTAATTAACTTTATTAATGTTTAGTGCAGGAAGTAGGAAGGCAACTTAAACAAGGATATAAAAAGCACTGGAGCATCGAAACACTGGTTTCATGGAACTGACTCCTATAGAAAGACATTTTTCAGCATTCTGTAAAGAAAAATAGAGTCATTTAGAAGAAAGATATTAGATACCTAATACACTCTTATAATAAGGAAGCTTTAAATAATGGAACAAAGATACTAATAGTAGCTTCCCACTTGGTAATATAGGTAGAGATTCTTTATGATGTGCAATTAATAAATACAATAGCGAACATGTAACAATGCATAATGACAGTGTGATAAAAGAGATGCAATTTTGTGCAAGATTCTTATTGTGCCAGCAAATAAGACTTTATGGGCTACTGGAAAATGAGTTTGTGAAAAATCAATTGTAAAAACTGTTTCTATTACATGTTCCTTTTATAGAAACATATTAACTCACGTGTGAAAAGATAAAATATTACTCTGGTAAATAACTGTGAAGACATTTCCCCCCCCCCACAATGGACACAATTGCAAAACCTTGCAATCACAGAAGTGGTATATATTATTTTGGTATAATAATCACAACTAAGTGTAACAGGAGTGATATGTTAATTACATATAAAGTATATAATTTGCATAGAATTTTTGTTTACTGTCCACGGATTTCCATTTTGTAAATACATATTCAGCAAGCTTTGGTGTCTCTAGATGAACTTAAACTGGAATGTGGCTGATTTATTTGATACATATTTCCTACTACTATAATTGCAAAGGATGCAATAATAATACTTTTTAGGTGCTAAAAACTCTTAAGTATAGAAATTGCAGTAGAAAATATAGGAATATTTTTCAGTTATTTACTGACCCTTTTTCCCAGGTGTGATGATTTAACAATATTTAAACAATGCTCCTGTTTTGAGAAGCTCCTAAAACATGTGAGCAATTTGTCTACTAGAAGGATTTTGCCTTGGAAAAAATCAGAATCTGTTTCCTTCTGATATTTTTCACATGCTCAGTAGGTAAAAACCTACAATAAACATCATCTTGCAGCTATGCAGAACTATAGTATCATTTTGTACAGTCTTGCAAGCAAACAGTTTAGAAGTGGATCATTCATCCATAGAGAAATTGGGAACTCAGAAGTATGTAATGTCAGTAATAGAAAATCAGTGTATCTTTACAGATATAGGCTATTATAGCTTGTTTTAAGCTTTGTTTTAATCCTTTAAGTGATTACTCTATAGTGCTCGCAGTCTTGCCAGGAGAGCTTCTACTTCTGGCATGGTTTCTCCCTTAGAAGGAGAACTGATATGATCTTTCTTTTCTTTGTTGCTTTCTCCATGACAGGCTTCCTTTCTCCCAGCAGCCTTGTTCCATCCTGCAGAACTTGTTTCCACATCATAAGTATCCTCTTTGGTGACTGGGCTTCTTGTCGAGTTTAAACTGATACTGTGGCGCGAACATGACTTCTCTAGTTGTCCTTTCTGGTTCTCTGCAGAAGATAAACCAAACAAACCTTGTTTCACTGTTAAAATACTCAGTTTCAATATTTTGCAATATAAAAAGACCTTTTGATCAGACAATATTTCACTGCAGATGATGTATGAGTAGGAGGAATGATTGCCAAGGAGGCAAGACAAAAAAGATTATCGCTTTAAAAGCAATGGGCTCGATCCCTTGAAAGCAATACAGACTTGAGGTGATTCCGTTAGATTAGCATCCCCATTTCCTCCAGAATCAGAGAGAGAGCCTGACAGGATCCTCCTTTCTTGCTGGAGTCAAAGAGGAAAACAAAGTACTCTCTACCTCTCAGTGTCTTCCAAAGTGGCATCTGGTTAATGACATTTCCAACATATTTTTTTAATTGTTCAAATTTTAAAATGCATTATAAAAATATATTTCAATGTAATTGTCCATTTAAATAATTGTTCTTTGTGATCTTTCAGGCAGCTAAGTAATTTTATGAATTTGCATAACTTGCTACTTTTTGCTAGACATCACTGCCTTTGACTGTCAGAAGTTGTATTCTCTAGAAGTTCATATCCAGGAGTTTTGCTGGATTGACATACATTAATAGACAGGTTTCTTTTTCTGTTCTCTCCCCAAATCAAGTGACTGTTCTCAAAACCAGCATGAGTGCTCCCTCTCACAGATCTCAAACTTTTTAAAAAGAGGCATACTCAATATTCATGTAACCTTGAGCAAGGCTTAAAAATGGCTTCAACAAACTTGACATGACATTTAAAGTTTTTTGGTTATTCGCTGAAAGATGTTCCATCATCCCAATAGTAATGACTTTGGAGCACAGGCAGTCACTCATGACAGTGTGTTTTATGTGAGTGCTGAAAATTCCTACTGAAAACAGCTTGTACATTAAAAGGCAGCTGCTGAAGATATTTACTGCACTGTCATTCCCTGACCAGGGGCTCTTGGTGATGGATGAGGATTTTACACACTTTCTTGGACAATCTCAGCAAATTTTGGAAGTATGATCACCTTTTGGCAAGTAGAGGCAAATAAATACTTTCTTTCTATCATTTATCATAAATCAGATAAACAATTCTTAATTAAAATTTGATTACAGCCAAATTCTGCACTTAGTTGAAAAGTGTAATTTCTATCTCACACTGTGGAAAGATAATTTGACCCTGAAGATGCAGCAGCAGACATTTCAGTTTTCCTGAATCAGAGAAGGCCAAAGACTGGGTATGAACACATTATTAGAATTACACATAATAAACCTATCCTGTATAATTAAAATATCCCTGGTATGTACACTCTTAAATATCTCATTGTTTATATTTATTGATTCTGAACTTATATTTGCAGGCTGATGAAAGCATGCTACCTGTAGCAATATACAAAATACTAGCTGCATCATAGCCCTTTTTGTTTACATTTGATCTAGGGGCAGAGGGGAAAATACATGGTGTTTTGAAAATCAATAATTTTTTTTTTCTAAGTATATTGTCATCTAATCAGAGATTAAGTAGAGATGTTGGACTTCAAAAAGGGCAAAAATAAATTAGGCACTGAAAGAAAGTGTAGCAACAACAAAATTTTAATTGCTTTGCAGTTCAGCAGTCTTCACCCCAAAACACTCAAGCATGAGAATCAAATAGGTATGATGAACTAGACTGAATAACAGAGGTGGTGAACACTTATGAACTGGGTAATGTAAAATCCAGCAATGTTTTTTCCAGTTTCTCATAGTATGTGAGGGGCAGAGTAAGGTGCCTTAAGAGTTTACAGCAAATAGGCTAAGCAGGGAACTGCTGTAAGCTAGCTTTTAAGTAGTAGTAGATGTTGGGGTTTATCTAAACTTATTTTAATCAAGCAGGAATTAATTTGTGTTAAACTCTTATTAACACTCTATACTTATTCATGTACCAGTTCAAATATTGCATGTATTGGTGATTTGGTACCTGACCCATTCCACTGTGATGACTTTGAATTGTTACTACACCTCCCTCAAATCCAATGCTGCAGTGGTAAAATCAAAGAAAGTGCATTTTCCACCTCTAACTGTTGAGATTGGTGCTTTAATTGCACCTTGCATATGAGCTGCTGCAGGTTAGCATGTAACTTTGATCAGAAGAGTAGAAGAGTTAGACTTGCACAGTTCAGTGTGATAAAGGCTATAAAGCATATAGTTATTTACTTTAAAAGAATGCCTCAAGTCATGATTAATGGATAAAGTAAGCATAAACAGCCATTAATAATAAGCAGAATAAACAGCTATTAATATGTTTCTACTAGAAATTCAAACCTTTTGAATCATCAGAGTAATGAAGTTTTGGAATGGACATATATAGAAGTGAGAGCAAAACTCCAAAAGCAGTTAAAAGCAGGATTTACACCTCCTTCTGAAGATAATGTTTGACACAGCTGCCTGCAAACAGTGAGGAGATGGCTTTTCCTCTTCTTCTAGAACAAAAGTACAGAAAACCCACAAACCATACAGATACAAATAGACTTCTCCCAAACTGCTTTGACCCACGGACATATATAAATTTGGCAGTAAACTATGTTTGAAACCAGTTGCAGAATAAAAGAAATATATTTACACACTTACATACCTTGGATCAAGTGCACTTTTAAAGAAATGAATACAATAAAGTTATAGAAGGTTAAAAGAAAACTACTTCTGGAAAAGCACTTCTACATGAAGTCTTGTAAGAAGAAAGCTTACATTTCTGGAGCTGCACTATTTGTCCACCTACTGTAGCAAGATGCACCTTCCAGCAGTAGCAAGATAAGATAAAAAGAAATCAGACATTAAAAATCACTGGATAAAGACAGAACTTACTTATTAATTTGCTGCATATATTGGAAGCAATTCAGAGAAATTTCTAACATTTGGTCACTTTTAGTAATCAAAACTTGTCATAACGATCACTATGCAGATGAAAGAAAAGCAAGAACTTTGAATTCATGTTTATATTTTCTAAATGTTAGGGTGAGAAGACATTTATTTGTAATAGTTTAGATTTTCCTGCTACTGAATGCTTTCAGGCATGGGTTAGGCAGGGATTGCACTGTACACTACTCAAGTCTCTGTCTAGATCTCATGACATTTAAATCTGTTCCTTTCCCTTGTTCAAAATCTAACTCAGAAGAGTCCTTCAGACCTATTATAATTCAGTTTTAGCAGATATGAATTTCCTGAACATTGCTGTTAATCAAAAACATTTCAAAATCATATTCACATAACCTACAGCCAAATAGCTACTGCCATCTAGACACAACTCTTTTAAAATTACTTTGACTAACAGCAATGCTGAGGAAATTCCATTGACAGAAAGTTATGCTTAACAGCTTCCCTTTGTTTAAACTGTCCTAGCATAGGATAATTTATTATCATATGCTTATAATCTATTCAAAGCTACATACTTTATAGTCAGAAAGAGGAAATTGTGCACTAACACGTGAACAAAAAAAATTGGTAGCATGAGACCTGCCTGCTGTGAAATTAGGGAAGCAAAAAAATCAGCTGGAGATTTCTAAATTCTCCATAATATTTATATATTGCCTTCAGTAGAGAACAGAAATGATTACTAGTGACTCACTAACATAGAGATATAGATTTTAAAAAATAAAACAGCTAATAAATATTTAAAATAAAAAAGGACTTTGAGAAGTTTTATTTCACCGCATAGTTTCTCAATAAAAGTCTTGATACTAAGGACATATTTTGTTTTCTGTAAATACTTGTACACAATCAAAAAATAAAGCTACAAATACAAGAAGAACTGCATTACATGGCATTATATGCTTGTATTACAGTCATACATCTCAATGTGGGGCATGACAAAACTGTAACATAAGAAAGAAAAACTACAGTTAGAAAGTCATTACATCTTTTACAAAGTTAACAGGGAAAAATGCTCAAAACTGAAGTGGAATATTGCTGATCTCTCTGGCTTGTGCTCCACGTGCTACATCATATCCCTCAAGCTAATAGTTGCTGCTGTTCATGAATGTTGTGTTAAAAAGGTGAGAAATACAAGGATTAAAACTAATGTGTTGCCTGTGTTAGGTTTAACAGCTGAGTAAAAATAATTTTCTCACATTCCTGTACAGGTAGGTACTGGACCAATGTCCTGGGGCAGTCCTTGACCACACAGGTCACAGTGGGCTGTCATTCATTATTCTCCAAAAAACTGCAAGAATAGCAGTTTTGCTGTATGGCTATATGGCTCTCAGGCTCCTCTCATTTTAAAATGTTTTAAGACAAGTCTCTGGAGGGAAGTAGGGCAAGAGAGAACACTGCATGCTCTTGTTGCTATAACAGGTGAAAGTGTCATGATTTACTAATCTGGAAAAGCATTTATGAGAACTCCAGTCCTTAAGCAGATCAAAAAAAGATTTACACAGCAATGATGTCACCTTAAAGGTATCTGTGCTTCTTTATAGCATGGGTGCTTCTCAACAGGACAGAAGTAGACCTGATTGTGAAGTTTAACCTGTGTAAACTAAGATAGAATCATGGAATGGTTTGCGTTGGGCAGGACCTTAAAGATCATCTAGTTCCAACTCCCCTGCCATCCCCTGCAGGGATGCCACCCACTAGACCAGGTTGCCCAAGGTCCCAAGGTCCCATCCAACCTGATCTTGGACACTACCAGAGATAAGGCATCCATAATTAGGGTAGAGATTAGAAGGGGGTTCTTTACCCAAAGGGTGGTGAGGCACTGGAACAGGTTGCCCAGAGAAGTTGTGGATGCCCCATCCCTGGCAGTGTTTAAGGCCAGGCTGGATGTGGCCCTGGATGACCTGGTCTAGTGCATGTGGCATCCCTGCCTATGGCAGGGGGGTTGGAACTAGATGATCTTTAAGGTCCCTTCCAACCTGAGCCATTGTATGATAATTTCTCCAGACAACTTGCTCTAGTGCCTCAACACCCTCTCAGTAAAGAACTTCTTCCTAATATCTAATCTAAATCTCTTTTTCAGTTTAAAACCATTACCTCTTGTTCCTGTCACTGTCTGCCCATGTAGAAAGTCTCTCTCTCCTTTTTCATAAGCTCCCTTTAAGCACTGGAAGGCCACAATAAGAGCTCCCTGGAGCCTTCACTTTTCCAGGCTGAACAATCACAACTCTCTAAACCTGTCCTCATAGGAGAGGTGGTCATCTTTGTGGCCCTCCTCTGTTCCCACCCCAGCAACATCCAAGATTGCCTTCATGAATACTCTGGAGCTGGGATGAAACCGAATCACCTTAGTCCATATAAGTTCAACTGTTCAAGCATTATTATTATGGTCTTTTCTTTCCTCTGACAAAGCTCTGCATAAAACAGTCAAAAACATGCTATGAAGGAGACAAAACTGTGTAGTAGGAAATAGTACATTTTCAAGAAGATCCTCACACAAAACTAAATATTGGGAAATAAAGGAAGAGGAAAAGTGATTCGTCTCCCCCATGCTCTGCAAGATTGCACATATATTCCTTTGACAATTCTCTTCTCTCTCTCTCTCTCTTTATAAGCTCTAATTAATGTTATGTGCTTTCACTTAATTATTTCCTCTCTTTGAGATGGACTGTAATTGGGCCTTGCTCATGTGTGGAGAGAGATGGGATATAAAAAAAATGTTTCTACTCAGCACATGATCCAGCCATACGTGTATTTGACACCAGCAACTGTACTTTGCAAGTGTGACAAATTGCTTTGAAAAGGGACCAAGGATTTCAACAGAGTCTAAAAGAGGAATTATTTTTTAAAGATGGCTTTTACTGACTCCTCCAAATTATCATATGAGACAAATTCAAGACACATTGTCATGGGTAATTAATCCAGTCATTGTGAATTCAAACTGCTGTGTTTAACATCATTAATGCTTTTTTTGTGTGATGAACATATTTACTGCCCCATATTCTAATAACTAGACTCTTAGCAGCCACTTTGGTGCATAAAAACCATCAGAAACCAACTGTAGCATTTGCAGTTTCCTCTTTTTCCTATCAATTGCACACAATTACTGTTCAGGAATAACCAGCTAACAGAAGCTAATCTTGCTACATAAGAGAGGATTTTTTTTTAATTTCAAAAAAAATTTAAGTCACAGCACATCTTTGTGCTTACAGAAGAATCCTCTCTCTCACTTACTTACAGAACAACTTAGAGAGAAAATTTTATGTAGAATAAAAAAAAAAAAAGACTGAAAAACAAAACCCTTTACAGAGAAATCAAGGCAGAAAGCAGTAAGACCTCCCAAGCCACTGAAACAAAGGATTCTTACACATAGATTTGCTTTTCCTTTGTCTGCTTTGACTTATGAAGCAGCCTAGCAAATGTGTTTATCTCAAAAGATGATATTAAAAACAAATGGTTACAGATCATCATGGTATATTAATTATGCAAAAGAAGCCAAATCGAATTTAATCAGAAAGAGCAGGCTCCAAGCAGAAAAAAATATTCTCTTTTCTTTACAGAGACAGTTAAGAAAACATTTATGGTAATGCCAGAGCATCTGCTGATTACAGTCAAAGCTGCAGGATGCCAGCATTAAATCACTGAACCATCTTAGCTTCTGGTTACTCGACTTTCATTCTAACAGTAATATGCTGTGAAATCTACCTAAATCTGAAAATTAGCCAGAAAATGTTTACAAAGGATTTAAGTAAGAGTAAATAAAGCAGACACACAACTGATTTGTGACTGAAAACCTATCTAAAACAGACGTTTGCATTCAGACACTTCCGAGCAGCATGTGAATTGGTAAATCTCTAAAACAGACTAAGCACTTTAAGAACAAAATATAATTTTATCATTCACTTCCCACTCATTGTGACCTAGCACTTTTTTTGTTTAGAATTGCTACTGTGCTTGTTTGTTTAATAGAAACACCAATTAGCCATTTGAAGAAGGCCTGCAGCATTTAAAATCAATTTTTAATTCCTGACACCTGAGGATTCTACCCAGAACAATATACTTCATTGTAAAGCTTTAATTGATGCATCTATGTGCTGCAGAGAGCGATTACTTGAATAATAAGTATAAGAGACGTGTGATCTGGTTGCTAAGCAAATGTGAGTAAGAGAAAAAGCCCAAGAAACGATGTAACAATGAATCAAGGTGTGATGACAGGATAATTATTCTATGAACTGTCATGCTGAAGGACTTGCAGACCATTGACCTACACACGATCACACAGCAGAAGATTTCCTGAGGGGTAATTAAAATAATAATACACAAGTTGAGTCAGTCACAAAGACAAAAATAGATCCTTAACTTCTCTCTCCGGAGCACGCACGGTCAAATGCAATCTCATGTGAAATGTAACTGCTTGAAGAGTGCAAGAATTCAGAGGACAACAGATTACAGCAAAGACCACTGAAGTTTATCTGAATTAGCATTAAAACACTTTTCTTTCGTCTGTTACTCTGGGTACGCCATGAAACATTACTCATACTATGATATATTACAGCATAAAACTTGTGAGCTTACTGAAGGAAGTCGGAAAAAACCCATAATCCTTTCATAATATGTTTAAGGTTGTAACATAATATCTTAAAAGAGAATTACTGTTGTGGTGAGTTGACCCTGGCCAAGAGCCAAAAATCCATCCAGCCTCTTGCTCATTCCCCTTTTCCAAGGGGTGAGGAGAGAAGAGAGAGAAGGCAAGAAGACTCGTGGACAATGGCAGTTTAATACACAGAGCAGAAGCTGTGAGCTCTAGCAAACAAAAATAAGGAGTTCTGCCACTGTTCTCCATTGACAGGCAGATGTCCAGCCACCTCCTGCAAAGCAGGGTCTCAACTGCTTGGGAAGACAAATGCCATAACCACTAATGTTCCCCATTCCTCCTCCTTTCCCTGAAATTTTACTGCTGAGTAAGACAACATACTGTACCACCACCATTGTTTGGGGATGGAGGGAGAGAAAGCCTTGATATTGTGCAAGCACTGCTCAGCAACAGCCAAAGCACTGGGGTGGTACCACCACTCCTTTAGTCACTAATACAAAAAACACCAGCACGAAGAGAGAGAACTCCACCTAGCAAAACTGCCACTGTGCTAACAAACCTGGACTCACTCATCTGCCATTGTACATCTAAATTGGAGGAAAGCTGCTCACAAGTTTTAAAACTTTCAAGGTAGACTTTAACACAATCCTTTTTTCCCTCTTTAGGCTTTTGTTCAGATGTTTACTCCTCAGTTTATATTGGCATACATCCCTCTCCAAGCCTCGACTTCAGCTCCAAGCACATAGCCCCATTGTCACATCTGAGTAATGCATTTCTGTCTCACATGTAAATGTGCAGACACACTGGAACTGCCTTTAAACCAGCCATCATCAGTCATCTTCATGGCATAAACCTTCTTTGCACTCTCTGTGCTCTTCAACTTGCTTTGCCAATTGTGTGGAATTACTGATGGCTAGTTACTACTTTGCAACTATACTGATTATAAATGCCTATCAAGCACATAAATAACCCCACAAAGCAACCTATTTCCAGAATCCATTTAGTCTCCCATGGAGACCACCTGATTGCTCAGAAGTATAACAAAATCAGAAAACTCCTCACTTTTCCCCCCTGTTATTCCCTATGTAACAGGAGATACTGGAGACAAAACTAGGAGAAGTTTTGTGGATGCTCTTCAAAACTTTAAGATAATTGAGAATACTTGAAAAGATTTTTGGAACACTGTAAGGTAAGCATACAGTTTGTGTGTACATAAATTCATGCAGACTAAGTATGTCCACAGGTTAGTCTCACATCCTATTCAGGCACAATCACTGCACAATTCCAAACAAGAAAATTCTTTTTGTCCCACCATATTCTAAAAAGATGCTAAAAACACCTTTTAGGAAACATAGTACATGTAATACTTGCCATAATGAGACTTCTTCCAAGACCAGGTATATTCTGTAAACACTTTGCTAACTCATTGATGAAGTTATTCACCCATACTAAATATGCTAGTCAGAGTCTCATATCTTTTCTAGAATCCTCATTAATGCTTATTCCAAAAGAGTAATGCTATGCCCAAATAGCTTTAAATGCTAAGGAAAACAAATGTTATTGAAAAATCTCCTAATGTCCAGAAGCTCACTGTAGCCTAAGTAAAATCTAAAATGCTAATCTCAAGCACATTAGTAATAATTTCAAAGTAACATCCTACAGAAGAAATATAATTTTCAGTTTTGTGTGATAAAATAATAGCTCTTACAAATCTAGCTTCTCAACATTAGCCAGCAGTGTTAAG
Organism: Galbula dea; assembly: GCA_013399015.1. NCBI lineage: Eukaryota > Metazoa > Chordata > Aves > Piciformes > Galbulidae > Galbula > Galbula dea. The sequence continues at coordinate 1,444,304 of VWZX01005355.1, read as the reverse complement.
AATAGCAATTCAGCAGACTCCAAAAAACATTTGTAAAAATTTTGGAGCAAAAATAGTAGGCCAGATATTTATATATTTTTACTGCAGAAACATCTTAACTGAGAAAAACTACAGGGAAGGGAGAATATTCTTTAGCTCTAAGAATTCAGCTATTGCAGTTGACAATTTATCTGACATCTTCTCCTTGCTTTGTCTGAGCTTACTAAGCACACAGATTTTTTTCCATAAGTTAAGCTTAATCAGGACAGTTTCAATAAGCTGAAATAGATGTATAAATTCAACTCCTTTGTTATCTGAAAGTATACAGCTTAACCCAAAAGTTTGATTGCACTTGTGTAGGTGCATTTCCATTTTCTTTAAATTAACAAACTTACTTTTGTAGTAATGAATACATGAAAATATTCTCAGTTAAATTTCAAACCAGAATACACAAATCTAATTTGGCTTATGTTATAAGTACAACTATGGAATACTTGTTTGACTATGGATACATACCTATTGCAGCTACAGAAACAAAACTTCAGTGTTGTATAACATTATTTGAAACAAGAATGCTGTGTCCTTGTGCCTGACCATTGATCCCAGTGTGAGATTCACTGGACTGAACGAATTTATGCCAGTTGCCTTAGGCTCCGTTCACAGTCAGTGAGGAGAAACAAACACTGCTGAACTGCACTTCATTTCACCCTAATGCAGATACTTCAAACAGGGAATAGGAGCTTATGGTAACTCAGATGTGAATGAACTTCAGACTTCTAAAGATAATTTCTGTATCTGAAGCTTCTGACTGTTGACTGCATCAAGACCTGCATAGAAGGTAGACTTTCTAGTCTGGACAGTGACAGCAGTTTGTAGAGATCATCTGTTCTCTGGGAAGGAAGGCAGGCTGCAGATTTGGTGATCTTAAGGCCTGATAGATCATTATGGGTATTAATCTCACCACCTATTTAACACGAGCTATAGAATTTCACATAGCTTTTTCTGGCTACCTAAAGAATAGAATTGAAATAAAGTATACTATAGTTGCTACAGTGAATAACTTGGATACAAACAGGGGAACTCTTGTTTTTTATATGACATACTGACAAGAACTGTAGATGTCAAAATTGTCATTATTATGTATGTTGCTTAGCCACTAGCTACCACAAATTTTTTTACTAACTACACAAAGTTTTTTTTTTCTAACTACACAAACTACACCATTTTTGAGTGTAATACAAAGCCTGGGATGTTGTCTACGGATCCTGTGCACCCACTAATGGTGTATTTCACCAAAATAAAATCTTTTCAGAGTATGGTAGCCCCAGTGAAGAACCTTATGCCTGACTGCAGGACAGTAACACCAAAGAGATTGCACTTTCCAGGGACTAGTCAAGGAAAAAAGGCATCTTCAGAGCACAATTAAAACCACATTCTTTAGGTATGCATTGCCTTCTTTCAATTAGAGGGACAGCCTAGATTAGATTAGTCTTGAATAGATAGAAAGGGCAAGCAAATCAGATTCCATGTAATTACGTGGAATAACCTTACATCAGATCAGAAACTGTATTTACCTGCTTCACATGTGTCTAAACCTGCCTGAGACCTGCCAGCTTTCAACAGCCATTACTAAGATATTCTTTTAAAAATGTGTTTTCAAAGAGAAGTGGTGTCAATTGGAGAGAGCAGGCTGAAGCAGCTAAAGGGAATACCTGCCAGACAAACATCTTTGAGTAGTGTTGTTCAGTGACCAACAATGAAATGCAAAAAGCTGACAGAAGAAAAATATTGTTATATTTCACCCTCACAATTTCAAGGAAATTCTATTTTTATCTTTGTAGCTGTTTCACTTTACTACCAAGTTTTACTCCCAGGAATAGGAATGTTTAATATCCAGTGTTTGATATTTCAGAACTCAAAAATACATCATTGTCCTTTTTACTATAGAGAAACTCTGGTTTATAGTAGGATGTACATTGTTGAAAGTAAGACTATGGTAGCTGGATCAACTGATTGTTGGTCAGAGTTTTCTAACAAAAGCAATTGATCAGTAAGAGAGAAAACATTCTTATTTCAGACTATAAGGAACACTCTAATAGACAGAAGTCATTAAAAAGATATGCACTAGTACACCTTTTAGAAACAGGCATTGGGAAATGTCCAGTGTCCAGGGTTAGTTAAAGACATTAGAAATCTTCTTGTGGAAAATAACCCTTCAGGAAAACAAAAAAAATGCAAACCCCCACCCCACTCTGGGTGGCATTGCATATGAAGACACTTTTAATTCTTTGAAGATCACCTTTCAGCACTGGCCATAAAGGAGTTCATTGTAATTATCACTGTGCTACCTGGTGACTTGTTAGGAAAAAAGATGTGTTCTTTCATTCTGACTGTATTTATTGCTTTTAAGCAGTGGTAAGAAAAAACACTTTTCCAAAGTAAACAAAACTATGCATAACTGCTTGCTTTCTTTTGCCCCAAACCAACAGTAATGTTGTTTAAATAACTTCTCATTTAAAGAAACTTGGTTTTCTTTTCACAAATAGCTTTCAGTCACAAGTACCACCAGATACTTATTAGTAGTCTCTTACTCTAATATAAAACTAGAAGCAGTTTAACTGCATCAAGTGATGCAGTTACTGTTTCACAACAGGAGGAATGATTTCTTGTAGAGTGACATGTTTCCTTATGTCACAGCTACACTTCCTTCCCAAAAGCTGTTACTTTGATGGGGAGGACAAATGCATGCCATATATTACTATGCAGTCCATTACAATGGGTTCATTCATATTTATAATACAATCTGTGATGTTGATGCAATCTCTTTAGACTTCACTGTTATTTCAAACAAATCCATAACTGAGAAAAAGGCAGGCTGTTGACAGGAGTTAATGTGGGTTTTACTCTGTTTACAATTGCTTTCTAATCTACTAAATGGCTGTGAAAATTGATGCACTGTTAGAAGTGCTTTTATACACTACTACAGATAAAGGGCTGTTATACTGCAGTAATCTCTGTGATGCTAAATTGAATTTTCAACAGTGGTTTGGGGTTTTTTTGTTTTTCCAATTTGAATGTGACAAGGTAGGCTACTCAATTTATGGTAAGCTTAATTCCATCAATGCAAAGCATTTTTCCATCTTTATTAATTGAGACACCTATTATTGCTAAAAAAAAAAATGTTAGAGATAGAACTTGTAACCAATGCAATTTGTATTTTAGAGAAAAATCTCTCAGTGGCCAAAGCATGGACCAGAGTGGCTAAATATTGTAATCAAATTTGTGATCTGTTGAAGCTATGCAGGTGAATCCTCAGCAGGTAAAACATTGCAGTACTGCTTGCAGAACTCTCAGCTTGCCATGAAGGTAAACAGATTCTGCTTAAACATCACAAAATAAAATTTAAGATGAGTTGATTTGCCAGTAAAAAACTTTCCCGTCAGATTTTAGGGACACATGTAAATATAGTGTTTTAGTTACATGACCAATGAAATCACAAAGTCCAAAGACTGTATACTTTAGTTCTTCTAAAAAGTCAGTCAATTGGAAAAAAAAAAAAAAAAGCTTTTTAAGCTTCAGAGTTCTCTGATGAAAAAGGGGCAAAGAAATACCAAGGCTGCCTCTGATATGAAAGAAAAGTACAGGAGACTTTGCTACTTGAGTAGGTGCCCTAAAAAAAGGTTCCCAACATACTGATCTGAAATGAATAAATGAAAGCTTGGTATGTAAAGACAATGATTTTAGAAGATGACAGAATCATAAGAAGGTACTTCTGGATTACTTTAAACTGTACTGGAAATGGTCATTACTTATAATCACTGATTGTTTAAAAATACTGCCTTGATTGTAATTGCAAGTGGAATTTCTTCCCCTACCAAATTAAGTGAAATATTACACAAAGGATTTCTATAGAAAGGTGATTATTTTGCTTGAGCAGGGTTAAGAAAAAGGAAAATCTGCAGCACACCTGTCATTCTCCAGTATTATTTTCTGTTATTAGATCAGCTAATACAACCTCTTAGGGACTGAAATGTTTCTTCAGATAAATTAATGGGCATCTCAAAATGCTGTTAAGTATCACTTCATTCCAACCTGTAATTATTTCTGAAATGCAACCAAAAAAAAATCTAGCTTAGCTTACTTCAAATTTAGTCATTTAGTCTACTTAGTTCAAATATTGTCATTTTTCACAGCAACACCACAAAAGCTCTTTATGTTCACATTTACCATTTCAGTAGAAGTTCTGCCCTGCAACACTGCATTATACAATGTTGCTTTCAAATTTTTAAACATCTAAAGCATTCCTTTAAAACTATATTAGAACAAAAAAAGAACTTTTAAAATGTAGTTTTATAATTTGTGGAAATTACAGAGAATCAGTTATTATATTATTTGGGACACTAACTAAACTTAGCCTTCCTTAGCCTAGAGAGAGTAATGTCTCTATTTAGTCACAAAGTTGAGAAAGTTGACATAGGAAAAATTGTTTCAAAAAGAAATAAAACAAGTTTCTAAATACTTGTACCTCTCTGAATTTCTTCTTTAGGAGGAAGGGGGCTTCTCAAGATAATATTTTATACCAAATCAATTAAGTTTCTTGAAGTTTTAGTTTTTATTTTGGTTTCACTACTTCAAAAAAATAAAATATTAGATGAAACCTGTCTTCAAGTATATAAATATTATCATTTACCTTCTGTGACACTCATCTTTCTCCCTGTATGTCTTCCTCATACAAAAGAGAAACAAATTAAATTCAGCTTTTGTAATTTCTATTTCTTGTAATTGTATCTTAAAGATAGGAACACAGAAAGGAAAATCAGTCACAGATGTCAGCACAAAGTATATTTTAAGATATACACTGGTAATATTACAGAAGCTGTAGTTTGGAAGCATGTAATTTATGTCCAGATTGCCTGATTTACATTACTAACTCTGATCTACTTTAGCTGAACACTGAATTTCAATAAAGGTGCTTGAAGTCAGGAGGGACTTATGGATGTGCTTCTATGCTGTGCTGAATCAACATCTCATTGCAGTAAATCACAAGTACAGTATGTTTAACAAGCATAACAAGGTAAGCATATTTATCTATCCATAACAAAGCCAAACCCGACATCTCCTCTATGTGTGTGTCTGAGTTAGCAGAAATCAGCAGGCAACAATAACCTGACTTACTCCCTACTTTCCCTTAGGAAGAATTCTTTAGCATTAAAAAAAACCCCCAAAACCAGAGTATATATTTTGAAGTTGAAAGGCAAAGGTCCAAACTGGAATGCTTGAGCTGTTTAACTGTTTTTCTCCTAACGAACTGCCCTGCTGCTCTGCATCACTCTGATTGCAGTATAACAGCTTTCATTAGCCATTGTAAATACAACTTTGTGCCACATTATTTACATTCTTATGCAAATAGCTAGAACTTTACATTATTATAATTCAGAGTATTTCTATACTTGCTGAAAAAGAATCTGGTAATGCCTAATACATGGTTTTACCTCAAAGCACCTTAAACCTAAATCTTTCTGGTTTTGAGGTTGTGGTCTTTTTGATACTACTTTGCTACCCGCATGAGTCCACCATGGCCAAAATTCTTGCCAAAAACAAGGCTAAGGGAATCAGAATTCTAGTGTAATTAGACTTTGCAAACTGGGCTTGTCTTCTGGTAGAGCTGTCACAAGGGGAAACTGATAGTCAAAGCTTAAACTATGATTATTGCTTGAAAATGAACTAGCACAGTAAATACGAATAAAAATGAGCTTAGGAAAAATCTGAATCACAAATAAGAACAATAATAAATATTAATCAGTAATAGGATGGTTTTCATCATATAAAACTATTTCCTAGATATTTTCAGGAACATTTAATTAAAAGGCTTCATTTTCTTCACATTTTAGCAAGTCAAAAAAAAAGGACAAGAGATGTCATTGAAAATACTGTTAGATAGGAGATATTTTTCTTGTAAAATAGGTTTTCATTAACTACATTATTTTACCCAGGTCAGTTTAAAGACAATGAATTTCAGACATAACTGACCTGCTCTGAATTCTACTGAGTGATTTTGGTACAAAAGTCAGTGTGTTGATCATCCAAAAGTGAAAGATGTCTCTTTCTTTTTTTTCATTTCCATATCTGCACTGAACAATAACTATTACAGAGAGTATTTGCCATTACTAGCATTCTTCAAACCCATGACTTTAGTCCTATTGAAAATAGGACTAAAATTTAGTCCTACTGTCTGACACTAGCAACTATATATGTACATACATATAATTTTGTCTACACACATTTTATACACACTCATCTATATTGTGTGTACATATATATTACATTCAGCTTTGACTCAATAGGCTTTAAACTATTAATACCAACACAAGTTTGAGTAAAAATCTACACTCTGAAACAATGACTTTGCAAAATCCCAGCTGGCAATCTATACTTGGCTACAAAAAGGCATTTCACCTTTTAACTAACTTATTCTGCCAGAACAAAGAAGAAAAATTTATCAAGTGCATTACAAGGATTCCAAAATAATATTTACATAATATAATGGGAAAAAGAACAAAGACATGAAAAGAGGTCCATAAATGAGGCTTAGTCAACAAAGAAAATAAAAGATAATAAGAGTCCTTTGAAAGAAGAACAATGGTACTTTTAAAATTCATTTATAATCTTCCTAAAATATGGAATTAAACTTCTTTTGTTCAAATATTAAGATCTTTTCAATGAACAGATAAACACATTCTTTTGTATTTAGCATGTTCCTCTCTGTCTAGCTACGTTTATGTTAATCACCTCAAATTCAGGCTATATTCAGCAACACCTGACCAAGGCTGCTGCTGAAGATAAAACTTGTACTATGGTTTTCCAGGCTATAAATTTTCAGCAAGTAGAAAACAATTTTAATTTGATGAATGTGATACTTGGTATATTTAGTTTGTCATCTGGCTGCTTCCCAATTACATGTTGGCAACACGTGAAGGGGCTCTTTTCTTCTTGTAACTGATTATGAACCATACATCACAAACATGGCACCTACAAAACATCTATGTCACCTCTTTGGCAACAAAACTACTTAGTTCCATAGCTGAACTTGTTCTCAGCACTATTTTTATAGTCTTTTAAATATCAAAAATGCTTTTCTAACATTAAACTTATAGACACAATCTACAGACTTTCTCTTGAATGCTAAAGTCACTTTACCCTCAGTGGAGGTGACGAACATGGTGATGATGCTGGACAGCTGCTGTGGCTGAGGAGCTAGTTAACTGCTCATTTATCACACTCTAATACAGTAACTTAATGGAAAATATTAAGTCTTCCTCTCTAATTAAATTATTGTGTTGTTATTGCATAATGGATTCCAATTCCTTACACTAACAGTGAGACCAATTTGGCATCACTATCCTCCTTCTCTAGCATTCGAGGTCTACATACAGCTCACAAAAATAGCTGGCAAACAACCTCTACCCATCAGGGAACTACACATAGTCTAGAATACAGTGGGACAGTAAATGTAGAAAGGCAGAAAAAAATACCTATATATATATATATCTATATATATGGCAAGTTCTTCACTATATTCAATAAAAATGCTGAACTTGATATGTTGGAGAGCATGCTGAAGATAGGTTTGTAACATGTCAATATCAAAGAAAGCTTAGTGTCCTTTGCTGTGCACATTACCTATCAAGTGGTCTCAGACTTAAGTCAGTCAAAATGCCAATAAAACTTGTCTCCACTTTTGCTGTTTGAAATTGTTTAAAAATAATTTAAAAGTACCCTATCCATCTTCAGTGTTGGTGCAGCTGCAGACCAAGCAGATCTGTATGAATAGCTATCTTAACTGCTTAATGTGGGAAATCAGAATTGTTATCAACCAGATATCTTACCATGGATGTTGAAATACTCCAGGAACATGAGCTGGTGTCAGACAACTTATATATTCTTTTTTCTTGTATTTAATAAGCAATAAAATAAAAACTGGTTTTCTCTGGAAGAGTATACTTTTATTTCTAAAGAAGAACATTTTGAAGTCATTGGCTATAGCTCTTTAGCCATTCCTTAAGAGGGAAATTATTACTTAGTGTTACTTATTAATAAAAATAGGTTGGAACAGCAACATTTTAATTTAGATTAATGGTAGAAATATTTTATATTCTTAAAATAAATGCTTCAGAAAAGGAAAAATAAATGCAGGTTAAATTAGCTTCATTGTAAACACAGCTCACATTATCTTTTGCACAAAGTTCCCATAGCAAGAAATACTAGGAAAATGGAAGTCAAAAATATTGGCATGTTTTTAAGAATGTGATATAAAAGTAATGAAATTCCATCATTTCAATGTAGAGAAAGTACAGAAAAGTTAGTAAGAAAACAACTTAATTAATTCACAAAGCCTTCCATAACTTGAAATTCCAAAAGGAAAAGCACAAAGCATGGTAATTGGATACAATTAGCAAGGATGAGTGTACAAAGAATAATGCAATTATGTAAGGGGAAAATAAAAACACCAGGGCACAGAATGAGATCCAGCTAGCAAAGAAAGAAAAAAAACTAGTCTATAAGTACACTGATAAGGAGCAAGAGACCAAATAAAGACTTAGTTCATTACTCAAAAGGCAAGAAAAGCTTTGAGTGGATGAGGCCACCAAAGCTGAAATGTTTAGTGACTTTTTTTACTTCAGTATTCACTAAAATTGTGTTTTAAACATAATTAATACCATTCTGATATTTTCTAAGAAAATGCCCCAAAAACTTGAGTCAGGTAAAAGCAGACACAGAGCATTAGTTAAAGTAACTTTAAAGCAAATTGCAGCTACACTTGATAACTTTTTGAGAAGATGTTTGATTTAAGAAGACTGGAACAATACAAAAGTCATGACTCGAATAATAACCAAGGAGAGAAGTGACAGAGGATCACTCAATGCAAGTCAAAATGTCAGGCTGTTTCTAGGAGGTATGAACACAAGCATCATCTTTTAAGATATGTGAAATCATGCTCTAGTTCCCTCGTTCATCAATTTCAGCTCCTTGTCCAGTTTTAGACACTGAACTATGAGAAAGAGATTAAGGGTTGTTTTTTTTTTTACTTTCAGATGTCAAAAGACTAACAAAATTTATGAACATCCAAAAATTTTAATCTACAAGAACACGCAGAAAAACCAAAATATTGTGATGTTTAGTCTACAGACAACAAAATATCAATGAAAACACAAGATGATAAAGGGACTTCAAAAGACCACTTAAGTCTCCTTCTTATTCCCACAATCAACACTGTCTGTTTTCTTCTACAGTTAGATACTCCACTCAGTAATATTTTTTTAAATATATACAAAGAAGTAACAACAGGTAACAAGTATGTAGAAAATAAACAAATATGCTATTCTTTTCTTGTCCAATGTGTATGTATTTGCCCATTTTTTTTCCTTAGAAAGCTCCATCAGGAATAGACTAAAACTCTATCCATAAGTTTTATGATTCTTAAGTACAAGGAAAGGAAGAAGAGCTATCTACCATGAGAACAAGTGAATTCATTATTTCTCTTGAGTAATAGAACTGTATTTTGTTCTGCTCAAAATCAAGGGAAACACAGTAGCATAGCAAGATCACTAGTAAGTTATATATGGATTTCTTGAAAAAAAAACCCTGTGGCTCATCTGTCACACAAAACATGAAATTTCACTTAATTCTTGTTAAAGCATCAGTAAGAAGATGGCAATGGGCTACCAGTTAAACTATTTTTGTGAACAAGCATTTTAATGTAAAATTCCTTCTGGCATTCACAAACAGAAAATCCACAGTGAGAATAAACAGAGAGACAACTCTAAATTTAATTGCTCAAAGCATCTAAACTAGGCAAATAACTTTACTTAAAAACCCCTGATTTTTCTGGAAAGCTGGACAGACACAAAACAAGGGCAAAAGAACAGAGTTGTTCTGCAGTGTCCCAGTGAAAGCATGATCAAACTTTCTTTAAGCCTTATAGTCACTGGAGTCTAAATTTGTCTGTTTCTTACTACAATAAAAATTCAGGGGTTCTGTGGTTTGTTGTTGTTTTGTTGTTTTTGTTTGGGGGAGGGGTTTGCTTGTTTATTTTTAATTGTAGACCAGACATACCCAGGGATGTTCTAAGAATTTAGAAATACTCCAAATCAACTTGAGCTGCACATGAACAAAATGATATTGGAAATTATTGCTAAAGTAACATCAGAAGTCTGAATGAGCTAAACCTAAGTAAATAAGTTAAAACTGTGTAAGAATTTTTCTCAGAATAAGCTTAAAATGTATTCCTATGCAAAATGAAGTAGAAAATTTACTCCTGTGCCAGTCAGGCTCTATCAGAGCTGATGATAACTCTTCCTTTTTTTCCTGTAGTTTTCTTCCTGACTACTGAATTTCCTTCTAAGTACTATATTTAACATCCCATTTCATTAGATTTCTAAAATGTAAAGTTCTTTGGTGATGAATATGGAAATTATGAAGAAGTAACTCAGTGAATGAGCTGGTAAACTATGCAATAAGCAAATATTCACATAACATTTGGTAGAAGAAAAGGCTTTACTGTTAGATCAGTAGTTAAAACACCTAGGACTTTAGATACCTTCCCTTCCCTACCATAAATTCTTTAATCATGTTTCTCAAATAGTTATTCTTTAAACCTCTATGACCAATACATAATTGAGGATTACCCACCCTAGATTAAAATTATCAATCTTAAACTGACAGATTTAGCTCCCCAGGATTCCCAACAGGATGACTGGGAAAAATTATTGTCCTTTTCTGGTAAGCTTTCCCTTAGCTTTTCTCTCTGAATTGGGATAAGACTATTAAGTTTACATTATCCTATGATCAGACACCTTATTACTAGCCTACTAAAAAACAGCTCTTCTCTCTTTTTTGTTACCCACACAGTACATTCAGGCCCTTTTCTAACAACACACAAATACACATTATATATACACATTATATACATTAATCTCATGGCAGTATTAGGTACCACAACATACAGATGCTTTTCTGAAACTAGTTCTTTTCATTTGGAATAGATCTTCATGCAATACATTAACATACTGAAACTGATGTGGCAGCAGATAATGAACACTACAGTCAAATACCAGAAGTATTCTTTTGGAGACATCTCAAACTACAGAAAAATAGGCATGGCTAGGGCTGATTTTGAGCTATATACATATTTAGAATGCAGTAATGTATATTTTGAAATGTTAAGAGGACAACACATTATAAGCACACACATGTGCATGCATACAAATGATGAAAACATGAGTAAAAGTCCATTGGCTGTCTTAGTAAAACATCTTAATATGAATCTACTCTGATAGGTGATCATCATGTTGTAATTTTAAGGTTTGCAAAGTTTCAGAACACAGAAACTTAAATAAAATTATAAGAATGGCAAAACATTGTTTATATTCTCCTCTCTGCCAGAGAAAACAGAAAAAAATATGGTGAAAAGAAAAATTAGAAGGTTGTAAAGAGATAAAGAATGATGGACATTGTTCAGTACCTTGGTATCAGTATCTGGTTAAATGTTTTCAAGTGCTTTAGAAAAAGGATGCAGCCAACTTATAAATTACATTTGCCCAACTGCAAATCAAAGAAATAAAATAAAGGAAATAACCTCCCTTCTATGAGGGAACATTCTGCTTTATTTACCTTGCTTAGTATACCCATTTCCTCTTTTGCATTGGTCTTTCACAAAGCAATAATGGACAGAAAATCATGAAAAATGTAATAATAAAGCCACAAAAAGTAGAAATGGAATACCTAGATAAGGTATAAATGCATACAATTAAAATTTCAAGCTGTGTCCCCTGAAAACCCCTAACACAAAGTATTAAACTGTAACATAATCTATTGTAACATAGCCTGGTCTTAACCTTCAAGGTAGGAGAAGAGGGAGGAAAATTAAAAAATAAAGCAGCAGCTAAAAATAAAAATCTTTTATATGAAAGAACTAAACCTAAAGATTCATGGACAGTGTTGCAGAGGCAAACACTGAAAATTTTCTTTGCTCTCCTCCTCACCAAGGTGCTAGACAACTTGTAAACACCTTAAAGTCATTCAGTTTATCTCAACTTACTGGTAGGTAACAGGATCATATAGAAAATAGCTGTAAAGTTTGTTAGCTCACAGTTCACTCCAAGGGTGAAAACACCATACCAACAGGGAGGAAAACTGCCTGTTTACCATCTCCTGACCATTGCAGAACAGGTGAATTTGAACCTTCTGGAGATGATGTGATTAACTTCTAGCTTGAGGAAGCAATCACGCTCAGCTTTAGCCAAGTTTATTAACGCAGGATGGGAAGGAATGAAGGAGGCATGCACTTTTTCAGAGGACACTGAGGGCAGGATACAAATGGCTTCTGAAGTTTTTAAGGTCATTTAGTTCACCCAGAAGTTTTTGATTTCTCAGTACATACATAATTATTTTATTCTTTTTACATTCTTATACAATGGGAAGATAAATAGGAAGCCTTTGGTGTCTTTTGGTGCACTTCCTTCAAAGCTCTCCCTGAATTGCAGTCCCATCATTATATTCTAATCGAAAAACATGCAAGCTCCTAGTGCTTTTGATAAGCCAGTTTCAGAGGCAAAAAGCACCTTGGGAAATCTCAGAGGTGATTTGGTCTCTAGCTATATCAAGTCAAAGAACAGTCTGATGAGATACTATGTAAATGTTAATGAAATGCTCTCTGAAATGTTAATGGCCTAATGCAGGTGACCAGGAAGAGAGTCTCTGACTAAGGACACTAAGAAAAATGGGTAGCTACATATTATAGCTTCATAACAAGTTGCCAAAGTAGTGAAATTACATTAATGAAAACAAGTTATTAATTTTACCCATTGGTAACTAAGCTTAAATGCCAAACCTTACAGGATATGTACATTTAGATTTTATCTTGTAACAGTTTCATATCTATTTAGTATAAATACTGGTCTTGGAAATGTTCAATATTATATGGCTCATGATAAATAGCTGCACCCAGAGAAGAGAGGGCTCACTATCTGAGGAAAGATGAGGTATTGCTAGACTTTGTACGTTTAAGGTCAGAGGCTGGAGTATCAATGTTGCATTCTAGTGACTTGCTTTGAATTTTGTTAAGAGGACATAGAAGTCTAAAACAGCAAGCAGAAAAACAAAAATTGTGAATTACTGGTGGAGAGAAATACCAGTTTAATAACTGAAGTGATTTTTCCATTTTTTTTTCCTGGGAGAAGGTGGGAGGTAAGGGTTAGAAACTGATATCATAATGAGCATACCATGAGCACAGAGCATAGTTTTAGCTTTACGTCTCAGTCAGAGTCCACAGCCCACTGCCAGCTCCATAATGAGCAAGCATTCTAGTCAACTGGGGAACTCAAGTGTATTAAGCAAATCACAGGATACAAAAATCCACTGCTGGTTGAAGAAAGCATAAAGAGATCAGCATTAATGATGAAGTGAAGCAGATAAAATAGTGAGACAAGGACACAGAAACAGAACCAGTTTAGATACATCATTAAGCACAATCACCTTTGACACAAGCAGTTTTGATATTTCAGTATTTCACCTATGTCAAAATCCATGAACTTCAGCATGTTGGCATGGTGTCTAAAAGGTTGCAGCTAATTAACCCTGATTGTTTCCTGCAAGTTCCAGACTTGTTTCTTGTGGGACAGACCTTCCAGGTTTCTTTTTTTTTTTTTTCTCCAGTTTAAATTGACTGGATTTACAGTGTTACTCTTCAATATATACTTGGCATAAAAGTAGGAAAATCAAATGCATCATTTTGTATGAGTGAGTTGTGGAGGTTATTCAGTCAGTATTTTCATGTTTACTGCACTCATTCAGTAATCTGAAATAGAATATTACACCTGTGCTCTGATGCCTTGCTATGGCTAGGTAAAATGTAAGATGGACTATATTAATTCCAAGTAATTTAGAGCCCAATTCTTCAGAAACTCTTTCTTAACACAGGGGCTTTTTTGGTATCTGTTCCTAAAGTGACATATTTAGGAGCTGGAAATGTGATGTCACTACAAGTTTTTTCAATTGTAGAAACTCAAGTTCTTCAAGATTATAGAACCATAGAACAGTTAAGGTTGGAAGGGACCTTTAAAGGTCATCTAGTTCAACCCTCCCTGCCATTGGTAGGAACATCTCCAACTAGGTCAGGTTGCTCAAACCCCCACCCAACCTGACCTTGAAAACCTCTAGGATGAAGCATCTACCCCTGCCTTGGGCAACATGTTCCGGTGTTTCACCACCCTCATTTTAAACACTTTTCTTCCATATATCCAGTCTAAATCTTCCCTCTTTTAGTTTAAAACATTTCCCCTTGTCCTATCACTACAGACCCTACTAAATAGTTTATCCCCATCTTTTTCTTGATGGGCTGCATCAAGGAGAGTGGCCATCAGGTTGAGAGAGATGATTCTCCTCCTCTACTCCACTCTCATGAGACCCCACCTGGAGTATTGCATCCAGTTCTGGAGCCCCTATCACAAGAAAGATGTGGAAGTGCTGGAACATGTCCAGAGAAGGGCCATGAGAATGATCAGAGGATTGGAGCACCTCTCCTATGAAGACAGGCTGAGACAGTTGGGGTTATTCAATCTGGAGAAGAGAAGGCTCCGAGGAGACCTTATTGTAGCCTTCCAGTATCTGAAGGGGGCCTACAAGAAAGCTGACAAAAGGATGTCAGGTAGTGATAGGACTAGGGGGAGTGGATACAAACTAGAGGAGGGTAGATTGGGTATTAGGAGGAAGTTCTTCACTGTTAGGGTGGGGAGACACTAGAACAGGTTGCCCAGAGAGGTTGTGGAAGCCTCATCCCTGGAAGTTTTTAAGGCCAGGCTGGATGGGGCTCCGGGCAAACTGACCTAGTGGGAGGTGTCCCTGCCCAGGCAGGAGGGTTGGAACTAGATGATCTTTAAGGTCCCTTCCAAATCTGACAATTCTATGATTCTCACAAGACCCAGTTAAGTATTGGAAGGCTGCAATAAAGTCTCCCTGGAGCCCTCTCTTCTCCAGGCTGAACAACCCCAACTCCCTCAGCGTTTCTTCATAGGGGAGGTGTTCCAGCCCCATGACAGCCATGGCCCTCTCCTCTGGACCTGCTCCAGCGGGTCCATGCCTTTCTTGTGTTGAGGGCCCCAGAGCTGAATGCAGTACTCCAGGTGGGGTCTCACCAGTGCAGAGCAGAGGAGCAGAATCACCTCCCTCGACCTGCTGGCATGTTTCTTGGGATGCAGCCCAGTATTTGGCTGGCAGCCTGGGCTGTGAGCATGTATTGCTGGCTCATTATACACTTTTAATGTATACACACATCTTTAATGCTAGTTGTTTCAATTTTTTGCTCTCTCTAGGTTCCTTGCAGACTTCAATACTCCTTTTGTGTCTTCTTTAAATCCTAGCTTCAAGTGTTTTATCAAAACACCCATGTAATTGAAGCAGATTTCCACTTCTTATCCACCTAACATTCTTTAACTGTTCTTTTTTAGAAGCAGTATGAAATATTATCCTCCTTTACCTCCATCAGTTGCCTTTTTTTTCTTCATCCTATCTATAATGTTACTCTGAAATTAATATCCATCAGTATAAAACAAAATTAATTTTTTTAACACAGGGATGTTAATAACATTGAAAGAGAAGCTATATATATTTAAAAGATCTAGATATATTTGACATTTGGAGTGCAAAAACTTACAAGCACAAACCCCTTTGACACAAGCAGTTTTGATATTTCAGTATTCCACCTATGTCAAAATCCATGAACTTCAGCATGTTGGCATGGTGTCTAAAAGGTTGCAGCTAATTAACCCTGCTTTTTTTTTTCCTGTAATATAAATTCAGCAAGTGACCATTTCTTTTGGAAAGAGTATTTTAAAGATAATAAAGAAGATAAGCCTTGTATGCATCTAGTCAGAGATTGGGAAAGATTACAGGTAAGTGTGGAAAAGTCACAGCTAAGAATACAGGCTATATGTCTTAAGAGATTCCAGTTCCTTATTCTATTCAATGATATGATGAGTGCATTTTATACACACATATATATATGTACACATACACTTTGTTCTTGCCTTTCTTCTGTTAGATTAAAGAAACCAGGCTGTTTTGATAACTTAATTTTAAATAGTATCTATTTTTATGTGCTATTGTAGCAGCCCTGCTATACATTTACTATAGCTGAATTATTTTTGAACACTCTTGAATGGCATTGATATTTCACTTTCTTTTTATTGCAAAAATAATTTCCTTCCTCCAGTCAGAGAATTCTTGACTTTTCTTACAGATACACTGCAGTGAATGAAAAAAGTCTGATTTTTCCACCTATTTACCTGTCTGAGCCCTTCCTAGCTCATGAATCCCCAGTTTGTAGAAGGTATAGGACGCTTTCTCATCTCTCAAGCCCTCACACAGTTCTGTGTGGGAATAAAGTCTGTATCTAATTGGTATACTTCATGCTTATAAATGAGGAAGAGGGGGAATGTATCCATTACTTCCATGCAATTATACCAAAATGCTTTGAATATTTCTTAACATAATTCTCTGCAGTGTTTTCTAACTCAATAATCCTTACTGTTGTAGAGAATAGTGAAGAAGAAAATCTGTCTCTGTTAATTAACTCAGTTGGAACTTCAAATTTCAAAATGGTTCAGGAATCAAAGAATCACTGAGAAACAAGGCTTTCTGGATATTACACTGCAGAATAATTTGGGGTTACCTCACAAGTAAGTCCCAAAAGCCTAATCCAGCAGTCCTATTAGGCCTCCAATAGCCATCATTATCTTTTTTTTTAAACACAAATCCCAGTCTATTAACAGAGGATCAAAATGTCACAGGGATACTCTCCAGTTACAGTAGGCATAACTGGGACAGATACTACATTAGGGGAAATGCTTCATCCAAAGACTGAACTGAATGAAATCATGTAAGCTGCTGTTCAAGGCAAAGGAAAGAGAAAAAAACTTCTCTTAACCCAAGCAAATCCTTTTAGGTCATAAAATATCTATTAAATTAATGCCATAATGCATGATAAATCCATTTTCAGATTAACCTCAAAACTTTATGCTATCAATAAATTGCATCTGTCTGAAAATTCTGATTTATAAAATGTTTTGACAAACATACCCCTTTAAATCATACAACTTTGCCTCTGAGGAGTCATGTCACTTCCTTTTCATGTCAATTCTCTGCACTGCTGCGTTGCCACAATCTGTGGTGGCCACTAGAGCACGAGTCAGACAGAGCTATCAAGTCAATTATAGCAGCCTGCCACTGTCTTACACCAACAACAAATGATTGATAACAAAACCTGCCTACTTTCAGCTCTCATCTGACAGCAACAAAACAGTCCCTGCCTGCTTTTACTGGCATTTGTCATAAATCAATAGCAATTTCATCACTCAGAAAGGTGCTGTCAACTCTACTCAGTCCATCTGGCTTCACTTTACCGTTATAATTTTTAATGCATAAACTATTCAAGAAGGTTAACTTAGAAACCTGGCTTCTTTTAGGAGTTCCTAGACATGTGGCACCAGAGCAACACTTAAAAACATATAATGCATCAATTGTTTTTGATGATGGGAGAAGGAACCAAGAGAATAATGGTCTGTAATCTTAGCAATATATCTACACCTCTCTTTGCTGGGAATTCTCTCTTTATTAGGTAATGCTTTCATCTGACCCAAAAATAAATTGCTTTTTCTGACCTGTTATTATGGCCTTACAGTAATTATACCTGCAAGTTAGAACAGTGAATCAGACTTTTCAAGCATGAGGTGAGAGATAAGCTCTGTATTCTTCCTACCATGTTCAGCTAGGATGTCAATACAGTAAGAGAAAGAAGTAGCTCTTCAACATTTTACATACATGAAACAGAATATTACAACATCATGAGCAGTTACAATGATGTAAAATAACTCTATCACTAAATGAACTGTAATCTTCATTTGCTTAAAGCAGTTGGTGAATATTTCAAATATTTCAACATTTTTGCAGTGTGTGAAGCCCTGTAACATGGTATTTATCAGGTTATCAGGCTGACTTAAGAGAGAAAGGTCTTTCACACTGTTTTCCAGCAAGCCATGGTTCAGATGTTGCTGGGAGGGATATGCTGTTTTAATGGTTTATATCTGCATTGTTGGGAAACAAGCCATGTTACACTTCCACTTGGTATAAAAATGATACTATTACAGTGGTACTTTATACCAGTGTTACTACTTGAATTAATAATACTTGCATTGACTACAGTAAGTCCATATTTAATTCACTTAGTTTATTTCTTATCCATGATTGTAATATCAGATAGTTAAATCAGCAGAAAATAGCTCCATTAACACCTAGCTACAGAAAACACTACAATGTGTACTCTTCAGAGGAAGAATATTGATTGATTAAGAGCTCATTATGTTCCTCCTTCTGTAAAAAGACCCTAACACTATCACAGGCATTGACAGGATTCCCTATGCTAAACTCTAAAGGAGTCAAGAAAGAACACAGCAAAATGAATCCAAGTAACTCAAACTGATTCCTGGCAGTTTTGAGACACCCAGCTTCACAAGAAAGTAAAAAATACCCAAACAACCAAACCCAAGCCATAAGCACAGCCTGACTGAAACTCCCTTTCTGATGTTCTTGAGTGATGCCACATTTTTAAATTTTTTTTTTGCTTTTTTTCTGTTTTAACTGAACATCTTTTGGGATCTTCCACTTGTATTTATAGCAAGACTAAGAGGTTATAACCAGCTTCCACATGACTTGTCTCTCTGAGTTTCCTTCCCTGGATACTCAGGGCAAATGATACCAACTCACAGCAGCCTTCTTGGATATTTTATATGTAACAGGTAGACTAAGACATCAAAAACCCATGTGTTTTAAAGGAACAAGTTTAGAATGCCACAGGTGAATGAAACAAGTGGCTGCTCTCTAACATTATGGAAAGTCAAAAATCTTCACCTGCTATCCAGATGAACACTTGTGCCTAAAGTGTTCTCTTACCACTACCAACGAATTACTTCAAGCTTTAATGTGTAGCCCAGTCCAAAAAAGTAGGGTTGAGTTTTAGCTCCTTATGTTTCACTATGACAGACATATACAAGCTTGGGAATTCATTTTGAGAAGTGAGTGGGCTGATGAAGTGATGGGAGATGCTAGCATTACTGTGGAAAATCCAAGAATGAATTAATTCATTTTTAATAAAGGACATCTTCATTTGGGATGAAAACCTAACCTAAATGCTACCTTATATCCTCCTGTTAGTGTAGGAAAATATGGTAAGGATGTTAAAAATATATGTTGTAGTCTTCAGTGTTTATCTGAACCATAAGCAATGGCTAAAGAAGATTTAAAAAGTACAAAGAAAACATCCAGGAAATTATTGGTTAGTACTTGCACAACAGAGCTTAATTCATATTAATGATTATTTGAAAGAAAAATAGAAGAGACAGTTTCCTGAAGCTGTAGAAGAATGTCTTGCTTCTGCCTAAAACTGATGCATCATCTTTTAAAGCAATGTCTCCCATGAAGGACCCAGGAAAGGGCAAGGAGGGAGATGATCTGGAAAAATATGAAGTCAAATTAGAACAGTAACTTTCCTCAGAAGTCACTGTGTTCATGTGAACTCTGGAGTAAAACAGGAAGCTCCAAAAGAAAAAAAAAAAGAAAGAGAAAAGCATAAAGCAGTAGTATTAGGGAAGATGCCTTGGGACTGTCTTTCCCAAAAGAGAGACAAAATTTGTCATTTATTGTGGCATGTTTTCATGGGTTATTTACTAAAAGAAGGATTGTATGAAAGATGTGAAAAGGAAGGTTGCAGGCATGTTTTCTTTTGATTTTTACCAGCACATCATCTACACAGAAATCCTGCACCTCACAAAGCAGGCCCACAGATCTATCTAAATCTTAGAATTTATGCCCTGAACTAAGGGTTATCTAAACTGCAATAACTGAGGCCAAAAACCTTGTAACTTCATCTAAGAAGTTAGCTGCAGTTCCAATGCAGTGGCTGGAAGTCTTGATTAACACTGTCAAATCCATTGCTCACTGAGACTTAAGTTAGACTTAGACCACTGGGACTGTCCCACTGCCCAGGTATTTACAGCATGCACTGACTGGGAAAGACTATCAAAGCTGATGAGTAGGTGACTTATTTCTAGCAAATCCACCAATATTCTCAAGCAGGGGAAAGAAACTGAATCTTGTGTGTCTCAAGTCCTAGCTAAATAATGAAGTAATCTGGGTGTTGAGCAAAGGCAGTAGCATCCATCTCCTTCTTTCTCTATTACTTCTTCCTTTCTCTCAGAAATGCAAATATTTTATGCCATATGGAAAGAAATTTCAGTTTTCAAGACAATGCAGAAAACTGGGTGTTTTTTTGGTTAATTTTTTTTTCTCTTTGTCTTTCCACTGGAAAAAGAACAATATTTATGCACAGTTTTGCTCCAGATAGTTCTCTCAGGTAATATATTCACAAACTTCTCACCTAGTAACACATTTCATAACTCCCCCTTTCCCCAAATACAGTGGCAGAAGTACTGCTTCTTCCTGGCAGTTAGCCTGCTGTTCAATGACAGACTCACTTAAGGAAGAGCTACCACATTTACCTTCAGCCTAAGATTTCTTCTTAATCTTTCAGGATAAACTATTAAAACTTTAACAACAATGCCCTTGTTTCCACCAAACAAAACCCCCCAAACAAAAAAACAAAAAAAACCCCCAAAATCTCAAATTGAAACAACAAAATCCTCACTGTACAGGGAGTTTCAATTATTTTCCTGGAGTTGAAGGAAAAAAATCTAGTGAGAGGATTGGATGTTGTAAGTAGATACATGCACACAGACAGAAAGAAAAGCAGAAAGACAAACATTCTCCCTTTTAAGCACAAAGGTAATCTAGATCTTAGTCATTTGAAAATACAGTAACTGGTTTTAACTGTGAAGCAAATTTCACCTTTCAGAAACAAACACAAATGATGTCATGGAAACATAGACATTAAGGTCAGAAAAGAACTCAGATCATGAAATCTAACTGTCAACCCACCACCACCATGCTCACTAAACCAGGTCATAAAGTGCCACTTCTATACACCTTCTGGACACCTCCAGGGCTGATGGCTACCCCACCTCCCTGGGCAGCCTTTTCCAATGCTTAACCAAGTGTCCTCCTTGATGAAATTTTTAAGGTTGAATGTAATTGGCTATTTTAAGGATTCTTTCTGGTATGTAAAGACACATGGCTCAAAAACTCTGTTTAAAGCTGAATAAGTACAATTCACATTTGAAACTCCAGTTATTGCTCACTTGTGCACAAAATAACGTGTGACTGTGTTACTGCCATCGAAGCTCACTGATATGCATTAACAAATAAAAGGGATGATTTAACTTTCATGCCATTTTCATGGAAGGCAATTAGAATAACTGTACTACTACTAACCATGTGCATCCCTACATAAATACTGAAAAACCCCCAAAACCTAACTGCATCATCACTGGTTCCCCTGGAGTAGTACCAGTGTTAGTTTGTTTTCCTTTTCAGCCATGTGCATCACTTCTTTTTGCCAACCAGCAGAAACAAACACCCACAACTAAAAAGTTTTGCTAACCATGCAACAGCTTTTGAAAGCTGGCAGCAGCCTTTGCCTCTCCTGCTGGCAATGAACTCCTTTTGGATCATTGCTGACACCCAGCTGGCATCCACAACCCCAGCAGGACGCCGGGCGGTGGCCATGGGTACTCTCCTCGTGGCTGCCGTTGCCATGGCAACCCAGGTTGCCTGGACAACGCAGGGGGCATCTCTCAGTTGATGTTTCCCCAACGTGGTGGCCGCAGCTCAGGCAAATCCACCTGTTCACCTGTGCTTCACGTCCCTCCCTCTTTGTTTCCAACCTTAATTCATAAGAATCCCTTTATCTTTTCTTATCTTTCTCTCCTCCCAGCCCAAAGTACATCCAGATCAACTTGGATAACCAGGAAGAGCTGAAACACCTTTCTGACTCCTTCCCTTACACAGCTATAATACCACCTGGAATACAGCCAGACCAGCAAACACCAGAAGTCTGTTCAAATATGTTAATTTTTTTTTTTTCCACAGGTGGTTTACATTCCCTTCACAACAACTGATGGGGAGAAGAAAAGATTTATTCCTAAATAACAGAGCTGCTATAGCAATAGACTAAAGGCAGCTATAGGGGTGGGCAATAGTCTGCATGGTAAGCCAAGATAAGAGGAGACTGTAATTTAATTATCCCAAAGCACATGGAGTTGTTAATTTGAGCTGAATTTGAATTAACTGAAAATATTGTACCAGAAAATAAAACATGCAAATAAAGTGTTTCAGAAGCACTCTTCAAAACTTTTAACCCAAACAAAACTGAGAACTTCACACTGTGTTTTCCTGTTGGGCCACACATTTCAGTCAGGAAGCTGCTGTGAAATCTAAACCTTTTACAACATCTCAGACTTACTATCTTTTTGATAATGCTTATGAATTTATCAAATGCAAACTCTGCTCTGAATAATGACTACAAATGGTCCTTCAGCTGACTCATGTTAATGCAGCTGGGCCAAGGAACTGGCTTGCAATATAAACACTCCCCACAAGAAACTAGCACACTTGAAGTCTCCAGGAGTCAGTTTGGGCAAGATATCAGCTGCCACATTTTTTGTCAGCTCCATTTATTCAGGGAAAGTTTAAAGTGAAGATATTTTACTGATTTCTTTCTGCAAAATAAGTGCTTTCTTTTGTCTCTAATTTCTTTTAACATGTAAAGAATGGCTATTACCACAGTAAACTAAAAAGTGACTATCAAAACACAATCTAGCACTGCTGTTTCTGTGAAATAATTTATTTCCCTATTTCCTTTCATATTCAAACCCAGCAAAAGAATGGGCACAAAGCAATCAATTTCTAAAAGAGAAGCAAAAAATTATAAGCACTTGTTCTTTAAACTAATAGCCCCTCCACCCCAAGTTCTACTTCCAATTATTTCTATTGCATTAGAAATCCAACTCTGAGGTAGACTCTGGTTTTGATTACAAAAAATGCTTTTTTTTTTTTTATCACAAGTGCCAGTGATGGCACTTGGATAATTTGTATATTATCTTGTTACTGCTTTGGAAGCTAGTCTTATTAACTGACTTTAAGCTTTCATTTAGTTTGACAAATAATATTGGTTAGACCATTACATTTCTTGTTTCCTCAAACTGCTGAAAACATTTCATCAACACGAAAGAAGTCATATTAAATGAAAACCTAACTTGAAATAAAGAGTACCCCAGAAAAATCAGTGCTTCTCTTTGATTGTTGCACTGTGATCCACTGAGTTTCAGGTTCACTCAATTTTTGGTTAATAATTAATGGCATTTTATTTACAAAAATGTAAAATGAAAACCAGTGCAGATACTCCCCATGAATACAAATTACAGCAGAACATCTCTCGTGCATTGATCAGTAATGAGATATTATATGCACTCCAATCATAAATCCCATTGGAAAGTTTAACTGATAGAAATTCTATTCTTAGGTTGATTTAATAAGCCTAGACTGATTTACTGAGTAAACTGAAAGATATTTTAACTTGATTTGGGTGAATTGGTTCACTTCCACACAGCACTTCTATACAATTTTAGGAACTAATATGAAATCCAACACTGCACTACTCAGCTCACATACCTCAAAGATAAGAAACTCCTCAAAAGCAACAGGTAAAACAAAAGTATATGTTAACTGTCATTAAAAGAAGTGCATGCACTGAAAATGACATGGGTTCAAAGCTCAACTTCAATTTATTTGCTGAACCAAACAAGAACATATTAAAAGGACTTGAAATACCAGTTATGGAACTCAATATCTTGGTGGTATGAGAACCACCAAAATCTTTTTGTCCTGAAAACAGGTGACAGAATTTGTTACTACAGAGAAGCACTGTGCTACAATGGAATGAATTCAAGAGAAATATGGGTTTTAATTTTTTCTAGTTCTTGCCAGTAGTATACCATTAGCTCCAAAATCTGAAAGTCATGTTTAGAACAACAATCCTGCAGTGTTTTTTTCCAAGAAAACTAACATGATAAAGTTTTACTGCAGTCCATTTGATTTTTGAAGGAGGACAATTTGATGTAAAGAGAATTCTACATTTATAAAAACAAAAAAAAAATTTAAGGCTGAAGTCTGCAACTGAAGCCAACAGCATAAGGCAGTGGACTGTGCCCTTTTCTAACATACACATTGGCAGATTAAAAAGAGCTTTCTGAGCTCTCATATTTTCCTATTGTTCTCCCTAACTTGTTCAGTTCAGCTTCAACAGAACCAGTCCTTGGAAGATTAATTTTAGCCAAACTTTATTTCCATATAAAATACAGTTTGGTATTCTTGTTAAAAAGTGTTCTTGACCAAATAAGTTTTCTTATCACTTGCAGAAATGTATTACTTACTGCAAACATTTAAATAACTTTCCCTATGTCAATGCAGGCTAAAGGAATAAAGATTTGCAAACTGAAAATAAGAAGTAACTCCTGGGGATTTTTAAAACAATAGGTTAAATTAAAAGCAGAGGAGTGCTAAGTAGAAGAGAAAATACCCTGCAGTGAGTCAGTGTACTAGCACAGAGGAAGAAAACCTTGTTGGATTGTATGTGCAATACCAGAGGTAGCAGTTCTTAAAGGGCATCATACAGCAACTTCTGAGCAAATCCAGATTCAGACTGACACATAGTTTTGGATGGGAGAGCTAAGTGTGTGATGTTTGAACCCTGCCCTGACACCTTTGCCCCAGATCTTTAAAGGGATGTAAACAGTATGGCTAGTCAATTTTAAAATATGGTACAAAGTTTGGCTAGGACACTAAGTTATTCCTGACCTGCCTCTCATTTACCTTTCTCTTAAGTAGCTAAAATGCAAATGTTTAATGCATCCCTTTGTACTTTCAGTTAATAGAAAAATAATACTCAAAAGTAAACTGTATTTTGTGTTACTATAGCTTTACCAGAAAAGAGATCCCTTTGCCTTTCTGGTTGCTTAGTTCCTTCAACATGCACAACTTGACCAAAGCTTTATGACTAATGTGAGTGTAGAAGATTTCTATAATAAGTAACATTCTCATTTAGGCCACAGAGAATTTTATAGTTTATTGGTACAGGTCAAAAAAGCCCATTTTATTAGGCTAAAATCTGCAGTTGCAGACTGCAGTAGGAGTCAAAGGTTTTAAATGCTACAGTTAAGCTGAATTGTTGAGTGTGCTAATGTACAATAGCACAAAGAGATAAGTAAGAAGGATGGGCTTAGAACTAGGAAGCAGCAAGTTGTGGATGAGAACCAGAAAAACTAGGTTTCATTCATACAACTTTAGAAATAACTAGAAAGGAAGAAAAAACCCCAAACAAACAGACACACAAAGGAAGATCAGATCCCAAACTAAGAAATTAGGATATAGGTAGTAGCATCCTCTTTTAAAGACACAGTAACAGCTTATTTTTTAACTTTCAGTAATGAAGACAAATCTTTTTTTAATTGATTGTCATTAGAACATGATAAAGGAAGAAATAATTCCCCTTCAGCATGCTTTGTTTTCCATCCCATAGGAAACAACGATTCCAAATAATACAGTATCCAATCTTAGACTCCAAGATTCCCTTATTTTTGACCCCACTGAAACAAATCCAACATTTATAATAGGAGCTCTCACTACATAACAAGTTTTCAGTGAAATGATCTCAGAGCAACTGCTGTTAGGTGGATAAACAGAGACTGGGTAAACTCAGCAGAGAGTAATTGGCTGTGTCCTGTTTTCAGTCAGCAGCTGGCAACAGCGAAGGAACAGACTTAAAGCACTGGGGTAAGCTTGGAGACTGATTAGTCAGGAAGCTATTGCTAAATGCAGTAGGAGTAGGAGCTATCCCAAGAGCTCTCTCATAGCAGTTTTCTCTGCCCTGTGAGACACAACTGGAAATTCCTTAATGCACTCTGCCCTTCATTTATTTTTGCTACTGGACATTTGAGAGCATTTAAGAACGTTATTTTTTTGCGTCGTTGCCTGATGATGGATCACACAGAATTAAAACCATTCTAGATTTCTTAGGGAAAGGGGAAGACTACCATCTACAGTACAATTATAAAACTAGGGAGTACCTGAGAGCAAAGTACTTCTTCTTCTGTGCTGAATAGCAAGAGCAGAATTTGCAGTGACTCCTGCATCAATCCTGATTTACTCTTTATGCTCAAATTATGAATTTATCATGCATGCTAGGAAGGCTACATAACTTAAAGCCACAGTACTGATTCATTTACTTTTAATCCAGCTGGTCTAATGAAACATTAGTACACTCAAAAATACTACCATTGCAGCTAGCAGTATAGAGTAAATTACACAAACACACTCTATAGTATAAGCCAAGTAGCAAAGTACTAGAATTTGGAGGCACAACAACATTAGTTATCCAAACTTACTGCACATTTTATCCATTGTAAGAGAATTACTTTTTTTTTTTCCTAACTCCCCTCACAAGAACTTGTATCATTTATTGCCTAGGACAGAATGTACTAACTTAAAAGAGTAGCTATTCAAGCTATAGTTTTATCTTCAGTATTGAGTGTGCTGTGCCATGTTTTATTAACTTTATTATAGATAGAGAACTAAAACATGGAGAAACCTTTTCAGGTCTCTGAGCCTCAAGCACTTTAAATTAGAGGTCTGAACTCATTGACTATTAAAAATTCATATAAGCTAACTCCTGTGTAAGATGAGTATGTTCTTCTCTCTAGCCAGTACAAGGAGCCTAAGCTCCATAAATATGTATCTCCATTTATGAGCTATTTTGTCTCTTCAAAAGATTGAAAACATACATCAAGGTTGAGAGATGAGTTAAAAATGCCTAATACCTGATATCCAAGAGTAATTAACATTAGAAAGCACTTTATGTGTTTACCAAACTATAAGACTAGTAAAATTTAGGTGCCAGAGTGAACCTGGGTAATGAAATGTCTCACTCAGCTGTGTTTAACCCTGCTTCATCCAGATTCTAGTATTCCCTCAGGAAGAGGATCTAAATCATGTTTTCCATATCCCTTGAAAGTTCCCTTCTGTTCATTAGGTCCTAAGTTCACAGAGTTCCACTGTAAGTAACAAATGCTACTGAGTCCAGTGATTCATATATTCATATCAATGGGGAAAGTTTATGATGATTCCTTCCACAAAAATCCAGTGACTGAAGGAAAATGCATACCATGACCTTGAAGTTCTAACCAGGAAAATAGCAGCAAATCAACTTGTGTCACATTTAGGGAAGCATCTGCAGACAAGTAGTTTCCCTATGGTTCTATTAAGCTCTTTTATCTGAGATGTTTACAGCAAAGCAGTGGTGATTTCATTCCATTCCACATGACAAACACCTGTAATATTAATAGTCTTCTCTATTTCCCACTATTACAACTTACTTTTTGATGAAGTAGAAGATCATCTCATATTTTAAATAAAACAAACTGTCAGTAAATCAAGCAAAATAGGAGGCATATCCTATTTTCAGATTATTTAAAATGGTTTCCCTCTTTCTGTTTATGGAAAGTGATTATCCCAGCTAGTACAGGTTCCCAAATGGCAGGGAAAAACCCAAGTTACAAACTGATTCTAGATATAAAAATATTAACTTAAATAACTTCATTCAGATTTTAGTAATAGACACCTATGAAAAGAACCACAATCATCTATGTTTCAAGGCTTCTTAAAATTCTTGGACATAGCTCCTGAAACTGCCTAGCCTTAGCTTGATGAGGTGCTGTACACAGATACCTAATTTCATTTTGAAATCCCAAAGCAGGATTGTGCTAGCCAAATTTGTTTCTGCCCTAAAAGCTATCCTGCTTCAAGCAGACAAAGCAGTCTGTCCAGAGTTAATTCAGGTATCTGTATGTGCACTGTACTGTAACACACCATTTACACTCATCTCTTTCCAAATACAAAGAAACAGGCTTAGATCCTAACAAAATAGATAAAAAGAAAAAAGTCTGGAATAATTATTTACCCAAGCTAAAAATCTGCTGAGATTTCATCCCTTTTCCCCATTTATGACACTAAGAATTCTCAATGTTATCTTTTCAACTTCTTATTTTATCACTTTGCTATGGCACAAGGAGAGAGAAAAATCAAGGCTGGCAAGTTTGCATACAATGGAGAATAAACTCACTCCTAGTTTTCTAAACCTCAGGTTTTAGACTTTTTAAAACCTAAGGCAAGTAGGGTCAAACTTGTAGGGTCAGATAACAGTTTTTCTTTTGTTCTTCTGGTTTTCTTCTTTTCTCCAATATAGAGTTAGATAAATATCATGAGAAAATAAAGCATGAGAAAAACTCTTTCACCTGATAAAATAAATAAACCCTCAGCAGTACAAGAAATTCTTCTATTTAAGATATCATGACAAAATACTGTAACAGAAAGACCATGCCTACTAAGAAGGGATTGCTGTAGACTTTCAAAGGAAAAAAAATGGAAAAAAAAAATCCTTTTTTTTGCAAATATTGAGGAAGTAAAATCTGCTAGGAAATTACATTGGCTTCAAGCAATTTTTCTGTTTGGTTAAAATGATCTTGTTTCAAAGGTTTTGTTTGTTTTGTTGTGGTTTTTTTTTTTAAACCAAAAAACCCCACAAAAAGCTAACCCCATACCATTACCATTCCAAGAACAATGGTTAAGCTACTTTACAGTGTATGCTAGAAATGAATAGATTCTTGATTAGCCCAATATCCTTCAAAATCCAAAGATTCTTTCCTGGAATTACTAAACTAGAATTCACATTGTGGATTTGTCAGCTCCATCAACATAAGAGGAGTTACAGTCCAACTATCACACTCTACTCCAGATCATTCAGTGTAAGTGTGGCTATAACCTTTCCTCCTGCCATTCATGTAAAAGCTGCATTTGCTCCCTATGTTTCCTTCTTTTACCACTCATGAAGTTTGAGCCACCAAGAAAAAGTCTCTTGAGGCTTCTGATTATTTTTCTGGTGATTGATGTAGATTTTTGCCTAAGGCATATATGATGGAAATACCCAAGACTCATCTATTTTGGGAATGAAACAAAGATGATAACTGCATTTATCAAGCAACTTACAGACACAACCGCTGGTTCTGGTTCATCCTAAATTCCAATTTCCATTTAGAGTATTCCAAAACTTGAAAGTGAAGCTTCCAAGTGTTTCTACCCCAACAAAATGAAGCAGCTGCAACATACCCTTGTTTTCCCTGCATCTATTTAATGTCCTTTATTTGTACCTTTGCAGAGCATTGGTTTATAATGAAAAAAAATAAAATAGGCAGAAACGTAACTCCAGTGTTTCTTTTACTCTGGAAGTTTTTGCTCTGTTGCAACAACTGCTTTGGGAAAAAATGAAATTAAATTCTCCTAAAGCAGGAAAGAAACCTCACACATTCACTTACATGGCAAAGAAAGATGAATTAGGAAGTGTGCTTAAAGAATTTCATGAGTAACGTTTTGTGCTTTTCCCACATCTTTTGAACTACTGACAAAACAACACATTACCAGGACATCACTTGAGTCACAAAACTAACTCAGGGCAGGGCTGTTATGCTGTTTGATTCCACCACAGATTTTGTCCCCAGTGAAGTCTTTCAATCAGAGAAAATTCATTTCTAATGTCTAGCTGATGAAATTTCCATACCTGATATTTTTTTTCTTTGTTAAAGCAAGTTAACCTCTTTAAGAAGATGTATATATATGTATAAAACAATATAAAGCATTATGGCTGTTGTTCAGTCAATAGATACATCATTTATTCCATCTGGAGCAGAGTTCTTAATGCCTTTGAAGAAAGGCAGGAGTTTAGATAGTACATGCTTTTAGCATTCAGAAAACAGAACTGAAGCAGTTTACTAAATTTATACCTAAAATCTTGTTTAACAAGTATGGAAGAGACTTGAAAAGTACTCTAAAAAGTGACAGAACCTCTTTGCTCTACAGATCCACTCAGTAATTGCCTTCAAATGGGAAGTTCTGCGTGACTAAACAATGAAAAGACAAACATGGGTAAACTGTTGGTAATTTACAGCTCCCTTAGCAGATTTCAGATTGTCCACTGATGCATATTCAGAAGACTGCTCTGAATATAAAACTTGCCTGCTGCAGCTTTTGGAAAACTGGTTACCTAGCTAGATGGTTATTAAGCTGACATTTACTATATGTGCAATTATGGAATATCCAGTGTCACTGCTTTCAAATGTCACCTCTTTGCCACAGTTCTTATCCTGCAGAAAATGTCCTTGCTTCCCCTGAGAGAAGTGGTCTTATTCAACTAGTTCCAACGAATGCTGGCAAGATATTTACAAAAGCAATTAGCTCTTCTGTGTGCCAGTTTGACATCTTCAAAGGGTCTCACTTTAGGAATGAAGTTGTTTAGAGTTCTGGAGAATAAGCCTGATTATAAGGTCCACCTTGTCTCAAGGTGGCACCTAAAATTTTTACTCTTAAAAAGCTTTGGTTCTCTTTCTTTCTATATTATGTTCACATACAATTCTTCATGATAAGACAGAAGATGGAGGATGTGTGTGTCACTTCACTCATGGGAGCTGACAAGGGAAATTCCACAAGACTTCAGAAGAGGAGTAACAAAGTAGACACAGACTGTTTCATAGGATTACAATTTCTCATCTCCTTTTCTAAATATGGGTAGTGCTAAGGTTGACAGAGTGGTTTTGGCTTATAGTAAGGGCAAGTTAGAATTTATTTTGATCTGTCTATATCAATACTTTCACAGTACTAACATGCATTTACTACTACTTTCAAGTGCCTTTTCCATTCTTAAGAGAGCATTGCATTTGGCATTTAAAATAAACCTATAAATAAGCAATTGTTTTATTCATCTCTATGAGAGTCTTTATTATAAAGGTTGATTTTATGAACCTTGTTGGAAAGGCTTACAAAGCAAAAAGTTATTTTTCATCCAGAAGTTTTCTTTACAGCTGCCATCCCTACTGACTTGAACATTTTCTCCACTCCAACATTAAATTAAGAGAAGAAGATCACTACAAAAAGATTCTAAAAACTTTGCAGCAGAATTAATCTTATTCCTAGATATTTTGGAATGCAAATTATTCAGGCCCATCTCTGTGAGAAACTGTGTGTATGCAACTATGTCTATGCAGAAATAGTTCTAAACAAAGAAAAATGAGTAAATTCACTTTCCTTGTCTGGATGTTTTTTCCCACACATGTAAAATTGACTCTCATGGTCAGAGTTTCTTTGAACTCTGCTGTCTGCTCTAGGAAAAAACTATTATGAACAGTGCAAATGGTTTCAAGGGAATTATTTCTGTTAGAATAAGCAACAATTTTACTTGACCTATGAAGTCAATACTGAAGTGAAGCTTTGGTCTGGTACCACCAGAGGTACAAACAGTGATGTTTTTAGAACACACAGAAAAAGAAACAGGCTAACATACTAAGTGCCTTTAAAACTATCTACTATGCAGAACTGCTACTGTTCAGGAATGTGTCTTTACTACTAATCTGTACTGGCTAAAAAGCTATCTTCACAGTTTTTCTTGTTTCTCCAGTGTGAGGTACTTCCTAATGTTCACTACATACAGATCTGGAAAAGACAGAAAAATACACAGACTCAAGAAAAAATTAAGGAGAAATTATGTTGAAATGTCTTAGTTTGCTGTCATATACAGCAATAATGAAATAGTGACCTCTAAGTGGTTGCACTAACTGTTTTAAGAATTAATATGAGCCTGAGCTCCTTGTCAGCTCTAATTGTCAAAAATAAGGTAGCAGAGATACTAGAGATGAACCTCAGATGACAGTTCTATTATGAATAAGAGATTAAAAAACCACAACGAATATGACAAAGGGGTTTTCTTCTCCTTAACTAGGACCAGAATGACATTGCTTGTCAAGGAATTTATTTAACAGAGGTCTTTAAAATTCTTCAGACTAAATGTGGCATGAAAATCATTCTATTGTTTATAGATTTACTGAACAGCTACAGTAACTGAGTATCTCTTACCATGGAAGTTTGATCTGACTATAGAAACAAAACATTATCATTACCCTTGGAATTACAGTCCACATCCCAATTGCTGATAGCCACAGAGATACCTTTGCAGTTACAAAAAGCAATCTGTATTTTTTCACTTCCATTATAGCTTTTCTTTACTCACAGCATTTTGAATCTGCTTGTACAGAAACCTACTTTCTGCTGCATTCGAGGTACATATACATGCAATCAAAGCTGCATCTTGAATTTGTATTCATGCATTTCAGATAACATTACCTTGGCTAATGTTACTGCAAATAAATGTGTAGCCATAGCAGCAGAGAACTTGATGCAGGCTGCAAAGCCTGACTGAAAACTTAGTGAATAATGCAGCTTTCTGAGCTACAGTGGGCTCTGAGCTGCCTTGGATATGCTGCTATGTGTATTTGAACTTAACTAGCTTGACAGAAACGTGCAAGCTGCAAATATGCCCTGACTACTGTTGTAAATAATTGATAAACTCAGATCAGCCACAGCTATTAGCTGCTTGAAATGATCTTCTAATGTGCAAACTCCTGATCATTGAAAATTAAGTGCTTTCTTCTGCTCCCTAAACAAAATAAAAAAGCTCCCCTGTTAGATGCTATTGAACCAAAATCTTACTGAAGTAGAACACTAAAACCATACTAATGCTATACTTGTGTCACACAGTGCTCTGAATGAGAATTACAGAAATATCATATATCACATTATTTACTGCTTTATGGCTCTTTACAGTTAAAGCAAACTAACATTAACAGGTAGTTTTGAACATTTATGTAATTCAGTAGTTAATTTAAAAACACAAAGTATTATGAATGGAAACAAAGGAAATAAATACATCAATCATTCCTACGTGAACAAAAATGTAGTGAAAATTATTTGTATTCTTAAGGTGCTAGAATATTTCCAAGATCTAGCAATTCCAAATGTGTATTATTTCTATTAGTTATGCAGCAGGGCTTTTTTCTCAGCAAGAAATTATCTGACTTGATGGGCCTTGTCACAAGCAGAAGAAACAAAATTGGCAATTCTGATCACAGAAATAGAGTAGATTTAAACTTTGAAAACCACATACCATGTTAGAAAGAGGCAATCTGTTCAATAAAAGAAGATCAGTAGGACTGAAAATAACACACCCAAGAGGCTATCCTAGTATGCAACATGAGAAACAGCACTCCTTTTTAATCAGAAACATCAACTGAACACTGCCAGAGCTTTCTAGGGAGCTTAACAGATCCTGAAGGGAAAAAAGGCCAACCAATTGCTGGCATTCCACTAAATTTACCATTCCTCCTTTCTCTTCTTAAGCAGCCTGTTTAGTTAAAGGAAAGCATTTCAGTTTTGAGTTCTAAAGCTAAGTAGCATTGGCTTGCTTCTGTGTGACACTGTTTTGTAAGGCTTGGCTCAGCCACACTAACTATAAATATTGTTTTGGTACCTTGAGCAGTATCATATGGAGGATGACAATGGCAATCAAAGGTTAGAGATTTCATTCCTGTTTCTATTTAAGTTACAGCTTTATAGCATGTGTGTATTTTGGATGTATTTCTCTCTTGCCATCCCCTGTGAGACACAGCCACTACTCTCAGCAGAATAAGCAGTAACCAAATCAGTTAGCAGTTAATTCAAACAGTCAAAACCAGTACAGAAGCAAACAAAGTGACTGAATTGCAGCTAGAGGACTTTTATCAGTTTCCACATACTTAGAGTAAGCCAGTGGCTTATATGCCATGATACCAAATCTAGCATTAATTTGAAATTTTAGGTTGGTAAAAGCAGCAAATCACTGAAAGGTAAAGCAAATACTTCTGTCTAGTGACATATTCCAATTTTTATGAAGTGGGCTGAAGTCAGATGACTTCTTTATACAATGTATATGTAACAAACCATTACATAATGTATTCTTCACTTATTATACACATACACATAGACTAGGTTATTCCATATGTGTCTGTATTAGACATAAAGTGCAAGAAAACATAATACAGAGGATAATACTGAAAAACCCCTGAGATTCTACACTGTTGAACTCAGAAAATTAAAGAAACTTTATCACTATAATTCTTGCTTTGATAGGCCACATCATTAACTTCAAGTGAGGTTATTATTATCTACAAATAGACTTTGGTACTAAGGTTCTAGCTTTCCTCCTAGATGCAACTAAATTATTGAAAGCAAATTCTCAACACACCTATTAAAGACAGTGAATAGAAGAAATAAAAAAAGGTTTAAATCACAGCCAATCTCAGAACAACCAATGACCATATGTTTTTATCAAAAAGCCAAAAAGGCTTTGATAATTGACCTCACCATAAGCTACACCAAGTTCAGTGCTCTAACTCAAGGTAAGAAGATGTAACACGTTGATATTTGACAAGTATCAACAAATCAAAAACATACTAATGAATTATTTACAATGAAGTTCATAGCTGTATTATCCTGTTCCTGAGATAACACGACAGGTGAAAGAAAAGCTAAATTAATTAAGTCTTAGACTGTCTCAAAATGCTCTATGGAAAAACTGACTTTGGCAAAAACAACAAAAAAAACTCCAAGAGTTTACTTTTCTCTCCAAATCAAATGTCTGGACTTCAAACTTCAGTGCCAAATTACCTGCATCTGATGCTCAAGTCAGTCCCTGAGTCAGACTAAGATTTTGCAGACTTAAAATCTAGTGGGTTTTGATTGGTTGGGGCTGCTGTTTTGTTTTGGTTTTATTTGTTTGCTTAGGTTTTTTTGGTTTGGTTTTTTTTTTAACCTGAAACAAAACATGGCCCCAATGTTTGTGCAAATGTAGATACTTTGAAAACTACAAACTACACTGTCTGCCCACTGAGAGCTAGCCAGATAGATACAATGGGTTGAACAGAAGCAAAATTCAACATAATTGTTCTTACAAGCAGAAGCACACACGGGATAAATTGAGATGTACTCTGTAGTGATTATTCAAATATCAATATGTTATGTGCTAGACAAGCACCTGTCAAATATACTTGATTATTCTTTAAGCAAATACCTATAAGTGAATTAATTATCTTTAAACTGTCTTTCTACCTCCATTTTCTTTAATTTTGTGTTTAATAACACCAAATTCTGTACATTTTTTTTTTACTATAGACACCTAAGAAACACTTAAGCATGAGATATAATTAACAATGTCAATTTGATGGCATCTACTTTATAAACTCTGCAGTGTCATTAAATATCAAAGGATAATGCATTCTGTTTAAGAAAAAAAAAACAAAACACCAAGAAAGGAGGTGGGTTTTTTCCCCTCCCTTTAAATTTCAGTGAAATTTTTTCCTTAATTGAGGGAGAAATTTCTTTACCAGGAGGGTGGTTAGGCACTGGAATGGGTTGCTCAGAGAGGTTGTGGATGCCCCATCCTTGGTGGTGTTCAAGGCCAGGCTGGATGTGGCCCTGGGTGACCTGGTCTAGTAATTGGCATCCCTGCCCATGGCAGGGGGGTTGGAACTAGATGATCTTTAAGGTCTCTTCCAACCTGAGCCATTCTATGATACTACATATATGAACTTTTTCCTGAGACCACTAGTTATGAGCCACTGAAAACAGTCACTCTGGACTCCCCAAGCTTAATTTTAAAATTGCTAGTATAATAATATTCTGCAGATTGTCTGACAAATAAAGCTTACAAGCACCCACATCTCATTGTTATTTTTTACATAAGTCCTACTGATTTCAGTGAGACAGTTCAGGAGTTTATGAATAGACATCTTTAAGACTCATATTCCAAGTTTGGAGAAATATTTTGCCATAAGGGAACTGATTAATTTACTATTACTTGGCTGATATGACATCACTTTTGAATTATATGGTTAAATGATAGCAATTACAGTATCAAGAAAACCAAGAGAGAAAAACAGAATGCATACAAAAAGTTCTCCAATTTGGTATCATAAACACTTAGTAACATCTGAAATATTCTGCAATCTCTGCTTTCTATTAAAGTTCCATATTCCATTAAAACATCCCTGCATAATTGTTCTTCAGGATTATAATAGTACTACATTTAGAAACATAATCAAATTTGAAATACATAAAAACCCCACAAAAGATAGAAGAGCTTTGCAAAATTATCAATAAGTATAGTTTCAGGATGTAATATTCAGGTGATTCTTAAAAAGCAAGTGCCAATATGGTTTCAGCATTCCACTAATGCAGAAAACTGAAAAAAATCACAGCATTGTTTTGAAAGCATAGATCAACTCCATAAGCTAAGTTAAAAAGAGAATGAAACTGATGAATATGGTTCATTACCATGGTTACAAGCTTTCAGCACAGGCCGCTGTGTGGTTGGACTGAGATTCTGTGGCATATCTGCAAAAGCAAGGAAACAAGGAACATAAAACACATCTTTGAAAGCTACTGGAGTATTGTAACAACATTGCTAAGCAGAATTATTTAGATGTTTCTAAAAGCAAAGTGGCAGTTATACACTAGTGAAATAATTTGATTCACTTATGGGGCAAGATAACTTACATCCTAAAAAGTTTAAGGACACGTGGCTGTACCAAAGAGTCTTGGCATAATAACCAGGCTATGTTCAGTTCAGTAAACTAATCTCCAAAGTGCTACTGGCATCAGCCAAGCAACCTGAACATCTCTGAAAGTGACCATTGTAGGAAAGAATTAAACCTGACAGGATTTCAGTTCTAGAGCACTGGATCTATAACACTTAAGTTCCTCTGGAAAACAAAAGGTATCTTGAACATTCACCTTTAGACCTTTGCATCCTTTTCCTTCGGTCTCGAAAAGCTGCACCTGATTGCAAGGCCTCCAACAGGCTGTCCATCACCCCAGTCTCCTCACCTTCTGTGAAGAGGAGAGAAGGAACCCTCTATGTTACCAGATCAATACCATAGCATAACAATTCATTCATTTTATTCATTTTTATTATTCATTTTAGACTTAGACCAACTTTTTAACATTCACAGATTTCTCTCTTGCAACCAATCACAACAGATTCAGACTTCTATACATTGAACTAAGCCAAATGTTATTCCATTCCTCTTTCTCTATACTGAGTCAAGCACAGTTTTAGGTGAAATGTCATTTCATTCATGTTTTCATTTCAGCACTCTTTTGCAACTGCAAATAATCAGTTTCACGTCAGCTTTGAAGAGCTGTTCCTTAAATGATTTGCTGTATTAGACAAGAGATCATTTTAGTTATTGTTATGAAAAGTTGAAATTGTTTCTCAGCATGAAGCTGAGTGAATAATATTGGACTAGATAGGATACAAAGTGATATCCATAGATAGCTTTAATCAAAAGCCATTTTCTCTTTGTATTTAATAACCTCTGGCCAATATTACATAATTGATGTAGTTCAGGAAAACTCTACTAGTTGTATTACACATGTAAGTATAATATCCCCTGAAAGAATTATGAATGTTAATGTGCAAGCATTAAATGCCCTACTTTTATTTCCTCAAATAAACACATCAGAAAATGTTAGATTCTTGAACCTTGTTAACCCCTTATGCCTGTAAGGACAAAGAACACAACTGCATAATGGAAAATCACCACAGAGGAATACAGATTTCGATAGCAGAAATCTCATTATGCCTTGCTGGGCAAAGCTCCCTAGGTCAACACATACCTTGGGTACAGTCAGACACCTCACACAGTTCTGCAGTTATTCCTAACAGGGAGTATTCAAACCAGGATCTAAACTGGCTGGTAGGTATAACCAGATGCCACACCACGAGTTAAAGGAATACTGAAAGTGCTGGACTGCATGTAAGGAACCAAAGCAACCTTCTAGACATGAATATGGGGGGAAATCAGAATGGTTAATGTTGATTCCCAACACTATTTCTGTTTGTTTCCCTCCTTTAAATAAATTCTATCTTTAAAGAAGCTTTAAAGAATTCTAGCATCTTTTTAAGGTAAGTGGTTTCAGGGGCAACAAAATAACTCAGACAAAAAAGCTTGAAGTTGCAGAGAGGAAGATCTGGAAAAGTACTGTGAAATCAGCATGGGCTGAAACATGAATGTGATGTTCTAGAAACATTTTAACTTTCATTATTCTACCATCAAGTCAAAAGTTGAAACCAATTTATCATTTAAGAACTCTAAGACTGGATATAAGCAGAAGAGGTAAGCAAAACAGAAAGAGGCACAAGATTTTGGAAACTGAAATATGCAAATCCTTATTAAAAAAAGAAATAAAATTATGGTCTCAAAATTTAATTTGCTCACATATTAAAGAAAAAGTCCTTCAAGCACAACAAAGACACATAGTCCTTATAAAATAATGAGTTTAGATATTAAAAATGTTGGTTGGTTTGTTTTGTTGTTTTGGTTTTGTTTTTTTAACTTTCTCCATCTTCTACAACACTCAAGTCTAGAATGAAAACACTCAGAGAATAGTTTCAAACCAAAGTGATGTGTGAAAAAAATTTGAGGCCAAGCCATTAGTTACATTCAAGTACATGAATGCTGGAAGAAAGTTTATAAGCATTTTGGGTAACTCAAAAAAGACTGAGTAACATCATAGACCTCAAAATGATACCATAAATGTTTATGGAAAAGAGTTCATAGTCTTTCCTCCTAAAACAAAGCTTAACAGAAGTAAAATTTCAATCCCATTTCAACATGCCATTGGCTTCCTTTTAAGCCTGTCCAAGACTACTATGGATTTCATCATTATTTCAAAAACTTAACAGTTTTCAGAAGAAAAAAAAATCCTGGTGCATTATCTGCTATACCATAAAATGTTCCTTCAAATAAAAAACTATTTCTAATAATACAGAAACACTGCAGAATGACAACTTTCTGTAGTACAGCTGTAACATTTATGGCTATCATCTGTTTCATATTTGTCTGAAATACACTGTAGTCACAAACTGGATTATAGATGAATGCTTCCATTGACATGCAAAACAGCTAATAGAAGAACAAATGGAGTATATAGAAACCTAAATTAAACATCTCTCATAGTGGTTTTCCTGTATGCATGGGTGTATTGAAGAAAGTTAACCACTGCCAATGAAAACATTCATAGTTAACAATGTGTACCTAAAACATGCAGAAAGCCTGTTTTTCCAACTCCTACAACTTCAGCTAAGATCCAAATTCTGTTTTGATGCCTAGACCAACAGCTGACTGTGACAGCTTCTGAGAAGTTACACAGCTAGCTAGCAATACCCATGCTATCTTGAATATTGTCCAAGTTTTTATGATGGAAAGTTTAAGAAATGAAAGTGTATCATGCAGTATTTTAGAAATCTTGGAAATTGCCCTGGGAGAACTGCATACAACATTGCTACAGTGATAGTATAAGAGTCACAAATATTGTTCAATATTAACATATCCTCTGGGACCATTAAATTGGCTTTCACAAGCTGCTGCAGACTTCTCTCACCAGTCCCAACTGGCTTCCTAATTAGTCAAGTGTATCAATCTTTTGACATCCTAGAACTAGTAATTCCAGTTGGCTTGCAGATGTCTACAGAGCCCACAACAATACCTTTGAGAAGTACACCCTGTTATGATCTAAATGATCACTTTTCCTTCAACTGCAGAACAAGAGATTTAAATACTTCTTAATATTATACTCAAAACACATACAACTGTCTTTTGAATACTCTCTAAAGCAGAAGTAAACTTGCAAAAATGGCTGGTAAGTTTTGTCCTTGACACTTCAGTGTGAAGTCATATATAAACTATACATTTCATAATTACATCCTGAAAAATGTTAAGAATATTAGAGATCTTTCTCCTTCAGTGTATCAGAAGCTTTGCAGTACAACTTTAATGTGTCATATGATGATGCCAACAGACACTGCAACCAGTAATGACTCCTGCATTTTATGTATTTCAGGTAAGAATGATATATACCAAAATTCCAGAAGCAGTAGCTGACTGACATAATAGAATCACAAATGTCACTAATAATGTGGTTTTAAAATAAGAGTGGTGCAACAAGATTACATTGGATGAAAAATGTTTTATTTTTACAGTTCCCTTGAACCTAGTAGGACCTGAGAAGTTCACATTAGCAGCAGAAAACCATACCCCCATATATCCTCTTTCAAGGATATTATTCAGTTACTCCTCTTAAAAAAAAATACCAAAGAAATTATTTACCAAACCAAGAATTCTTTAGCATGGTTTCTGTTGATCTTGTCTACTCAGGCTGTACACTTAAGAGATTTACTCACAAGGACTTTGACTGTCATTTTCCACTGACCTCTATTTATGGTACTGCAATTACATACAACTTTTTATTATACTGTAAATAATAGAAAGGTTCAGCTCCTAAAGCCAACCCCTGAATACTAAAGCCTCACGTGAAATTAAAACTGCAAAATTTGGACAAATGGATACATTAAAACTAGACCTTAATATTTCACAGGTGTAAGGAAAAAGGTGCAAAAATTCAAGAGCTGCTCAAAGTTATCTGAATTAGCAAAGACTCATTATCTTTATATCATCTTTGAAGTAATTCCATGGGAGCACTCAAGCTTTTGTGTAATTTAAAGACAAACTTGGACTGCTAAAGCTGGTGGATGTCTGTCTTGTCTGAAGAACTGAGTCCAGATCTCATAATTCAGTAGTTACCAGAATGAGTAATTTAATTCAAACTACTTCAGCCCAGGATATAATTCAGGGTGGATATACTATATACCCAGGTTTTGATCAAGTGAAATCTAATCCTGCTGCAGCCTTCTTCCAGGTTTAGCTATATGATGTCTTATACCTTAATGTAGAAGAAATTCTGAGGCAAGTGAACATGAGGCTTGGAACAATGACAGCAGAGATCTTTCCAGGCTATTCACAAAAGGTGAAGAAGGAGAAAGGTACATCTTTTAACTTTGTTAATGTTGTATCTTCACTAATAAGACATCATAAAAGGTCCTGTGTGTTTGTTGATCAGTATAGCCTACAAAGCAAGGCTTAGCTGACTAAAGGGCTATACCTGAACAAAAATTGAAGGACCATGCTCTGAAATGTCACAAGATGAAGGCTTTAGTGTTGAGTGACTAAAGCTCCAGGAAGCAGAACAGCATATATCAGAGAGGGAGATAATTTAAGCCATCAGTGTAGGAGCAACTCTACTGTTTTGGAAGTGGTTCCATCTTTTCAGTTTCAGAGTCTGAAGCAGCCAGATTCCAAGAAGTATTTATAGTGCTGGCACAACTTCTAGACCTCTCAGCCTTATATATGAACAGGTCAGGAGATTTTTGAAGGTTTTTATGAAGTCAGCATAAAAATACAAAGACATCTTCATGTTTAGAGAAGGGATGGTTTCAAAATGTTTAACACCACAACTACCTAAACTCAGACTCTTCACTCTTATGAAATTCTTACAAAGAAATTGTGGGTGGACATTAAGGATATCTTTGTCCAGAAAATGCACAGTATACACAGACTTCAACATGAACTTGCTCTAAGGCTTTGAACTTTTCTGGTTAAGAGCTGTAGCACCAATCAGATAACCTTTACTGACAGATGAGGGGAAAAAAAGAATACATGGCTATCAATTCAAGTTTCAGTGACAGTGAACAGACTAGAGCTGTGACTCGTAATAGAACACAGGGTTCCTTTGACCTCTGTCAGGTCTTGAAAGTAGTTTCTTACATTCCAGTAAGAAAAAGAAAATTTCCAATGTAGAGATGCAAAGCAGAAATAGCTGCCAAGTGTGCCATGGATGGCCTGGCTGAAAGGACAGTTCCTTATAGATTCAAAAAGTGTCAAATCCAGCTTCAGCCAGAAATACGACTTCTGACAACAGACACATACCAGGCCTTCCCAAAAGCAGAACACATGTAAGTACTTCACAGGAATGACAGACAGCCTAGTCCAGAATCAGAAGAGTTACATCTCTCACTGATGCAATACACAAAGTAGTAAGCCTTTGCTAGTGCTTTAGAGCCCTAGGCAAGTGTACTATAAAAAGCTATGATTTCCCCTAATGACTGATGCACCTATTCCATAAATCTAGCTGAGGAGAGTGGGTTTCATGCCATCTTGTTTGCTCTTTCTGAAATTGTTCCATCACTGACTTGTCAAAGTGCTTTTATGGTACAGAAATAGATAGATTTGGACTCTGAGCATATGAATAAAAGCACGTCCCAAGTGCTGAAGAGCTCAAAACAAGTGAAATATGAACTAAGCATCCACCCTTCACCAACCCTGAAAGACAGCTGTCCCTTTCAAATCAGTTGTGGAAATTAAGGTTGGTAACTACATCAATTTAACTTCCATAAAGATAATCAATACCATAAAAACCAATAGGTAAACTGTGATTTTAGAGGTGGTTCTGTACCACAGAGATAAATACTTCAGTGTTGTACGGTATCGATCTCTGCATCTCAACGGGATCACAGTTTCCCATTTAAGTAATGGAATTGATAGTGAAATCATCTTAACATTGAACTTGGTAATAAAAATGTATAAATTTCTGATAATCATCATAAGTCTATTTTTTTTTTTCTGTGACAACAGAAGAAAGCCACTGTGAACTTGTTTGCCACAGAGATTATCCAGAAACATTTATACTGATTATAGGTCCATCAAAGAGTTTGCCAGAGTAAGCTTTTCTGAGAAAGATCCCAAAAAGGTTTTTTCCCATGTAAATTTGACTTACAGAATAATAAATAGAATGCTAAGCCTTTGAATAGGTGCACCCCAGGACTTGATACTGCAGCCAGCATTTATACCACCTTCCTTTGTAACCTGGATGATGGGACAGACTGCATCCTGGGCAAGTTTGCATATAGTGCAAAATTCAGAGGAACACTTGACACACAAGATGGTTATGCTGCCATTCAGGTGGACCTAGACAAGCTGGACAAATGGGTTGGCAGGTATCTTAATGAAATTCAAAAAAAGACCAGCACAGATGGAGGCCAACCAGCTGGAAAGCAGCTTTAAAAATATAGAACAAAACAAACAAACAAAACCCCAAAACAAACAACAACAAAAACCAGAAACCAAACAAAAAACTGAGGATTCTGGTGGACAACATATTGATCACATGCCTTTGCAGCAGAGATGACCAAAGAAAAGCATTTTCAGCATGTCAAGACAAGTCATCCTTCCCCTCTACCCAGCATTGATGAAATACGCCTCCAGTGTTGGGTTCGGGTCCAACCTCCTGGGAACAAGGTGCAGACAAACACAGCCAAGCAAATTCAGTCAGGGGTCAGGAAGGTGATCAAATAAAACAGACTAACCTTACACACTCTTATCTAAGATTAAGATTTGATAGAAAAGTTAGTAGTGAGAACTAGCAGCTACATATGAAGAAGTCAGTCTATAAGTTTCACTGTTGATGGATGCCTTGTCTGGAGGTTTGGGTTTTTTTAAACACATTACCACTCTAAATCTAGTGACAGTGACAAGAATGCAAACAATCTGTTTTTCAGGCTAGCCAAAAACTAGTATTTTCATTAGTGTTGTTTCATAGAGGGGAAAAAAATAATGATTGAGACATAATTAAATTTCATTTAGAAATAAGAAACACTCTAGTAGCATTTTAAATTGAATGTAGTTGTATATAACATATGTGAGTGAGTATATGAACATCTTGTCTCTTGGTTACTGTGTTCCTGTGAAGGAGTTCATTGAGCACAGGGAGAGACATTGCTTCCATTCAAATTTATAAACAACCAATAAATCACAAGATATACACAATGATCACTCATACTAACCAATGGGCTGCAACACACAAGGTGAGGGGCTGATGGGAATTTAAAAGTCATATAACATCTAATTTATGGGGAGATAAAATTCTGACTGGATTACACAACTGAGCTTAGTCAAAGAAAAGCTTCCAGACAGCTTTGGGTGGGCAAGACCCTTTTTCTTTGGTTGGCTATAAATGCACAACAACACCCAGGAAGGTCAGATCAAAGGTCCACCTAGACCTGCATCCTTTGTGCACTAGTAGCCAATATCAAACAAGGACAGGATAAATATGTAATGACATTTCTAGGATGGCCTCTTAGTCTCCAGCAGTTTGTCATTCAAAGACTGTGTATTCACATTTAACAGCTTTCAATGGATAGAAGCTGCCAGAGAAATGAAGTAACTTCTGTCAACAAGCTTCAGAGAAAGAATATTTTGGTATGCAGTAACAAGGCTGTAC
Source organism: Galbula dea (assembly GCA_013399015.1). NCBI lineage: Eukaryota > Metazoa > Chordata > Aves > Piciformes > Galbulidae > Galbula > Galbula dea. The sequence continues at coordinate 1,400,180 of VWZX01005355.1, read as the reverse complement.
CTCTGTACAGTCACTGAGGTATTGCTGAGTGAAGATAAGCGTCACAGTGAATAGCAGAGAAAAAGAAGAAGCAGCAGCCACAGTTTGAAGGAAGAGTCAGAGACATGATCTTCTTTTCTGTTTTGCTTTCCAACAATGACAGAGGAGGTTCTTGGCCCTTTTACAACTTTGGACTAAGGGAAGTAAAAATAAAGCATACCTTCCAATGCTTTGGTAAGGATATTTATTCCTCCCCTCCTCTGCAACTCGAGAGAGGTAACTTTTGATGATCCAGGAACAAAAAAAACAAAACCAGAAAGAATAAAAGCATTTACACATAGCAGGAGTGAGAGTTTAAAAAGGACTCTGATGTCAACCTTCCATATGTAGAAGATGTGAGGTAGTATTTGCAGTAGGAAATGCTTACTCAACCCAAAACCTAGTGTCTTTATAAATGTTAGAGCTCTTAATCCCAAAGATAGCTCCAGAGATTGCATTTATTTTCCATGGTAATGCCATTTTAAGAGTCAGCATTTTTTCCTACATTTATTTAGAAATTTTGCTGCTACAATATAAATGACAAGCCCTATGAGAATATTTATCTACAGACATTACTCTAATGGCCCTTAATTTTTTCAACAGTTCTGTTTGTTTTGACTATTTCTCCCAAACACAGCTATTTATTTTTCCAGAGGCTTTGTGTAAACCTTAGTTTCACAAATGCCTTTCAGCTACTATCTCCATTTCTAAAATTTTCAGAGAGAAAAATTGTTTCTTCCAAACTTCTTGTTCTTTTGGAGGTACTGTTCAGTAAAAACAAACAGCAGCTGCTGCATTGTGAGCCCACGGGTTGCCAGCAAGCACATGCACTACACCTCCATGCCTCAGAAGATTTAGCATCTTTGAGATCTTGTTGGAACACAACTTCTGATTAGTTGTTGGAGTTTAACTAATATGCATTCAGATCACTTCTAACTTTTTTGCACTAAAAATATCTAATTCCCTGAACATCTGACAGTGTGAGACTTGATAAGGTTTTGCTGTATCTCGTGGTTTGCTGTGGCTTCTCCAGATTTAGCACACATTCTTTCACAGGCCAGTTGTTTTTTTTTTTCATTGAACATACTTTTATTTTATCACTCTCTGTATCATTTTCAAGTAGAAATGTGACTATTTTTCCTGAGGAAACATCGGTTCTTAGCAATTTACCCAGATTTATACTTTACTGTCAAAACAATACAACTGTAGATGAAAAACAACTTCCACATTTAGTGACACATCAGGTGACATCTCTTTTTCCAGTGGATTCGTGGTCTCTGTCTGCCAATTCTCATTCCTCATATATAGGGCTTTTTTCTTTTAATGGGCACATGGGCTTATTGTAAAGCACGTCCTGAGTATTAACATGAGTAAGCACTGAGTAAGCAACTCTATAAGGTCCCATAGTTCTTCCTGCTCATTTTTACTTAATGTAAGAAGTAGTTATACTCCTCACACTTTAGGCTGGAGATTAGAAGGGGGTCCTTTACCCAAAGGGTGGTGAGGCACTGGAACAGGTTGCCCAGAGAGGTTGTGGAGGCCCCATCCCTGGCAGTGTTTAAGGCCAGGCTGGATGTGGCCCTGGATGACCTGGTCTAGTGCATGTGGCATCCCTGCCTATGGCAGGGGGGTTGGAACTAGATGATTTTTAAGGTCCCTTTCAACCTGAGCCATTCTATGATTCTATGATACTCCTCACAGTTTTATTCCCCACTGGCTTTGCAATACAAGTGATCCTTAAGAATAAATTTAAACAACAAAAAGTGAGCTCAAGAATCCTCTTGGTTAAGAGAGTCCAATCTGAGGATAAATAGAGGCAGTCATGGGACAACTGGAAAGAGTTATCAGCACAAGGGAGGAACCAAGATGAATGGAGCACTTGAAATTCCAAAAGGGGAAACTCCCTAGGGAAAAGAGCCCTTATACAAAAGAGTTGTTGTAACAGCTGTCAGTATTATATTCTCAGGATTTCTTCATACATAGCATTATCAGATCTTTTGTCGCCTTCACAGTGCATTTAGTTGCACAAAACACATACCAGAATGTCCAAAATCTAGCAATAAAACTGCTGACGTCCAAAGCTTGTGTTCTTCAGGAAAGCAACCCAGCAGACATTTTAAAACATCAAATCATCACCATAAGTTAGAAACTACTGATGTCATCTCACTTGGAATGGATCATGAGCAGATTTTTATTATCTGCGACATTTGCAGCCCTTCACTCCCCTCAGAGGAAGGAATGCTATTAAGAAGTATTGATTCTCCTTTCTCAGTGAAAAGGAATGAATAAAACTGAGACCTTACAACCCTGATGTAGGCAATAAGGTCTTTGAGACCATCTACTAATATTATAAGTAGGTTTAGGGATTTTAAAAATTTATTTAAAAGGTAAGCATTTGAACTGTTGGAATTGGAGTTTTAATTACTTAATTATGTTTATTGTTTCATTGCTTAAACTGTCAGTGTTGGGATCTATTTGTGTCCTTTTGTTTTGCACAACACTAGAGAACTAAAGAAAATACTAATACTGCACAACTTAGCAGACAGTAGTAAAGTAGTAAATGTTTGAAGAACCCAAACCAAAAACACTCTCAGCAAGTTTGTGAGACCTTTTTTTCCCCCCAAAAGAAGAAAAATGATAAAAAATATGCAAAATATAATGCAGAAACAAAAGCTGCAAAATTGACTGCAAATAAGCTCATAACTGCCTAAATGAACTGAAACATGGATTTAGAATTACTTAGTTGTAATAAAAGAGAAACTGGGTAACATAATTGAAAACAAACTAATATTCTAGATTGGAAATCCAATGTTTAAGAGATCATTTTGGCATCACTTCACTGCTTTTGCATAAGGAAGGGCAGGCTTTGTAAATAACCACTGATTAAAGTGGCTTGTTACTTAAATAGTATTCAAAGTAAGACACAATGAAGATGCCACAATGATGGAGTTCTCAATTATATTACAATATACTTAGCTGGTGTTATCACAGTTATAGAATTCTTTACACTGTGATAAGATCATAATAATTGATCGGTGTGCTTTCTACTGAGAATCGGAGCAGCATGAGAAAGCATGTATCTGAATGTTAATAGTATGCAGCCAAGTGGCATTTACATAAAGATCCTCTTCCACTGGCTATTTACCTTTGGAATGATAGTATGTGTTAGTTTGAACTGGCTTTACAGAAGCAAGTAAAGCAATCTTATTGACAAAGCATCTCATGATGAATATCACCTCGTAGCCCTGGGAGTATTTAGAGGACAGATTTTATTATCATAAATTGCAAAATACCAAATATCATTCACTGCTTAGACATTCAGAATTTTTACTGAATCCCAGTACTTTTCAAGTTAGGATGGAGCTGAAAGGAAAGTATAGAGCTGATATTTTTATTATCTAAACTTAAGACTCTCAGCCTTTTGTATAAATGAACTACTTGAGCTGTGATAGTTAGGCCACATAACTGTCGATATCTAAGATGTAAAGTAGAGATTGAGAATTCTACTGAATTATAGTGAATTAGAGGTATCTAAATCTGACAATGGTTTCAGGTCCAAGTCTCACAAAAAACCCAACAAACAAACCAGGAATCACCTCAAATCCAGGATCATTTTCCTTTTGGGTTGATATGATCTATGTAGCACACTAGTCAAACCTGTCATTAGGACATACAGTCCTAATGTGCTATATGCAACTTATTGTCTCAACTCACATATTTGGTAGATATTAAAAAAATCTATATTTTGGCATATATTTCTTTAAGATCTTAGGGTTTTGTGAATGCAAAAAGAAAGTCAGCAATGCCTCCTAAATAGCTAAAAACTTCTGCAGCATTATATAGGTCACTTTGATGCAAAGAAGCGAATCAGTCTTTCTTCCACCTTATGCAGCTGAAGGTGGCACCATAGGCAAGAAAACCCTACTCTTCAAATAACTTCCAAAAGCAGATAAAAGCTGAAGAAATCCAAAGAAAAGAACTTTGAGAACAAAGGAGAATCTAGGACAAGCTAAATGTCTGTGTTGTAAATGAGACCAGTGGTTAACAAAACAAGCTTAGGATGATGATATAAATCTTGTTTAAGCACAGGATAGCAGCTGAGGCCCTGAAAGGTATGGGCAAAGACTGAAAACTAAAGCTCCAGAATCGTAAACTAGTCACTAATGGCCAATTAACCATCACTGGAAAAAAGCACAAGCACTAAGAAAAGGCTGCTTTGACATTAAGAAAAGAAGCAGCAGCTGAGCAAGGGAAAACATCCAGCTGAAGGCGCTGCTGTGGCCTAAGCAACTAAAAACCCCTGATAAATTTTGCATTGTGCAATCAAGGGACAGACAAGAGGGTTGTGAACTGTCTAGGAACCAAACTGTTTCATAAAGGTTAACATCCCAAACTGGGTGTGGGGAAGGAAAAAAAAGATGGCTGAGAAGAAAAAGTACCCACTTCTGGTTTAGCTTCCCTTCCAGAAAACTTCTCAAGTTTCAACATGTCATCTTGTCAATGAAGACCACACTGGTAACCATCATTGCCAACTCTACAGTACCAGCTCTGCAGGATTTTACATTCACATCAAATTTAGGACTGAGTGCTTCGATATGTACTGGTAGTGATTGATGATAAGAACTAATTTGTAGTGATATGACAAATAACATGTAAGATTAAGTTATTAGCATAACTAGTGCTGTTAATGATTGTTAGTCCAGTAAAGTAGGGTTAGTTTTTGGTTGGGGTTTTCTTTTTTTGTGTGGGTTTGGTTTTGGATTTTGTTTTCCTTGCGCGGTTGTTTGGTTTTGTTGTTTCTTGAGGGTTTTTGTTAAAGTTTAAGAGAAACAGTTAAGAAACTCTGAAGTGGCATATAGCAGAGTGATGCACAAGCTTCTCTAACCTTCAGGTCATTTTCAGTAAAAAAGCATCACTACTGAAAAATGAGGAGTGGAGATGTAGAGTACGCTATGATTTGTTCACCCAGAAAAAAAATAAATCTTGAAGAGCCAGTTAGTACATGAGCTTTAATCATTTCTCTTCTTCAAGCATGCACCTGGTAAAGTCCAAGAATTTCTGGGACAGTGACATCAATGAGTTTCAGCTACTTGATTCAAGCAGTAACTAAAATAATGTTTCTACAAATCCAATGCCTGATCCAGTCACCATATAAAGAAATTATACACAGCAAAAATCAGCTACTCCATAATAATAATGCTCCAGGTAAGAGTGGTTTGGTATTTTGACAGAAAGAGGACTTGGTTAGAAAGTTGTCAGTATGTCAGATGTAAACATTTGTGACCCATTTACAGATTCTTAATAAGAACACAGCCTTTCAATGGAACTAGTCATGGCTAGGAAATTAAAAAATAAAATTCTCTGTTACTCTTCAATCAGAATCAGAGCAACATTGTGCCTCTTCAATTAATAAGTACAGTTTTGATGAGACTGACAATATAAAAATCTCAGCTTCTCCTTTTCATATTGTTGTTGCTAACCTTTCTGACAAACAAATGTATGACAGGTGCTTTCCACTGCCAGAACTTGGGTTTTCTAAGAGACTTTTAAAATGATGTTGCAAAAAAGCACAAGAAACCTTACAAGGAGCTCTGCAGAAAAAGCCCAATTCATCAGTGGCCAATTTAGTGAATATCAGACTCAAGACATTTATAGCTTCAGGTGATCCTATCATCTTTTCCCATCTGTTGTTGTTTAGATCAGTCATTCCAGACTGAACATTAAGTGGCTGCTAAAAAGAGCAAGAAACATCTTTCTACACACTTATATAATTTGATTTTAAAAAGCTAATAAGAGACAAAGCAGTTATTTTCTCAATGACCTTATATGATGAGCATATGACCAGTACATAGTTCTCTGCTACATCAGCTGAAGCAGTAGGTTTAACTACCAGAAGCTTACAAACACGTGGGTATGTGACTCAGAATTCTGTAACATTGGCATCTGTATTCTGGAAAGCCTGAACATGACATTGTGAAGAACAGGACTTGAAAGGAGCTTTAATTTTCCCTGAAAGACTACCATTTTTCCATCCAAAGCTCTATCAGTCATACACACAACATGTCTGAGAGAAGAATATCTAACCTCTTTTGAAACACTTTCAACCATGCACGAATACACATGAAAATGTATACCACTTTTACCCTTTCCTAGTCTTCTGCAGCCTCCTCTATCTTCTGTGATCTTTAAAGATTGTCACTGGTAGTTTTCTGATTGGGTCTTGAATTTACTTTTAAAGAATTACAAATTCTAGTTTCCCATCTAAAGGGAAAGCTTTAATCTCACACCTCAAGACATGAACATTCTGATGAAAATGAATGAAAAGACTTTTGGTCTGAAGAATCTCTGTAACTAACCGCACCTACTTTGGCTATTAGTGAAACGTGGAAGAGACAGATAATCATTGATGCCAAAGGTCCTGACCAGGGTTTGACTGGAGAACTGTTTAACAAGGTCTGCTCAGAAAGAAAATGAGAGTAGCTCACTCTAATTTACACATTAAGTTATGTATCATTCTGAAGGATTCCAGAAGCTCAGTCTGAGATAAAATATAGTAGTATAGAGGATCACCAGACATCTTTCTTAGTAGCAGAAAAGTCAGTGTTTGCCATTTCTTCTGGTACAAAAGACAGCACAGCATAAATGAGCAACTTTAAAAATGCATGGCTGAAGCATTTAAATAGGGATCCACTGAAATAACAACTAACATACTCAAAGAGAAATCCAGGGTACTTCAGGAAAGGCTTATTCTCATAAAAGAACAAAAATGACTACGTAACCTTAGTTACAAGAAAGAAAATGGTGTTGTCCTTTGGAAAATGTCTGTTCTCTGGTAACACAAGGGGTTCTAAGCATAACTGAACCTATACTTGGTCACACAGGTTTGAATACATTCTAATGGAAAAATATGAAGCAGCATTATGAGGTCTAAAAGAATGAGGAAAACAGGCAATTAGAGAAGCTCATTAACAAATCAAAACTTAAGAAGCTCTTTGCTCTAAATGTAAATTGCTGGAAACCATTCATTTCTTCCATATTTTCTTACAGCATATTTGGACAATGGAAAAAAATAGCTGCTTGATGTTTAGCAAAATGCTAGGTAAAATATGTTTTCTACATTACTTACCTGTTTTCATTTCTAACAAGCGTTTCTTCTTTTGTTGCCTCTCTTGTTTTTCTTTCTCTGCTTTCTCCTTAGCTATCTTAGCACGCCTCTGTTTCTCTTCTGCTTCTCGCCTCCTAATGTTCTCTTTTACTGCTTGCTATGAAAAAAAAAAAGTATGAGTTCCATTAAAACTGAAGTCTCAGCAAAACAAAAGCTGAACCTTAAAAATAAAGAAAAGCTTTAAAATCACATCTCCTAACTAACCTTAATTTATCAAGCCAAATAACTATTTTACATTCCATATTTAGTATATTTTATGCAGAAGAGTAAGCACATTCAGAATAAATATATTACAAGCATACTAATTGCCCCCAGATGGGGATTGTAAATTCAGCAAGAAATACCTCTTAAGAGTACACATGTTAATGCAGAAAGAACTCAAAATATCTAAACCACCTGTTTTTACAAAACTAAGTATGTTACTATTTGTATTTCCAGAATACTTCCAACATTTCTTCTCTCGTGTTGCCACTATACCAAGTAAAAGAAGGCTGTTTGGGTGCCTTAGCTGTGCATTGTTCTTATTCTTATCAACAGAGGTATTGTTTCACTGGGTCTACAAAATTCTTGTCTTCAGGTTAATACCAATACAGCATCAGCTGCGAACTAGGTCTAAACCATGACAGATGGGTTCCATTGTAAGTCCTTTCTTCAAAATAGAGGGACACAGGAATTTCAAACCCTTTCTCTGTAGCCACAGAAAAAAAGTATTTTTCCCTACCTACACACTCAGACATGTATGAAATCATTAAAAAAATCCAAGCAGCCAAGCAAAACCAAACAAGACAGGGAACAGATGCAAGCAACTTGTATAAGTCGTCGTTATGATAAGCGTCAGGCTGCAATGAGGAGTAGATGGTAAAATGACTAATTGAACCTTTCTCCAGATCAACAGGCATGAGCTAGATCACTGCTCCAGACTGTCACAAAGCTCATGCTCAGATAAGATTCCTGCACGAGTGTAGGCAGCTAAGTTAAGCTATGTAATCATAGCACAAGTCACTTGTCACCTTTTCCAAGTTACTCACATTAATAAACTGTCACACAACTGGGGACTTGCCTTCTTATTCTTCCATTTCATCACTGGGAAGGAGTTGCTTACCAGTCATGTGTTCAGAATCCAAGAGAAAAAAACCCCTATTTTTTGCTAAGATGATTATTTTAGATGACACTAAGGCAAAGCTCTGCTAACTAAAAGTGAGTCTAAATTACAACTGTTCTGAGCGCTATACAAAAGGAGCTACCCAACAATAACCTGGATCAGCCTAATGTCTGTTTCTCAAATGAAATTCAAATGTTTAAAATAATAAAGTAATCCTTAGCATCTCCTACCAAAGATCATCCTTTTTAAAGGGAAAAGAAGGAAGCATTTAAAATGCAAAACCCCTAAAATCCTAAACAATCGAATGTCACAAAAGTGAAATATCTTTAGAAAGAGACCAAGCTTGAGGAAAATATGCTATTTTTTTTAAGCCACAATAAGGAGCTCTGAGTTTCCATAGCAAGAAACCTGCTTACAAACACAAACCTTGACACTGATCAAGTGCTGCAGGCAAATGAATAATTAAATGAAATAAACTCTTGGGTCTGGATGTTGCACAGAAATGTGTGTGCTACAAATAAAGAATAATTGTTATTTTTACATAAGTAACAAGCATCCTTTAAGTAGAAAATGCAGTTGTATTTAAAAGAAAGAGTTTGAGGTTCTTTCCCCTTCAGGTTATATATGTATGCAAGAAGCTCAGTTTCAAATTACATTCACTGTTATTTTTTAAGGCCCATTCTTTTAGAAAAAAATAATCCACAAATAATAATTCAAAACTGCACTATCCTTAGGATAGAACTTAGGAGCTGCAAAGTAAGATTTCTGATATGAGTATCAGATAACAATTGAGAAGGAAGTCAATTATTTTCAGTTTGCTTGTAGTTCAGTTTGTTTAGTATATTAGTTTGTACCAGAAATACCACAAAAATAATTTCTGAGAAACATCAGGCATAAAATAAATAGACTGTACCATGAACATTGTCCTGAAGTTGTTTAAGTCTGTTAAGAACTCCTCCACTGAAACTTTCTTTAGATCAATGGCATAATATCCCATCACGTTCTGGTAGATTTTTTCCATGTTCTCATGCATCCGTGCAAGTTTCTGATAATCTTCTTTGGCATGAACTAGAAAGCTGTATGCTGCTGTTAAGGCTTCAAGAATACTCAGTGAACCCAGGCAAACCCACACTTTTCACTTAACATTGATCTGTATTTCATATACATTTTTCATGTGCACCAAATGAGGTTTCAAATGAATTCCTTCAATGTCATATATGCTTCCTGTTATTTCCTGTGGATATGAGGCCTATGAATAGATCAGGGTGCTTTCATCAATTTTTCTCTACCACTTTAAATTTAAAGATCATTCCAATAGCATGAGTTTGTATGAAATGAGCTGTATGGGACTAATTAACTTCAAGCACCTAAGTCATTTATTTAGTGTCACTGTCTCCTTATTGAAGCTAAAGGTTTAGGTTAGAATTTACATGGAATTTAGGTACAGGTGTCAATAACTAACTTACAACTAGAGTACTTCAGTATACCAAGAAATAGTATACTTTCTCCTAAACTTAGGGTAAAAACAGATAAATACTAATATATAACAGCATTAAAAGTAAAAATCATGAAAGATTACCAACTTGGTTTTAAACACAATTCTGCAAGACATAGTTTTAAGTTACAGCTGTGTTACTAGAGTTCATATAGGCTGATCAGTCTATACTGTCAAAACTGACTCCCTTTGAATATGCACAGTTTTAAACTCAAAATACAGCACTCTGGAAAGATCTTTTCCTATCCAGTATTTTGATGCCAGACATGATGAATCCTGAGATTTTTGTTTTCCATCTGGTGCATTGTGGGATACCCTAAGCTCTTGGCATTCTACTGAGACTGTGTTTCAATTTAGGTATTTTTAATAAGTCCTCTTGCTTTTTTCCTTAAATATGGCTTTTGTTAGCCAGCACTAGCTAAACTAGAGACAACAGGGAATACTACTGAGTACAGGAATCCCAACTGTAATTATTATGAACAGGTTGATATATATGCATTATCAGCTACACAATTCATTGGCTTTGGATGAATGAAGACAGAAGTACAGCAGAGCTGCAACACATGTGGGAGGGAAAGGAAATCAAGAAGTTAGAAATTTGTTAACTTTTTCTGAAGTGGCTTCACTTCACAGACTGCCTTTCCAGACTCATGAGGCTACAGATCATCATTCTGCTCATTAATGGAAAAGGAAAGCAATGCAGGGCTGAGATGAGTAATATCTGTGGCAAAATTTCTACTGCTGTATGTTTGGTCTTGCATACTCATGGCAGCTCTTTTTATACAGAATTGCTTGTCTGAAGTTTATACTAATTCTAATTTATTGTGGTGTGTAAAATACTAATATAGTTCAGACTATTAAGCCAAGTAAAAGCAGCTGCTACCCTCAAAGAGGTAATAGATATTAGTCTGTACCAAATATTTCCTTAAAAGATCCCAGATTCACCACTTGTGACTTTTGCAGAAACTAACCTATGTATTCCACATATTAAGTGTAGACAACTGAAAAAGGAGTACTAGTCTGCTTAAGAACAGAAGATTAACAAGTGCATATGATTTTCTACTAAGGCCAAAGGGTGTGAATGTTGTAAAGCTCTGCTGAGGATTTCCACATCAAGTTCTCGATAAAATAGCTGCAGATGTCTGAAAAAACTTGTCCAAGGCTTCCTTTTGTATATAGACATAGCAAGGTTCAACAGTAAAATTTGGTATCTGAATACAATAGTTCAAGAAACATAGAAATGTTTATATTTTTTAAATTAGTACCTTCTGAAGGGTATTTGTCAAATGCCTTTACCCTGACTCCCTCACTCCTACTTATCTCTGTTATAATACTAAAACAACTTGACAGGTATTTGTATCACAGAGCTGCTGCAACCAGGGTGTATATCCCATATATTCTGAGCAAAACCAGTGCTAGCTGTTATACATGTCTGAAGCCCAGACCAAATTTTAAAGACCCCTATAAAGGAATTACATGCTTAAATTAAATGCACATTGTTTGCCAAAGCCCTACTCACCTGTCCATGCAGCCAACATCTGGACCTTCTCCCAAAAAGCAACAACATTTTTTCACCTACTAAGCTCAGGTCCTGTAATCTGCCAAAGTCCTTAGGATGTGAAAACATCTTGAAGACTTCAGTTTGTTCATGTTGCACAGAGAAAAGTTCAAACTCTGAGGCCGATTAGGTAACTGACAGTTTAGAGCTAGCATGCAGTCTCTCCCTTTCAGCTGAAATTCACTTGAATTAGGCTCTGGCTTACCTGAGTTCTGTACCTTCCTTCCTTCTCTTTTTGCAATGTCAACAAATCAACTTAAACAACAAGGAAAGAGAAATAAGAGAACTGACCAAAAAGAAAGGACTTTACTCCTAGCTGAAAGGCAGCAACCAGCTCATTGTCTCTCAAACACTAGTTCCATAAGCTTCTGGAAAAATCATCATCAACACCATGTTCAGTGGCAGCCTGAAACTTGTAGAGTTTCTCAGCGACTACGTAGAAAACAATGAGATGTGAGCTGGGCTGATGAAGAATATGTTGACTAAATTACTTAAGCTTTTAATATGCAATTTAAGTACTCTCTATAAATCCACTACTTTTGATTTTGAAGGTGCAAGTGTGTTTTGTTCTTACTTTTTATTGAACATCTCACTCTATGAGATTTAATACTCTGGATCAATATCAATTCAATTTTCTTTGACTTTCCTAATAAAAGCAAACAGAACTACAATAATAATAATGTCTTCTCAGCTAGCATACATAAGATGACTGACAAACTAGCACAATCTAATATATAGGAGAAATATTCATAATTATAGACTTTGTCAATAAAGAAGTGCACCAACTGTGCATGTATCTGACTTCCTAAAGAAGGAAGAATGCTAATCAGTTCATTAGGGGCCTTTGGGTTGTGATATTTAGCGACAGGATGTAATAGCCTGCTTGTCCATGAAGCCTAATTGTACTCAGGATGAAAAATTATTTCCAACAAAGCACCAACCTTCCTTTTTCAGAGTTCCTGCTGGTTTCTTTTTATGAGCTGCATGCTTTTCAAGACATCAGCATCATTCAGCTTTCCTTGTCATAGGAATAAAAGTAAAGACAGGTCCAGGCTTCATCATGCTGTGCAGGATTATCTAACCTTTAAATCAAACCTTTCTTGCTTCGTAATTTATTGAAGTTCCTGTTTTCCTGAAAGTGAGCTTCTTTAATTAGTGTGTTCACAGACTACAGAAACCATATGCAGCTTTACTGTTTTGAAATTACTGCTTGTCTGCTGGGGGAGGTAGTAGATGAGGGCAAACTATTCCTGTTCATAATATTTACTGTTCAAAAGATTGCACTAGATATTACCTGTGCTGCTTTCTTCTGAGTAATACTCACTGAACTCCTTTCTGACAGCAGTCAGGGAAAACAAGAAGGAAACTTGGCAAGAATAGCCTGATAATTCAACAGATGCAGCATTTAGTTTCTAACAGTCTGCACGTTAGTGATTTTTCAGGGCTAAAGGTACCTCTGAATTACTGTGTTTAATAGCTCCAGACATACTCTCTTTAGCTAACTTTCTAAGTCTTGTATGAAATTCATTTACATTTTCAGCCTCTACAACATCCTAGAAGTAAATGTTACCATTTAATTGTCTCCAGTGTAAGAAAACATTTCCTTCAGTATGTTTTACCTGCTGGACAGTATTTTACAAGGGATTAACCCTTGTTAATGAATATGTTCCTGTATGGCATACAAAAAATTACAAGTGCTTTTATGATATTTTCTTAAGTTTTTTAATTTTCCACCTTCAGAGTCCTCATCTTTTAAGACATCCCTTATGCAGAAGCTTTTTCTACTGCTGATCATTGTCACCACTCTGCCACATCTCTAGATAAACAGTATACTTTCTGAGATTAGGTGATGGAAGCACTCAAGATATAAGAGTATTGCTGATTTTCACAGCAACTTATTTATTTCTTGTTTGTTCTTAACTGCAATTGTTCTAATAAAATGTTTTTCCTATAGATCTATTACTTTTTAATCACTGAATTTCATGTGCTCTTTTATCAGCATCTGCCTCTATCTGCATTCTGATATGAGGAGTTTGGTTTTGTTTCAGATATTAAACTCAGAAAAATATCATTTCACTTTTAACCTAAGAGTTTTCTTTCTTTGGAAGTCTCTATTAATACATCTTGTAGAAAAGTACATGGAAAATCAGTTATGCTCTGATGACCACTCTACCTTTATCTGCATGCTGTAAGAGGTCTGCAAGTGATGTTTTCTCCTTACAAAACCCATGCTGACTCTCCCTCATCATATTCTATCTCCCACATATACATGTTTGTTCTGTTTCTATTTGGTCTTTATCAGTTTTCTTACCACAGAAGCAAGATTACAGGTCATCCTTGCAGTCCTTTCAAAAACCTCAGGTGCCTCTTTTCAGCTTTGATTCCTCTGGTGTCATCAGCTAACTTAGTTCATGTCAGAATCTGTAGTCCAAGAGGTTTATATTTGAGTTCATTTTAAACTCCTTATGTTTTGTGTGACTCCTGGGCATTTCTTGCTATTTATTTTATATTTTACTTGTAAAAAAAAAAAAACAAACCAACAAACCCCCCCCCCAAACCCACACCAAACTTCTACTGACTCCTTCATTTGAGATCATCCTTTCATTCAACACACTGCACCATGGGGTCAATCGAAGTTCTCCCTACAGAAAACTGATGCCAAGAACAAATTCAGTTTTAAGGCTATGGCCTTATCTTCTTGGCACACATTGACAATCTATGCCTTTTCTGGCAGGATTACAGCTTCAGAGATGGTTGAAAAAGGTAATGTGTAGATCCTCCTTTACATTTCCTAAGATGCTCACTATCCTTTTTGAACAATCAGTAAACTGCTCTAATGTTCTTCTCATATCAGGATAGAAATTCAATCCCTAGAAAAGTTATGGCATTTATCAACAGGGTCTGCCTGTTTATCCTCTCTGACTTTTATTGCATTTTAACTTTTCACTCTGTTTCTCTACAACTGTGACTTATTCTGTCTTAAATACAATTTATAACCTTATAACCTTACCCTTCCACTCACTTCCAGCCATCAAGTTTCAGAAATGCCCATTAAGTTAGTAGCACAATGGGAAATGAGGCATCCTACATAATCAGTTTTTGATTCTAGGTGTTTGATATTAGCATATCATATATAAAAACATGCTGGTTTTATTCCTTAACTAACTTTTTCTGGGTTCTCCTTCTTGAGCAAAGTTAATTTCTTCAGGGCATTTTTTCACTCATTCTGAACTGAATTTTGCCAGTTTCTTTTATATGTCTTACAGGTATAGAGGTTTCATCTCCAAAGCTGCAGCTAAATTATCTGTTACTTCAAACCCTAGCCTCAGCTTGAGAACACAAAAAGTAATAGTGTATTTTAAGTGCCAGCACTATGAGTATTTTAGGTTAAGAAGAGCCTGTCTTTTTGCATAGGTTTGATTTCTTAGTAAGTGTTTTGCATTCCTAGCTTCCTAAACTACACATCATTTTCTTAACCAAGCACAGACTTTGTATAGTGCTAGCAATACTTGTGAGAATGTCATCATGGCCAGGTTTTCCTCTAACTTCTTAGATAATAGTTTATCTCTTGCCTTCAGGACCCTTCTCCTAGTTCTCCTATTATGCTGTTGGCTTCCTCAGGGACAAAACTTATGTTTTGTACTAAACAATCACCATGCTGGTAGGCTCAAACCTATCTCTCAAAAACACATTGAGCTGAAATAAAAAAAAAAAAGCCAGCAACAACAACAAATAAAACAACCTCACCAACAAAATACATGACCTCACAAAAAAATGAATAGCAACACTGAAAGGTTACAGATAACCCAGAGAGTCCAGAAAAGGCCTAAAGCTAAGTTTGGTAACAGCTAGTCTACTGAAGAGGAAACTGTCCCTACTGCAGAAAGAACCAGTATATCCACTTGGCCTCAAGGTTTCTTGCCATCTACTATTTAATAGTATGAGATTAATCAAGAGAAATATCCTCTGAGTCCACATGTCTTTGTACATAACAAAGTAGTCTTCCAGCTAGGTAACAACCTAACCATGCCTGCAGAGGAAATTTCAACTTATCTGCTGTTTCTGCTTCCAGATTAGTGTATATGCCAAGCATATATGACCATCATCTGGCAGGGGGAGGTTTAGGTGGAAGAATGTTTCCTTCTGCTTTAAGTATCTTCATGTAACAAGGCTTTCTTATGAGAGAGACAAGCAGTGAAATTGGCTGCAGGATTGGAATAAATAGTGAGAAAAGGATGTTTGGCAAAAATAAGAGCAGAAACCAGTTTTCACATGATATGAATCTCATTTCTGAAATAAGAGAATCTTCTTGTCCTGTGGTTTCATGGGCAAAATATTCAGTGCTGATGTATACATTAGAAAACAAAAAAACACAGGGTGACAAATGTTTTTGTCCAAGATATTCCCACATAAAAAAAAGTCATTTAACACTAAAGTGAATTGCTTAACATTCTTATTATAACTACCTTTCACTAAGTTGACAAACTTATACACAGTGTCCAACCTGACAGTATCATTCTGTCCCCTAGAGATGAATCTTTTGGTTTTGGACTGTTCATGTATTTAATTCAAGGGCAAAAGGGAACTGCATTTTTCAAAAATAAATGCTACAGAGTAGACAGAAGTTATGCAAAGAAATTTAAAGCTTAAGGTAATGCAGATAAATTGCTTTTGGTTGTTTTTAAAAAAAGAATACTCCAAAGGATATTGACATTTTTGCTACAAACTTATCATGCTTATCTTCAGGAACTGGAAAAGTCTGCAAATCCTTCTCAAGCTGTTGGAGTTGCCTCTCCATATGCTTCAGGCTCTTCTCCAGGTTTTCTGCTGAGACTAAAATACAGAACATTCTTTCTGTTAACATCTTAAACAAGAAACATTGTTTGTAAAATACATGAGTTAAAACCTCCCTCAATTTAGCATTCCACATTGTGAATTCTGAAATAAAAGTACACTGAAGAAATTACAATATAAGATGGGGGAGGGAAGGTTGTGTCAACTCTGCAATGTGCAGTTCCTCTCACTCATGTGGTTGCCTTACTGATTAGATGTATGCTGTTTGAAAACTGCATTTTGGTTTATTTTTATGCCTAAGGTTTTACACTGCAATTAAGAATCTGTTCTAAATAAGCTGAGATATACATATGCCAGACTGTCTCTTCTGATCAACCAAAGGACAACTTTTGAAGCTACTCCAAGAACCACAAAGCTTCCTTCAATCTCATTCTGCTAGAACAGAAAATATAAATATTTGTCTTGAAGATAGTGAAGAAAATAAGATTCTCAAAAAATAGATAAAATGGGGCAATTAAACACCTACACATGAGACCTCAGATCCAATTCCCTAGTTTCAAAGCATGATGTAGAGTGAAAAACACAACAGAATTTGTCAGAGAGAAAGTCCTTGCCAAGCTGGAGGGAAGTGCAAGCACTTGAGAGAACACAGTAGAGGGACTTGGGAAAAAGAAAAGAGTAGAGATGAAACATCAGGGACATACAGGAAGATGTAGAAAAAGTGCCCATTTTCTTGATCAGAAAAAGAGAAATACAACATTCATTCACTTGAAACAATGCATAGAAGCTGAACACTTGATCTGTAAATAGCTGTAATTGTAACCTGAGTATAACTCCTGTCTGCATGTACTCTGTCTTGATTTATATTATTGCAATTTCCTGATTACTTATGAAGTAAGGTAACACCTAAATACCTGTAGGATATTTCCATAGGAACAATACATACAGGTAAGAACACACTCTGCATTTGTCTAATGACTTGATTTTTTTCCCTTTTTTTCTTTATTTTTTTCCCTTTCTTTATTTTTTTCCATTCATAACAAGCTGTACCTATAAAGATAAAGCTACCTTAAACTACACCTAAAAAATCCCTAGGGAAAGTTTGTGGCCCTAAGATCTCTAGTGGTCCCATGATTTTATCCACTGAGCAGAGTTATGGGATGGAAAATGTTAAGATGCACACACTGAACACATCTTCCTCTCATAAAAATCTTGACAGTCCCCAAACAACTAGAGCAAAATGTTGCATAGCAACTACAATCCCATTCATAGCACAAAGGTTAACACAACTATAAAATGATCAATGGAAACCTGTTAAAATGCTAATGCAACCTGAAAAATAAAAAACCCAAACAATTTGTAGCCCATCAACTTTTCTACAAAGAATAAGGGAATATAAATGTATGTCACATTACAATTTATAGCCCATTGTTTGGTTTATAATCACCATTTTTAAAAGTCTGTTTACCCAAACCCACTGTTTTCCAATGGTATGTTACACCTGGCAGATTGTTACTCAGTGACTGGTAAGCCCAAATCACCACCAGGTAGATCAGCTGGCTTTAGTAAGAAACAAACTGCCTTTTTTGGGGGATGCAGAGTAAAAATCAGAAGCTGACAATGTTGAGTATGCAGGTGTTTCATAGTCAAAGTCTGGGCTTTTGAATGTTAGAATTCTCTTAGAATGTAGAAAAGGACATTGGCATTTACAATATAAGAATACAGCAGTCAGATTTTTTTCTTTCAACAAATTTTTATGGAGACATTTTGCTCCCCTCTCCCCCATCCCCAGATCTTTTTTGTTTTGCTTAAAATTAAAGCAGTATTTCACCTACTTTTGAGTCTATATCTGGTTTATGTTATATCTTAGAAATAATTCTCCAAAGCAAAGCAATACTACTTGTGTGCTCTCTCATTTATATTGCTGTAGAACTTCTGCTACTTTTTACAACAGATATTTCAGCTGATGTTTCAGAACTCCCACTGCTGCCTAGTCTCCCTGGCAATTTTCTTGGATGGTCACAATCTCCATATCAAGAGTCTTCCTCTTGCCTACAGGTATTTTGCTTCCCTTTTATTATTCTAACCCCTGTGTTCTGAGGTGAGAGTGACAGTGACAAGCTGGTATCTAGCTTGATGCAGAAAACTATACCATATTATGAAGAATAAAAATAAAACAAATTATCTGAAAATACACTATTGCTTTTGCCATTCAAACTTCACACACAACTGATGGACAGAGTTTACTGACTAATTCCCTAAAATTGGCAACATATTATTGATGCAGCATTTAAAAGTAAAGATAAATAACCACATAGACCCTAAAAAAACACCTCAAAGCCAATTAAAAAAACCCCAACAACATCACCCAAAAAACCAAAACCTCTTGTATCTTCAGATGGCTTTAGAGCACTAACAAAGAAATATTCCAGAACAAATGATTGGAAGGTTTCTGTAAGCACCAGCAAAGGCTTGAAATACCCATTAACAGTGGGTTCCTTCCCCCCAGCACACACTTGTGTGTGTGTAAACAATGCTCTTGAAATCCTTTTGTCCCCAAAGCTCTGACAATCTCATTGCCTCTTGAGCCCTTGGACTTTCCCTTCTGCAGTCAAAGCAGACTCCAGTTGCACATAAAAAGAAGCAGCTCTCTAAGCACAATTTAATTAATTTTCTCTTATTTTGAATTCAAATATGAGCACACTAATGTAGTATAACTGGTAGTCTTGTATAGTCTTGAGAACACAAGCCCAAGCAATAGATAGCAGAAAGTATGTTAGTTGGTAGCACTGAGAAATCTACCATATCCTTGCAGAAATTCTGTAATAGGAGAACACTCCTTTCTTTATGACATACAGATTGTTTCCAGCATATATATTACTATTATCCTCTCATGCTGTTCTAACAGTCCTAAATATCATAGTTGGGAGAGTTCTTGTTTTTAATGAATAAAGATTCAACTTTACATTTACAGTTCTGTTCCTAGCATTAAAACAAATTTAAAAGGTGAAATTAATTATCTATGAAAAGGGATAAGTTACTTGTAGAGTGACAATGAGTTAATGACTTTTAGAGAAAGGAAAATCTGCAGCTTTATATTGTTATTAAAATATGAAAAGAAGACTCTAAACACTGTTACCTGTAAGGTCTTTGTAAATTAGAGCCAATCAAATAATACAGCAGCCTGGATAAATGCAACATGAATCTTCAGAGTATCATGAAATAAGAAATTAGTAAAGTGTACTAAATTACCAAAATATTTTTTGTCTGGAATACTAATAGAAAAGCAGAAAAGTCATTATGTTCAAAAGAAAAGACAGCTTTAATTATAGGAATCTTCAGGAACTGTCATATCAGTAAGCTCATTAGCTGCAATGAAAGTTCCTCCTGCTGATCTAAGAGTACTTAAAAAGCAGAATTTGTTATACTTCAAAGAGAAAAGGTATCTTTAATTCATGTACTGTAACAGTGAATTAAGCCCACTTCTAGTATTACAAAAGTAGAAACTAAAACTTCAGCAGATAATAGAAAAAAAAACAAATTAAATACCCTGAAGTAAGCTACAATTGCAATAATTAATTTACATATTATGAGTGTTTTATCATTTATAAAATACATGTTAGCTTCACAACTAACAGACCTTGTCACTGCCCTGTAAGTCTTGCAAGCTATGTTAACAGCAAACTGTATAACAATTACTGGACAGTATTTAATTAAATGAAAGAAGCAAGACTATTTCTCCTAAAAAGGATTAAAGAAAGAGTTGCTAAACATTGTCATGTTCTCATGTTCACTATTTTGAATCAGAAATAACTTGAGAGAATTTTTAAGAATGAGCAAGTATTAAATAAAAAAACCAAACAAATTATGCTACAAATGAGCTGGCTGATACAAGGAGAGTGATGTCAAGGAAGAATCCTTAAAAAAACATCTTTTAAGTAGCTTGTTTTAAGAAACTTGTGAAAGACACAACAAACACTTGATGGTGATCAAAATAAAACCAATAAATGCATAGTTTAGTTCCATATTTGTAGAGTGTGTTCAACTTATTAGTTTTGTGTTAAGATTGTCCCAAAGGCATCTTTCTTCCATGTTAATTTTGATTTATAATTTAAAGGGCACTTGCAAATAATACCTTTATGCCACATATAAAACATGAAATTATTCTATTTGAAGAAATTAATATATAGACAATACATGGGTCACAGGAAAATTGAATATTATGCTAGCATGATACAAACCCAGAAAAGACTAATGTATCTCCTCACTCAACTTGGACCAACAAAAGAGCATATTTGTAAATAACAACCTTCCTATTGGATGATAGGAAAACCCCAGTCTGGCTTCCCTCCTTTCTACTATCAGCAGCCTGTAACCCTTAGATGTAAGCTTTGGATATAGTGGTTTTCCAAATTTACTGGAAGCCTGCACTTCTTCCAATAAACACAATCCAGGACAGATTATTCTTGTTAAGCATTAAATACAGTATCTTGATATGGATGTGATGCTCTAAGCCCTCAATTCTGTTCCTCTGGAATAAGCATATTGGACTAGATCATCAAGATAAATGATTATGGATAACTTCCCATCTACCACTCTCCCTAGAAGCCATAATGATACCTTGTAATACCTGCAGAAAACTCAATACAAATCATTCTTGGTCAGCTTCTTTGTGACCCTTCATCAGCATATCAGTACCAGGCAAGTCCATTATGTTGGATATGGCTGATCCCAACCAGAGATTCACAGATTTTTGAACTGATCTTTTTGTAAGCTCAAGCAAAACTAACCACCTTAATAAAAATCTACTGTGCAAAAGTTGATGCACATTAAATCAACTTGCTCTGTAAAAAGAGACTTCTGCAAAAGTACTAAGAGGTTTTAAAAAAAAAAACAAACAAACAAGAGCTGCAGTCTTTGGGATCTGCTGGATTGTCCAAAATTCCAGTGCAGGAGGAGTATTTCAAAACCAAATGGAGTTTTGTAGGTAGGGAAACAAGTATAAACACACAGACACTGATACACTAATCTGTTGAAGGTATCTTAAGCCTTTTTCATACAGTAAAACTGAAATGCAAAATACATGTCATAATACAGTGAAGCAAATTCAATATGTGAACTTGTAAACATAGTCATTGATTTCCATCCTAGAACATCATGAGTGAGATCAAAGATTAATCTAGTCAATAGCAGATACCTAAAAAAAGAACAGAATATCTGGACTCACTAATAATTTTACTGCCTACTCTGAGTGGTATTTCATAAATAAGAAGCTTTCCAGAAGACAATTATCAGCTGCACATAAGATGACCATCTACACTGAAAATAATAGCTTCTAATAAGGAATATTTTAGTTTTTCTGCCTGATGAACAAACTTCAACCACAATACAGCAAACAACATACTAGTAATGAAAAAAAGAAACAGACAAAAAAAATGAGTGGTGAGTTACCACTGAAACTATTGCATAAAATGCTAAATTTATATGCAGCATAAATTCCTATTACCAGTCCAAACAGTGAGATGAAGGGCTTGAAGCATTTGACAGCTATTTAAAAATACTTGAACTTCCAAGCACCAACTAAAATTGGAAACTTTAAGAACCATGGCAACAGAAAGCAAACTCTATGTGAGTGACCACTATCTCAAATTCTCTATCAGGAGTAGGTTTTGCAAAGCTGTAGTTTGTGGCAGGGAGACTGACTGAGGCATGAGTGTGACACTGCAGGAAGCAATACAGATAAACAGCAATATTCTCCAAACTGACATAAACTAAAAAATGATTAACTGAGATAGCCCATCCAATCTTATTTTCCTGCAAGAGTAGGAGAGTGCCGAGGTAGCATCAATTTCTAACTCCATGCTTAGTCAGTTTAAATTACTTAAGCTGTGATAAATTATGGAGAAGGCACTCCTAATTAAGAAATTAACTGAAAAAACCTGCTGCTGCTTATACTGAGATTTACCATATTCTCTGCTGCATGACAAAGCAGTAAAAGGAGGCATTTATTTTTCCAGGCATCCAATGCTAATGTTGCATAAAAAGGATACATGCAGGGAAGACAAAGCTGTTCTGACTCATGTTTAGAAAAAATAAAACCTTTTAGAAAGTGATGCTATGACAGCCTTTCTGCATTTCTGAATTAAAAGACACTGAGGGATTATTCTACACTTACCATATAAAAGACAGAGAGATGGAAATAGTTCAAGATCTGTTAATAGAAAAGAACTTTTAAAAAAGAAATCTATTCTGGACAATGATTCTAGAAGATATGTTAGAACAAATGTAATGGGAAATCCTGTAGTAAATATTAGAGGACTGAACAATAAATATCTTCAAGAACACTTGTGGCAGCTCAAATTACTGATCTATGATATGGACTACAAATGTCTGGGTTTAAAATAGTTGCTAAAAAACTAAATATCATCTCACATAAAAGACACTGCAATGTACTAAAATACAAACCCTTTAGTTAGTTAACACAAACCTTTACTGGCTTTGTCTAAATGCTGAAAATCCTCAATGAAATTCAGGACATCCTGATAGCTTTCTTCACACACTTGTACCAGAAAATGGAGCAATGTTGTTTTTTGGTCTGCTGACTTTGTGTCCTTCAGCTAGGGAGAAAAAAAGCAATGTTAAAACACAGGATAAGATTACTTCTGGCTATTTTGATAATTAACATATATGTATGTTTTATGAGGTTGTGGAAGCCCAATCCCTGGAAGTTTTTAAGGTCAGGCTGGATGGGGCTCTGGGCAACCTGATCTAGTGGGAGGTGTCCCTGCCCAGGCAGGAGGACTGGAACTAGATGATCTTTAAGGTCCCTTCCAACTCTGACAATTCTATGATTCTATGTATTATTATTCATGAACCCAAGAAAGGTAAGTACAAACTGTTGAACTGGTACAGCTCTTTTAAAGAAAACCCTAAGTAATGGGCTGTTTCATTTCCCTCCTTGCTACAAATACCCAAGAAAATCACATTAAATATTTTTTTTTTAATTCTGTGCAATATTTGAGTTCTCAAAACCAGAACACATTTCTCCTTTTAAAATGTACTTATTTAAGCAATATGTGAACATTTGCAAAACTGGGAGCAGAATCATCAAAGTGAACAAAATAAAAGAGCTAAATCATCAAAATCTAACAACACATGATGCACTTGTGCACTCCATGACATGATTTCCTCACGTGTGAAGCTAACAGTAGCCTAACAGTATTTGTGCAGTGAAAGCCATAACCTCAACCTACATAACTTTTTGTTATCAGTTCTTAACAGGGCAAACAAGTTCACAGGCTTCACTGTTTAAAAACTTCAAACATTCTTAAGCAGAAACTTTTCTTTCTGAACCCTTTATACATATACAATTATTTTAAGCCTGGTCACTTTAAAACTTGCAGCTACTTGTATAAAACCACTAACAATTGGCAAATATGGTTATGGGTTTCTGTTGTTGTCTGCCATTTGAGTATGTCTTTTAAATCATCAGATAGACTGTTTAGAAACAGAAAATGACATCTCATATGAAAGTTTCTTCACTAGTTCAAGACTATTTCTGAATAAAACAATTAAACAGAAAACAATACATTTGCATAGGCAGGTATAAAGTGTGCACACACACTAAAGGGCTGCCACAACTGCACACATGCTTGTATATCTGAATGTAGGAGACTGTCTTCAGTGCAGTGTTACAGCTAGCACTAAACAAGCAGAAGACTCAGGTTAGTTTGTTTTAACTTCAAGACTGTTTGTTAGTTTCATTACCATGAAGAATACAAGTTATCAGCAATGCTTGATTGAGGAAGAAAGGAAAAAGTACCTCCCTTTCCAAAGAGGCTTCAATATGGGGATTACTTCTGAATACAGAATTGAGAGGAAGAGCAATACCAATTCAAATATACCTACACATTTCTTTATATATCACCACAGTTTTCCCATGGTTATAAATTTATTATAAAGAGATTTTTTCACACTTCCTGTACTTCCCAATATCTTCAGAAATCACTTAAAGGGCATTTTTTTTCATATGATAAAAAAACTAAATTAGAGTAAATTGTTTACTTTTTCCATAACATATATACATTAAAATGTAGAATTTTGGATGGTGGCTATCACTGAGGTTGAGCTCTCATACTTCACTGTTAAAAAAGTCAGTGATTGTTTTCAAAGATCAAATTTATGCCATCCTAATAAATATGATGATATACTCTTCCAGGATGCATATGTTTTTCTTCAAGAGTGGACCAATAATAACATGGGGCAGAATTTTCAATGAACAGAAAATAGAACACACATATATCAAAACCAAAAAGTATATTCCAGAGTCATTACTGTATGCAGTGCTATAAGATAAGTTACTTCTACTGTACTGGGAGTCTCAATGAGCTATGTCTCAATAATTGAAAGATGACACAAAATTTCTGTGATGTCACACTGCTTAAAATACATGTAGTTAACAACAGTTAGTTTTAAAAATAAACCATTGTTATAAACATGCATGTAATTTTAATTGATCAATACTTCATAAATGAAATTAGAACACCAATATCATCTCTCTTCTGAGAATATGCACACATTTTCTCTGATGCAGAAGGACTACTACAGTTCTACATGATGCAGGGAGAAGGCAAAAAATGGAATTGTCTTCTGCAAAGTGCATAGTCCCTAGAGTTCCCTATGCATAGCTGGGCACCAGTG
Organism: Galbula dea; assembly: GCA_013399015.1. Classification (NCBI taxonomy): domain Eukaryota; kingdom Metazoa; phylum Chordata; class Aves; order Piciformes; family Galbulidae; genus Galbula; species Galbula dea. The sequence goes on along the minus strand of VWZX01005355.1, from coordinate 1,375,348 downwards.
AAGAAGAGCAGACAAATCATATATTCTTCAAATATTAGAGAAACCAACATCTTTGAGGGACAGAAGCCACTACCAATGTCTTCTGTTCTCAGAACCCTTACTGAAAACTGCTGTGCATGCAACCAAGAAGTCTGCAACTTGCAGCTTTCTAGTGTGGGGTCTTGAAGGAATATTGATTTGGGTGGGGTTTTTCTCCTGTGTTTAAACACTAATATTTTTAACAGTTAAACCATTTTATTATTCTCAGAACAGAGGAGATTAAGCATTAACCAAGACACTCCACATAATTAAGAAAATCTCCAAACCACCACATAGATAGTTTTACCTCTGTGTTTGCAGACAAAGTGATCTGTTTGTGTAAGACACAATTTCATAACCACTGAAGGCTTGGCACACACGAACTTCCTAAATGAGGCCACAATTGGATCAGGTAAATTAGGAATTGGTGACTAGTACCCTGATACATATAGGATAGTAAATGCAAACTCCCCATCATTCTTTTCCTGAAAATGTGTCAGCCTTCAACAGAACAAGTAGTTGACTGTAGTTTGCCTTTGTCATGGGATATCTACTGCTGGAGATCCAAAATTTCACACATGATCTACAACACAGCCATGGTTGCTCCACACCACAGCACAATCTACAGTAGCTGGTTGTTTATGTAAACATATTGAGTAGTGTGATATACTTTTATGCATATAATAATGAAGTCCTGAAAGGAGTAAACAAGTATTACCACTTTAATCATATAACATGATACAATGTTAAAATTAAACTGTACTAAGAATTTTGATAACAGGGAGCAAACTACTTCACCTACAGACTACTAGTAGTGATCAGTCTTTCTCCTGAGCAGGTTTGGACTAGATGCCTACTGACACCTCTTCCTGCCTAAACCATACCACAAGTCTAGGAAACATGCACACAGTCCCCAATTAGTTCAAAATATTACTTATTTTAGCTCTTAATTTGGCCTCCCAGAGACTATTGGAGAATTATCAGTATACCTGCATTTCAAAAGCTTTCCACAGTCTTCTTGGCCATAAAGTTCTTAACTATATTTGCTTTCTTTACTTTTAAGTAAGCTTCCTTTGTTTCCAGCAAAGCTAATTATTCCAACTCCTACCATAGTTACACAGAAAATAAATGTTCTTTACCATCAATTAATGACAAGAGGATACTTATGTTCTCCTCATGTTCTTCTCCTTTCTTTTCTAAACTAAATACAACCAAATGCTTTTTTCTCAGTTTAGAAGTGTTAACATGTTACTGTCATCTAGATTCTCACCAAGCAGTCTAGGTATTTTCTGCAGTAATTCAGACAAGATTTCACTTAAAACCTTATCAGCTGTAGATAGCTACAATCTTTATAATGCATAGAAGGTCCACTAAAAAAGACATTTTTTCCTCTTCAACAGAATGTTGCAACTTCCTATAAAGCTAACTAACCTGTAAACATGGAAATCTAAGCAACTAGGAGATCCTTGATTATCAAATGTATTTAATCCCAGAGCACTGTGGAGTTAGCTAGGATTTAAAGCCTGTTTTCTGGAGTTGTGTCTAGCCATACAGCCCTTACTTTGATTATCTGTAGACATCAGTTCCCTTTCCAAGGTGTAGTATTTCATGGTAGCCTTCAAAACTTTCATCTGCCACATCTTAAATTATTTTCCAAGAAAATTTTTTAATCTTGACCCTGCTTTGCAATTACCTTCATATTGCTTTTTAAAGTATATTTCTTCTGTTGTCATTGTCTTATGTATTAAAACCACAGAGAATATAACCAGACCTAGGACAGACTATTGTAAAATCATCCCTAGTGTAGTAAATGCACCCAAGCTAAGAGAGAATCTTCAGTCTCTTCCATCTGAATATTTTTCTCAACAAATTGTACTTTTAACTCAATTTCACCTAGGCTGTATTTCTCTAGGTAGTTGATGCATGCTTAAATGTTTACTTAAGACTAGGGAAAGTACATAACCTCTTCTCTATGAATAATTTAGTTACAGATACAGCATTCAACACCCAAGAATGACAGTGAAAGAATGCTTCTGGAACATGGCAGAGTAAGGTTGATTATTTTAAAGACTGTAGAAGTTAACATGCTCATTTAATTTGTGTAAAAAGATGATGAAGCTTCCAGAAAGAGTCCATACAAACTTCTAAGTCAGTCCTTCCTCATAAGGACTATAACATACATGTGCACTCTCCACAGATTCTGCAGTGACCTCTGAGAGGGCACAGGGAAAAAGTAACAAACACTAAAGAGAAGACAATTAGGATTAGAAGAGATTAGAAAATTAACACTCAGGAAGTTATAGATCTCTTCTTGTATATACCTTACAAAAAAGTCAAAAGAGTGAAAGTTTAAGGAAAATTAGAAGAAACTGGGACCAGATGAAGCTGAGTACCAACAACCACCAAAAAAAACCACATAAGGAGAAACTTTATGCAAAAATAGGAAACCTAAGATAAAGGAGAATAAAACTTGACAGTCTTAGAAGTGCTCAGACACGTAGGACTGTAATACTACTACAATCACAGTGATATGGTCCTTCCATAACCTTTTTTAGTTTGGGTTTGGTTTTGTTTATTATCCCCTCAAACCAGAAATTTCTAAGTTTAAATGCAAGCCAATGTCAAGATGATTGTACACAGATTAGTTCTATTACTCAAGCCATCAGCTAATGCTAAGAATTTGGAGGGAAAAAAAACCCAAAACCCCAAAATCAAAACAAAAAACTTGAAGAATTAACTGCAGGAGAAAAATCAAAAAGTAACTAAGTAGCATAATAAAAACAAATGTAAAAGAGAATGCAAAACTCAAGATGGACATTTCAAAACTCACTTTACACAGGGAGCTGAGGTTATAGCCAAAGGTCTGTGCATTCCGAGAACCTGCATTCATGTAGTTTCCCATTAACAATACTAGTTCCAGCAGCTTGCTAAAGCTTTTACTCTTCTTTATCTCTTCACAGGCAGCACTGACAGCCATGATGTCAGGTTTGAAGTTGTTCACCTGCTCCTCAAACTGAAGCTTAAAAAGAATAGCACAGAGCCGTGGCCGTAGTCTCTTCACGTTGCTCATCTGATTGAAAAGAAAATAGGAGATTTCCTTTAAAATTCATGGTACTCTTTGGCACTGTACAAATGCATACAATCCAAAATGATTTATTGGTGTGACAGGCTTGAAGAAGCAATATATCTGCTATAACTGATAGCAAATGAACGAATGAATGAGAGACATTTGGGTAAGCAACTGAAATCCCATCTTGTGGTTCGTATGAACTGCTCCCATCCTTTCCCAATAACTAGTATGTGTAAGCAATAAAAGATAAAGTGTCATCATATATCACATCTGTCAACTCACACACCAAATCCTGTAAAACTAATCAAGTTTACGACCCAGTAGTTGCAAAGTAATAAAAGTAGTTCACAGATTTTGTATAACTCAGGAGGTACCAAAACAAGGCAAATCTCATTTTCTGGTGCAAATATTTAAAAGCTGATTTCAGTAAGAGCTTACTATAAACTCACAGGAAAATAGCAGGTTTGAAAAATCTCAGCTATGAAACACTTAATATAGCATATAATATATACCAGTATCTATACCCTAGTATACTCCTGTATACCAAACTTAGAGGTTAGTTAGGTAAAGCAGAAAAGGGGAAAACAACAGCTTATGCAGATCTTATGCAAAAGACTTAGCTTTTTCTATGGTTTATTGGTCAGGTATTTTCAACAGAAGTTTGTCTTCCCATATAGCTTAGGTTACTGAATTCCCACCTCAGAGATACTTTCACATTATTTACTGTATCTAAACTACAAGAGCCCCAATTGTAATGCTTCTTTAAATCAAGGAACATTGAATGCATTCAATAAATTAAATTCCTCCATCTCTCAAGTTTCCAATGTATTACTCCTTCCAACTCTATTACAAACACCTTCATTTTTTTTTAGGTTTGGCACCACATACATTCCCAGAAGCTGTCTGGTTTCTACTCTTGTTCCTTTTCTCCCTACCAGGCACGATAATTCCTTGCTTTTTCATTCCTCCATAGCAGAAACCATGGTTTTTTCCTTCCTGCTCTGGTTCTGTTTGCACCTGAGAAACTAGTCTCAGACTATCCCATGAGCTTTTCCCCCTCATTTCTCTCTACCCCTGTTTTCTCACCAATTGGATGAATTCCATCAGACTTTCTTCCCCATACCTGTATTGCTACCTTCTCAAGACAAGTTTCAATTACATAATACCCTTAGGATTTTTGAAATCCTAAACTAGGTTTGGTTTTGGTTTTAAATAAAAACCCCATGTGGTGGTTTCCAGTACTTCTCAATGCAAAAAAAAAAGAAGCAACAACATTGGCACTTCTGCAAAGGAGTAAGTTCCATATAGTGGCCTTAAAAGTTTGCCTTTAAATTGGAAATATCCCCTTCCAAAGCACAGTGATACCTAAGGTTTTGCAGACTATTTCTCAATCCATACCTAGGGTATCAGGGTGAAAATAGCTCTGAGAGTGCAACGTTCACAAGTTGTTTGGTGCTGTTTATCCCACAACAGGCTCAGGGAAAAGGATAATGGTGACACTCTTCATCCATTTCATTGTAAAGTCAAACAAGTTACCTTAAACTGATGCTGAAGGCTGTCTAATCCAAAGGGTTTGACATAGACTGTAAACTTCATCCTTTTCTGCTTCTATTTTATTGGTTTTCCACTGACAGTAGTAGCAAAAAAAATCAAGCAGTGTTAACATTTTATGCTAAGCCAGCTCTGCAATGCCTGCCTAGCAATGCAATCACCTGATGCTATCCATTGAAGTAAACAGACCATTTGCATTTTAGTTCAGCTAAGAAATACTGAAGTAAAACAAGCAATCCTCTACACTAACATCACTTTGGTTTTCATTGCAGAGCACAGCACACAAACAGGATGTCTTTGTGATGAAACTAGGCTGAAAATCAACTCCACTGCTAGAGCTTTAGCCCACAGTCTGCCTCCAGCCTGGTCCTAAAGTACAGCCCTAAAGCACAGTCCAAATATGAGCTCAGTATCAACTGTAGGCAACTATTCTGTACTCATCATACACTAAATAGCATCCAATAGTGTGGTAAAATTCTTGCTCAAAAACAGGTAACTGAGGATAATGGGACTTGAATTTAAATAGGGCATTTCACAGTAAAATAGAAACACAAATAGAAATGACTGAACTGATGACTTTCCAGCCTTACTAGCCCTGATAGAGGGCACATCCTCCTACTCTAATTCTTCAGCTTGAATTATAAACAGCTTGAATTTGCACCACTGGCTATTTCTTGCAGATCCATTTTCCTAAAAGATATTCCAGACAGAAGAGAAGGGAGTGACACAGGAACAACACCTATCAATTAGCTCCCAGCTGCACACAGGTAGGCTTCTGCTGCCTTGTAGATGTGCAGCGCAGAAAATCCCTGGTACCATTCTGATGGCATTATGTCCAACAAAGGTGGACCTGCAAGGCCAGCCTGAAGATCTCAAATGGAAGTATTCCTTTTGAATACTCAAGAAGTCACCTGTCTTACAAAAGACATCCAAATTGTCCATGAGGGCCACAACACAGCTGTCAAAATAAGCCAAGTTTACAGTCTTCATGCTGAAATTCACAGATAGGTATGTTCTATTATGAAAAGAAAGAGGTGAGTTTTGTCTTGCCCAAAAAAAAAATACAATTAAATTTATTGAAATCTTGATCAGAATGAAATGCAGAGACAGATTCTTTTTCTCCAAGTTTAATTTAAACAATAATATTTTCCTAAAAAGGAATCATCCAAGAGTGAGAGGGTCTGAATTTCCCAAATTCTTTTATTTTTAGCAGACCTAGCAGATGTCAGAAAAGCTATTTTCATTAAAAGGTACATATGGAGCAGATGCCACCAGACTGAAGCAGCTTTCCTCATGGGAAATCAAGTCAAGAGTTTAATATAGGTAAAAATCCTCTGTAAAACCTCTACTTCAGCCAGAGAGCAAACCCAAACATATTTATAGCATATTTATAGTCAAGGGCAGAAGTCATTGAGGTATTTAAAATACAATAATATAATATCAAACCAAATGGAGAAAAGTCTCTAAAACAGACTCAGCTGTATTCCAGATGGAAAATCACATCTGGCTAGCTACTACAAGAAATCTACCTCCTAATGAAAAGCAAGTCTCCAATATTACTTTGAGTCTCCCAACATACAGGCCGTGAAGGGACAGGAAGATGATCAAGGCCTAGATGACTATGTCTGAAAATCATGACAGCAGGCTTAGTACTCCCCATCAGGTTGAACCACCACAATAACTCCAACATAAAAGTGGAGTTTGGAACTATATAGTTATTTATATAATACACAGTGGTAACAGACATCATAACAGCTGACAGACACGACCTGTGTCAATAAAGTTCAGATCTCTAGCATTTTCAGATTTAGTAGAACCTTCTCTCCTAACCCAACAGTGTTCAAGTTAATTTCCTAAGCAGAAAGTTATGTGTCTATGATGATGATAGCACTGGTAAGAAAATAGCATTCTACTCTAGTCTTCTGCAATCCTGTCAATAGAGAACTCAATGACTGTGGAACTTTTATCCATATAGTTATTTAGTGTATTTGGAACCATAGATAATCTGTGGCAAAACCAGTCTGACACAAAGTGTCACCTAAGCGAATGCTGTTGAAGACACATTCCATACCTTGGAAAACTTTTCTCCAGTTCTACAAAATGATCACAGGGGAACTCAATCCTAAAGGACATGAAGTCTGAAGCTGGAACAGGTGGAATATCTGCATAATAATTTCAAGCTCCAAGGATCTAAGAGATGTAGACTAATGTAGGGCACAGCTACCCCACAGGAGCCAGTCATTAGAATGGTTCACTCAGTTTAGGTGGCTAAATTTCAAGAAACCCTTGAAGTAGCCAAGAGTCAAAATGGGAGGATCATGTCCTCATCATGGTCCTTACTCAAAACAGGATTGTTTTTCTTAAGATGTTCAAATCACAACATGAGCATTAGAGGATTGTTTACATTTCTAGTGAAGCAAAAGTATCAAATCAGATTCAGGAGAAGCTCTTGAGACACTTAGAGGAATCTGCAAAATGAATGGCTGGAGGCAAAAATAAGAACCCTTCAGACAAACAGCATTATTGATCTAAAGCTTTAGAGATATCTGCCATAAAGAAAACAGAAAGAGATAGCTAGACAACAGTAAAATACATCTTTTCACCTGCTCTTTAGATTAGCTACCCAAAATAGTTATACTGGAACTGAACAAGGGTAATAGCGAGAACTGATGGTAATATTTTACAGGAACATTCCTTTATGATGCAGAACCACAATCTTTCAGTGGTACAGATGAAATAATAATTCAATCCAGTGGCAACTGCAAACACTCAGATCAGTGCAGATCATGATGGACACTTTCAGAAGCTATTTCTGTAGCCTGGTTCTTCACCCTATCCAAGTTCAAGGTTTGAAAGGCACCAACATTAGAGTGAGAACATCTAACTCCTGTAAGCAACATAACTGACTTGGCTGCCATTTGTCATAAAGATCTGTAACTGTCACAGATGGCATATAATAGAAAGTTAATCTTTGGCAACACTCCTGGAAAAGCTAGAATTATTGATAAAGAACACTGACAAGGCAAAGCAGCAGATACACTTGTAGAAGACAAAAGAAGGTAAGGCTTAGAGGCAGAAAGTAGCACAATCAAACTATCTCACAGCACAGCTTGCACCTCACCACTTCAGGATTTTAAATGAACTGAAATGCCTTTGGGTATGGCAAATGCCCACGCATCAAGTATTAGGAGAGGCAGAGTACATCTCTGCAGGTAGAGTGACAGCATGATATTTTCCAGACAACAGTGAAAAACTTTAATACATTCTGATTTATCCTCAATGAGGACATACAGGTGAAACTATCAGCTAAATATGGAATTGATAGTTTTAAGTGTCTGCTGAATTATTTAAGACAAACTAGCCTTCATCAGGCCTCACTCTAATCTTCAATTTACTCTACTGAAATCTTTTGCTTTAGTATGAACTCATTAAAAACACATCCATCAAGGAACAAGCTGTGAAGCCATGTGGGGATTGCTTGCCAAATTCTATTTGGGTTAGCTATTAGTATATTTCACAAGGTCTGGGCATTAATTATTTCTTAAACAATATTTCATAATTCCCTTAATTTTATCATTGAGTAAATAAAAGTGAACAAAGAAAAATCTAGGGGTTTTTTTTCCCCACTCCTAGACAGTAGAGGAATGTATTTCCAAATATCTCAAGTTTTAAGAAAAGAAATAAAGCTGGAGCCACCTACCACACGTGGCTCTTGAGATATCATTCCCACTGTGAGACTGCTACAGTTGGTTTTTGTTTCAGTTTAAAGCCATTAACCCTTGTCTTATCACTACATGCCCTTGTAAAAAGTCCCTCTCCAGCTCTCTTGTAAGCCCTCTTTAGGTACTGGAGGCTGCAATAAGGTGTCCATGGAGCATTCACTTTTCCAGGCTGTGAAAACCAGTGACAGGACATGAGGAAACGGGATGAATCTGCATCAAGGGAACTTCAGATTGGAGATCAGGAAAAGTACCTCCACTGAGAGGGTGGTTGGTCACTGGAATAGGCTCTCTAGGTAAGTGGGCATGGCATCAAACCTGTAAGGAGCTCAGGAAGTGTCTGAACACTGCTTTTAGTCATATGATCTAGTTTTAGGTAGTCTTGCAAGGAGCACAGACTTGAACTCAACCCTGATGGGTCCCTTCCAACTCAAGATATTCTGTGACTATTTCTTTTCTTATTAGCCTACCAGCAAATTCTAAGCATCTATTTTAAATATAGATTTCAGACAAGCAATATCTGATTATATAAAAGATACATCCATAAAAGCCTGCTGTCACCAGCAAGAGCCACCACAGAGGTATAATATGGCTTTGAGAGAGTCCTTTGTCCTTTTCTGCTCCACTCCACTAATCCTGGCCAGGCTGCTTGGACATGCACGTGATGGTGCTCAGAAGAATGTGGATGTGATTCTGTGATTCCAGCACAAGCCAACTAAATCTATAAGAGGCTGAGCAGGTAATACTAATTTATATCAAGATATTTTAAGTAAGAATCACTTTTCCATAAAATCTCACACAGAGGGTTTTTTCTATGCACATAAAGTACAAAGGAAAACTATACTCTAACGGGGTATAACTGAGGCAACCTTATATGTTAGCTTAGCTCACAGAGCCAGAGAATGACCTTGCTACTCCAGGAAAGCCACATTGTATCCTGAGAGCTAAACTCAGAGAGGAAACAAACTATCAACTTCACTGAAAACAAATGAAATTGACATTAGTAATTGATCTACTCCTTAAACATTGCTCATTTGATACAACGACAGAGAACACACCCAAAACTAGAAACGCTATTCTGTAAACCAATACTTTTTTTCTCAGTAGGAAAGAACAGCCTACAAAACAAATCAACATTGCTAAATGTTTTAAGTCCTAAAGCAACATAATACCCATCCTGTCCACTGGAGAAAGCACCAGGAAAAAAAACAACCAAAAAACCACACACACACACATACCCAAAGCAAACTTCTGTCAACAGTCCCCTACCAAGCTGATCATCTAGCTGCAGCCCCATTTATCTCAGATGGGTCTGACATTGCAAGTGTGCTGTCATATGACAACTCATTTCTAAACACAAAGATGAATTTCATCATTAAGAAGTTTTATAGAATATACCATTCAATACCAGTTATAATCCATGAAACCTCCAATAAGATATGAAGTTTAAATTACTTTAGGAGGAAGTTTATTGCACTGAGTAAACCAAAGTACAAAACAAGAACTACAGTAAATCAAAATGCAATTGAACATCTAAATTTCAGCAAGCACAAGCATGCTTCATCAAGAATTTGAGCAACAAAATACAGCATTCAGAACAACATCAACATAACACTATGAAGCTAAGCTAAAGTGCTTAATAAGATGAACAGATTGAATATAGTTCTCAAAAAATAGTTCATGGATGAATGCAAGCCAAAAAATACCCCAAAAACTCAAACTCCACTGTAATAGAAGATAGTATCTGCTCTGAAACATCAGCCTGGAGTAAGTCAGAGGAAGAACACACAGGAAAATAAAGTAGTTTATCTAAAGAAAACCTAAAGTCTGGAAAAGAAGATAAGGGTAATAAAGGATTTGTTTTATACTTACTGCTGAATGAACAGAAAACATAAAAGTGAAAAATTACTTGAAAAGAGGAGGATAACTGCAGAAACCACAAAAGCAACCCATTGAGTCATTAAAGAAAAAACCCAGAAACCCACCAAAAAACAACAAAGGCCACACTCATGAAGGGAACCTGAATTGTACAGCATCATGCCTTCAATGTCTTTAAGCTAACAACAACAGTTAATTAACTTAGGTTGAAGTAAAACTTACAGTACTGTAACAGTCACAGCATGCCAATATCTCAGTGTCTAGCTGTTTCATTCAGAGTACCAAATCTTGACTTTGAATTCAAAGCCAGATGGATAAAAGAAGGTTTCCATTATAAATATTTTATTATCATACAAGTAACAATTATCAGTTTATTCACTACTTGGCCTCTTCCTTGGGAGTCAAATAGTTTAGTCATTCTCTTAATCACAATTTTGGAGCAAATGAGACCTCTGAGTTCTCTGAACTACCATAACAAGACACTACTCATCTTAAAGATAAACCTGGAAGTCTTGTATTGCATGTTTAAGTTTCATTCATCTCATTTGAAAAGAACAGCATAAAGTAGGAATTTTAAGGAAAAAAACAAACAAAACAACAAAACCAAAATAGCTGGATTGAGAAGATTCATATTTGTGCCAACAGCAGTTCCTAAAGACATGAGAAGTTCTCAGCCCACTCCCCAGCCACTAAAAGTTTGATTAAAAAGCAGCACTTGCACTCTTCTCCCAGTCTGGAACCTCTTCACATTTAGCAAGAAGGAGTTGGTATTGTTTATAACAAAAACAGAACTCACCACAACTCCAAACTGCTCTGGCTCAGACAAATTATTATACTCGCTCTTGAAGCTGGACAATGCATTCAACTGTTCTTGTTCAGGAAGATGCTTTATTAAATTCTACCAAGAAAAATAAAACAGGCTTAAATATCTGAGACTCTGTCATTTGTATTTTTGTAGGCAAATAGCATTAGATATGCTTCACTACCATACACTCCAAAGACAACACTAAGATATTCCTCTTGTTAAAGAGGGAAGATACTGGAGTTGTAACTGAAGAACAGGGGCACCCAAAATGTTGAAGTTTTTTAAAAGCAGTTGGAATATTTTGTTTGAAACTTCCAGTTTCTTTTGTCTTCACACAGAATCATACTGATTTTGTGCTTTGAATAAAATAGGGAAAGGGAAAACACTATCCAGATAAACTCTAGGGAGGAAAAGTGGTCACTGTGGATGCCCTATGGCAAGGTCTCTGATTCCATCAGCTCTCACAGGACAGGGGAAAGCAAACACCCAAACAAACGAAAACAGTCCCAAAAAACAAAGTGAAAGAAAAAGCAGCAAATATTTTTTTCCACCTGATTTTTAACCAAAACAATAGATTTGTGCAGATGAGACAGATTGAAACAAATTAAAGAAAAAATTAGTAACTAGGGAAGAAACAGAATATCATACACTGTTTGACTATATGCCAAAGAAAAATCTCAGTTGAGATGTGGACAACATGAATACAGAAAACAGAGTATAAATTTAATGACAAATATATACAAAAAAAAAAATCTACAGTTCACAGAAAAAAAAATAGACTCTTTCACTGATTTAATAGCCAAAAGATCATGCTAAGAGGTTTTTTAGCTCCAGTTTTCTATTTAATGAGATGTCCCTGCCAGGCAGGGGGGTTGGAACCAGATGATCTTTTAAGGTCCCTTCCAACTCTGACGATTCTGTGATTCTGTAAGAAGCTTACCCTAAAATATTGGGATTTAAAGTGTCATTTTCCTTACCTGAATCATGGACTCTGACAGCTGTGCTTCATCTACTTCTAATATCATCCTTTTGATTTCCTCATAAGGCACCCGGAAAGAGCCAAGGAAAATGGCTAGAGCAAAGATTCAACAAGTAATTAAGAAAGTAAGACAAAACCAATCTTCTTTCTAATTGCAAAACACCAATTAAACAGACTACTCCATCCACAGGTTAATAAACAGTATACAAAGTAATACAGGTAAGAGAGAACAATTTTAAAATGTATTTTTAATTAGTGTTATCCTACAATTCCAGCCTTCTCCATCCATTTGTTACACACAACACCCAGCAGAGAAGGCCTCTGTAAGCAGCCAGTGACAAGCCTACTCTGCAGAATAATCATTCCTGTTACAGTATTTTCTGCTGAGGTGATAATCACACTTTTTTCTTCAATGTTCTTGTCAGAACTTTCTCTTAAGCACCATGAGAAATGAAAACCATACAAAGAGTTAAAAAAATGCTTTTATAAACACTGTTTATTCATCCATCAAAACTCAATTATTTCCTATTTTATCTCTGCCAGCTTTTAGGAATCTGTTCTTTATAGCATTCTTCTTTGCCAAAACTTTAGCATCTTTATTCACATGTTATAGCAGAGTAACACTGAGAACTGCCTTCTTCCTAGAAAGTACATGAGATGGTCAGACATCTGGCAGACATTGTGTTTTCTGCCAGGATGGGGTGGGAGAGTAGGGGGACAGACAGTATTCCTTGATGAATATGATGAAAATATAGATAGCTAATTAGAGATACAGCTGTATCCTTGTACTTCAATAAATACAGAAGAGAATAATCTCCATCTCAAACAGAGACCTTTAACAGTTAAACCTTAAACTCTTTTCTGGGTGTTTTAAATGTGTTTCAGTTGTATCAACTCACGTGCTTGGGCATAACACCAATATACACATATTCTCAAAGGCTGTAAAGAAAAAGTGGTTACCAGGCAGTCAGACAAGAGAGAAGGACAAGGACATTTTTATGGAACTTTTTTTTTTACATTACTTTGTCATAAACCCAGAGTTTACTTACACAGATTCTGAGCAATCTTTGGGTCCAAAACTTTCAATACCTTGATTCGTTTCTTAATGGATTTCTTCTCTTCAAAATCCTCCTCCTCTTTTTTTACTGTCAAAATAAACACAAACACACTCACTCTTAATTCTTAGTATTTAGAGAAAAAAAAATGAATGTATTTAGAAAACATGCTACCAAGCAGAGTCAATTCACATAGAACATTTCATTGAACATCAGACAAAAAAAATAGAGCTGTTGTATTTATTACTCTTCAGTCTAATTTGTCAGCATGTTAGCCTTCTAGAACAAGATTTGATTTTTAATAAGTAGAAACTGAATAAAGATACTAATGTTAACTGCACAAACAGTCTGAGGTCATGACAGTCATATTTAAAATACCATGCAATTAGCCTGGCCAGGTTAGCATTCCAAATTGGATTTTAACAATAAAAAAAATCTTAAAGAAGATATGTCAGTATTTCTCAGCATTAAGCAATAAACAACCAACTTTTTTGTGACTGCTTTTGACTAAATATATGCACTAAAGTTATCAAAGAGCACTGGCTCATTAAAAAAATAACATTACCTTAGAATATATTTAAGTATATATCTATTTTCCTTATCTCCCCCAGAAAGATGTATTTTTAAATATATGATGTAATGACCTTATCACAAAATACCACAAAGTGACCTTATAAACATACATTAACATTGCTGAAAATTGTGTTATTCTTTCTTTTTAGAAAATAATACATACAAATAGGATCTCCCAAAATGCATTATGGAAACTGAATTTATTTCTCATTATTCTCACATTGTCAAAAGCATTTCACTTAAAATAACAGCCTAGGCTTGATAATGTATTAGCAGGAACCATTCCAATTATTATGCAAACAAACAAAAAGACCAAAATCACACAAATCTTTAAATCCAAATCTAGTTGTCTTTTCTAAATTTTCTTCCTTTTTTTATTCCCCCCCTTTTTCTTTCTTTCTCACCTCCCAGTGTAAATCTTCACTTTCAAATGATATTCACCCAATGCATTACAATTGTTTATCTAATTCTCTAAATTATTTCCCAAACAAAATTAGTTTCCAAGCCTTTACAGCATGATTACTCCAAATTAAGTTATACATGCTTGGAATATTTGAGAGTAGAAAATATGTTGTAATTAAAGCATAATATCATCTTCAGAAGGAGATGGATCCAAATGAGAAGTCTTGTCAAGAAGACATAGGATTAAAATTTCTACCTCACTGATGATTCTTGACAAAACTAGATATAACATGGATTATGAAGAGGATTTCTGTAAATTGAAATTACTTCTGTAAATGTTAAGAGAGATCTTTGAGAGCTATTTCTTTCTTAAATGTTTCTCTAAGCACAATGAATTTTGCCTAGGATTGGGACACAGACTAAATGACCTCTCATGATCCTTGAACTTTGTTATCTAGGAGACTAACAAGAAGATAAAAACTTAAAGACCTCACATTGAGTTTGAAGGAACTCAATCTAGAGCTTGACTTTAGTCTTCTGAGTTGGGGGAGACAAATTTGAATCATCTCCTGAATTACTTTTGATACTCTACACCTGTTAGGCAGCATGATGTTCCTTCTTGAAGACCTGCACAGTGCAGAAAAGAACTGGGTACTCTGAAAAATGAAATTATTGAGCTGGGACATAAACCAGTCCTCGGGAGGACTGATATCCAGGGTCCTGGTAAATGGGTTACAAAGCCACAGTCCTCCTCTTCTGTCTTTCTCCCCACCCTACAACCACCATAACCACCAGCTGGCCTTCTCTTTCTTCTAGCACACATTTCACAGAAAGGTTAGCATCCTCCTGTCCCAGGAGAAACAACATTCCCTGCTTACTGTGCATGGGAAAGCAAAAGTAGTAGGTTTTAACCATCAGTCTGAGAACTCAATAGCCCATGTTCAAGAGGAACAGAATGACATCTGAGCTGCTGGATAAAAAGGAGATTACCACAAAAGCTTCACTTTTTTTCTGGTTATGCTTTAAGAAGAGCCCTTAGTGAACCCAGAAGGGCATGTCAGGAACTATGGACCTCAGGATTATGCAACTGTTTTCTCTTGCAGTTACACACCTTAAGTGATCTCTCAAATTTCTTATTGGCTATGGGCTGAGATGATCATTCATAAAAGTCATTCTTAAAAGCATCATTTTGAGCTGTCTTATCAATGCTAGAATTGCAAATTCCACTAGAAGACCTGGACATTTCTGTAGTATAGGTTCCATGCCATCTTCATGCCTCACTCATCTGAACCATAATGAAAATATAGTAAAGATTTATGGCTACTTTGAAACTTTGCAAATCATCATGTTACAGGGAAAAAAAAATTTCCTTATTCGTTGAAAAAAAAAAGAGAAAATGAAATTATCTGAATTAACTCATTTACTTAAACTTGCCCTAACAGCAAGGATACTAACAGGAGGTGAAATAGGAAAAAAATCCAAATGTTTGCCTTTTCCAGTACTAGAAAGCAGGGGGTTTTTTTGCATTCCAAGCCCTGTAACTGCTCAGATGGTGGCCTAGTGGTTAGGATTTGGCCCTCTCACCGTTGTGGCCTGGGTTTGATACCCAGCCAGGGAAGCTTTCTTGTGACCTAGTCTAGAGAATCCTGCTGTGGTAGGGGGGTTGGACTAGATGATCTTTTGAGGTCCCTTCCAACCCCTGACATTCTGTGTGATAACAAAATACTCAGATACACAAACATTTGGGGGGAAAAAAATAAGTCAGCAGTTAAACATGCACTATTTTACCTCCCAAGTAACAAGAACCAATGCTGCAAATAAACTGGTTAATTCCCTCTGGACTGATCACCCAGGAGAGGATCAGGCACAATGTTACCACAATACTTAAGGCACTGCTAAGGAAGAATGTGTAAGCATAGAACACAGTCTAGAAACTCATGCAGGAGTTACATGCAGAGTTATGCAATTTTGCAACAAACTAAACTACTGCAAACTTACGTGATACTTCTTCAGGAGAATTCAGGTCACTTCCTTATGTAGTTGGCAGCAATAAGAAGCAGAGCATACATATTACTTGCTTTCCCTATTGGAAATGTTGCACTTTCCATTGAAAACTCTGAAACCTCCTACTGCCTCTAGAAATGTTACCTCATTTGCTTATTAACTTCTAAGGAAAACAAAACAAAATAACAAAACTATTCTCTATTTCCAAGAAGTAAAAAGGGGAAAAGCCCAGGGAAGAAAAAATATAATAGGAAGATCTGAAGATCTGAACTGATGAAGTAAATATCTAGACCAACAGGAAATCCAAGAAAATAAGTGATTTGATTTTTATTTGGGGAGGACAATGGGACAGGGCAGAAAGTATACAGAAGATGGGAAATAGGAAACATCTGCTTACACTGGAGTAAGAAAGCAGCCCAGTGGCAGCAGGCAGCTGCTCCAAAAAGAGAGGTGACTATCAAGGGAAATAGATGTAAGACGCTGTCGTGCTAAAGAGAGAGGATCTCAAAGTGCACAGAGAGCTCTCATGGCTCCAGAAGTTGGACCATCATATTAAACCATTAACTTTTTCAATATAACCTCTTCTTTCAGGTATTATACAAATAAAAAGAAATGTTACATATCAAGATCATCATATCCTGTCAAGTTCTGTCTGTATAACACCTCTGTCACATTGGGGGGGCACAGTCATGGTCCCAGCATCTGAACTGGGTAATTTACAGTCAGTAGTACCTCATCTGATGCTCCTACTGCCCTCCCACCTAAAGCTGAGAAACAAAGTGCTAGAGCACGTTGAAACACACAGAATTCATCTCCCACCCTTCAGAATTCCTCTTATCTCCACAATCCCATATCCTTATTAACATGACTCCAAAATTAACAGATGTGGTTGTCAGTGTACAGATGGACTAATACCTCAAAGGAGTTTTAGATATTGGAAAGATTGCTTTTACTGTCTCCTTCAAACAAGTCCATACACACACTCAAATGTAGTCAACTACCTCCATCTGTGGCACTGACCTGACTGAAATTAAAGTCTTGAAGGGAGTGGTGACAGGACTGGGTTACAAATATAACATCACAGTTGGAAGCCTACACAGTAACATTTCCTAAAAATGTGGACTGAATCCTGCACAGTGAATCTCCAAAACAATTACATTCTTTGTAGGTGCCACTGAAATAAATCTACATTCATGAACTGCTACCTACATTTACATTTCTACCACAGGTCTTGATAGAACCTGGTATCCACAATCTTTGTGTAAGAGAAAAATCCTGTCTGTGCAACTGTATGCTAAACAACAACAATCTTGTGAAGTACATCAACCTTCTGAATAAAAACAAAACACCCCTGAAATACAGACTGCCAAAGGAACATGCAGATCTGAACATTTATTTTTAGAAGTCTGAATTTCTAGTTCAGGTGAAACTTAGCAACTATGTTACATAGAAATCTACAGAACTCTCAGTGGAGTTATTTTGTCACTAAGTAACAGAGTGTACAGACAATTACACAAGACCTTGCACCTTTCCTACCCTTTTTAGTAAAGACAACAAGTCACCTCCCAGTGGATTTTTACCAGAAAGTGATAGCACAAGGCTGGGGTCACAGGCTGTAGCCATACTGAGTCTTATTAGGAAAATAGTAGCCTACCTCATCTGTTTAGAAGTCTAACTCTTAGAAGTAAATGATAGCTTGTGCCCCACTGGAGTAGAATATTCCACTGAAAGACCTGAACCCTTTATCTCCAGAAAGTTATCTGGAATCAAAGGAATAGATCTTTAATAGAAGATAAGGTTGCAGATAAATAACAAATGCTGCAGAAGTTCTTAGTTATTCAAACCAAACATGGAAAAACTTGCTATGTATGACAGAACTATTGAGGTTGGAAGGGACCTCTGGAGGTCACCTAATTTAACCCCCCTACTCAAGATAGGGCACCTACAGCCAGGTGCCCAGGACTGTATTCAGGAAGCTTTTGACTACCTCCAAGGACAGAGGAAGAATCCACAATCTCTGCAGGCAACCTGTGCTCAGCCATCCTCACTAAACAAAAAGTCTTTCCTGATGTTCAGGAAGAGCCTCCTGTGTTTCAGTTTGTGCCTGTTCCCTCTCGTCCTGTCGCTGGGCACCACTGAAAACCACCTGTTTCCATCTTCTTCACACCCTTATTTCAGGTACTTATATAAATTGATAAGATCCTGAGCTTTCTCTTCTCCATGTTATACTGCCACAGCTCTCACAGCCTTTCCTCATTGGAGACATGCTTCAGTCCCTTCATCATATTTCATCATATTTGTGACCCTTTGCTGGGCTTTCCCCACTATGTTCACATCTCTCTTTCACTGGGAAGCCTCAAGCTGGACATAGTACTCCAGGTATGGCTTGACCTGTGTTGAAACCAAAAGCCTTTTCTGGCTTACAAAACATAGCCTTTTGAAGACTTGGATTGTTTTAACAGCTCCACAACTACTACTGTCCCACAATATGACATGCAACAAAGCAAAATGTAGTCTCCAAAAAAGTACACACATAAGACTATATCCTAGACTATGATTCTACACAGGCACCATCAGCTTCATTTGCAGATTCCATACTGAGTTGCAGGGTTTACCTGCACAGTTATTTGTGACAATCTGCTTCAGAACAGCAAAGAAATTATGAACTACACCTCAATGATTCAGCAATATCATTGCAGACTCCTATTTGCTTTTTTAATCTAATCCAGCCCTTTCATGGGGTACAGACTGTCTTTCAAGTTTCTCTCTTATTTTACATCTACACATATCTAAAACATGAAAAATCAATATGAAGCTCTTATCTATGGTAGGAAAATAAACAATGTTTCACAGTTTTACCTATCAGCTTTGAAACTGAAAATGTATCTATGATGTACATTACTTTACATGAAGTTGCACTGCAAACTCCTAGGAAGTATTGATAGTTGCTATTCCTCATCTTCACTGCAACAGGTATGTGGAAAATTCAATGCAAATGTGCCAATGGATTCCCAACTCCTATTCATTCAGGTTTCTGTCCTTTCTGACAACTCATTTTCATCCATAACTCTTATCTTTGGAACAGCAGTTGCTGCAATAGTGACTATTTCTTAAGTTTTACCATTTGTTTTCTGAGCAGCTTGTAAGAGGCTGTCACTTCTTACCTCCCTCAAACAAGTTCAGTCATGCACACATGCTCTGTTCCTGTATTGAGGATGCTGCTGTTGAGCTGGCACAACTCATGCATATATCATTATAACTCAGTCATGCTTCATGGTGACCTACAGTCATGCATCATAACTCATTCAACATAGAGGATTTTATCACAAATAATTTCTCAAGGGTACATAACTGGTGTCATTGATAACAGCAAAGATACAAATGTAATCAGGCATTTTCTCTCTGACAGCCTATTGCAAGGTAATTCAGAATAAAATGTCTCTATAATCAGCTATTAAATACATCCAATAACTGACTTTATACTTGCACACAAAGCTTCTCTAAGAATCAGCTTATTTTTTACATATTTTCATTTACTACAAAGTAGCTATCCTATTAAATTTGTATAATTAGGTAAACTGGATGAGAAATCAACTGAAGCATATATACTATGCATGAGAGTTGGAGAATAATTATAAATAATATACTGATACTTTTTCTTATGTCTCTAAAAAAATTAAAAGAGATTTGGAACATCTTTTCAGATGTTTTTAGCATCTAGTGCCTTTTACATTGCTTAATACAGCCTTCCATTTTTTGTATGTTATCACATTACATGCACAAAAGTTAAGTACTTCAGCATAGAATCTTTACAGTTGCCAGCACATGCATCTTGCCTACTAAAATACTGTATAACCATGGTATGAATAGGTGGACTAAGAAAAACACAAAAGCAAAAATCCAAAACAAACAAAACAACCCCCAAAACCAAAAACCCAAACAAACAAAAACCACCACAGGAAATTACCATGCACATATAAGCTCTTTGTTTGCAAGAAGATGTAGCAGTAACAGAGACAGGCCAAATGATAATGTAACAGGAATTAGTACACTGGCAAATGATTAACCAAATGGACTTGTGTTTCTGCTTCCACCCTCCTCCTCCTCTTTTATAACAATGAACACAGGAGTTTACAGCTATGGAGTACTGCTAAGATAAGTCATTAAGTCTTTTAAAGCAGAAAAACATCCTCATGTTGATTTGAAGACCTCGATGTTATCATACTGCCTAAATAGTTTTTAAATAACATTAGTTCATTCATAAACCAAAGGTATTGAGATCTCACATTTAATAACAGCTGAAAATTCTGAAGAAAAAGAGCCCATCAACTTTGAAATCCTATTTCTTAAAAAGTAACTCTGTAAAATATTCTTAGAAATACAGCATACACAAATCAGAAGAATCTTTTCCTCACTTACAGTCTGAGCACCTGCTTGGCTCCACACTAGAACTGAAAGTTTTAACCAAGACTGATTCAGCTCCTGGAAGGATTTAAAGCTTCACCAATTTTTCTAGGTGGTGAAAGGAAAATGGTGGGGTTGAGATAAGCTTTCTGCTACAATGGTATTTGCTGAACAGGGAGAGATGAATATTCCCAGCAGTAAAGTTATTCAGAGGCTAGTTCTAGTAGACACAATTCTGCTGTTTTCAGACCTCTCCATTTTAAGATATATTCCTAGCATCAAGGCTTAGCTACTTGGGCCTTACAAGGCTGATCAGTCACTTGACAGAAGCTATCAAAAGCAGAATAAGAGGACCAGAGTGCAATTGGACTCAAGGTAAGAAAAGTTGATTCAAGAATCACTATAATGTGATTTATTACTCTCAGAAATGGAATTATTAAGGTACAACTCAAATAGTTCGGGGCCCAACATCCAAAAGAAGACAGAGAATCAAACAAGAGTATTAGACAAGGAACCAGGATGGGTCAGATTAATTGGGACAATGCAACAGAATGAGCAAGATCCAGTTAAAAAAAAGCAGTTAGAATTTTAGCTATATTGCTGCCTCCAGAAATCTCTTCAGAAGAGTGACTAAGTCCTGCTGAATCTAAAGTGAACCTCTCCCAGTGATCAATAAGATGCATAGGAAAAAACCAGAAGAGTCAAGCATACACTCCACATATTGGCCTTTCAAAGGTGGTTCAGTTCCAGAGTAAAATCTTTTCATTTAGTAATCTTCAGCAGATTGTTCTTCCATGCATTTGTGTAGTTGCTTTTTTACATCTGGTAAATTTTAAACATTGAGGAAGTTCTTCAGGAGAGAGTTCCCATTCTTAATTATACACTGTACAAAGGAAGACTTTCTTTTCTTTGCTTTCATAATCTTGATCAGTTTTGTTGTACCTCTGCTATACCTTTTAGCAACAAAAGCAAATAAAACCACACAAGGTATGCAGGATGTGAGCACAGCCTGAACTTGTAACAGCAACACTTCTATGTATGATTATTTTTGGTTTTTCTCTCCTAACTGTTCCCAAAATCCTATTGCTTTCAACCATTACTGAGAAGACTTTGCCAGTATGAGCAATTTATTACATTGTTAACTAATTCTGCCCTTTATTAATGTATATCTACACTATATCCACCATGGGCATCAACTTTGCTAAGCATAGACCCTCAAGCCCCAGAAACCTTTTTAAAAACTGTCATCCCATTTGTCACCTTGCTTCCTTCCCTCTGCTTCTGGCATAGCTTCAAATAATAGTTTACACAGCACAGTTCACAGCTCAGCTGTTTCATCCTTCAGTTCCCTGAGAAGTCTGGGGTGAGCAGCAGCTGGGCTCAGTAATCTGTTACTGTCCACTTTATTGACCTACTGTAAAATTCCCTCTACTGGCCATGGAGGTTGTGATTCATCCTCCAGTGCTCCCTGCAAAGACCAGTTTGGAGGCAACTTCACTACTGGGCAAACAGAAATAATTCTAAGCATCAGCATTTGGAAGTAGAAAAGAGGGATATTACTCAAACTTTTTTTTCCCTTTACAAGACAGATAAGTAGCAGTAGATCATGCTTTCATATTGCATTAAGTCTTCACCCATGCCCAAAATTCACAGTATGAACATTTTAGCACTAGCTCAGCGAAGCAATAGAATCAGAACAGCATTTGAAGCATACTGAAGTCCTTGGAATTTAAATGTAAGCATATACTCTTAAGTAAAATCTGAATGAAAGAGACACTCCAAGATGTGGCTTCTGCTGTTTATAGACTTTATGTTAAATGTCATTAGTATGCTGCAGTATTTGTACTTCTCTATGTTGCTGTTTACAAGTAAGACTACTACTTAAACATTTTTACTTTGCTTGATATCAAAACTCTTCACTAAATAGCTTACAAAAGCTGGACAATGACTTGTTTCTATTCCAAACTCCAAACTAATTTTAGATCTTCTTACTGTGTCATTTCAGAATGTTAGTATTTATCATTATTTATGTACAAGAATAAGTAAAAATCTTTTTCCCATTTATACCTTAATTCACTACAGTCAAAATTGTTTCATCATAGCCTTCACTTTCATTTAATATACCTTTCCAGCCTTTGAGTTTCACAAACTGAAAGATTTGACAGAACATAAAGCAATTCTATTTTTTTCTTGCCTTTAGTTCCTCACACAACCACCTTTGTTCAAGTTAGGGTTTTAATTCAAACACACACACACCCCTAAACAAGTATGACCTGAAGACTACAGTTCCCTTTAAGCAGACCTCAGGATTTGCACTTAAAATAACTTTCAGTGTCTTCCTGACTGAAATATAAGCTTATGCATTGTAGATTCTTTAAAATCCAGAAGCTGATTAAAAAGTAGGGCATGTTTTTCAAATATGCCTATTATTCCCCACTTCTGTTAACACTTCAATAGAGAACAGGCTGTAACAAGTAATTTCATGAGAGGAAAGCAAGAGCATACATACTCATTGGATAAACTTGCTTTCTAAGTAACCTGCAAATTACTACTTCATTGCTGTCCTTATTGCTTTATCACTGCCTGATCAGTAAGATCCTTCAGGTCATTGTCTCCAATCCAACAAGATTTTGAAAACAGAATTTCCAGGGCACTTCCTATGGCCAGAAAACAACTCCCAAAATATAAAAAAAGATAAATAGTGCAATATCATAGAATCACAGAATTATAGAATGGTTAGGGTTGGAAGGGACCTTGAAAGGTCATCTAGTCCAACCCCTCTGCAGCTGACACCCTCAACTGGATGAGGTTGCTCAGACTCCATTCAACCTGGCCTTGAATGTTTCCAGGAATGGGGCATCTACCACCTCTGTGAGCAACCTGTTCCAGTGTTTCAGCACCCTCACTGTAAAACATTTCTTCCTCACATCTAGTCTAAACACATCTTTACCTACCTAGTTTAAAGCCATTACCTCTTGCCCTGTCATAACAGGCCTTTAGAACTGAAAGGTCACAGCAAGGTCTGAGAAATGTCCTGCATTTCCTGTTTAAAGCTCTCCCTTCCAAATTTGCAATTATTAAAAAAACCCTAAAATCTAAACCTGTGGTAGCTATACTAGCAAAATCATCACTTAGCAAGAAGATATGCAACTATGCTTCACACATATACTGCAAAATACAAAGGAAAGATCAAAGTACTTCTCAGAAAAAATAGACCATCTCATGATCCCAGCTGAGCAGAAACTGGCATTGCATCTGGAAGAGGCCACAAAATAGATTCATGAAACTGGCTAACACACTAAATTTTAAATAAAAGTTACACATTTTCAATTAAACATTAGGTTTTGCTTAAGGATCATTTCCCTCAGAATGGTACACTAGCACCTTCCTAAGATAAACACTTTATAGTTGATTTGATCTTTGTTATTGTAAGATTTAAAGTTAACAAGTACCATCCATATACACAGCTAAGTTGATGACATACTTCTGGCAGAAAAACTCTTCCATTTAAATCTCATTTCCTTCCTTTCAACTATGGTTTTAATTTCACTTCATAAATTCATGCAGCATTGGAGTCTTACCAGCACTCACCTCTCAAAATCAGTGTTTTACTCCATATCCTTATAGATGAATAATACCTCAAGGAACTCACAAAAAAGACAATTTATACCAGTTATTATGTAGAAGTCATTTCATTGCAGAACACGTACTGCACTGCAGAGTATGCTTTTGTAAGTGCTTTCACTGAAAACAGATTTTCAAAGGGTACTACTTTATGTGTTCTGGTGTTATTTTTAATTCTTATATTAACCTCTGATCTCAACTTAAAACAATTTCAGATCTTTCCAGCAGGGAAACACTGGATCAGGCTTTCAATCTAATTCATCAAGTGACTGCACAAAAAACAGGACATGGGAACAAAAAAGACAAGGGAGTGCAAGGGCAGGAATGAATGATCTAACATAAGAGGGACAATAAGCTTACTAAGCTACCACTGTCACCTTATAGCATTGTCAGTGCTTCACATACCAAAAAGGCATGGGCAGTACTAACCTGACAAAGGTCTGATCATTAGTTTGTGAGAAGAAACAGCAGCACGAGACTCCAAACTGCAAGGGCAGAAGGGAAAGAACACCAGACTAGAATTACTAGGGAGCACCTGGCATATCCTGAATGAAACTGAATGAGGAAGTCCCAATCAGCACACAGTCCAGTTACACAGGCAGCAGAAAACCAAGGACATCAGAGATAATAAATAGCACTTCCTCACACCAGTACCAGAAGTACCTCAAAGCACCTGAAGTACCCTGGAGTGCTCCTGGAGATCTGGATGGGTCAATTCTACCAGTCTAAGACATCAGACACCAGAACACAACCAAGCAGTGCAGTATCTCTAGATCTCCAAGATGATGGCATTATGCTGAGCAGCAACCTAAAAGTAGCAATGGACTTGCAGATCAAATGCTTGGGTTTGAACCTCTAGAGCAAGACTGCTTATTTATTGTTACAATCTCTGAATGCTGGGAAACCTTGAAGGCAAGGCAAGAAACAGATGAATCACTGAGGATTTCCCATCCTGCAATCTACAGACAACCTCTCCATGCTGCACTACTGCTGCACCTGCTGCTTATACACAGTTCCTTTATGTGGTGTATGGGGACAGGGGAGAGCAGATCAAGAAAAGCAAGTCTGTACCTTAATTGTGAATTTTTGCAACAGTAATACTAACTATAGTGTCATCTAATAAATGAAAAGTAAGAATTGTTGTGGTCCAAAGGAGCAGGTCATTGTTATATGAAAAGCACAACATATACATTTTTCATATTTTTGTTAAGCCTACTTTCAAACTACTAAGCTCTTTTTCTTAAAGATGCATTCAGAAGATAAGTGTGCCTGAACCTCTCTGATCTAGTTGACTGGAACCAGCCTGCAGTTTAAATGTATTCATTACTAGTTTATATCTATTTCTCTTGGTTTAAACTGTTCTTTTCCCTTCCTAACACTTCTAAGAGAGTAAGAAAAGATTTTAGCACTACAACATGATCTTTGCTTTTTCTTAATTAAAGATTTCAAATCCATTTAATCTCTTCACCAGATGATACCAGCAGCTTCTTTGCAGCTGTGATTTAATCTGTCTTGAGCCTGGGACAGTAGAACTGAAAGTCACATTACCAAGTGTGACTTGTAAACATATTAATGACAATGCTTCCTTCCTGGAAACAATTCTGTGAAATCCAGGATTTGTTCTGCTCTTCTTCCTTTACCTTTTTTCCTTTTTCTGCAAGCAACTGATACATACATATATAGATGTATATAAACCCAAGTGAGAAAAAAAAACCAACAAATTCAAGCACTAATCTAAAGTTTGTGTTTGCACTGTTACATTTCAGCATAAGCACCTCTTAGTTCAGGCTCTGATACACTGAGCACAAGGGAAGGCAAGTTCTATATTCTGCTTTTATACTATATCAAATACATCTGAATGCACTGGAGGAGTGTTAGTTTATTTCAGACAACTGCTTTCTCAGATGATTTATTACCAGGGGCTTTTTGCTTTCTTGTGACACAGGTACACTTGTACTCAGTCTCCTTTCTCAAACACCACTGGCACTCTGCCACTTTGTAAGCAGTCAGTCAGCTACTATAGGTCTCCAGAATAAAGTATTAGCAGATGGATGCTAGCAAGGCTACACAAATATAGTAAGAAACAACTTAATGACTGCTACAAAAAACATAAGGGTAACTAACTGTTCCTCCTATCTGCGTATCTGCATCCTGCCCATCCCTCTCCTCTCCCCTACCTTCCCCTCAGCAGCAGACACAGACACTGGGGACTAAGTAGCACACTGTTAAACACCAGTTAGGCAAATATTGCAGCATTTAGCAACATGAATAAGGAACTGAACATACTGACATTTCTTTGTTATGTGCCAAAAGTTCTGTTTAAAATGAAATTACAGATTGCATTTTGTACAAAAACATCCCATGTCTCTTTGTAGACCATATATGTAGTATAAATATCTTGTGATGGCTCAAAATGGACTTAACTACTGAAGACTTCTTAGAATTGATGGAAAACCAGCAAAATTTGCCAGTCACACTTAAATTTGGGGACAAAGCCAAATACTGAATCTGTGTTTCTACTACTCATCCAGTTTCCTACCAGTGACATCCTAACTTCTTTCAACTTGAGAATGCCTCCATACTCTGCCATCACAATGCTCAGCCTTTCTCTTAGCACATGCAACAAATCACTAGGACTATTTAATAAATAATTATTCCCAAAACTGATCCTTCAGAAACTCTACTAATTGAGTCCACCACATCCTTTTTTGATATTCCACACCTCCTCTTGAACTTCCTGTTTTACAAGTCTGCAGCTAATCCCACTATTCATTAATATTGGCAGAGTGGCAATCCTACTGCAGTCCAGACATTAAATCCCATTTACTGTGCTTAGAAAAATTACCATCTTCTCCAAAGAAAGCAAATTTTAGCAAGTGTCTGGCATAATTTACTTTTCATATGCTGCATCTGACACACACACACCCCCCCTTTAAAAAAAAACCTACCTTTGATTATAATTTTGTAGAAAAACTGTTCAGTATTTCTGCACATCATTAATATGGGACTAACAAATCCACAACATAGTCCTCTGTGATATTTGAAACTAACTTATAGAAAAAGTGCTAAGCCTTTTTTCCCAGCAAAAATAAATATAAAACTCCCTCTGTATTTCCTTGCTATAACCACTAAATGATGCATTATTCCCTTGCTATCATCACTAAAAGTATTATATGCAACATTCTTAATAAAAGCAATGAAATGTATTTCTATAATTGAATAAAGAAGAAAAGAGTAATGTTACATAGTACAAGTTAAATTCAAGGCCCTTATCTTTAGAAGCAACCTTAGTACTAAACTGAAGAAAATACAGCTTCAGCCAACGTTTTCCATTGCTAAATCAAGAGCTGTCAATCTGTATATTTGTTTGTGGGGTCTGAGAGCACATTGCCTCAATCTCAGCAGTCAGAGCAAAGCATGCAGACAGCATAACTATCTACTTAACCTTCATCAACCAGCACTCATGCACCTTCATTAATTTTTTTTCATGGCACTTTCAAGCATGACATAGCTCATACTAGAACAATAACTTGCTGATAATTGTTCACGACAACAGCTGGACAGGAACAGTGCAGACACAAACCTTCTTATAGATGACAGGGTGCCTCAGTGAATTACAATTAGTTGAAAAAGTCATCTGTCCTGTTGAGAAGCTTTGAAAAGACATTTCAGTAGCAGCTAAAGAAATCCTACATATTTTAGGCTTTAATGACCCAGCTGCTTCTTGTGGAACACCCATCTGCTGCATTTGTCCCAGGGATGGTAGGGTGTGGCTCCACCAGTCTATCTCACATTCCTTGATACTCCTTTTAACCTTTCCACTTCCTCTTTGAGCTTTGCCACCAGGCTGAGCAGATCATCCACCTGCTCACAGCTCATGCAGGTGTTCTCTCTGCTGCTCTCCAGTACCAGCGGCAGGCTCAGGCACTCCTTGCAGCCAGAGACCTGGACATGTGCATACTTACACAGGAGCTTCATCTGGATCACCACACCCCTTTTGGCAACAACTTTTGGCCCAGTGTAAACCATAGCTAGGTCTCTTCTAGCTGGGTGGGTGACAACCACTAGTTGACCTCCCTTCTTGAGCCAGGAGGGTGATTGCGTCCTCCTGCCTGCACCAACTGCCACGAATAACTGCTGTTCCCTGCCCTGACTGCCACATCACTCCCTGTTTTGCCCTCTCTCTTCACCATGCTCCTGGTTGCTCACACTCCCTGGGGGCTGCTCTTGTATGTGTGGGTGGGTTTGGTGTCATCACCCTCGTCCTTGCCCCCGCTGAGTCAGAGCTGTTGTTCCTCAGGGTCTCAACACTCCCTGCTCTGTCGGGGGCAGCTGCTGGGTCACCTTCTCTCTTCCTGTGCTTTTGCCTTTGCTGCTTTAGAAAGATCCCTCGGCACAATCTTGCATTCCAGAGCCCTTCCCCTTAGTGTCTTCCTTGAAATGGCAAAGACATTCAGAGATGTCTATCTCTGTTAACAAACAGTTGTGTGCTGATAATGTTCCCTGTTTCTTCTACTGGAATCACTTCAGTGCTGCTTTATCTTTTGCTTTTCCTGCCCCAAAACTCAACCTTTGGAAAGCCAGATGATAACTTTCACTACATTATCTGTAGTTTCTGCAGAAGTTGTTGAAATGGAAGTGCTCCATTTTGGCAACAGAAAAATCTCCCTATCTAGAGAATTATTATTTATTAAAAAGTATTCATAGTTAGAAGGCTTTCTTCATGATAAAAAAAATGTTCTCATTATTGTTAAGTGACAGATATCTCCAGACATGACAAGATTTATTTATTTTTTTTTTACTATGATAAAAATAAAATAAAGGCTGGTGATGAAAGAATAGCTCTAAAAAGGAAAGCAGATTTCCAACAGCAAGTCTGGCTTCAGATGCCAAAAACAATTACAGATGAAGGTCAATTAGAAACTTAGATCCTGCCTGAATTCTTCACTTTGGAATAAGTTAATACTTGGCACTACAGCAACAGCTAGTGATGTGAATTTATATAGAAGGTACTTATCTAAGAAAAATTAGAAAAACAAAAACCCATAACAAATTTGAATTTCCCAGTGCCATAGGAAAGAGTATAGATAATGACAGTATGGGATACATAGCAATGTGTCTCTTCCAAACAGAAGGTTGGACAAGCATCATTAAAACAAACAAAAAGAAAAACAGAGCCCATAAACTCAGTTTTCTGCATCAACAAGTACTAAGAGATCTTCAGGATGCAGGAAAGATTTTAGGCACATTTTAAAACAAGTGATTCATCAATGAATTGTTTTCTGTAGCATTTACCTCCCAAAGACAGGACTGAGTAAAAGTGCACATCAGTACTCTGATGTCAGTATTAACTACTTGGAGAAAAAAAGTTACTTGTCACTAACCAAAATTATTTGAGAACATGTGAAGTTCCAGTTTCTAGCATAAGAGCACAAGTATAACACAGTATTTTTGCTACTGCCATTTCTCAAAAAAATACATCATAAACACCCATGCTCCTCTCTATATGTCCTTGTCCAAAGCCAGGCATGTTGCCATACAAATGTAGTGCATGATCTTTCCTTTCATCCTTAGAAATTTGGAAATAGAAAGGTTAGATAGATACAAATAGATAACATGTCTCAATGAATTCCAATTACTACCATGCAATCTTTCTTGCATCCTTGTTTATGTAGGCATTCATCCTGTGAGCAATGAGATAGATAGATGCTTGACTCATAGACCATCATTTACCTGGAATCACACCCTGGAGTTAACAGAACCAACATTGCTCTTTCAAAAGTAATATGAAGCTTAGAGATATCAGCAACAGAGTAGCTGATAAAAGTATAAATGCACTTGAAGCAAACAACAACAACAACATTATTCTCATAAAGATCTCTCCATATGGCAATCAATGCTTATTCATTCTAAATCCTACCCATTTCCCTTGTAACAATGCCTGATGCATCTGCAAGTGAACCTTTCTGGGGCCATTACAATTCAGAATTTGACATGATGGATGAGTTACAAGCATGCTGTTTTGTTTTAGTTTAGCCTGATCTACTTAAGGCAAGAACTGAGAGCTGTTTAGAAATCTCCATTTCTGTTAGTGGTAGTTTTCTTGTGTGTGTGCTTTTTTATTTTTCCCCTCCAAATTTGCCCTTTCTAAATATTTTTACTTTCTGTTTAAGTGTTATCTATAGTTGTCACATGTCCAAGGCTTACTTTGGCAAGAGGAAGTTCAAAAGGTTCTTGTAATCCTTATACATTGGAAAATGGGATTGTGAACAGGTCAATGCTAACACTTTTATGGAAAAGAGAAAGTAGATGCAATTCCATCTATCTGTTACAATTATTTTCTCTGTTAGGGCTCCAGTGGGACTTCCAGTGCATCCAAAGATGCCAAGACATATATCTACCACAATTTTAACTGGAAAGACTTTGGAGATGGAATTTCAGCAAGGAAGTACAGCAGAAAAAAAAAAAAAAAGGAAAAATATATAGATATAGTATCTGTGCATTCTGGATGGATGAATCTTTCTCTAAGTAAGGGGAAAAAAAGTACTTCTGCAAATGTTAAAAATAACCCACCAAATCTCATAGCAGCATCTGTATGATAGCTCAACGTTATCCAAAACCAAGTAGAATCCAAAACTAAGAAGAATGAGAGAATACTCTGTATTAAAATAGAGAATTTTCTGGTTTCTGCCTTCAGAAAACAAGACTTTAATGGAACTATCACTGAAGGTCCTTTGCCAGCTCTTCTCCTGCCCTCTCTCTTTTCCATTAGCACAGAGGTACAAAACACTGAGCAGCTCCAGGAAAGAAATTGTCCTGAACAATACATTGGTCTGCCTCCATAAGGCAGGATGGATATGTTCTCAGTTCAGGCCATGAACCTCTGAAGAAAAAGTTGTCTTTTTCATGTCCTTTTTTAGAACACACTGTAAAGAACTTGGATCAGTAATGCTCAATTCACAACAAGAACAGAAGAAGAGATACTGCATCATAACAAAATGTTTACCATATCACATTTTATAATCCAGGTGGGGGGTTTAGAGGAACACATTTGTTTGACATTCAAAATCAGGACAGTAATTCAAACTTTTACCTTTTCTAAACACTTAAAAATATAAGCCTTTGTTTCTTAGAAAGAAAAGAGGTAGCTGTTGCCTTTTCAAACTCAGCAGCTGGATCTAAAATGCCTTTTACCAAGCCAACCTGAACAAAAGCACCACTGTGTTTACACTGCCTTATAACATGACAAAGGGAGGCTATACAGCAGATGCCCACTTCAGAGTAGAGCCTTCAGTTTTTCTTCACACTAATGTAGGAGATACCTAGGACTGTATTAGACACTGAAGAAATGTAAAATCCTATTCTCAAAGCTTTCCAGTTCTTTTAGCTGTGTTTCTTTCTATAAAGCTTTAAGTATTTCAAATAGTCACTTGGTTATAAGTAAAAAAGATAGACATGTTCAAAAAATTAGGTCCCAAAATATTGGAGAGTTTTCCAAAATGAACCATATTCAGTGCCACCTCAAAACAAACATTGAGAAAGGATGTTTATCTACCTCATCCACTTGCAAAAATAGGACATTGATACTAGAAAGGCACAAGCCTATTCTAGCTCTATAATGTTGATCTTTTTGTTGTTGCTTGTTTGATACCAAGAACTCATTTATTAAGCAGTTAGGATACACTTCACATCTAGAATCTGCCTTACTATAAATCCCCCTTTGTCAGTTTGAATGAGATCTAGAATACACTGAAACTTCACATGGTAATTCTGCTTACTAAAGCTATCTCACCACAAAGATTATCCACAGTTACCTCCTTGCATCTACTTTCTGAAAACAGATCCCATCACATAAGCTACAAATATTAGACTACAACAAAGCTGTTCAATGTTTAAAATAGTCTTTTTTTTGTCCTGTTAACTTTAAACCAACACACAGACTTAGGCTGCCTGTACATGGCATTCACAGATAATTTATGCTTCTGTCAACAGATATTCAAAGCTACTAGTATAAATGCAAACAAACCAATACTATTTATACAGAAGAATAATTATTTCTAAACTGTACTTGACATTTTATTTGAAGGTTGCTAGGAAAAAAATCCTTCTTCCTGCATTAGAGAAATCTACAAAACATTACCTGATCATTTCATTCTAAAAGCCTTTTCTGAGAAGAACTGATGCTTTGATTTAGTCTCTAAAATCAGAGAATACATACCTAGATATCAAAAAAGGAGAGGATGCAAGGTATAGAGAGAAGCAGGAATTAGCAAGTTACTCAGTATGATGTTAAGACCTGTTTCTAGTAAGAATGTAAGATGAATAAAGTTTGAAATCTTTTTTAAATATACAAAGGTCAAAGTAATATAAAACATAATACAGGCTGAAAGTGATCCCAGAATCTGGTTGCTATGGTGAAGACAGGAGGATGCAGAAAGTCAAAACAGCATGCATAAATAGTTTAAATAATTTTTTGGATACAGAACAAAGAGATGTGATGCAAGAACACAAGAAGAGACATTAAACTGATTTCACATAATATATGTTAAAAATTAAAAAAAAAAATGTACACAAAGACAGTAAGATACACTGAAAACTTAAAAGAGAAATCTACAGTAGTGCAGAGCCAGAGATGTTTAGCTGACTGTTATTTCCATTAGAAAATGACACTGAAAACTGTAATTCCTGATCTTCATAAGGCTTTCATTAGGAGACTGTTATGGTTTGGGTAAAAATGGCCTGGTTTGGGTTAATCTTGTTGACTACAGAAGGACAGTTTACATAAAGTGCACAAAATCTTATTACATTGATATGAAAGAACAATTCATAATTAGAGTTTCAATTACTTTGAACCCCTTAAGATCTAAGGTGATAAAAGTGTTTGTGTTTTATTTTAGGATTCAACTTAAATGATCTCAGCCACTAAATGATCAGGTAGATTTAAACAAATGCTAAAACCTACAAAGTTTACCATCTTAGACTTAAGTAAATGAACTATTTACACACTGGTTTCAGATCAAGTAACAACAGCAGTAGCAAAAACTCCTTTTTTGATTTATTTATTCTTACAAGTATCTTTTTTCTCTTCATAGTAAAAGACTGAGGTTTAAAACAAACTATAAGTAAAAAAAACAGATAAACAATATAAGTTATAACAGTTCAAATTTACTAAGTACTGAGATTTATTCTAGCAGACAGAAAATGCTTTCATAAAGCATAAACTACTTCAGGAAATTTCCCCCCTCCCTCCCAATATAAACTGAAAATAGCAATTAGAGAAAAATACAAATATAACTAAGGCAAGATTGAAAGCAAAAAAAAAGATTTGTTTGCTCTAATAAGGGAATGTTCATATTTCATTCATATTTCACATAGCTACCTCCCCTAAAGAAGGCTTAGACTAATACTACTTCACACTGTAGAAGCAGATACCATATAAACTGGAGAAAGCAGACAGCTTGCAATAGGAATGTACTAAGTGCATAGCTATCATACCACAAGCAGCTTGTAGATTTAGTCTTGAATGTTCCAGAAAGAGAGAAGCATCCTTTCTTTCTGAAACCCAGATTATATCTGCATGCATATACAATTTTCAGAGAAAAACCTCTAGGAAGGACCTTGATCTGGCACATGAAGCTTGATATATGTGCAGCAATCACATTACACTTTAGCTCCCAGTTGCACAAGGGAACATTACACTTGATAAAAATCTGTCAAAATACTTTGAGAAAAAGTTGAATAAACCAGAATATTTACTACTGAAAGTAGCATCAGTATATCTTTCAAACTAGCTAGAAACCAACAACTAACATTCATCTGTAAGTGTAATAAACTGTCTTAAACTTGAAAAGTATGTTAAATCTCAGTAGAAAATGACAAGAAGGTAATTCAGTCACCCAAATTTGATTTCCCACCTTGATCTCCTCACTCTTCCTGATGTGTTGAGCAATACCACCAAAAACATTTAAACAACCAAATGGTTTTAAAATTTGATACCAGTTTGTACAATTTAGGCTGGCTTAAGCCTATAAAAATCAGAAATTAATCATAATGACTTCTGTCTTCATTTGTTTTCCCAGCAAGTCTGATTAGCAATCTCAACTTCCAAAATAGGTCTTTAAATAATGTTAGAAAATTGACTAGTGAATGAGATAAAATATTCCAGAGGGCAAGGGAAGATAAGTTGCCTTGTTGAGAGGAAAGTGGGTTTTGTTTTGCTTTCCTTGGGGGCTTGGAGGTGTTAACAGTTCCAAAAAAGTAGGTATTGCTATGAGTCTTTCATAGGCCAAGAGATCTGACTGACCTCATACACTCAGGCTGGAAACAATTGGATTTACTAACACATTCCAGTTCAGGTAGTTTCTGCTTAACACACTACATCTTACCTCAGATTGTATGATCACTTTAGACCCATTGAAAGGTTGCCTAGTCCATTAAGGGTGGTTGAAATAGGACATTAAGAATACTTAATGAGGGTTTAGAAGTTTCAGTGCATTGTGTGTCAAGCAAAAGATTACACTATTATAGACTACACTGTCTAAAATCATGTGAGTTATACTGTTAAGAATCCATGTGCTCATCATATTAAACACTAAACTCTCATAGTCTCAAGCCATAATGAGACTGCAAGTAAAGGTAAATGGAGCATACCTTCATTTAGATTATATGCTTTAATATACCTTGTAATAAGCCAATTATTCAAGGCTGCTCAGAAGAGTGCCCATTTTAACTATTGATTTTGGGCAGGTCTAATACAGAAAGAAAACTAATAAAAAGTACTGAGAAAAACATACAAAATGAGTCAATGGTCATTTAGTTAATGACCTTACAGAATATCTATTAAAATTCTGCTTCTCTTGAAGAAAGCCAGGAAGAAAACTAACAAAGCAAAAAAGAAAGCAAGTGCCACCTAATAATTGTAGCCACAAGTTCATTTATCAGAAAACCATTAAACTGCAAACTGTAACAGGTAAAAATCCTGTATTAATAATACAGGAATGAAGGTTTCTACAGCATGAGGAAATTGCATCACATACCTCTAGACATGAAATTATTCAGGTACCAAATACTCCTCTTTTCCTGGGATACAGTGACAATGTACAATGCCCAGTAAGTGTTATAGCTTCTTATTGTTAAAGACTATAAACTCTTTTTATAGTTAAAGACTCATTAAATACCAGAAAACAATATTTTCCAATGGTTATCTATGAGGGAAACAAGACATTAGAAGTCCCTCCTGACTGACTGACATTAATACATTTACCAATGTATATGTGAACATAATAGAAAGAGGGTCTTAAGTTGATATGGTTAATTACAAAAAAAGGTCACAATCCTCTCCCTAGATTTAACAATTTTAGATTTGTAGTGTTCAAAACCAGGTTGGATGAGGCCTTGAGCAACCTGGTCTAGTGGAAGGTGTCCCTGCTCATTGTAGAGTGTTTGGAACTAGATAAAACACTTTAAAGTGTTTTCCAACCCTAACCATTCTATAATTCTAGGTGCAGTAAAATATGCAATGAGAGCTTCAGTTCCCAATTCTGAAATTTGAAATAAATACTGAAACTCTAATCTAAAATAAACCCCATCTGTTTAGTTAGTACACATTTATCAAAAAATCCTGGAGAACATTAACCAGGGACTATATCAGAATCTGCAGCACAATTTTCCAAGACAGTGTCACAATTTGCATATTAAAAGCTTTTAATCACTACTATAAAAAATGAAAAGAGCAAAGTAGACTTACTAACTGAGGTACATGATTTCCAACTTTTTCCATTAATTCACAGCCTAAGTACTTAGAAAATATTTAAATATACTCAAAGATTTAATATTCAGTGTACTATTCTACATAAACAGGTAACAAAATGCTACAATTCTCTTTAAATACAAATATTCTTTTAAAAGAAAGTTTTCCCTAATACGAAAGACAAATAAACTGCCAGAAACAGGAATCAATGAGGAAATTAAGCTCTGGGTTACAAGATGCCACTTGTTAATTTAACCAAAAATACAAACTTGCAGCAAACAGTGTCCTCACTTGTCTTTTTTTTAAAAATAATAAAGTTTAAAAGTCTTAGTTCCAAGTATACCCATGCATCTTCCAATTACAGAACCACATTTTTTCAGCATTATCAAAGAAGCACAAGAGATGATACATCCAAAGTCTGTATTTCTTATTTTCCCCTCATCTTTCACCAGTTCTGTAATAGATATTCAGTAAAACAGATCATTTACTGTACTATGCCACACTCTTGTGGTACATTAAGGAATGAAGTGATCAGCCAATCGTAAAGGGAGAGATTCACACCAATAAAGTATTCATTACAAGCAAGCTTTAAGATGCAGCATTTCAGAATAATAATAATATTATTAACAAAGAATCATTTGTTAAAAAAGAGATAGAGAACTGTAGCATTCATTCTCACTAAAATGCTGTTGTACCTCACATACTAGTTATTGTATACAATACATCAACAATAATAATAGTATTTCTTTACTATCTGGTCATTTATCTTTGTTTTACCCTCAAATTTTTAAATGTTGGAGAAACCTAAGAACTTATCACTATTGTTTCTCTTATATAGAGCAGTTTATAAAAAATAGTTCATTCTACTGGATTATTACTGACAAACTTTCTCTCCTGGCTTTCTGCAGTTAGGAAGATCTAGCCCCGTTTGGTTTTAGCTATATATATATAGCCAGACTTGTTTCTTTATTTCATTTCACAGCAGCATTATAGATATGTTGAGCTCCACATGGCAAGATTTCTCCTGCAAGGTACAACTGAGCTTGAATCCCAGTTTCTCTTCATGCATTCCAGCTACATCTACCCTCCCTTTTGTCATCTTTAATAGCAGCTTTCATTCAAAATCTTACTTAACATTTAGTAGCTTTTCCCATCTTCTCCTTGTTTTGAATAGATGCTCCTATACTTTCTGACCTTATATTGAACTGCCAGCAACAAAACCAACCCTGCTCCAAGTATATCAAGAACATGGCAGTCAAATTCTAAGTGCCACGAGGCATTACACCACAGGATCAAGGAACCACAAAGATAAGTAGCCACCTTAAGTAGCCTCCTTCTATCTTGTTCCAGCTATACATATGCATTTACAGTCTTAGAAAGAGGCACTTCTATATCAAAGGACCAGTCAGATTGCACAGCAGGAAACATTTAGTCTTTACAACTGTTAAGTTGAGTAATAGAGCAGATAAGGCTTCTAAGTTTCATTACTCAGGCTGTTAGAGGTGAGTAAGGTAGTAGAAATATCCTGTGAGTCAAAAACAGAGCCTCACCATCCTGTAAAAATAGGAAGAGTGGGAAGGCAAAGCCACAAAGCAAAAATACAAAAGTTGTTAAAAGCTACAGAATATGCTGTCCAGTGTCTTCATTCCCTTCATTTAAAGGAAGGTAAAAGCAACACACTGATCCAGAAGAACTTGTCTAAAAACACAACTAAGTTTCACTGTAAATATTTAACTATTGTGCCAGAAAATAACTAACAATAACAACAAAACCAATAAATCATGCAAACACATCCTGTCCTACTAGGAAAATGTTCAGAATGCTGAACTAGATTATATCCTATGTAAAAGAACTTAGTTAAAACTGATTTAATATTACCCCCCACACCAAAACTACTATTTCAGATCAATCAAGTTCTCCCCATTCTTACATAACCTTCAGAACCCCATCCGCAGGACATTTACAAAACACATTCTTTGTGGTGATGCCTGTTTCATAAAACATATTGAAAGAGACTTGTTAAAAAGTTTGTTAGGAAATTATCAAGGCAACATATTTAAAGACTGTAAGAATCTATTCAGAATAAAGAAACTATGAGAAATTTATCAGGTAGAAATAAGAGGAGAAGACTATAATCAAAGCCTGTTTCTCATGTCCACATGAAGTAACCAACATATTGGGTTTTATATAAGACCCCACTTTAATTAAGAAAAGTTATGTATTAGATAAGGTCAGATGGTATTTACACACAGCTGGAATGTAAGGATGAATATGTATTCTTAGTGGGTAAGGAAAGAATATGTCCATAAACACTTTTTACATATGAGTGAATTAAAATAGTGTTCAAGCAGAACCAGATCAAATGAAAACAGAACCAAATTTTCTGCCAAATACACTGCTGCATTCTGCATAGCACACAAGTGTCTATCCAAGCACTGTCTAACAGCTGCCTAATTGGAAGGCACTGCTCCATTAAATGCATAATCTCCTTGTTTGATTTTTTTTTACTATTATTTCTAAAAATGGATTTCCTTGAAACAAATTTCCACAGAATCCAGCCATTCAGTGAGAAAATAAATGGCAGATTTTCTAGAGGACAAAAAGCAGCTCTCAGAAATGGGATAATTTTCATCAGCAATGACTTTGATGGTTTGTCAAATAGGTTTGTTAAACACTTCTTGCATTTAAATTATTTTCTCACCTCACAATGAAAACAGGCTACAAGAAAAGCACTACTGTACTGAAGATTTTATTGCAGTCAAAGATAACAGTATATTTAGTCAGATGAAAATGTTTGTAACATTGGATTATAAAATTCATCAAAAGCATTTAGTGCATAAACAAAACCAAAAAAGAGGTAAACCCCATGAAAATAGGTTTCTGGTAGGTATATTGAGTTTTATGCATCACTTGGCATCCTAAAACTAACAAATGGAAGATCCTTGGTGCTATAGGGACAAATGTAATTTCACAGAATCACAGAATCATTACGGTTGGAAAGGACCCTCAAGATCATCTAGTCCAACCAATAGCCCTAGACTACTCTTACCCCTAAATCATCCCCTGAAGAAACACATCTATCCTCTTCTTAAAAACCTCCAGGGACAGTGACTCCACCACCTTCCTGGGCAGCCTATTCCAATATCTAACCACTCTTTCAGTAAAGAAATTCTTCCTAATATCTAATCTAAACCTACCCTGGCTCAGCTTAAGCCCATTCCCTCTAGTCCTGTCACTAGTCACAAGGGAGAAGAGGCCACCACCCCCCTCCCTAGAATGGCCTTTCAAGTAGCTGAAGAGAGTGATAAGGTCTCTCCTCAGCCTCCTATTCTCCAGGCTAAACAACCCCAGCCCCCTAAGCCTCTCCTCATAAGGCCTGTTTTCCAGACCCCTGACTAGCTTAGTTGCCCTTCTCTGCACCCTCTCTAGTAGCTCAATGTCCTTCCTAAACTGCGGTGCCCAAAACTGTACACAGTACTCGAGGTGTGGCCTCACCAGTGCCATGTACAGTGGCAAGATCACCTCCCTGCTCCTACTGGTCACACTATTCCTGATGCAAGCCAGGATGCCATTGGCCTTCTTAGCCACCTTGGCACGCTGCTGACTCATGTTCAGCCGGCCGTCAATCAGCACCCCCAGGTCCTTCTCTGCTAGGGAGCTCTCCAGCCACACCTTCCCGAGCCTGTAGCACTGCTGGGGGTTGTTACGACCAAAATGCAGGACTTTACATTTAGCCTTATTTGTTAAAGTGAGTATTTTCATGTAAACAAACAAAATGATCAGACTAAGCAGGGGCACTGATGACCTCCTTCAACTTGCATTTTAAATTCCAAAGCTGTTTTCCATTAGGTTGGTATTTACAGTGTAGAACTTAGGATACTGAGCAGATTTCCCCCACCCACCCTGGATACATAAAATCACTATCTAGCTAGCTCCTCAAAGATTTCACCTATTCACACTGTAAAAATATTATCTACTAGAAATCAATAAATGAACACTCTTGCTGCTTCTAAAAAACCAAGCTCTTGAAGGCTTTTCCTACCACAGTACTGTGAAATGGGAGTGGAGTGCTTTTGTTAGCCTGAATAAACTATTATGTATTCAAACATGAGTTGACTGCAGACTAAGATTGCTTTTTGGGTAGAAAACAACTATGAGGAGAAAAAAAATCACTTGTTTGAAATAAAAAGGTAACTGTGAACTACAACAACTCCTCCTTCAAGGCACTTTGCTGAGGAGAAAGGAAAATAATCTGTTTTGAAGCTGATAGGAAATAATAAATAGTCCAGTAGGAAGTGAGAACTAATAATAACTGCATTCTTCAGAAATAAATCTGGTTTTCTTCTTCACTTTACATGCAAAAATATTCTGGAATCATTTTGGTTTAAAATTTTGGTAGGTAGAATGATCCTGCAAGGCAGCCAAACTTAAAAACACAGCAGGCTTTGCTTCTGCTTGTACATATGTACATTAAGAGGTAAGTTCAGTTACTCAGTGCTATGTTATTAGCAGAATTTACTAGATCATGTTTTTGGCAGTCTTAGAGGTTTGTAATAGTAAAATTCTATAAGAAGCATGGTTTGGAGCAACTTCTGTGTAAATCCTCCTCCAGGGGAGGAACGTATGAGGACACTGGGTTTCACCTAACCCTTCAGGTGGCTGACCATGAGTTCTATTGCTCAGGCTGGGTAGGCTGTGGCATGTCAAACACAGCACTAAACTAATTTATATTGCAGATTTGATCTCCTTGCTAGCATTTACTCTTTCCTGGTTTGAAATGTTTGAGCCCTGGTTGGCACTATAGCAGTTTAGGCCTTGATGGTTTTTTCTTACAGAGCATACAGGGAGAAAAAAAAAATATATTAGAACTATGTTGACCTTTTCAAGAGAAGTGGCAACAGAGATAGCACTCCCACAGAAGTGCTTTATTTCTGAATAATCAAGTCTGGCAGGAGCTCTGGTGTGACAGGAGCACACTGCCATCTCCAATAAGATTAGGATGAAAATCTGTCCCAGTTGATAAAAAATTCAAAAAAACCCTAAAAAATAAGACAGCTATCATCCAACCTTTCTCTCTTGAATGTACTAGCTCAGTCCCCTCTGTTATCTGGAAAAGAAAGAAGAGTGAATTTCTAATTTTCTATGCCATCTCCCATTAACTGCAGTTATCTGCATATTGCTAAAAATAATGAAAAATGTTGGAGTGGCTTCTTCTATGTTTGATTTGCAATTTCTAATCC
This sequence comes from Galbula dea, assembly GCA_013399015.1. Taxonomy (NCBI): domain Eukaryota; kingdom Metazoa; phylum Chordata; class Aves; order Piciformes; family Galbulidae; genus Galbula; species Galbula dea. The sequence continues at coordinate 1,334,277 of VWZX01005355.1, read as the reverse complement.
TCATTTGCATTTTAAAAAAAGCAGTTATGTAGAAAAAATAAAACTGCTGGATCTAGTCAAATCAACTTATTAATAGGATATTTATAAACACAGCATATTATTTATAAAGCATGCATTTCAGAAAACTAACAGTCTTGGATTTTGCATAAAAGAAACAAATTGTCATTTTGTATTTAAGTGCTCACAAAGATTTCTTCTTGGTTAGAGGTTGCTTTCTTGTAAACCCCATACAAACTTCTAAGTCTTGGAATCTTCTTTGACAAAGCACTTCAAAGGATTTGAAGGATAACTTTAAGCAACATGTAGAGGGTTGTCTCAAGTTAACCTAAACACACATCCCATATTAAAACTATTACAAGTCTCACTACATTAATTTTGATTATTCAAAGGCTTCCACCAACTCACTGCTGTATCTTATCCACAGCAGTACTCTTCAAAACATCTCAGCAAACTAAGTACATTTCTTGCAGGTGTTTCATTATTTTTCTCCCTTCTACAAGTGACAAGACCAAGCATTTACATATAAAAATCTACCTTATTTCAGCTTTTTAAGTCTTGGACATAGTAGGTTGAAACTACTCCAAGCAATCAGGCACACTCATCTCATTGAGAACCTAATAAATGCCCTGTTGGGTTTGACTGATGATCCCTCTAGCACAGCACTCTCTCTTCAAGATGCAGTAAGATATGTTACTTAAAAAGACACTATGCCAGCCTTATCATTCCCTATAATCCATTCTCCTCACTTCCCAAAAGACTCCTTCCTACAAATACATGCCTTTCCTATTTCTTTTTGGTCTATTACCCCTGAAGTTTTTTAACAACCTTTGAACATGCAGAACTTTTGAAGCTGTCACCAAGTGGTCCCACCAGCTCCCTAGCTAACTTCACTTTCAAAAAATTAAACACACTGTTCAGTATCAGCTGAAGGTTCCTTTGCAAGAAATTCAGAATTCAAAGAGTATGTGAAGAATGTCCTGTTTGTATTTATCTAGTTCTATTTCCTGTTATCTTCATGTGGGCAGGCCTTCCACATTTGTAATGCTAGCTTTTTCTTTGTGATACTGTCTTTATCTTTCCTATCCTATCACATTATCTCCTCATAGCTTCAGTCAGGTGTTTTTTCTGAAGTACAAAGTTTACTCAAAGCTTTAAGATGGTGTTTTCAGAACAGCCTCTGGGTTGCTGGTAAGCATGTGTATCTTGCTTGCTTGACCATCTGCATCTTTCATCCACTTCCATGTCCTGAAGTTGAATACTTGTATAATAGATAGACTTTTGATTATTCTCTCCTGGAACAACATTAAGACAGCTATCATTCTCTCCTCCTACTCTGACCTCATAGGTCCTGTGCATGACTCAAGCCCATTCCCAAAACTGTTCCTTTTCACATTGGTTACAGAATACTGAAACAGTCATTTGCTACATCCAAAGCTTTTCTCTTATGGTATCTTGATAAGAAATTCATTCAACCCATATGCAGGTAGTTAAATCTCTCATTTGATTGCCACAAAATTTGCTTTCTCCAATTTCACTTAACATTTTCTCATCAAACATATCATCTGATCCAAGAGATATTCATACAGTGCAATATTATATTATTAGAAGGAATTTTTCATTCACAAGGTTTTACATGGTAGGCTTCTTCTCAACCACTGTCCCCTCAAAATTTTCATGCTGCTACATTTCATGCTATCTTTTATGCCTAGTGCCTCTACCCTGCCTGTAAGTCTAATCATTCCAGCAAAGCTGGCAGCATATTAAAAATCACACACCAGTGATTACTCTTCTTCCATCAGGCTTCCAACACATCTATTATAAAGCAGTTGTCATTTGATAAGGAGCATTTTTGTTTGTTCATCTTATCTTTTAGGCTTAAGATAATATAGAAGCATATATATGGTTTGCTCCAGCTCTCCTACTCAGTATTTCACATACCAGTTAACTTTTAAGTCATATATTCAGTTTAATGTTTTCAAAGAATTATAGTAAGGGATTCCTTTGAGACTATTGTTGCCAAAAAGGCTTTTCACAGATTTTCTTCATTGATGTGCAACCATGAGTATAATCCCTATAATCTTAAACCCTTCAAAGTTCTTATTATTTCTTTCTATTTCAAGTCTTTAACTACCTTTCATATCAATCCTTCTTTTTGCTTTTAAAAAGAAAAGTTATCAGAAAACCAAAGGTCATTCATGAAAACTGTTCACATTCATCACCTTATTTTCACAACTTCTGAATTACCTTTTTCTTCACCCACCCCCTCACCACCACACACACACCAGCCACGGAGAGAGCCATGGAGCAAACCTTACTTACAGAATGAGGTCTTCAAGGCATTGATTTCACTCCTTACTTTTATTCTTTTACCTGATGACAGAGGTAATGCCTGCAGAAATCTTTGGACCACATGACCTTCAGAGGTCCCTTCCAAACTAAATCATTCCACAATTCAAGGACATGTCTCTGGACATCCTCAACAAAAGTGATCTTCTCCATGTACAGCCTTTGTTACTACTCACTGTTCTTCCTACACTCTGAAGCTAGACCCTACTTCCACTTCTTTTATTCTTGCAGTAATGTAGTAATTTCTTTTATACAGCTGTAATATCTTCAGTTACTTCAATTGTTTCAATATCCATTCAGAATCAACATCATTTATAACTTCTAAACAAACATCTGCTAAAGCTTCAAATCTGTACTGTTCTCCGTTCCTTCTTCTAGTAGAAATTCCTCAATGGATTATTTACATAGACATAAGACTTCTTCTGGATCAACACTGAACTACTTTTGGCATATCAGCTGGCAAAATGCACCAACTGAACATTTGAGTACTTCAATCTGATTTTAATTAATCAGAAGAAAATTAAAGCAGCAGTGAAAATTCGGGTGGTTGCTTCCACAACTAAATACCTCTTCTGACACAAAGACTTCAATGAAGAGAATGCATAAGCTGACCCTTCAACACAGTGGAAACCAGCTCATTATTTGTATGCTGTCATTTGGCAACAGAATAATTTAATCCACTTTTGGTTTTAGAGACAAAACTTGAGAAACAGTCAAGGACTGTACCAGATTAAGTCTAGTGAATAGCTTTCCAATTCCACTTTAAAACCTATGGTGTTAAATCTCTTCAAGACCAAGAGGTGAAGAAAACTGGATGTTTCCAATTTCTTTGGCAAGTCCTATTATAATTAGTACATATTATGTAGAAGTTACAAAGAAGCATCCCCTCTTCTCCATGGTCATGAGAACAAAATCAGTTGCTTTGCTGTCTTTGGACTAGAATTCATGCTGTTAGTAAGAGACTGAGATGCCTGGTGCTGTCTACTTTTGTGTTTAAGCATTCAGGGAAACTTCCATAAACCACTCACTTGAATAAAGATGAAATTTAGTTCCATGGTGCCCTTTAGAAACCCACTTGTCCTAAATGAAATCCTTTTTGTGTCTCCACTTCCTTTGAAAATATAAGATGAAGGCACACTTCTATCACCCATGTGAAATGAGAGAGATTTGGAAACTTTGAAAAAATTAAGCAGTAAGCTCCACCTGTAAAAAAAATTAAGCTTTTCCCTGTAGGCTGTTGCCTTTTTATCACCCTCTTCCTCAGCTGGTGTAAGAATATACTTCACTGAATTTTCAACTGCAGATCCAATGGCTGTCTTCTACTAGGTTTTATCAAAGCAGTACATTCAGTCAAACTTTGAAGGGATGCTAATCTTGTTAACTCTAATGTTCTTACTGTCTGTGGAGATTCACAATCCTCTTCTGAGCCATTAACATGTTTGGCCTGAACATCACAGTGTCTCCCAAATTTTACTGTTTAATTACACATAGGAAACAGTATTTCCTCCAGTGGCTTTTTAAACCTCCCAGCCTATTAATTCAGAGAACATTCTTGGGAATTCTCCTAACATTAGATAGGTACCACAATTATCTTTTAGACTTACTCTAATAGACTAAAGCAAAAATGTCTATGGTCTGTGAGGTTTTCTTGCCTTTTTATCTTTGTATAGCATTCTTAATATTATTAAGCTTCAACAGTAACAGACTAATACTCAACCCAGAAGAAATACTGTTAAAGCATAAAAACTCTACTTTGACAAAATTAAGATAAAGTTTTTGGTTATGGTTAAAAAAATGAAATTGGATAATATAACCCAAAACACAGCAGAAGAAAGAAAATGGAGAAACTTGATAATGCCATGAACTGTATTAAATAAAAATATCCAAGTGACAAAAGTGGAGAAGTAGGCATTTTACATACAGGGCAGAATAACCTAAACTACTAGTGTGAAAACTTATTCCCAGAAAGGGAGACAAGGTTTAAAGCCAGGAACACTTTAAATATTTTATGCTTTCCACAAGGCTTTAAAAGCTGAAGAAACCAAGCAAAATATCAAAGGAGATCTACATTTTACAGGTTTATCAGAAAGTTAAGTTTCATTTAAAAAATCATCCTCTCTCATGTAAAGAAAACACATCAATTATCATACACATTCTGAGGGTAAACATCATCTTCCAGATTCTAGATTTAGGTCACAGTATTTTATTAAGGCATTCTGACAAAATTTTATAAATACTTTTTTCCAACATGTCTGCATGCACTGTCCACAAGCATTTCTTGGGGTTTTTGGTAAGGTTTTTCTTATAGGTCACATCATTTTTCTCACCCTTTAAGCAAACTGGTTGAATATTACTGCTTTTAGCACTCTAGGATTTTTCAAATGCTTTTCTTCACATATTCCACTTAAAAACCAGAACACTATTGTTACATCCCAAATTTTTAATACATATATTTAAGCCCCAAGAATTTTAAAGACATGTCTAAAATCTGAAAACTAAAGCCTTGAATTACTTACCTCTTTTTTGACAACAAAATGTGAGTTCCAATTTGCAAAGCATGTCAGCATTCTCGTACTTGTCTTCTTCCACCTTAACCCAAAAACAGGACTCTGTCATTTCCTGAGGCCGGATCTACAAACAAGAGACAAAACCAAAAGTTTATTAATTAATTAATTTTGACATTATGCAGAGACTGTGCTCTGAAGAGTCTAAAGCAAATTAAATACTTAGGAGCTCTGTAAAACGTGAGCTTTTGGTATATAATGTTTCTTTAGAAGGCTTTAGAGTTGTTATTAACTTGAATCGGAAGTATATTAATGTTTACACAAGGTGCTTTTGCACAAACTGATTCTAACAATACAAAGCAATACAGACAAGATACTCTGTTATCCCAGCTCTAAAGGTAGCAAATTATCTTTGGCCTAGATTTGAAACACAGGTAAACTTTATATAGTCTTTGAACACAGCTGCTTTAACTAGATATCAAGCACTTTATTTTTTAGATGGTAGCTTTGATTGCTTCATAAAACTCTGAAAATCTTTTTACTGACTTTTTTCAGTCTAAGTAATTACAGCTTCCAAAACTCAGTAGATATATAGTTCTCATATACTTGATGAAGTTACAATAGAGAACAAAAAAATAAACAAACTCTATCTTTTCAACCATTAATTTTACATAAGCAAGTTTACACTAAGGACAAATGGAGAGACCTGCAATGCTTCTTCCCACAGTCCAGGCTAGATAGATGTAAGACACTTGTTTGGCAACTTTAAAGCTATCAGTACAGTTTAGTGACTGATCCTGTATAAATAGTTACCTAAAAGAAGGCAGCATAGTAGGACCCAGGAAGCATGCTCATATCAAGATTGTATTATTCTAGACCAGAACTGACTCTTCCAGGCACTTCAGAAAGTCAACAGATACTTGCCTAGATGATTCATCAGTCAACGAAGCAGTTTTCAGATAGCAATGAAAACTAAAGGCAGAAAATACTCCTATCTTACATAATTCTAATAAATGCATTAATTGCTTTATATAGTCTCAGTCTGTCTGCTCTGAGCTCTAAGATTTTACATCAAGTATTGGCCATCAGTCAGTACTACCTTGGACCAATTGAGTCTTTTCATGGTAACCTCAGGCCTGAATTCTTTTTTAGGCCTCATTCCAAATGGCAGAGTACATGAAGGTGGAGACCTCTGTACTCCAGGCAGGCCTGGTAGAGGTGGTGCTGGAGGAGCACCTCCAAAAGCTGCAGGAACTCCAAAGCCAGGCAAAGGTGGTGGAGGAGGTGGCGGCGGTGGCGGTGGAATTGCTCCATTAGAAGGCAGCGGTGGAGGAGGAGGTGGCAGAAGTTGATGTGGTCCCGAAGCTTCCAGTGGAACAACAGCTGTATCTCCATGTGTTGCTGGTAGAAAACCAGGTGGCAAAGAGCCATACTGATAAGGAAAGTATTCATACTTAGTTTCACACTTTTCATCAACAAAATGCCAAAAGAATCATAGTTTATAGATTAAATCCAGCAAGCCAATTGAAAGTCAGTGCCACTTTTCTTATGTAGGACAATGAAATATGAATTATAACAAGGCCAACATGCTTTTGGTTTCATAACTGAAAGACTCAACATTTAAAGCAGACATTCAGACCAAAAATGGACTGAAATTATCTCTCATCATATTTCACTGATCATGATCTAAGAAGGGTTTGATAGCTATCTTGATGAAATTTTATCTAGACTACCAGAGTTTAGCTCAAATTAAAGAAATAACATCCTAGACTCTGGTGTTCTCTTAACCTACAGATTATAGAGAAACATTCCAAGGACATAATAGTGGAATCTGAAGAGATTAGTAATTCTGTTGAAAAACGTGTATTTTCCAATAGAGGAGCAGTCTCATTCTACAGAATGGAAAGCACAAAGTAACAATGAAAATAATTCCTTCCAAAAAAGTACAACTATCTTACACACAAACTGTTTATTCTATATAGTAAGAACATTTATACTGTACTAAAATAGGCTTATTGGCACCTCAGTATATCTAAAGAAAAATAGATATTTCTATTCAATAAATATCTATCATAGGCCTTCAAATACTAATAAATAGGTACCTGACAAAAACAAAAGAATAAATATTTATCTGCTGCTGACAGTATTAATCAACAGCTGAAACAGTCCACTTTATATTTTTTTTTAATGCAGGAAAAGACAATATACAAGAGATTTAGTATTTTTAAAGGAAATAGTTGAATATCAGTAAGTACAAATAAATACATGAACAGCATTCTTTTGAAATTCTGAATATATGCACTCTTTACACTGGCAAGTAGACATGGAACACTTAAGCTCTAATCATGAAAGAAATACATAAATACCAAATACAGCAACAGAGTAAAGGAACGAAGAGAAAAACGGTCAGAGGAGCTGGAAGTAGCCACGCTAAGGAGTAACTGATGCCATTTGGAAACCAAAGATTCCTCTGAAGACAGATTTAAGAGTATTAAGTTGCAGTAAACAACTACTTGATTTTACAAAACATTTCAAGTATCCCATTAGAGTGGGATAATTCATGGTATGACAACCAGTGAGCATCATCATACATGAGGCTCACTATCTCCACATAAAAAAGCTACATTTAATACAAAGAACAAGGGAAAAAAAGTAAAATAGGGGAGGAAATTCATTTCACTCACAAAAAAATATTTAAGTATGTTTTCAAGACAAAAAAAATTCTTCATGAGTGGTATACAGCTCTCACTAAAATTATTTTTCAAATGCAAAACTTTCTGTAATTGCTTTTTAAAGCCTGTTTGACTCAACAAACAGTTAATTCTGAGCAGAAACCTGAAGTAAAATGACATGAATGAAATGTTTAAACAGATAAAAATAGACCTAAACTAATTTTCCTAAGAAAATTAAACAAGCTAGAAAGTATTAAAAACCTCTATGATCAAGACACATATTTTATCACCTTCTTATATGCATATCTTCCCAATGCTAGCTCTCTTTAGCCATTTTTAGACTATGCTTCTTATTCCATGAAATACGACACAGGAAAAATCAGTTGGTCACACAGTCTCCTACATATTCTAGAGCTGAAGCAGTTACAAGTTAACTCAAGTATTACTCTCAAAAATCTGAACTATTCCTCTCCATCACATTTTAAACCATCTATTTATGCTTGAAAATTGAAAAATTATCAGGAAATATTCTTATCCAGCCACAAGTTATTTCTTTCACTGCTGGATATCCATGGTAAGGCTTCAGCAAAGCAAAGTGCGTAATGAGTAATTTCCTGTGGAGGGATAAAGATCACAGTGATGAATGCTAATTTAAAAGCATAAGACTTATTACCTATGTGGTTAATTACTTTGGAAATATATGACACTGAAAGTAAAATTCAAATGATACATAAGAAATTAGTTTCATTAACAGTTCTCAGGCAAAAAAAAGGATCATCTGGGAACTCAAACAGCTAACTAATGGCACACTACAATTTTTTGTGTAAAACAGAAATAAAGGGAAAGAGTCAATAATAATTGACAACAAGGATTCTCTGAAAAATCTCTCAACTGCACTATCAGAATCTGCCAGAGATGCAAGATAAAGTCCCTCTGAAAACAACAATACTTTATACTTTAACGTAAACTGTTCTTATACCTGTGATTTAAAAGCTTCTAATTCTGCTTCAAGTTCCTTGATTCTCTCTTCTCTTTTTTGCAGTAGGGCCTGGGTCTCCTGATGAGCTACAAAATATTTTTCAAACTAAGAAAAAAAGAAAAAAAATTGTTGATACTGGTCAGTTCTGCATAGTTTGATTTCAGCTTTTGCTTTTGTGTCTGTTAAAGCTCACATGCTCATAATGCTAAGGATACATACATAACTGCTACCATAACTTCCAGGTATCCACTGAGTGCAAGTACCATCTCTATGGCCACTACAAGTCTTTATTATAAGAAATGGTACAAAGTATATAATGTATTTTAAGTTGGAATTAGCCAGAGTAGCTTAAAGAAAAGATAGAATCATTATGGTTGGAAAAGACCTCTGAGACCATCAAGTCCAACCATCCTAACCACCCTAACGCTATCATGCTCACTAAACCATGTCCCCAAACACCACATCTACATGGTTTTTGACTGTACAGTAACACAGAATCTACAGGTACAAATGATAAGTGATTCAATTCTTGGTCTCCCACCATTGATCTTGAAGAAACTGATAACAGTTCAAGCAAAATATTCAGCTGTTTTTGGGGAGATTTGTCCATGAAACATTAACAAACCAGTAGAAAGACTCTCAAAAAGGTTAGCTACTTCATACTAATCTCTGCTTCCTAGAAACATCCAAATTCCCTCTTAAACATAGAGCTAATAGTAATTTGAAGTTAAAAACTATGCCACATTCAGTTACACCATTCATGAAGCTATTAAATAACCCCCTGTGTACATGTTATGATCACATAACTTAAAAATTACTCACTTTTCTGGAAAGTTCAGAAGCCCTCTCTTCACATTCTTCTAATCTTGCTTTATCTACACAAATATCTTGAAAAAAAACAAACACACACACTTGCACATATACAGGGAACACAAGATTCTTAATCACATGTACAACTTTAACTCATTTTTTTGCAACATATAAAGCAATGTGACACTAATCATTGTCAAACAGACTACTTACCTACTAAGTGGCTGAAATCTATATCTAATCGTTTACGATAGGTGAAATCTGGGTCAGTGCCACTTCGATGTAACACTATCTGGGACACACATTCTTCAATTAATTTGAAATACTGTGGGCTAAAAACAGAGATGAGTTCTTTTCCAGTATATTTATCTATTAACATATACTTCCAAGTCTTGTCTACAAACACAGTAAAGTCAAAAGATTTAGGCTAACTTGTTTCCATAAGTGAACATGCGCAAACCTCAGAATTCTCAAAGGAAAAACATATCTGTATTTTATGTTTATTACACAAAAACAGTTTACACAAAGCCTCAAAAAAGTGGACATAAAAATAAGCAATTCTTATACTATAAACTCTGAGTCTCTCCCTCTACATAAATACAGGAAGGAAGGACTCACTCCTGCTTCTTTCCAGTAAACAGAAGTCTATTCCTTCAACTTGATTCCTCTTGGTTTTGTGACTTTTGCAAATATGGATGCATTACAGCCCTGCTTCAGTAAAAGGAATGAAAAACACTTTTTTCTAAAATGCTGGGGTTGGGTAGAGGGGCATGACAGATGGGACACTGCCCAGAACATGCAGACTGAAAATTCAAACCTTTTCAGGTAGCACAGGTCTAGCACAGATGTACCCTTAAAGATTAAGAGTGCTAGCCTGACATAGCTACACCTATGCTAGGCCTTGTCTGAAATGCAAGGTTATGCAGAAATCCATGAAGAAAACAGATGGCTTTCTTTCCCTGTTCAGTTCATATCTAGTTCCTTTAGTGTTTCCTCAAAACCAACACAGGCAGTTTTTAGTAATGAAAAGTATTTGGCAGCTTCAAATAGCTAAGATTTATTAACTATTTATCTGATTAATTTTCCAAGAGACACTAACACATTCACACTGACCTATAATGTATAATGAGAATACTCAATTCCCAACCAAAAGTTACTCTAAATTAAGCATATGTTCCAATTTCTGCTTAAAGTGCAGGTCTGTGCATACTTGGTTTTGTCCTTTGCCTCAAACAGATCACAAATTCACAGTGCTATTATCACACGTTTTACATGATTCATAACCAATTAAAAGACTTGTCTTGATCACATATACTTGCAGTCACCAAGGGTCAAATCTCAACAAAAGTAATTTTCCATAGTTATATATAAATTGTATCCTAAGCAGAAAAGAGTAAAATAGAGATGGTATTCTTACTCAGGGCTGATACTGTTGAACAGGAGTTCACAACAGAATACTTAGAAATTGCAATCCACACAGAAAAAGACTAAACTATATTTCTCATTGCACTTAAGGAAGAAATACTCTATTAATGACTAAAAACAAAATCCATAATTAACATAGCATTAACCATACCGTATGAAGTAATCATTTCTTATCAGCAGCAGATGTTGGAGAATAGAAAGAAAATAGCCTTCAGCACTAGTGTCCTTAACTGTATTCCACACCATCTTGTAAACATCATTTACTTCAGTAAAAATGTTAAGGAGAGTAATAGCAAGGGACAAATTATTTCAGTAAACTGTTGACTGATAACTTTTTAAAATAGAAATGATACCAGAAAAAAGTCCAATCTACACTGTATTGTGTTCACTTTGCCCTTGCTGATAGCAAAAGGATATTCTAGTTCAGATCTAATATCTTCCAAACGATGAGAGAACTCAATCATGTCTTCTTCCTTATGCTCATTGAACACTTTCAGCTGAATATCTAGTGCTTCATTTTTTATACACTTCAATTGCTGCAAAGAAGAAACAGGAGAAAGGCTTGCAAAATTAGCATTTCCATACCTAAATAAACCTAATCTTTTTAATAACTTCCATAAGGCTGCATTATCTCAAAGTTTAAAGTTACATGAAGAACACGAGGTAAATTAAATATTCAAAAGGTAGATATGGCTTCAGACTGCCTTAACAAGCATGTGCATGACAGTGTCACTTGCTCTAAAACAAAGTCCTAAAAATGTTGAGGAATCAGCATTAAGTTAACAGAGCATACTTCACCTTCTCATTCTTGTTTTAAAACTGATTCTCATATCTAACTGCTCACGTCCAGACTTAGGAAAATGCCTTTAAGAATATTTTATTACAACTTGTTCTCCCTTAGTAAAATGCCTTTAAGAATATTTTATTAGAGCTTCTTCTCTCACTCCCTCTCAAGCTCAAATACTCCAATAATTTAAAGAGTAATGCAAAGAGACTACAAGAAGCTTACTGGCAATAACTCTTTCAATCCACTGCGCATAAATTCATTTCTGATGTGAAGTCTAAAATCCAAGTCATCAGGAGATGTAACGAGAGCATTGATGAGCTGCATACAAGCTACCTACAATAGAAGAAACAGTAAACTATTCTTTTATTTCTTAGATTTTAATATGCATCACAGTCCAAAAGAGATAACAAATTACTAATTAGACATTACAGCATGTCTAATTATCAATCTATCCTAATTCTATCATTAAGATACATACATTTTTTATCAGCCACATGAGTTATAAATAACAAATACCTCTTCAGAAATTTCCATAAAAATGAAATTTAAACTCCATTAAGTTTTGGGCTGTTATACAAATAGCAAGTTCCTTTAGTAAATGAACTTTAGCAGATAGTTAATACCTTGATAAGCATAATTCTCAATGTATAAAAATCAATGCAAATATACATTTATCTATATATATAAAACGTTAGTGACATAACAGAAATGGTAAAAGCTAAAGTCTCTGAACCATAGAAAATCTATTAGAATACAAAATGTTGATAAAACTGAGCCTAAAGACCAGAATGCACTTCCATTTTTTTTGTCCCTCCTTTTTAAAAATCTTCCCTTTTTAAACATACTGAGTGTCACAGAATACTTCATGAGAAGCAGTACTTCAGCTCAAAAGCAAGCACCAGGTCAGCTACTGAGTCTCTCTTCTGAAGAATCAAGAGATTCATGTTGAAAACACACAACCAGGAGCAGCAGGAATTCACTGTCTAGATTTACAAGTCTTTAGAAGAATGGCAATTTATTATGAATCACAAATAGGAAATAATGGCTGTTGTCATCCTTTTTTTTCCACCCCTACCCTCTTCATTGTTTGCACATCCTGCTTCAATGCACAGGAAATGTTAATTCATGTGTTTCCAGCATTTTAGGGGTTTTTAAAAGCATGAGTCAATTAGGCTCTGTCTTCTGGCCTAATATACTATGTAAACAAGTAGAGCAATCTGGTTCAAACACTTCCTCTGTTTTCAAACCTTTCACCATCTAACAAATAATCATGTATTATGTTGTGGTGAGGCAAAAGGTGATACTGGGAACACACTGTATCAGTCATCTTCAAAGTACACGTAATTCCAAGTACTGAATTTACTTATGGTCATCAAAACTGGATAGTCAAGCTACTTTGTCACAGAGTGTAAGAAACAACAGCACTAATTAGGATTCCAAGAGGAACATGCCAAGATTAAATGATAACACAAACTACAACCATTTATCCTACTGCAAGTAACAGAAGTATGAAAGGAGCTCTATATATTACTTTAGCTGAACTGTTACAGGGATGCATGTCAGTCAGCATAATTTAGGTCTACTTAACAGCAAAGTTAGCATATGTAGACAAACTTAATAGTCAACAGTATAGTAGAAGGGAAGAGCTTAGTTATAAGAAGAGATGTAAGAAGTATAAACATTCTGTTAACCAACATGAGAGCAGCAAACCTGTTGAAAAAAAATCAAGTCAAGAGACTGAACTCCATTAGGTTATTAGGGACCAAATGCTGGAATGATCCAATCAAGCACCAGGTGCTCTCCACCCAATTCTGTAAATGATGGTATTTGGAGTCACTTGGAAAGTGAACCCCAAATATAGCTCAACAATTTGGCTGTATTAAGGTCTGTTGAAGTAATGTTTTCTTGCTACTTTTTTCCTGACTTTATGTTTTATGCTAGCAAAGTGTGGAATGTAAAAAAATTAATACCAAATATAAATAAAAATAAACCACTTAAGGCTATAAAGTGCAGGGAATGAAAGGTTGTTCCTGTCCTTTCTCCATATTCTTTACAGTGAGGTCAATTAAACCACTCAGATAAATAGGAATATAGGTAACAGGACCATAACCTTAACCATTCCATCTTAAAGTATGTTCCCTTGAGAAAGAGCTTTCAGATTTTGGGCTTCTTTAAAGTCATAAAGAAACAATCTTCAGCTAATCTTCTCTGAACAATCCACTTGGAAAGCTGGTAATTTATAACAATTTGAGGCTTTAACTGTCACAGTGAATTCTTCATCTCTGTAGTGCCTGTCAGAACAATTCATATGACACTTCTTCCCAAAATCTGTTATTTCCCTAATTTTATGCTATTTGATTCTGTATTTGTATATGGTATTTTAGAAGCCTATAGGAAAATATGACTTAGTCAACTTACCATTTATTTTCCTCAAATAAATCCAAACAAAACCTTTGTTTCTATGCATCTACTGTTTCTAAGAGTTATTCTAATATTTCTGTTATTGCTAATGCATCACTCTACCCTGGGTAGCAAAAAGTGGTGCTAAACCCAAAAACTACAAATACCAAGAGAATAACAAAGTCATTAGACTTACCTACATCCAAATGCCACAGAACAGTAGCAAATATTTTAAGCCATGCAGGGTGCCCAGTCCACTTTTCAAATGTGACTGAACAAAACCTTCCAGTAATTGTCTTAACAGCACCCAACAGAAATTAGTACTCTTCAGTCATACAACCAAATATTTTTGGGCACTGAAAAACCTTCATCAATATTTGTCTGTCATGTCCTTTACAATCTGGTTCAGAACACATGGCCTTGAAGCCCAGTTAGTTTTGCTAGTAACAGGCTACAGGCTTTGTATTAAGCTAACACCACATGTTTCCAGGCTTGTTAGGCTTTATCAAGACTTGGCTTGCCTGCATGGAGCTCTGGTTTGGCTTCTTCAGCTCCAACAGCATTCTTCTACAGAATGACTACCACCCCACTAGTTATATATTTTGCTTAAGCCTTGTATGTGTCTGTGGCACAAAGTTTACTGTTACATAAATTTCTAAAACTAGCAGATAGCAGTAGGACCCTAAATAAAATGCATCATAGAAAAGTAGAGGTATGGGATGCAAGCAGAGATGTGCTAGAACTACTGAGACTTCAGACCATGAAGACTAGTAATGAGTTCTTGGCTTTGAAAATAAGGTGTAAGCTTTAGGGCCAAAAACTACCCAAGATGCAGTGTCACAATGTGGTGGAAAATCTGATCAGCTTCACCTATAATTCAGACACAAGAAATCATAGAAATTGGAGGCAACCAAAACAGTTAAAATTCAGTGCAACATCACCCTCTAGAACATGCTCTTCTTATCTAAGTATAGGCTGTGTTCATTATTCTTAAACCTTGTTGTATTTGTTTTGGTATGGGTTCACTTTACCAAAACACCCACTTTGTCAGTATTTGTATTTTAATTCAGCAGCTGTGACAAGAATTTTTATTTCCTTTAATTCTGAGCTTGTTCAGTTGAAACCTGTTATACCATCACTGATTTATCTCTCTGGAGTACTGAGTCTTTCACTGAATTGCATTTTCTTGATTCAATTAGCTCTGCCATTCAAAACCAGCAATTCAGTACATTGACAGATGCCACCAACACCTGTATTCCTGTTAATATCAGTGAGGCATTTCAGTGATTGTATACTTCATTGGACAACACTATCACACAGTAATAAAATACTGCAAGGTTACATTTACATTTCAAATAAAGTCAAACTCCATATTGTTTGATTAGATCAGAAATGGAACCTTTGTCACTGTTAACAGTAGTTTAAAACACAGTTTTCATGCAAAGCTTCATGTGACTGGACTGCTAAGCAAGGAATCACACTCGATACAAACTATCAATCATGAGGCAACCAGAGACTGAACACAGTGTGCTACTGTGAAAATCCTGACTGCCAGCAAACTACAGTTTTATCTTTGAGATAGCCATGCAATTTAGATAAAAGGATGTCATACCTACAAAGGAATCTGAAACTACATTTGGAGTTCATGTGTGGCTAACTAAACTGAGCCTTGGGTTTCCAGTGGTTACGTGGGTTTAGACATCTAGCTCAAACACTGGATGGGTTGGCTTACTTGCAGATTAAATCCTGTTCAGTGTCCCACCCTGCTCAAGAGAAAGATGTGCCACTTGCTTAGAAAGGTCATATGTTCCCAATATACAAAGTTTTATGTAAGCCTAATACTTTACTTCCATTTGTGTCCATTTGTTTAGAAAGAAAGTCCTAACCAAAAAGCCTCAGAAAAAAAAAAGGAGTCTGACATCATTTTTTTAAATTATAAAGATGGAAGTATGACTTTTGCTTAGAAATACCAGATGATGACTCTCATCTTAAAGTGGTGCTAAATCTGTTTAAAAACATCCTGAAAATTTTTTGAACATTCAAGTACAGATTATTTAGAAATATTAAATTACCAGAAAGCACTGTCTTCAGATCTAACAGTAGTAAACAATTAATTTGTTTCCTGTTTCCAGAGTGTGGCTACTAATCAAACAAATGCAGTAGAAATAACAGATATGGTAATTTCTTCCACAGAAAAGAGACCATCCAGTCTACAGACATGTAGTTCTTTTATTCAAGTGTTTTTGTCTACATGTGTGGCATTATGGCCTAGTTTCCCCTGTGACAGAAATGCAGACTAGTTTAGTGTGCTTCATGAGAAAAACTGAGATGCTTACAACCAAAAAATGTTTATGGCATCTCTGTGAATTGGATCCACAAATTTGGCCTAGCAGGTGGCTGAAGGTGAAAGTCTCATGAAGATGGCCCTGGTTTGGCTAAAACTAAGGAGACGTGGCCAAAATAACAAAGCACAGAGCTTCAAAAAAAGATATATAGTGACCAAACTGAGACCTTTGCCTAATTAACTGATTTCAACATTAAAGCTGACACCCCTCAATAAGCTAATGAGCCAAATGGAGTACCTGCTATGCATACATGATTATGTTACTCAAGTCTCCACCCAAATCATGCTAAATGGTTAAGAGTTGGAAAAGGCTCTTCAGTGAAGTGGTGGAGTCACCATTCCTGGTGCTGTTCTAAACACATGCAGATGTGCCGCTTTGCAACATGATATAGTGGCCATGGTGGTTTGGGTCAACGGTTGGACCTGATCATCTTAGAGATCTTTTCCAACCCTAATGATTCTATGATTTGACCCTACAAGAATGAGAAGAACAGGCCAACACATAATTTGTTGTTGTTGTTTTCATCACTGTCTTAAATACATCAAAAAATGGGCTGTCATAAGAGCTGTATTTCATGCCTCCGTGACTTGAACAACCAAAGTATTATACTATTTCTACTGTCTTCATAAGTATACAAGGTACCAGATTGTCTTGTATGCATTTTCTTGAGCAGACTTTAACAAAAGTAGAAACTCAATATCACTCCTGGCTGTAGTTACATGCTCAAACTAAGATCATTAATCTTGTCTTGAACCAAAAACATTTAAGTATGATTTCCATAATTCTGGATTTTATGAAAGCTAAAAGGGAGAATCCCCTTTGCCTTCAACAAATGCAAAAAAAACCAGATATATAGAGCTTTCATTAAAAATATGAAAGTCACCATACTGAGTCCTTTTATGTATTCAGCTTTCAAGTAACAGAAATCTTAGTCAATTCAAAATTGAAAAGGTCAGTTGTTAGTGTCAAACTGAGCTGCCACAAAGCAAGCCTACATATATCAAGTAGATAATCAAGGCAAGAATGCCAAGTAACTGACAACTGCAAACTTTTGTCTCATTAAAACACTGTCAAATTAACTACCAGGTCAATGTCATTGTTATAAAAGTTTACAACTGATTCACATGAGGAGCCTTGATTTTTCTGGTCTTAGAAAAGGAAACGTAGCAACCATTGTGGAGTCTGAAAAAGAAAAAAGCCTGCTAGTGGAAAGAACATGTTGAAATGGAAGTTTAATTCAATAAAAAGAGACAAGATCTCTTAATGAAAGTTTCCAAGTCTATATAAGATACAGCAAAAGGAACAGCAAAATGTCACCTATTTTCAGTAACTTTAGGGTAACACTCCCAGAAAGCCAAATTAATATATTTGGCTTAAGTATTGCAGCTGTTAACATTTAGAGTAAGTTTTCAGTTTTAACAACATTATCTTCTTTATCAGATGATAAACAAAAAGAGTCAACTTTTCAAAAGAGAATCCCATTGGTACCGGCATAATTCAACTAGAAATGATTCTCCACTCTCAAGTATTTCTTGATGGTTAGCTTTTCTGTGAGACAGATGAAACAAAGAGCAATCTTTACTGGCAGACATGAACTATTTAATGCAAATGGTGACAGTGGAGTGACCCAATCATTTCTTTCAAACTTCACATTTATCTTTTACCATTTTTGTAATATTCACAAACAATGACAATTATAAACAGCATTCAGTTCAGCTGAATTACATTAAAATTAATAGGAGTTAATGTTTACACTCTTAGATCAATGATTTATAATGATTATTCAAATGCACAATAATGCTTTGTGTAAAAATTTGCTTACTTGCAACTGAACTGAGTTATCCTGAAGACCTTCTACAATAGGAGAGAACCTATCAACATTCCTTTCCTCTGCTGCTGTAGTTATAGCTTCCAAAATTTTTTCAAGGCTGTAAGAAAAGCAAAGCATATCACTCAGGAGAGATATTTAACCTTGCTGTTCATTTGTTTGCTGAAGAGCCATCTTGCCAAAGTATTCACCTGCCTCAATTTCTTGTGTACAAATTTAGGAGGTTTAAGCATTACTTGTTTCCTTTGGAGATTTTTTTATAGCCAGAGAATAACTTAATGGATTACAAGGGTTAAAATATCTTATATATAATGCTAAAAAAATTTAAGCCAAAGAGTGGCTCCATAACTACTTCCATTTAACCAGTCTATGTCAGAAAGAAAACTTATTGGTATGACCATAATAAAAATGAGACAAAGGTCTTCTGAAAACTGATAATAAATAATAATAAATTTTAACAGTTCATTTGGGTATAACTATATTTTGGATACCATAAAATAACCTTACTACTTCTGGCTGAAGACATTACTTACATGTTTTCCTCTCCAACAATGCACATTGCAGAAAGGAGTTTAACTATATCGGTCATCATGTTAGTTTGCTTGGGATCAATTGCTTTGATCAGCAACAGAAGGCTCCTCTCTTCTCCCAAAATTCTTTCCAATCCATACTAAACAACAGAACAGTTGTAAGAAGAGTTGGAGGGAATTCAAATGACTTTATTGAATGTTTACTGCAAGATAATGACAGTTCCCTCAAGTAAAGTTTTCTAATTGCATTCAAATCCATCAAATGCTTAATTAAACAAATTAAATCAGAGAAAAGTCCAAAAGAGATCACTTATTCTGTAATAAGGGCATGCAACAGCATCAAAAGTTTACATTATTCTCTCAGTATATTTCTGCAGGGAGAGAGTGGCAGCAGAAAACTTCAAATCACAACTGACCAACACACTAATTCTCCAAATTGCACAGACTTATACCCACAGAGCATGTACATGATCTGATTGAACTGCAGTCAGTTAGATTTCCAGATTAAATAAATTCCCATACCTTATTATTCATGAAGGCTCTCAAACACTGTATAACCTTATGCTGACTCCTCTTCACAACTTTGTCCTGGCTGAATAAATAAATAATTCAGTCTAATTAAATGCTGTTTACATATTAAGAAAAGCTGGCAATTTTATATGAAATCATCCTTACTTTTTTGTCTCAACCAATCTGTCCAAAACATCCAACAGCAGCCCCAGACCTTCCCGGCCAAAGTTTTGAACCCAACTACAGAAAAAGAAAACAAAATTTAAAACACTGATATTTCAAAGACTAATTACAATGAATGACAATCATCAGCATAAATAAAAGCAGCACTGTTGGATCATTTTAAAACTCAAAAAGTCTACCCTTTAGTCAATAGAAGAGCATAAGGAATTGCATTCACCCACTTAAGCAATAACATTAAATTAAAAAGATTTTTAAATTACAGGAGACATTAAATTTAATAATTTTATTTTTTAAAATTAACAACTATACATTCTTTGGTACAGAACTGTAATTAAAAAAACCTGCAAAGAAAGAAAGAAAAACAACTAATAGCTGTTACACGCTGTTCTAGGATCTCCTAGAAAGGTCAGAATCTAACTGGAAATGGCAGAAAAGGAAGGAAAAGCCTAAAGGAATTGCAGAAGTGGCTGCCTGAGACATTAATCCATGGGAATACCTCCAAGGGAACACAAAAAACATGTAAAATTTCAGCCATTAGCAAAGCTATCTTTTGGTGAGGTTAAACCTGGGCATAACATTCCTATGTAAGACAGCTGCTCCACAGTCCTGTTTGCTATAGCTCAAAACCCCTTGATATCAAATACAAGTAACTGCATGAGGGACAGCAGCACTGCAACCATCTCTGACAGTTATTGCTGATCTTGCTGAAACTATGATGTCTGATCAACTATCTAACACTAAAGTTCACAGACAACACTATCATTCAGCTATAACAGAAGGAGTATTTTGCTCTCTAGACTTCATTGTCCGTCTAAGGCACAGATATTTTAAATTTCAAACTTCTAACAACATCCCACTTGAAGGGAGAAGGTTGTCTGCAGAGGCAACAAAAATACATAAATAGCAAAGAAACTGTAGAGACTACTTGCTCAGGAAATTCCTTTTATAAAGGGTGAAGTTATAAAATCCAGATATGGAATTACTTCACAAGGGCTTGAATACTTACTTCTTTCTGTAAGAGGCTGGAATATTTTGCAGAATCACAGAATGTTAGGGGTTGGAAGGGATCTCAAAAGATCATCTAGTCCAAACCTCCTGCCACAGCAGGATTCCCTAGACCAGGGCACACAGAAGCACATCCAGACAGGTTTTGAATATCTCCAGAGAAGGAGACTCCTCAGCCTCTCTGGGCAGTCTGTTCCAGTGCTCTGGCACCTGAACTGGGAAAAAATTCCTACGTGTATTCACACGGAATCTCCTATGCTTCAGCTTACAGCCATTGCCTCTTCTCTTGTTACTGGGTTTCCCTAAGAAGGGCCTGACCCCATCCCCCTAACACCCACCCTTCACATATTTAAAAGCATAAATGAGGCCACCCCTTAGTCTCCTCTTCTCCAAGCTAAAGAGACCCCTTTAATCAACTATCCATGGTACTGCCATGAGATAAGCCCTTGGATCTCTTATAATAAGTCTTTGGCCAGTAAGACAAAAAGTTTATTTCATAATAGCCATCTCCATAATTTTTCCATTTTTAAAATAGCATATTACTTTTATCTATTAACTGATTATAAAACCATCTCTTTTCAGAGCAGGTATAGTTATCATGATGAAAATTTAATATTTTTCACCATCTTCATCATCAAAACATGGATTCTGTTGTGGGTATAATACTAATAGTTTCTAAGCATTTTTTAAATTATTACTTTAAAAAAGCTTAAGCTGAGGAGATCTCTTGTTGTGTATTAACAGTATCAACTCTTTTATGTAAAGAAAGCATCCATTCAGCAGCATCCGAAGTTCAACATCAAGACGCTGATCACAACCACTTGTTTTACAGCCTCTCTGTTGTTTTCTGTGATTTATTTACACACTTCTGTACACATTGGGTTATTTTTCACCACTTTTAATTAGCAAACAGACTATTTAGATACTTCTGTAATAGCAGGACCTTACTAGCAACAAATAAGCTCTTTCAAATTATAGAACTTTTAATCCCATGCTAGGATGTATCCACTAGATACAGAACTTTAATGGACTTACAAGTAAAGGCAGAGAGAAACAGATCATATGCTTTTATATGTTTTACCCCAAAAAGTAATGAAAATGGATTTTTCTCCTTCCTAGATAAATGTTTCATTCTGCAAATAACTGTCAATTGGTTTTGGTATAACTGGTGATATCTAACCTAAAGATGATCCTACCAAATATTTCTTAGCACATTTTTTATTAGACAGAATTGTGCACAACCACTTTGTCATATATCCACTACCTTTAGGATGCTGAGAATGATAAAGTGCCTAATATACTGCTGCATTAGTACTGCACTTTCCTCTGCTTCCATGAAAGAACAAAGATTACTTACACTATCCAGAGCAAATACTCAGGTTTTTGTCAATCTGACAAAACATCAAGCTATCAGTGTCCTTATTTTCAATTTATTAAAAATGTTCTCTTAGTGGAAAGAGCTAAATATTAAACAAAAAGAAACAGCTGTAGATAACTAGTTATCTGTAATAATACATACAGATAGGTAACTGAACCACTTTTGGTTGTGTTGGCAACTGTGATGTAAAACCACTTGAGTTATTTACCTGAAGAACAATGACCAAGATCAGTGGATAAATTTTCCTTTTGAGGCTCTCTTTCTACTGATGGAAAATAAAGCCTACCTTTTGCAGTAAGCTATAGATTCCAATACATTTTTCTAAGTACCATGATCAAACTAATCAATATCACTTGATTCCAATTTTCTCTGTGAAATAAAAGTACATTTTACAAAAATGACTAATTGGATACAGTGTTGTAGAACCAGCTCTTGCATTAGAAACTGAAATGTCAACAAGATTAAAAACTTAAGTTGATTAAAGTATAGCAATTGGAAAAACTGCAAAAAATTCTAAATTACATATCACCAAGAAGATCACAGCCCACAAATGTGAAGACTGTCAGGCCAGATCTAAATTTAATTCTCATCTTGTTAAAAAAAGCATAAATTTATTCTTAGGTATTAGCCATGCACAAAATAAAACCCCAAAGTTTCATCAGTTATTTCTCATTGTTCATATCATATGAATCTGGAGTTAAAAATAACCATAGATTTATAGCAGCTGGACTAGAGTTCAGTATTTATGAGTAAAAGCAAGTTCCTACTCAAAGATCTGGCTGCTGATAGGAAAATCAAGGTCACCAATATGTGCATCCAATGAATATGATTATTACTCATTAGCAAAAAGGGATGTGGTTGAAAAAAATGTTTACTCAACAAATTTTTAGTATGAAGATCAGTGTGCCACTGTTACAGCTTTGGGATTTTTTTAATATAAGCCCTAGAGAAGAACTGAAGTTTATTACTAAGGTTATTTTTAAATGCTCTGTTTAAGCCTAGGAAGTCTATCTTAGCAGTCTGCTTCAGCACCATTTATTACACCACAAGACTGTTTCAGAACCCGTGTTTTCTATTGGTTGCGATCCTTCTTTTGGTTTGTAGACCAAAACACACCCATGGACAAGTGGTAGAGACACTTCTATTAAACTGTTGCTTACATAAATACCTCTTTTCTGGTGTTCTTGCAAGCCACAGCCACTCTCCTTCCAGTTCAAATCCCTCAAATTCAGTTATATTCTTAGGCCAAACACCAACTAACAATAACAGGTTTTACTCCAATCCAAACATTACATTTCTTTTATGTTGTCTCTTACATTTTGCTTAATGTTTCAAATTGAAGTTAACATATAATAAATTACAGTCAAGTTAGACTTAGATTCCACTGTCAAGTGTTCTACCTACCATGCTTTATATTTGACTGAACAAAGTTAAAGCCATTTTATCTGCTTTATTTTGAACTAAACCCAAAATAGCTTCCCTAAATCGAGTGTTCAACTATTGCCTTAATGGGAACTCTAAAACAAAAGGTTGTAAATAGAGTAGAATAGAAAAAATATATTTTAATAAAACAAAGCCAGCATCCATAATTCAAGGTGCATGATCAAATCAAAACTAAATGTAAAGACTGGCATCAGTGTTGGAGTTCTGATTACTGAAGAGTTAGCTTTGTTAGAGAAAAGCACAGGTAAACTGGTGTTTTGCTCTACTCTGCATAGACAAAGCCCACAGACACAAAAAAAATACTACTATAAAACAGCAAGGAAGAAAGCCTAAAGTAAACTGGACAGAAGGAGGAGCACACAATTAAAAAAAATGTACTTTCTGGCTAATAAATTTACACCACTGTGCCTGTTGCCAATTACTGATCACCTTGACAAGCTAAGTGAAAAGGCTAAAGAGTTAATAGAAAATTTCAAAAATAATTAAAAATACTATTTAGAAAACAAAATGAAATGCTCTGCACTACACTTGTTTTACCTTCTCTTTTACAGAGCAGCAAACTACTGAAAATTAGGTCTACAGAAGACACATAATCAATGAAATAGGAAAAAGACAAAATCATTCCCTAATGCATACACATTTACTAACTGGAAAACCCATGCACATCTACAGATCCATTCATTTTAATCCCTTAAGGAATAAGTATATGCTTAATCTTTGCAATATCTGTTAATAATATTACCTGACAGGATTACTAGTCAAGGACACACGGAGAGATTCTAAGCAAGTGACAAGTCTTTCATCTATTGACCCACATTTTAACTCCTGAATAAACTCTTGGGGTGAAATCTTCTGACTGTTCTTGAGACTTCCCTGAAATAGAGAAAATACATGCTTTTGTTTATTTGGCACATACAGAACTGGAATAGATTATTCATTTCTAACCTTCATTTCTGTTCCTTGAAAAAACAGGGGGGAAAAGATACAATTTAGTCCTAAACCTGTAACTGTTTATTGTCCTTCCACCATAAATGCTGACTAAATTTTTTGTCAATTTATGAACAAATTTACAATCAGTAGTCAAAAGCAGCAGGCATCTACCCTACAAATGCATCAAGCACACCCAGTGAAATACAATTTATTATATTGATACTGTTTGTACATTGCAAACATCTCAATTTTAAATAGTCAATCAAGAGAAGAAAAAAGGAATTCCGAGTGCTCTGAAGAGATCACAGGGAACACGACCAGAAGGGTGACTGCAGTCATATGAGAATACAGAAGAGCTAGCACACCAGAAGAGTACTCTCTGATAACAGTAACTTTACTTCTTGCAGATAATGTCTTAAAACACTAATATTTAACTAAATGTTCCAGGAGCTCTCCAGTTGGAAATTTCAAAAAGTAACAGAAATTCTTCTGGCAGCTCCTGCTGTGCATAGACTAGTTGATAGGCACTACATGTATGACTAAACATATGGCTTAATATCCTGGGTGGAGAATCTGTTATTTCCAGTGACTTCCCCCACCAGTCCCTCCTGTACTATTGATTAAACTGAATATAACTAAGATACTTATAAATAGTCAGGAAAATTGCTTCCTTTTGATGCAGAAACAGTCATATAGGACAGTCATATGGTAGGACACACAGTTAAGATAGCTGGAAGATATTTTGGAAGTTAATACAACCAATAGCAATGTGTGCAGTGGAAAGGTCACACTGGACAAGAGCCCAGCCACACTATAAGAATTCATAACCCAACTCATTTGAAGACAGCGTCACAAGCAACGGAGACTCAAGCCAACATCCAGACAGCAACCAGCCATCCTGTTTCAATCTAGGTTACCCATCTGAACATCACTCAGTGCAAAAGATGTCAATAAACTCAACAGCTGCACAACACACCCACATACCAAGTACCACTTATTCACAGTAATGTCAAGGTTCTCTAACATAAGAATATGATACATCTGCCAGTGCTTAAATAAAATGAGAGCTGCATTTGGTACCCATTGTGAAAGTGATTATATTCACTGTATTTCAGCATGGGAAAAGCTGCTTAGGTTCAAAATGCTCAAGTTAACTGAGAAACAGGAAATATCTTGAGGCACCAATGCCTCTAGAAATTTAATTGCTTAACTGAAGAACAACTGGTCTGTGAGCAGATGCAGCATGAAGTCAGCATTAATTAGCTCAGTTAAAACACTCCGAGGCAGTAAGCACAACAAAACTGAAGTCTTGTGAATTAAACTCACTTCAAAAACTCAGTTTGTATCTTCAACATACAGAACAACAAAAACTGTCAGAAGAGATGTACATTGTAAATATTAGAAAGGAGTTGTGCATTTCTAAGAAACAGAAATCCTGAAACTGAGGTCAATGATAAAGCTTTGACTGTAGCAGAGTCCACTCTGATTATCAGAGGCTGCTTCATTATCAGCCACTCATTAGAGGCATAGTCTCTGCTCTTCATTTTAATAGTTTGTATAATAATTGCTTTAAATGAAACTTGCTTAGTACTCTGCATAGCAGTTGTAAACGAGGGTATTTGTCTCAGCACAATATAACTTAGTACCTATCTTCTTAAAGTTTGAGAAGAATAAACTAAAAAGTTAACTGCAGTATCCCTCAAAGGGACTCAAGATGGGATTAGTTGTACAAAATAGTTAGGAGCTTTACAGCACTTCAGCTCTTCTGAAAAGGTAGGAGAAATTTACTTACAGATTTTGAAGCAGTACTAATATATTGCATCACCATTTCTTTTTTGGTATTAAAATCCTTTTCTCTCAATGGCATCTTCTTGTCTTCATTTAAATTCATATCTTCCTAGAATAGGAGGGGGGAAAAAAGTTTTAAATGTCCTGCAGCAACACAGATCAACTATAGGAGACTGATTTTTAAAACTAAAGACAGCAAAATATGGACTTGAGCAACTGAAAGCTGTTATACAAAACAACTTTTCATAAGTCATATCTAACTCAAAACCGCAAAAATCCTTATCCACCTTTCCTAGGAACTCAGACTAAATCATATTCAACTACACCAAGATAAACAAGTGCATCACAGCCATTACTAGCATAATCTCTTAGAAATTGCCTATAGTGTCACACACACAGAACTACAGAAAAGCATTACTTAACACTTCCTAAAACATTTATAAATGTACTCTAACTAGTCTTAGATCAAGATCTTTTTGATGACATTCATTTTCTCTACAGTTCTGTTCCTCAGCTCCCAAATACTTCACCCTGGGTCATGGAAACTGCTTTGAATTTAGAATAGTTCACAAAATGTTTATCTTTGCAACAGGTAAGAACCAAATGCCTAATCATTAAATAAACACCTTCAACTGGCAGCAATACTCCATCTCAATTCATTCACTCCAACACAAACCAAGAGGTCAAAAAGAGCAGATGTAGAGCTACATTCAAAGTCACACAGCAGCTATTCATTGACATTTCTGACACTGACTTCTACTGCTCCAGCCTACAAATGTTGTGGTCACTGTGGTCAGAAATGACATTTCCTATCCTGCTGGAGGTAGAAAAAAAATAATTAAACAAAAAGAAAGGCTTTAAGAAAATTTAGGCACACACACACACCAACACATACAGCATTACTATGGTGACCCAAGCTTAGCAAGAATTACTGCAGTTATTTTCAGCCAAGACTCATGAGGTGAATCCCCACCAGCTTTGGCAGAAACAATGCTATAAAATCAGCAGGTAACCATCCTGACATCAAAGCTATTTTGCCTAGTTGGAAATCAATGACAACTAGCAAGTAAACTCATAACTTGAGAATTTTAAGGAAAAAAAAAAAACCTAAAGAAAATACATTTTACATGTATATTTAATAAGGGTAGCTTGTACTTTATTTACTATTTAAATGGTTTTTTAAAACCTACATAAGCAGAAATGCAAGAAGACTGAAACCAAAATATACCACTGTTAAGTTTCACAAAAATATATAGTTAGGTCTTTCTCAGTGTTTTCTCAGAGTTATCACATCTTCAGTAGCTTGCTTGAAATATGCCAGAAGGGGTTTTATGTAACAACACTAAAATGCATGTATATCCTAAAGGAGAAGGAAAACAAACCAAAGCCAAAAGCTTTTCACATTTGCCTCTAGCTATTAGAGTTCATTCTTCTGCTTAAAGCAGTTCTGAACTTTTTTCAGCCCTGCTCCTTTAAGTTCTCTGAAAAAGCTTCAGAACTTAAATGACAAAGAGCTTGTTTCTCTTGCAAAACATATCTAACTTCCAATTGCATTGTTAAATAAAAGAAACCCATCAGTACAAAATATATTCCATAATCCTAGATGTAACAGGAGGTTTACTTATAGGAAATTGTGTACAGTAAAACATAATTTCTTTGTTGTTTTTAAAAATTCAGACATCATTAAAGCAACTGATTTGTACAGATTAGAAGTATTTAGTGGTGCAAGGGGCCCATCATATGCAGCTTAGTTTATAAAATACTTCAGCTGGATTCTTTTATTTCTTAAATCATTTAAGATTACTCCACAGGCAAGTAACACCTCTCTGGAAAATCAATCATTTCACATGAATGTGTCTGATGGATTCCACCATAAATACTGCATTGGGTTTTGGGCCCCTCACTACAAGAACACCTAATGTCCAATGAAGCTGGTGAAAGATCTAAAGCACAAGCCTTATGAGGAGTGGCTGAGGGAAATGGAGTTGGTAAGTCCAGAGAAGAGACTCAGGGGGACCTTCCAGCTCTCTACAACCACCTGATAGGAAGTTGTAGCAAGGTGGGTGTCAGCCTCTTTCCCCAGTAACAATTG
The DNA here is from genome assembly GCA_013399015.1 of Galbula dea. Lineage (NCBI taxonomy): Eukaryota > Metazoa > Chordata > Aves > Piciformes > Galbulidae > Galbula > Galbula dea. The sequence continues at coordinate 1,306,322 of VWZX01005355.1, read as the reverse complement.
ATAGGATGAGAGGAAATGGCCTCAAGTTGTGCCAGGGTAGGTTCAGGTTGGATACCAGGAAAAATCTCTTCACTGAAAGAGTGGTTAGGTATTGGAACAGGCTGCCAGGGAAGTGCTGGATTCGCTATGCCTGGATGCATTCAAAAACGTGCCGATGTGGGACTTCACAACATGGTTTAGTGGGCATGGTGGGGTTGGGTTGACAGCTGGACTTGATGATCTTAGAGGTCTTTTCCAACCTTAATGTTTCTATGATATGTTCCTAATAGCACTAACAGAAATTAAAGGAGCAAAATGACAGTTAATTATTAGCTTTAACTGACTGGTTTTAGAAGTTCTTTTTTTGCCATCAAAACCACACAAGATGCCACAGCAGAAGCAGTATGTATCCAGGAAAACTCAAAAAGTATAATGTAACACATTCAGTGAAACTTGAGAGTTTAGAAAGTGCTCCCTTCAGTGCTGAACAATTGACTGTTTTTACTTTGTGCAAAACTAGCTCCAAAAGCCTCGCTACAAACTCAAAATTGTTCACCACCCCACCACCCCAAATCACTTAATTTGATCAGAACAGCAAATTAAAGGCTACAATATATAATTAGCTATGTAATCTACTGTGACTAAACTAGCTTTATTCCAGTCCATTCATATGTGGATAATCTGAAGAATCCTTTCTGTATTACATGTTATAGCTCAAGTAACACTGATAAAGTAGTTTATCAGAGTTTAAGTGCTCTGTTATTCAATAAAACCAGGAAAGCATTCAAATTATCCAGGATGTAATCGTTACTTCAATGTTTTTGTTAAGTAGTTACAAAATTGGAATTAATTGCTTCAGGATCCATTTCTGTCTGCCTAGAAACACAGTCAGTTTCTGAGGATTTATTAAAAGTTTCCATCTTTTGTGACATAGTCTCAATATGACACTATTCTATGCCAGAATCTCTGTGGCATGGTACAGAAATACAACCTACAGAATCACAGAATGTTAGAGGTTGGACGGGACCTCAAAAGATCATCTAGTCCAAACCCCCTGCCACAGCAGGATTCCCTAGACCAGAGCACACAGGAACGCATCCAAATGGGTTTTGAATCTCTCCAGAGAAGGAGACTCCCCAAGCTCTCTGGGCAGTCTGTGCCAGGGCTCTGGCACCTCAACTGGGAAAACATTTTTTTCTTGTTATTTACACGGAACTTCCTATGCTTTAACTTGCAGCCACTGCCCCTCGCCCAGACACTGGGTTTCTCCGAGAAGAGCCTGACCCCATACCTCTGACACTCACCCTTCACATATTTAAAGGCGTAGATGAGGTCACCCCTTAGCCTCCTCTTCTCCAAGCTAAAGAGACCCAGCTCCCTCAGCCTTTCCTCACAAGGAAGATGTTCCAGCCCCTTCATCATCTTTGTGGCTCTGCGCTGGACTCTTTCAAGCGGTTCCCTAGCCTTCTTGAACTGAGGGGCCCAGAACTGGACACAATATTCCAGATGCGGCCTCACCAGGGTAGAGTAAAGGGGGAGAAGAACCTCTCTTGACCTACTAGACACACCCCTTCTAATCCACCCCAGAATCCCATTGACCCTCCTGGCCACAAGAGCACACTGCTGGCTCATGGTCATCCTTCCATCTACCAGGACCCCCAGGTACCTTTCCCCTTGACTGCTCTCCAGCAGGTCAGTCCCCAACCTATACTGATACACTTACATCACAGGGCATGCATACAGGGAAGCATACCTTCAAGTTCTGTAAAACAGTTCTCCCATTTCCTAACATTTGAGCAACTGCCTTTCACAGTGAAATTTCTTAACAGAAGTAAAATACCATAGACACCAAGGGATACCAACAAAAATGGACCATGCGAGAACAAGTACAAGCACACAAGTTGACACCACAGTAAATAAGTCCTCTCCTTCACCAGCTTAATCAAGAAAATCCTGAATCCTTTCTCTCATTCATCTCTCTCATCAGTTTTATAAAAGCACCTTCAAAATTAAACTAAGGTTCTTAAGTACTAGGAATTACAAGGTACTTCTCTCATTGCACATTTAATTTCCTCTATATCCCTGCCCCAAGAAGTCCCTTTCTGCTTCAAGAGTTACTTGTAACTTGCTGTGAGGCAAAGAAAGAAATAATAATCTAGGCATCAGTCTTCTTTTTAATGTACTCTCATGCTCTTCAGACTGAAATTACTCTTTTCTCTCATGGCCATTCCATGTTTAGTATTCAATTGCCCAAAATGTCATCATCATCATGACAAAAAACCACAGACTGTTGAGGTGGTACCAATGCCTCGTGATCTTTCTAGCAAGTGACTGCTCTTTTGTAGCACAGTAACAATGACAGCAAAGAAAGGAAGCAAGTTTGTGACTGCATGTGCAGATGAATGCTGCTTTGGAGGCAAGAATATTAAGACTTTTTTGTGCAATAGTGACAGGGAATATAAGTTCAGAACAAGACCATGCTGTGACATTCAAAGGCATAAAATCCCTTCGTAAAAGTTTCAGGTCGTCTTGAAAGCAAGCAGGATTTCTCATTTCTTGTTCCTCCTCAAAATCTGTTGCATAATCTCAATTCTAACAATCAAGACCATTTAGTTTCCATTTTAAATATATCTGGAGCAAAATCTTATTTCAACCCCTGAGAGACACCTTACAAAATGTGTAACTACAACTCACAACAACACTAATAATTCGGGGAAAGATTGGATCAGACACACAAAAGAAGACTCCACCTGTTAGCTAGCCATGTGTTGCTTTGTAAGTAAAACAAAGCAACATAAGACACTTACCATCATTTTTTCAAACAGTGCTATGATTTCTCTTTCTGACAGGGGTTTTGGAGCAAAATCCTCTCCATCCATAGCTGTGGATGACCAATCTGTAGAATGTGAATGCTTCATGTGTGGCAGAGGTGGTCTTTCCTTTTTGCTTCCTGGAATTCTTATGCTGGCAAATCTATCCAACTGAAAACAGAAAAGGCATAACATATCACATACTGTTTCCATTCTATGTAACCCTAATCAAGATGTGTGTTCTTGGAAGCTAAACATCCTTACTTTTCAGTGATAAGTTGCTTATAACTGTCTTATGTTAAAGGGTTTTCCTAAAGACATACAATGGTCAGCTGCCTTAGCACTTAATAGACCAGAATCCCATTACATTATGGAGAAATCAGACAGAACATGAGAATTTTACACATAGTTTGGATGAAAAAACATCTACAAAACCAATTTATGAAGAGTTCTTTCCAACCACTATGTGTAGAATATGAAAAAGCAGGCTTATTTACCAACAATTGAAATTTTGTTATTTTGAAACAGCTGTACACCTGACATTGTAATAGAATATACAGATATATAAAGAAATTACTTTTTATTAAAAGAAGAGTTAGTATAACTAAGAATGTTCTATTTATTTGCATTATGTTATCCAAAATTCAGTGCCTGTGTTCCAATTATTTAGAAATTCATTTAGGAGAAGGCCAAAAACTATCAGCTCCTTCATTAAAGTTAAGTAGGATACACTCAGTTTCATGAATAACCCTTAGGACTTACCATCAACATGAGATAATCACTTTGACTTTAACATTTCAAGAGCCAAAAAAAATATTTGGAAAAGTAGTTTGGGTTGTGGGGCCTTTTTATTGGTTAGATATTTATCATTTTTTCAATAAAGGCTTAGAGAAATTTTAAAAATTTTCATTGTTAGAGCTTGCATGATTTAATATATGGGCAAAGACCAACAGAAGACAAAAGGAGCTGACATGCTCAATTTGATGTGCCAAATCTTAATCATCTTTGTAGCAGCCTTTTGAACAGATGTGAAGAGCAATATTACACTTGTCAACACAGAAGATAGTTATGGTAGCATCTGATGCATAAGAAATTTTGGACAAGATTTCAACCATATCAGTAGACTTACATCTTTAAAATGCTATGCAAAAATATTCTGAGGCTTCAATATATCCTGAAGATAAGTATCTTGAGATATCACTTAAGTACATCAGAATTACCAAACTAAATGACAAGTAAAGTTATTATAGCATCTGTGGAATTAAGATCAGAGAGAACTAAGAAAATTAGTACCAAAAATTGGATACAAGTGTTCCACTCTAGTCAGAACAAGAATTGACTATTAGACATCCAGGAAGAGAGGTTTAGCTGTAAAACAAAGAGACTTTAATTCTTCCTGTTCAGTATTGAAAAGGAACAGTTTTTGGAACGTAGATTGTAAGCCACTTACATACAGATGGTTGTAGAACATGCAAAAGCAGAAAATTAATACAGCATAAACATAAAAGAGCTGAGCATGGAAGATGGGGCCCTTCAGTGTCACATCAAACCAGAAGGCAACGATGAAAGCACACTCCACAGGAATAATTACATAGGCAAGACCCAGGAAGAAAGTGAATGCAACAAAAGCAAAAGGGAGAGTAACATCATTGAAAGTGAAGTGTAAAATAATCAATGGCAACAAACATCTTAACAGACAGCAACTTCCCTTCCTGCCTTTAAAATCAGACGGCTATGGTAAGCAAACTTGGGGAGATGAAGACAGACTGCAAACTGCAATGACTAGATTGGAATCTCAACCAAAAAAAAAAATTGTATTATACAAGATTTTTCTTCTCAAGGCTTTCACAGAACACTGACAAAAGGCAGCACACCTGCTCCAAAGAATGAGTTAGCCAGTCACTTCTCTATACCCCACTGTTCACTGTCAAGTGTGCAATCTAAGAAGCAAACTATTATATTTGAAGATTCTTTGTACACAGACTTGAAGCAGGGGTAGAGGGAAGATACCTTGGCTGAAATAACAGATGGCTGTTGTGGGATCAATAATCTGTCATGCATTAGTTGGAGACATGCAGCTTTTTGCACACTCTCTAGAATATGTCCTGCGGTTGGAGTTTTTATTGCAAAAGGGTCTCCCCTTTCCATAGGGTCTAATCCTCCGGCCCAATATGCTAGTCTCTGTGTCAGGGACCAAGGCTCTCTGTTATCATTGGTGGTTAATAAAACTCCTGGTCCCCAATATCCTCTTGCCTCGTCCTCACTCGGCAAAATCCGGTCACCCCCGGTAGAGGATACTCTCCAAACATATTCGGTTTCTGTCCCCAGCTATATTTTTCTTGAATTTTAGCCAATTCAGTAGGGGAATAAGGGTAGTCTGGGTGGTAACCTGTTGAGCACCCCCTTGACCATCGCCGACCACCTCAGTTTTACTTAATGGCCGCATAACAATTTCCTCTTTGTCAGGAAAATACTTAACAACCTCTAGGTCTTTAATTGGGTATCTCGATTTGGATTCTTTTCTGAAATCTAAATCCGAATCCCATCCTTCTACACAAATTTGGGAGCGGTTTTCATCTAATTGTTCCCTTAGTAATTTTTCTCGCTCCAAAGCTTCTACTAAACCACTTTGCAACCTT